>JALMGJ010000002.1:234227553-234827553 GCA_023362775.1 Charina bottae | reverse complement strand
ATGAAAGACTATGCAAAGATATTTGTGGATGGATGCAAGAACAATTTCTTCCCACAGTTCTGCTGGTATTAGTATATTGCCAAATATTTCATTTAACTTTACAACCATAGTTCTAATTATCCTCAACATGTAGACATCATTTTTAATGTCTTTCATATCTATTTTTTAACAGTGGTTAATGCAGATATTGCTTGCCATTATAAAATGTATCCAATGCATCCGTTTGCTTATAGAGTGCACACCCATCACTTAGGTAAGTCTTTACATTAATTGATAATTGTCTTTCCTTAGTGGTTTAGGCTTAATTCTTATACCCACCCTTTTTTGTGGGGAGAGATGTAAGGCCTACTGAATGCTGTGAGATGGAATTGGGCTGTTAATTGTAATGTAAATTATGTCTACACAATATATATATATATATATATATATATATATATATATACACATATGTATGTATGTAAATATGTGTGTACACATACACACACATACACACATACACAGTGTTATATGTGTGTGTATCACACATATATATTAATTTTATTTAAAGCTGAAGAGTATTAGGACAGGAACCCTCTTAAATACATGTGCTGTGTATCCTGGTCCAGATTTATAGGCATTCATGAAACTTAGTATGCACCTTCCATATCTTGGCTGCAGAAATCCAGATGAACACTAGATAGCAGTAAAAAAATACAGATGGTCCTCGTTTAACGACCACTCATTCAGTGACAATTCAGATTTGTGATAGTGCTGGACAAGTGGTACTTATGACCTGTCCTTGAAGTTCCAGCAGTTGCAGTGCTCCTGCGGTCATGTGATCGCGATCCAGGCGCTCAGCAACCAGCCCGGATTTCTGCCGTCACATGAACGCAATTTGCGACCTTCCCTGTCAGCTTCCCACAAGCAAAGTCAATGGGGAAGCCGGTTGGAAGTCGCAATCACATGAGGTCCTTGCTTAACAACCTGCAGTGATTCACTTAATGGTAACGGGGGCCTGCTGGAACTGCCATCACTAAGCGGCATGGTCACATGAGATTGCGCTTTACGATTGCATTGCTTAGCGATGGAAATTCCGCTCCAATTACTGTCGTTTAGTGAGGAGTACCTGTACAGAAAATCCTACCTATTTGCAGCCTTTTAGTGGTTGTCCGTATGTTTGCCACCAGATCCAATTGCCTTAACTTAGAGAAGCTAAAGGCATAAGAAGCCAAGTGGTACTCAGTCCAAGCTCTGCAGTGGGACTGTACTTTTATTAGAGCCACCCCGAAAATCACAACATAATGAGTTGTTTTGTTACATTTAAGCCAACCCTCACTGGGCTGGTCAGGTTTTTTTTCCATAAGTGCAGTTCTGCCAGTATAAGTTTTAGACAGACGGTATAACTGCCAGTTTAAATTTTAGAGTTTTTTACAGTGATTAGGTGACAAAAATATTGATAGTGCAGATTTTGTGAAGAGATGTTGCCATACTCAGAAACAATGGTAAAGTATAAAAGACTACTATATAACTACTATATAATAATAATGCACATTTTGTCCAATTAATTGTAATAGCTTTCTTATGGATTAATCTATTAAATGCTGTTGTCATATTATAAATGTTAGAGTTCTTGTGTTGCCTTGGCGAATTATTCCTATACAAAGCAAAAGCATTCCCATGGTGACGTGAATGCCAGGTGGCTGGATAACAGAGAAGCCTTGGCTTTGTTTACATCTTCATTAGATATGAAGCTAGAAGGTACCATTGTTATGGCTAGCAATGGATCTTCCCATGAAGGCGAAGCCTCCTGATATCCTTCTGTGGGAAGCCTTGCCCAAGCCCCCCCTGAGCAAGGAAGGGGGGAACTCAGTGCTTAGATGCAGCAACTCATGCTGTGTGCTTTGAGGCCTAGTGCGTGTAACAGCTAACTTCCAGCCAATCAGAATGCTAGAAGAACTGAATATACAACCATGTAAAATGGTGTTCTATGTCTTCTTGATTTCTAGTGTCTTAGCCATGTAGTTCTTCACGTGTTCACTTCCCATGGACTGGGCAGAGTGAGCTATGCCTGGCTTTGGGTATAGGCCATGGCAGGAACTCTGGCCCTGGGATCAATACACGGAACTCTGCTTATAAGTTTGTTTTGTTTTTCCTTTTACAATGATGCATCCTGTATATTCATCTTTTTCATTGTTGCGATAATGTACTGTATCTGCATTATTGCCTTATGCCTATCAGTAAACACTGTTGGCCCTAACAAGCTGCATTCTTGTCTGTTTATTCTCGAGCCTCGGTTTTTCCCCTTTAAGCCAGCATATATCCCATCAATAAAATCTTATGCAATATTAGTATAATTATGTGAGAATGATCTGTGGATTTCTAAGGAAGAAAGCATGGCATATGTATAAATGAGCAAATGTCAATGATCCAAACATTTAGCATTGTCAATAGGTTTAAACTGAACTGGCAAAGTATTTTTTTGGTATTTCTGCATATTGTTTATTTGGCTAAGCAGTGAAATGGTGGTAGCACTCAAGGTTTAATTCTATAAAACATGTGTTTATTTACAAGGGAATGTTTTTTGTTGCAGGAAAAGTAGTAAGTGGGTATCGAGTTAGAGATGGTCAATGGACGCCGATTGGCCGGCAAAGTCCTCAACTGCCACAGGTGTGTTTACTCGCATTTTAAAGGTATCTTGGGTTAATGTGCTTCACTGTTAAAGAATAATTACTCTTACTGTGTTTTTAAACTTTAATGGAGATGTGAATAGTTAGAAGTATAGATGTAAATAGGAGAGCCAACATGGTAGCATGGTTAAAATGTTGGAATAGGAGTGGGGGAAATCAGGTTCTAGTTCACCCTCAGCTATGAAAGCTCACTCGAAGACTTTGGAACAGCCATCCTTTCTCAGCCCAACCCAGCTCACAGGGCTGTTCTGGGGGGAAAATAGGTCTTGTACTGGGCTTAAATATAAGCACATACCCAATAAAAATACTTCTACTATTAATAATGCCACTAAAGCAGTAGTTGCAGATTGAGCCTAAAAAAATTAAAATGGCATGTTAGATGAGTAGTTGGAATTTACTGCAACCTTTTATAAAATATGGACAAAAATAATGTCACAGACAGCAATTAATATCCATTAATAATTTCTCAAGTGTTTTAGCAGAGCTTTTATCTTACATCCGGCTCTAAGATAAGGTACAGTGGATGAGCATGACTGAAGAAAAACAGAGACCAAACATTAGAGTTTTTCCTTTTTACACTACAAATGTCTGTATCTCTCATTCTGCTTCCATAACTCCCCTAATTTCAGAGGGTGTATTCAAGAAAAATATATACTACAATGTGAGACACTTTTGTGTTTGTCCATTTTTTTCTTTTATTCATTCAGCCAAATTTTGATGGCTAGGAAGACTGTTCTAATGTCACTTTACCCAGAAATACGTAAGTGCCCCTGAGTTCAGTGAGACAAATTTTCAAGTGCCCAAAGGATATAAAATGTTATAAAGCTCTCTAATGCAGGTGAAAATAGGGGGGCTATTTAATATATACACAGGCACACACACATACACACAGACACTTAATATATATTTTGTGATGGTCCTGGTCCTCAGTTATTAATTCAGAGCCTCTCAAATCACAAGCCATCAGGAATGTGGAAGAGTTCTTTATTAATACAAGTGATCAGTCCAAGGTAAAGATCAGTCTGAAGAAAAAGCCCGTGCAATTGCTAAGATACAAATCCCCCTCATACCAGCCCCTCCTAAATGATAAATTCCTTCTAACTGCTTCTAACAGTTTCTCACTCCCAGCTGCACTCTTTCTGCTAACCAGCACTGATAACACCAGGCAAGGCTGACCTTGGAGCCATTCAGGCCAGCTAAACAATCTACTTCTAATATTCCAAACTGCCACGACAAGCATGCTAATACAATTACTACATTACCCATGCTGATACAAATACTACAATCTACTACAACCCCCATCCCATCAATATACTGGAAGGATGCTAATCCTGACATATTTAATATACACACACAAAATATATGGAGGGATACAGTCAGATATCTTTAATATAATATTCATTGTGGTACATAATAAATGATATGTATTGCTGCAGTTTGGTACAAACTGTATGTCATTTTTGGTACTAAATTTGTTCTGGGAGTTGAAGTCCACAGAGCTTAAAGTTGCTGAGGTTGAGAAACACTGCCGTAACCTGTTAATCAAGCATTTTTTAAGATGGTTAGAGAACCTGGAGGCATATTTTCCTTTCACTCCTGTTTTTATAAATAGTAGTCTCTATGCTGCTTTCTATCTCATAAGAAATGTTTGTGTGTTTTAAACTATTTGCATGCTGTCCATTGTAGATCATTTGACACAGTAAAGAACATATCCAGTGAGTCTCTGTCTTGCCAATAAGTCAGGTTTACAATGTTCAACCAATACCAATTGCTACTAAAGTGAACAAGATGATTCATTTTACAGGATCTTATCAAATGAAACTGGCAGAAAAACAGAATTTCTATCTTTAGGCAAACTCCAGATAATAAATTTTGATTAATAAAGAAAGAGAATTAGGGTTTTTTCATGACATCAATAAAAAAGACAATGTGTTTTAAATTGTACACCAAGAAAACTAAAATATGAAATAAAAAACACACTCCAGTGATATATTCTATAAATTCCTAATAGTTAATAAAAATAATAGAGGAAAGAGAATTTACTAATAGTTTGAAATTATTACTCCTGTTGTTTCATTTCTCAGGCATTTTACCCTGTAGAAAATCTTGTAGAAATCAAGTATGGTGATATTCTGGCGGCAAGATGTGTCTTTACTGGTGAAGGCAGATCTTCAGAAACTTATATAGGGTATGTGTGTTAATATTTTTAAAGATCTTAATGGTTATAGAAAAGTTTGAGAATCAAAATGGTTGCTGCACACAGAAAAAAAAACTTATTTAGGGTTTCCTGCTAATGTGGTGTCATGTATATAAACTAATTGGCTAGAAAAGTCTTATCCATTAATATTTCCTGTTCTGCCAGTGAAAACAGACCAGGATATTTAAGGTCCATCTTGTCCTATATGATCAACCCTGTGCTTTAACTTTTGCTCAGATACTTTTTAGTCCCACTTTTGAGGTAAGATGAGCTGAGTAATGATTGGGCCTTCTCTGTCACATCTTCTGGGCTCAAGAACTTCTGATGTCAAGACCACAATATTTGATTAACAGATTTTGCTACTTTTATTTGTATGCCTGTCTGATGCACTTATAAACGACTAGAAAAAAGGGTTTCTGATATATGGGTAATTAAATGTACAGTATATTGAGAGTTGTTAGCTATAGCATGGTCAAGACTGTATTGATCCTACAGGTTAAAACTTCCAAGTGATTTTTTTTCCTCATGCACATTAATCAAATCATTCTTGTGGCTGATGTTGTAAAGCTTGAAACTGACAAATCTGGAATCATCAGTTTTTTGGGTTAGAGAGAAGTGTGGTGAAAACATCCCAGCTATATCAAGGCTATCAAGAGACTGGCCAAGTTTCTGTTGGCTGAGAAAGGCAAGAAAAGAAAGTCAAGTGTTTAAACCCTGGAGGGTTGACATATAGGGCTCTGAATTCCTTACTCTGCAATGGACAGTCAACTGTTGTGTTAGAAGCTTTAGTCTTTCTCCAATAAAGTATCTAATCTAGCTGAGGTCTCTGAGTTTTCTGCCCAGACGAGCCAAGCACTAAGGGGTTATGTGTCTGCAGAGCCATCATTTACTGCTGAGCCCTGTGAAGCCTGACAGATTTGATCTAGTGCATAGAGTGTATGTGTGAAGCCTTACAATGATGTCTATTATGCAACCTGGTAGCATAACCTTTCAATGAGCAAAGCAAAATTTACTTATGTATTTGCATATTATATTTTTAATCTATTCAATTTTGAAGGTTCTCTAGGCAGATTGCCTGAAAAGAATAAAAAAAACATTGAAAAGAAAGTGAAAACACAATGAAATACTATAATAGGAAATAGAAGAATATAAAATATATAGAAACAGCTGTTTAAAGTCATTTTTTCTATTTCATTTTATTATTATGTGTGTTTGTTATTAAAGTTTTATAGCAAGTTCAAGATTCTTCCTCTGTTTTAGGATGGTGGTCATTTTCTAAAGGCATTATGAGCTACTATTCACAGTGACTATGGGAAATTGGTTATTTTGCTAGGAATAAATGTGTTCTAGTAGTGAACATCTGGCATGATGAAGATGCTGTTTCTAAAATACAGTATCTGTGCCTTGTTCTTAGAGTTAACATACTGTAATATGGCACAAAAATGATTGTCTTCATCTCTCCTAACTTGCCAACAGTATAGCTTCTACGATAGAGTAGGGAGTTCTTGCTTGAGTTTCTTATTAAACCCATGTAAGAACTTTTTTTACACAAAATATACAGTAATGTATAGAACTACAGGTAGTCCTCTGTTAACGACCACCATTGGGACTGGCAACTTCATTGCTAAGCAACACGGTCATTAAGTGAAACATCACGTGACCGTGACCATGCCCGACTTACGACGTCAGTTCTGCTGTGGTTGTTAAGCAAATCACCTGGGTTGTTAAGTGACACATCACAGGACTGCGACTTGCAACTTCCTGCTGGCTTCCCTATTGACTTTGCTTGTCGGAAGATGGCTGTGAAGGTCACAAATGGTGATCACATGACTAAAGGGATGTTGCAATGGCCATAGGTTTGAGGACCAGTCATAAATCTACTTTTTCAACACCACTGTAAGTTCATACAGTCGCTGAATGAGGCAGTTGTTAACCGAGGACTACCTGTACTTCCTCCAAAAGCATATATAGCAACATAACTATTGTGTGCAGTCTGAAAATAGTAAAAGTAAGTGGGCCTTGCAATAAAATATTACAGATTGTAATGCTTCTGAACAAGATTTTTCCAACCACATTCCCACTCTTACTACTGTTACTATACTAATTATTATTATTATTATTATTATTATTATTATTATTATTAGGCAGCTTTCACTTCCATCACTGGCAATTTTATATTATTTAAAGAATGGCAAGATATGGGTACAGGACTACTTATTTCTTATAGCAGTCCTATAGCAGTTATTTGCTGGTATAGGCCAGCAAATGATAACCTATGAAAGGTCTGGGCTGCATCAAAAAAACAGAGAAATGCAGATGCACTTTGCATCTATCTAAAAGGGGAAAGTTTGCCAAAAAAGAGAAAGAAAGAGATAGGATTAATAGTATTAATATTTAGTGAAGCAGCACATTCACAAAGTAGAACATAAATTAAATGACATGAGATTTCTGATTTGCAACTAACTTGTTGAAATCAGAAGGGGCGCGATGGCTCAGTAGTTAAGACGCCAGGCTTGTCGATTGGAAGGCTGGTGGTTCAAGACCCTAGCCCCGCGTGACGGAGTGAGCTCCTGCACTCGCCCCAGCTCTTGCCAACCTAGCAATTCAAAAGCATGCAGATGCAAGTAGATAAATGGGTACCACTTCCGTGGGATGGTAACAGCGTTCCGCGCGCGTCATGCCGGCCACATGACTGCGGAAGCGTCTTCGGACAGCGCTGGCTCTTCGGCTAAGAAACGGAGATGAGCACCGCCCCCTAGAGTCGGACACAACTGTGCAGGGGAAAACCTTTACCTTTACTAGTTGAAATCAGAACCTAGGTAAATTGATGGGTGGATGATATAATGTCGTGTGTGTGTTATTAAACAGAGGAAGTGCACCCTTCTTCAAGAAACCATTGCTGGATCCTGCAGATCTGGACATTTTTAATCCAGTCTCTATCCTTCCATTTTTGGGCAAAGTTGTTGAGAAGGTGTTTGACTTCCAGCTCCAAAAGGTCCTGGAGGAAGCAAATTATCTGGACCCTTTCCAGTTAGGTTTCAGGCCAGGATTCAGTACTGAGACAGCTTTGGTTGTGCTTGTGGTTAACCAGTGGCAGGCTCTGGTTGGGGGTAGCTCATCCATCCTAGCCCTCCATGACCTCTTGTCAGCCTTTGATACCATCAGCCATGGTTTCCTTCTGGACCAGCTTATGGGGTTGGGAGTGGGGGCACTATTTTTCAGTGGTTCTCCTTTTTCCTCCAGGACTGGTTCCAGTCAGAGTTTGAGGGGGGAGGTCTACCCCTACCCCTACTTGGAGGGGTGCTCAGGTTTCTAACTTCTCCGAGTTGGTGAGGTCATATGCTGCCACGGGGTGTAGTATCACCAGTACGCTGATGACACCCAATTTATATATCTCTGCCTCAGCCACCCAAGTGAAGCTGTGAAGGTTCTGTCCCAGTGTTTGGAGTCTGTGGGAATCTGGATAGGGAAGAACAGGCTTAAGGTCAACCTCCCAAGACTGAGTGGCAGTGTGGGTAGTTTTGAATATTTCTCATGTGATACTTCTACTCCATGAACTGCACTAGCTCACAATAGGCTTCTAGATGCAATTCAAGGTGCTAGTTATCACCTATAAAGCCCTGTAAGGGGGTCCTGTTGGGCCGTGCTTTAATGGCTGTTTTTAGTGTGGTCTGTTTTGTTTTGTCTATGTTTTTAATTGTTTTAACTTAATATTAGATTGTGTAAGCTGCCCAGGGTCTGCTGGAGTAGGTGGCTATAAGAAATGAAATGAAGTCAGATAGAGTAGGCACTCTCTTCCCTTAAATGTTGTCATCTGGCAAGCTGCACCTTCCCTTAAATGTCATCTGGCGAGTTTCAGCTTCTCCATAGCTGACCCTGCCCTCTGGAACAGCCTCCTCCCTGAGATCTGGCAGGCTCCCACCCTCTTGGCCTTCCGCAAGGCTGTGAAGAGCTGGCTCTTCCCCCAAGCATTGGGCTAGGATGGGACTGGAGTCCAGTGGATGTAGGAGAAGTGCTATTTTGGGGGCACTGTGAGGTATATTTTTTGTTGATAGTATTATTGTTTGTTTTTATATTTTATTGTTACACTGTGAGCTATCCAGGATTATTATATATAAGATGGGTAGCCAAATACATCTTATGAATGAATGAATGAATGAATGAATGAATGAATGAATGAATGAATGAATGAATGAATGAATTAGAAATGATTTATTTGCAGGATCCCCTGCTCCCTAGGTATCTGTCCGTCCCATATACTCCAATAAGGAGGGCACACTCCAAGTCTTTTCACTGACAAAATGCCTCCTTATGGGACCTTGGAGGCATGTCTTTTTGTTGGTGGCTCCTGCATTTTGGAACAATCTGCTTCCCAATACAGTATATATTTGGTCCCGACCCTGCAGGCCTTTAGAAGGGCAGTCAGTCCTGGCTCTTTCTCCAGGCCTTTGATCCGAATGAGTAGAGTCCTAGTTGTTGAATGTTTTAGTTTGGTTGTGATTTTGTGGTTTTAGTTGGATTTTAATGTACTGTGTTGTTTTCTTTGGGGTTTGTATTTGTAGTTGACTTTGGTACACTGTCCAAAGTCCCTTTGAGTTGGGCAGAAAGGAAAAAAACTGCTGTAATTAATAGGCAAATATAGGAATAGTGTGAAATAAAATGGGACATATTGACAGATGGAAGAGGTAAAAAGCCTTCTGCAATGATTCCTAAGAAGCCGAAACAGTTCTCTAAACAATAATTCAATCAGACTCAATATTTTACAACAGTTCTGCATATGACATCATCAGTAATCCACAGAAAAAATTGGGAGACACCATGTTTGGATAGCAGGACTAGTCATGCCCAATTCTTCTTTTGCCATCTCTTCCCAACAATTGGCATGCAGTTTCTGAAAAGTTACTTTTTAAAGATAATAACCCTTGGGTTGAAAGAGATTCTCCATCCATATTTGTAGAGCAAACAAGTCTCTAATTGCTCACTTCTTTCCCAGCCAAAGAAAGGGAACCAGTTTTGTCTGCCACTGATATCTTGCATCTTATTAACAACTAAAGTTATAATAAATAGCCTACTTTTTTATCTTCCAAAGATACCAAATGTACTATGTTAAAAATATTGACAGTGTTTGGATACTGTTAATGCATGGAGGAAAGTTAGGCTTATTCCTCAATTACACTTCAGTGTTTTTTATTTATGTTTTGAAGAGGTGGCAGTTCTCTGACAGCTGTCTAAATCAACTGGAAGGAGAGGAAATGAATTTAAAAAGGAGGAGGCTAACACTAATCTTGCTAAGGCAAAGCAGCTTTCTGGAATGGTTCCATGTTTTAAAAAGGCTGGATACCAATTCTCTTTTGGGAAGGTCTCATTCGCTTCCTGACGGATGTCATTTTTGTTGCTATGGTGAATAAATGAATGCTGCATGATGCCACAGGATAAGAGTAAGCACTGATGTCTTTGGAACTGCAAATAGTCCACCCCCACATCTTTCTATTAGTGTAGGCTGACTGAGTTGATTGTGAAAACTAATTGATGGTGGAGGGGAGAGATAGACAAAGCTTTTTGCTGGTCTTCCCTCCCCCCTTCTCTCTCTTTCACACATATTTTCTTTCCATTTAGCCCTCTTAACATATTTCAGAATGAAAGTATTATCAGTATAAACCTCTTGAAGCAAATGTTAGGTATTCTGTATGCAGGAATTTTTTTTCTTTCTTTCTGAAGAAAGATGTTTAAATAATCTATTGATTCTTGTTCAAGAAGCAAGAATCTTGATGAAGCAAATTATTGGATTTTTTTTTCAGTTTGGGTTCAGGCCTAGGCATAGAACAGGAATAGTACTGGTTGCTCTAGTGGATGATCTTGTCAGGATCTAACAATCATTTTAGACCTCTCAGTGGACTTCAATATCTTCAACCGTGGTACTGGACCACCTGTGGAGGCACTGTTTCTGGTGGTTACACTCTACCTTAGTTTGGATTAATTGATTACTGTATGTGCCATCAAGTCAGTGTTGACTCCTAGCAACCACATCAATAGATTTTCTCCATAATGATCTGTCCCTAACCTGGTCTTTCAGGTCTTCCTCGGTGCACCCATTCACCATTCAATTCATCCACCTTGCTGCTGGTCATCCTATTCTTCTTTTTCCTTCCACCTTTCCCAGCATTAGAACCTTCTCTAAGGAGCTAGGTCTTTGCATAATGTGTCCAACGTAGGATAATTTGAGCCTGGTCATTTGAGTCTTGAGTGAGAAGTCTGGGTTGAGTCGTTCGATGATCCATTGGTTTGTTTTCTTGGCTGTCCACAGTATTCTCAGGAGTCTTCTCCAACACCAAAGTTCAAAAGAGTCAATTCTATTCCTATCCTGCTTCTTCAAAGTCTACCTACCTTAGTAGGCAGTTCTAATCAGTAGCGGTAGATAAGGAGCAATGAAGGTAATGGGTAAACATTCAGCTCTCTCCCCACTACTCCACATGAGGCAGTTTTGGAAGCTACAGTTAGTACAAAATGAGGCAACTAAGGTGATTAGTGAGTGAATGCTGCTATGTAAATATTATATTTATTATCTGGCTGCTCTATGGGTTACCAAGTTCCAATTTAAGGTTCTGGTTTTGACCAATAAAGCACTATATGGCTTGGCTCCAGGGTTCCTTAAGGACCATCTTTTCCAGATGGAATGTGCTCTGTCTGGGCATGCAGAGGAAGAATGCTCATGGTTCCGTCTCTGTACAAATAGAAAACAACATACAGTACAGTAGGTCCTCAGTACTCCTTCTCTTTTGTCTCTCCCCATACTACAGAACACCTTGTTCCCAGAGGTGCACTTGGCATCCTCTCTATTAGCTTTCTGCAAGCTAGTTCTAGTGGAGACAATTTTGTTGGAGCTGTCATTTGTGGCTTAGTTGTTGACTGTTACTTGGGTGGGCACTGATTTGTATCTGTATTTGTATTAAGTTTGTTTTGCCTTTTATATTTAATATTTTGTGTAAACCGTCAGGAGTGTGTTTTGAGCTGGGTGATACAGAAATACTTGCAATGAATAAATAAATGCATTCTTCATGTTCAAAACACTAGAATGCATTATTTTTCTTTTGCATTAATTCTAAAGCATACCCTACTTTTTTAAAAGAAAAGGAAAAAGCTTGCAATTTAAGCTTGAGGGAAGACTATAGCATCACTACTATAGCATCACTTAACCTAATAAAATACAGTTAGTGTCCCATAATAACATAATGAAACTAGGTTTTTTTACTTGGATCTATACTTTGTGGCCTAGCAGAAGAAGGGAGAGGCAATACAATGAATCTGGCATGCATTAAATAGAAGAGTCCTAAATTAAAAGAGTAAATTATTAATGATTTTGTAAATGGAATATATCATCTGGATGGGTGGTGGGGGAGAATTCTTCAGGAAAGAATAAATAGTTTATACTGCTGCATTCCATATAAGTGATCTTGATTGAAATCTGCACTGCTGGATTGCATTTTGATGGAAGCTTGTGAAATATATCTGCAAAAACAGAACAAACAAAAATGAAATATATAGAAGCCACACATGAGCAGGCAGGGCCTTAATAGGACTGAACGATAACTATGAAGCTGTCAGTGAAGTAAAAAGTTTGCTTTGAAGGCTCAAAGTGCTAGGAATTCTTAAGTTCTAATATACTTCATAAAACTCTGTAAAACAATGTTCTTAGTAAATGCTAAGCAAACAGTTGGGATAATGGCTTTTATTTCAAGAGTCTTATGCATGTTTAATGTGAAATATTTTTTAAAAAAACAGTGCTGTCTAACTCTGTAATTGGAAGGAGATGTCCTCCCCTCCTCTACATTTTAATCTTTGTAAGTGTGTTTCTTCTCTAGCTAAAATTTGTATTTTTACCTTTTCTCTCTATTCATATTTTGATGAAGGGGTACAGCCAGGGATGAAATGTGCAATTTCTATATTATGTATTACATGGAAGCCAAATATGCAGTTTCATCCATGACCTGTACACAGAACATTAACCCAGAGATGTTCAAAAGCATACCTCAAGAAGCAAATATCCCTATTCCAGTCAAGCCTGATATGACTGTGATAGCCCATGGACATAATGAAGGTAAAAGTATTTATTCCTTTGCTAATACCACTAGGGAAAAGAATGATATGGCTGAGCATATACAGTATTTGTTAGGAAGTCAACCAAGGTGATTAAGACATCTATTTAAACATGCCGGTATGTAGATAAGCAGCAAAAACAAAATGTACAAGGAAATCAAGCACAGCCCTGCAGGTGGTCGCCAGTACATTCAGCTGGCATGATGCTACTTAGTATTTAAACAGTTTAAGAATTAGTTGTCATATTATTTTGTTCTAAATCTTATTATACAGGTATGCAAAAATTTAAAAGTTAATAATTGGACCAAATTCAAACTGGAATCTATTATTAGTATAGGTCTAATCCTATGTGACATTAAAAATAATGTTAATATTGATTGCTTGATTTTTAATTATGTCCCGTTATCTCTTTCTTATATTTTGTGTTAACTGTCTTTATTATCCAGATTGGATGGAAAAGTGAAATAAAAATTAAAAATAATTCAGGTTCAATTCAAATGAAGCTTGCCTAAGTTCTGTTTTACTGTTAGATGCACTTGGAAATTTAGATGAGATGCAGTTTAATCTTATGGAAATGAGCCTGCTTGATTGTCACATACTAAAGGTTTCTCTTTCCCCTTTCTTCTGGGTTAAACATAAAAAACCCAGAAAGCAGTCCTCTGACTTAAACTAACTGCACTTAGTTACATTTGAACTGGGCCAAACTACATTTTTAAGGTAGTGTTTACTGAGGATTGAAAGATACTGTTTAGTCTTGGTCTATTTCAATAAACCATAGTTTTAAGTAACCACAGTAAAGATTAAATAACCAATTGGTTAGTTTAAAAAGGGTATGGGTGTTTCCAATCTCCTCATAGCTATTCCAGAAGAGAAGCTGTCACAATAATGTAATTTCTGAACTGAGATGATGGGTTGTAACATCAGATGAAACAGTATATCGAGATGGAGTAGAGCAACACTGACTATGTTTCCATACTCCAAGCGAATACTTTCATACCACTTGGTTATAAACTTAACCAAAATATGTTCCAGAGTATAGTCTACATTCTAGATCAGGGCTTTCCAAAGTGTTCCTGCGGCGGCACACCAACCGTTGTTGGTGTGTCGTCGCGGGAAAACCCGGAAGTGCTGCCATTGCGGCAGCGTGCAAAAACCCGGAAGCGCTGCTGCCGCTTTCGGTTTTTGCGCGCCGCTGTTGGTGTGTCGCCGTGGGAAAACCCGGAAGCGCTGATGATGATCAGCGCTTCCGGGTTGTGTGGTGACACACCACTGTGTGTGGCAACACACTTTTGTGTCGCGACACACAGTTTGGAAAGCTCTGTTCTAGATAATTAATTTTTGTTGTTGTTGTTCAGTCGTTTAGTCGTGTCCGACTCTTCGTGACCTCATGGACCATAGCACGCCAGGCCTTCCTGTCCTCCACTGTCTCTCGGAGTTTACTCAAATTCATGTTCATTACATCGGTGATACTATCTAACCATCTCATCCTCTGCCGTCCCCTTCTCCTTTTGCCTTCAGTCTTTCCCAGCATCAGGGTCTTTTCCAGTGAGTCCTCTCTTCGCATTAAGTGGCCAAAGTATTTGAGCTTCAGCTTCAGCATCTGTCCTTCCAATGAGCAGTCAGGGTTGATTTCCTTTAGGATTGACTGATTTGACCTCCTTGCAGTCCAAGGGACTCTCAAGAGTCTTCTCCAGCACCACAGTTATCACACTAATCTCTTGTGAAGGTTAAAGACTTTGTAGCCAGCAAGAATATGTTTCCTAGTTTTTATATCCAATGAGCTAAAAATTTGGAGGACCACTAGATGGGAGCAATAGTAGAATTTGTTGCTGCGTAGTGATTGCTTGGAATTTTGCAGTTCTAACAAGATGCCTAAAAAGGGGGTGCGATGGCTCAGTGGTTAAGATGCCAGGCTTGTAGATCGGAAGGTTGGCGGTTCAAGACCTGAGCACTGCATGACGGAGTGAGCTCCTGCACTCGCCCCAGCTCTTGCCAACCTAGCAATTCGAAAGCATGCAAATGCAAGTAGATAAATAGGTACCATTTCGGTGGGATGGTAACAGTGTTCTGTGTGCGTCATGCCGGCCACATGACCACGGAAGCGTCTTCGGACAGCGCTGGCTCTTCGGCTAAGAAATGGAGATGAGCACTGCCCCCTAGAGTCGGACACGACTGTGCAGGGGAAAACCTTTACCTTTACCTTTAACAAGATTCTTACAAAATGAAGATTTATAAATGTTAGAAATAATCTCCTGGTTGTTCCAATTTATTTCTGTGAGGAAATACTCCTTGGCTAGTATATCTGCTCTTCCTATAGTAATTTATTTGATCAGAATTGGATGCATATGCAATGTTCCTTTAGTTCACTAATTCAAGAACTATTGTGAGCCTGAGTTCTGACATATGTTCACCTGTGAATCATCAAAAAGTAAGTGGCTTAATTATGTATGGATAAGAATGAGCCAAGTTACAGATAATTATAAATGAATTATAGATAGTATATTTTCTGATAATTAAGTCTGATCCCAGAAAGTAATAATTAATTCTCATCCCAGAAAATTAATAGTTGCTTTGTTTCTTATGGGGTTCAATCTAAATTTAGGTGCATACAAAATAGCCAGAAGAAGCAGAATTCCTTATTTCTCCTCCCTATGGTGACATATCCAGGAATCCCAAATTGTATGACTATGGTCAAGAGACAGTTGAACTGCATGGGATCTTATCTAAGGAGGAAGGGAAGATTCCATGTAAAATCAGTGTAAACACCTTCTTTTGTAAGCATCTTGTTAGAACTACAAAATTCCAAGCAATCACTATGCAGCAACAAATTCTACTATTGCTCCCATCTAGTGGTCTTCCAAATTTTTAGCTCAGATCTGGTAGGCCCAATCTTTTGCCAAGATCATTTCAGAGAGTCTGCTTTGGGGAGGGGCAGATTAGGTGATCCTGTTGCCTGCCATGACTATATCTAGATTCAACCCACAGTGACTGGATATTGATACAATAGAGGAATATGAAGTTCTGTGAATTTCTCTAGTAATTTATCTCATATTTATAATATGAAATTTCTTGATGAAATTTCTTTCATTTTCTTTTTTAGAAATCAAAAATGAAGACACAGGTACTATAATACAGCAGCCAAAAAGAGAAGAGGAGGAGGTTTTAGATCAGGGTATGTATTACACTTGTCCATTTAAATACATGTTTTACAATTCTAGTGTTAAAACTGTTGCAGTTATAAAGATAATATGAAGCATTTTTTTTACTAACATGTAAAGCCATCCTTGCAACTCTATTGTAGCGCCCCAAATAAGACATGTTTTAAGAGAAAGTAGCTGATTACGAGCCTCTAATCTTGCAAATGACTAGCACAACCTAATTTGATTTTTGAAGTTAATTTATTTATATAATTGTAATCTTATTTGTCTGTATACTCCACTAAAAATATTATTAGATTTTACTAGTGTTCCATAGGAATTAACACTTAATTTGTAGCTTTTAGTTTCAGAAGTACACAAAAATAATGCATATATATTTTGTAAAATGTATATTTTGGTCTTGATATTTATAACAGAATAATTTTTAGTTATGTTTGCTCTAATATGGAGAAGATTCGAAAGAAACTGAAAATCTGCACAGAACAATTTCTTCGATTGGTACAAGTATATTTCTATGCTTTAATATTTGATATTATTAAATTTTATTTCATTGTAAATTTGCAAAATGTGTATAATTGCATGTTTTCAAATCTTACATTAAACAAATCAAACATTAATATATTTAAGGTATTATTAAGGTGTTCTTTGGGGATATGATTTCTTGTAGTTCACTGTAGGCCAAGGAATGGATAATAGAATTAGATTTATATAATACTTATTTATAAAAAATATAGCTACTGTATATATTCTTTATTTATATAGAATATATAGTGTTGCACTGACATACATAAGCAGGTGTAAATCAGTAGGCAGAAGGAAGGTTACCTAGCTTGTACTTTCTCAATCGGTACCTTAAATGCAATTATTCTTACGTGTTTGAATTGTTCTTATTTTGTGAAGATGTTTACCTCTCTATCTATGGGAAATTTGCTTGCAAAACGTGTCTATTAGATGAAATCATATAAAATGTATGTATTAGGAGAATGCTGATGCATTGTTTATTCATCTGTGGAATGTTTCAATGGAAAGAAAATCTGACCAAATTAATCTGATGAAGTCCTTGCTACCTGTTTTCTTATACTGTATTTGTAATTCAGTGATCAGTTGTGTGTATGCTTACTTCAGCAACATAAGTTGCTGATCATCCTTCTCCACATATCATCAGGAATACAAGCTGATACTAGCTGATAAATGTTACTGTCTTTAAACTGATAAATTCATACTTTATTGCCCTGATATGCCCCTTTGCCATAATTCTGTGCTGTTTCAACTGCTATAAGTTGAAAAACAAAACACTACTTTTATAGCTAGATATTTCAACAAGTTGACATTTCAACCTAACATTTTTGGTTTTCAGTGAATGCTCATTTGTTCAGTTTAGAATTTTGGAATGTTTTACTGTCTTAGCAGTTTGTTACTTTGCAAGTTAATGCGGCTGATAAAAAAAATGGAAAAGTACAGTTCCATTCAAAGCAAAGTAAAGGGAGAAAAAAACATCCCCCTACACACACATAGGGGTGTGGTGGCTCAGCGGGTGATGGAGTGAGCTCCCGCACTAGCCCCAGCTCTTGCCAACCTAGCAATGCAAAAGCATGCAAATGCAAGTAGATGAATAGGTACCACTTTGGTGGGTAGGTAACAGCGTTCCGCATGCGTCATGCCGGCCACATGACCGTGAAAGCGTCTTCGGACAACGCTGGCTTTTCGGCTAACAAACAGAGATGAGCACCAGCCCCTAGAGTCGGACACGACTGCACAACTGTGCGGGGGGAACCTTTACCCTTTTACACACACACACAGGAAAATCAGATAGGGTGGCAAGTTTTATAAATTGACACAAAAGTCCTGTACACTTCCCATGTCCCTTCTTTGTCAGCCAGGGTTTCCAATCTCCACTGAAACTGGTCACGGAGACACTTTGCTCCAGGAGATATATGCATATGGTCCACTTGTATATGTGGGGTCCTTGATGCTCTCTAAGCCTTGTTGTTTTCTTGCAGACGGTTCATTGCCAGGCTAGGCAACATATTCAGTGCGAAAAGGGAGTGGGACTTGCTCTCTGTTTAAATACCACAGTTTTATTGTGAATCGCCCAGGGTCCCCGATGGGGGAGATGGGCAGTAATATAAATTAAATAAATAAATATTCCCATAGGGAAAAAGAGGTGGAGTTCAATGGCTCTTCCTCACAGGAACATACATACATATTTATATTTATATTTATATTTATATTTATATTATTTATATTTATATTTATATTTATATATTCCAACTTATATCACCGCCCATCTCCCCCCACAAAGGGGACTCTCTATCCTTATACTAGGATAGACTCATTCTCCTCCTTTTTTCATCATATACAGAGGGTGAAAACACTTCTTTCTGTTGGAAGGACTCCAGTAATTAAGAATCCTGATTTTCATTAATCTTCATTTGTATGGACAGCCTGTAAGGAGGCTTTCCAAGATAAATACTCTCCATACCAGAGTTTCCCATCCTGGGCAACCTCCAGATATGTAGACTTCAGCTCCCAGAATTCTCAGCAATGACCATGATGTCTGGAAATACTGCTGTACATGTACATGTCAGTCAGAGGAAGATAAAGCTAATGTGCTCATCTTTCTTCCCTTTGAGGAATGGCAGCAGCTTCTTCCCTCTCCGATAGCTGTTTCAACCATGTCTTTCATTATTTGCACTGCCTACCCATTTCCTCATTGTTGTATGACTATATGCTTTGTGCTATATGCTCAGCAAAACACACACACACCACTCCAATTAAGTAACTATTTTGGGGGACAACCCTCATTGACCTTTTGTATACATCTTACTGTTGAAAGACTGAAATTTACAATATAGAATGAAATTTTCAATATAGCATCCAAGCTGGGAGAATAAGTGGCCAACTGTTTCTATAAACTATATTATGCCTTAGCACTGAACTGGTGCGGATACCATCCATAGGCATTTTACTGTGCTCTTATTCTCAGTTGGCACATCAAGCCTTTCTTTGCAAGGTTTCCTCTAAAGTAAATTCTGTAGATTTGAATGTGATATTCTTAAGCATTTTCTTCTTGGGAATTCTTGCTTAATATAGCAGTTAATGTACTCTTGGTATGGCATCTGATTTTAATAGGAAAATTTTGCATTTTTAAAACAATACTAGAATGTTTCTTCTGGGATTTTTCTTGTAAAAGCATCACCTTAAAGAGATACTGCATTATTGTTTTATTCAATAAAATCTCTGCTTCCTAGATATATGTATGCCCCCAAGATTTTTATATGGCAACACGTTCTTTAACTGTTATTGGCTAAGAAAGAATTCAAAATCCTTTAAGACTGTGTGTGAGTTTCTATAATTAATTTTTTAATAATTGATATAAAGTATCTTTCCCTGCTGATTTTTATTGCAGTAGTTTTAGCTTTACATATAAGTGGAAAAAATAAAAGCAATTTTGGGATTTCACTTGGGTTGTTAATGACAAAGGTATTATATTAATATGATTCTCTAAATAATACCTTACCATGAATAAGGCCCCCTGTTAAGTAATGGATTGATTTTGAATGTTATATTGGCAATGTATTGTCTAATTCAGGGGGTGGGCAGTCTTTTTTTTATTGAAGGCTATATTTGTTGTGGGTAGGAAGACAATTATGGCATAACTGAATCGTAAATTGGTGGGGCCCCTTGTTCTCTTTAAGATTTTTTTATAACCCATCAACCTCTTTCCCAAGCAGCAGATTGACAGGAAAGTGACAGATATCCTTTCCCAGAGTTCTAAATAGCGGTTTTGAAAAGGGCTTTTGAAAGGAGGCTGTAGGTGACATACGGCCCTTGGGCTGCACATTGACCACTTCTGCTGTAAGTTTCCATTCTCCCCCCCCCCCCCCGTTTCTTCCTTATAATCTTGAATAATCTTGTTTTTACTTCAATAATTTTTCAATCTAGATTAAGGTGTTAGATTAGGACTGGGGAGACCCAGGTTGAGTGGCACTCTAGATATAGAAGATCACTTGTTTACTTTGGGCCAGTTACTCTTTCTTAACTAAAATTAACCTGGGGAATTTTGTTAGCAGAAAAATTGGAGGATGCAATGTTATGTATCCTATCTTGAACACCTAGAAATAAATAAATTATAAATTCATCTTGAATCACAAATCAAAAAATAGGGTTTGGAAAAATGGAGCTCTGTTTTTATGTTTCATAATATTATATATTAATATTATATAACATATATATATATATATGTGTGTGTGTGTGTGTGTGTGTGTGTGTATATATATATATGTGTGTGTGTGTGTGTGTGTATATATATATAATATAAAAATATAACATAATAATAATAATGTATGTTTCGTAGACTAGTTTGGAAAAAACACAAATGTCTATTGCTATTTTGTTTGTCACCAACATGGAATTGAGAGCCAGTTTGGTGTACTAGTTAAGGCACCAGACTAGAAACCAGGGGACTGAGAGTTCTACCCTGCCTTAGGCACTCAGCCCTAGGAAGGATGCAATGGCAAATCATTTCTGAAAATGTGCCAGGAAAACTGCATGGACTTGTCCAGGCAGTCACCAAGAGTCAAGACTGAGACAAAGGCACAAACACAACAAGGAATTACATTTTCAGGAAAGCTAGAAACAGTAAAGTTAGTCTGTTTTGTGTATTGGTTTATCAGCCACTTGTTATGAGTAGATTTTAAGCCTTTCAGATTGCATAGAAGGTGGGGCAGGGGAGTTTGAACTACACCTCTTTAAGATTTTAGCTCATAAAATTATTATGCTCATTCTCAGTATGGCAGAGCTGCTTGAGACAAACCTATAAGAGTTTAACTCACTGATCTTTTTCATGAAATAAAACAGTCATTATGCTGGTCAACTCATTATCACAGCCTATCACACAACTGCTCAGGATAGAGACTGCGCACCACTCAGGTGGAATGAATAATAAACGTAAGAATCTCTTTTTGAACCTCTGTTCACAAAGTGATGGTCTGATTTTAAGCATCATTCTCTTTTGAGGACAGTCTAGTTAGTCCCTGAATCCAATATTTTTCCTCAATTCTTCCACCTCTATGGTATTTTATATAGATAATGAAACAGATCAGCACCAGAGCTTTGGAAAAGTCCTGATCTAGAATGGATTGAGTTCGGATCCATCTATTCTGCCCTGTGTGTTCTGAATTACCCTGCTCTGCCTCAGAATTCTAACTCTGGCTGAATCGAAAGTGTACCCTTAGCACACATGTAACCCAGTTCCAGTTTCAGATAAAAGATCAGTGATGCCACGTCTTGTTGTATGCAGTATCTGAAAAAAATGTGGAAATGTTATTGCATTCATTATGAATTTTTGCAGTAGGTTTGGGACTATAAGGTTATGGAAGCCTGCAAAGGCATCAGCAAAGTTAAATTACTAGCATTTGATGCACAAGCCTTACAACATTTTTTGAAATCTTCCAGCCATCTGCTTCATTATTTCTAAATAAGATTTCATATTCTGTCCTCTCAGTGCAGGAGATGAAGTTTATAAATATAGTGTTCAATGAGAAACAGAGATTGCCGTAGTGGCAGATTGTTTAAAGCTGGAGCAATGCAGAATCAGCTATATTAAATACTTATACAAGACTAGGGTGATCTCTACACAAAAGAAGCATTTGCCTCTGGAGATGAGACAAAACTAAATTTTTAAAAACCTGTACTAGTTCTACATCTAGACAAAATCAGTGATGCAACTGAGAAAATACTGCAACAATACCAAAAAAAGATACTGAAAGAAGATAGGGTTTCTCTGCTGCATTCAAATTAATATTTTATTTAAAAGAAAATACATTGCATTCTTTCAATTAAATGTAGCTAATAACATAACAAATGCAGTTAGCATTTACATTTTTCTAAAAGTCATTGGAGAACTTGCCTGATGACTTGGCAGAGGATTCCAGAGATGAGCCTCTACACCCCAAAGGAGTCATCCCACTTGTCAGGAGGGCTTCCAGACTTTCTTGGCCTCTTCAAAGGAAGCAATAGGAGACACTAAGCACTTGCACTGAAAATACTGAAAATAGTTCTCTATTCCATCCAGTAAGAATCAGGAAGTTCCTTGCAGATTGAGTTTCTGCCCTAAGTAAGGGTAGTCAGTTTATCAGTGTATTTTCTCTGTCAATTTTGTGATGAAAAGGACATGATCAGTTAATTTTTCTTCCTTTGCCACTTAGACTTATTTCCTCTTTGATCTGCTCCTAAATAAGTGAGAAGGATTTGGTGGAGATTGATGGTCCTGGCCTTATGCCACTATCCCATTTCCCTTGAAATACATGCAATGCAAAGCCCAGGCTGGGGAGATAATACCGGCATCTATCATGTGTTTCCTGATACCAGAAACTGTGTTCCTGCATTCTTGACTTCAGCCAATCTAATTTTCATGGCTGACTTGCTGAATGAACAGTCGGTTCTTTATTTTACCCTGATTACTTATTGTAAGATATTCCAGAGCAGGTTGATTCCAGTTACAGTAGGAAAGCAGAAGGAGAGAACTGCAACTTATATATGAGTATGTACCATGAATATTGTACCAGAATACAAAATATCATATGAGAAATGCCTTAAATCAGAGGTTCAAGAGGGCTGGTGAAAGGAAGCAAGAAGTCTAACATAGAGAATACTTTATCAAATGTTTTATCAAGGTTTAACACATTTTGTTCAGCTCCAATTTGCTTTGTTAATTTCGCCAAAATTGGCCATATTAACTCTGATAATTATTTCCTGACAGGAGATTTCACTTGGGATATTCCCTGTCAAAAGAGTGAAACTGGAAATTTAGTAGAAATCATTGAGACAGGACTGTTTATAAACATGACAATCCCTCCTTAGGGTAATTTCTGAAAAGACTTAATTTTCCTCTTTGCTGGTTCTTAATAATAGATTTTCCACAAAAGGCTTGAAGCTTAGCTCATTATTATTTGCATTTATTATTGCTTTTACATGAAACTTTTAAAATGTTTTATGACATAATTCCATAAATGTAATTTTTTTTAAAAAAAAAAGACTAAATAATTGAAATCTTCAACTTCTCCCTTAATTACCCTCTAAATCTCATGGAACTGCCTTTGAACCAGCATATTTGCTGAAGTTATGGTGAAGTTAGAGAAGTTGGTATTCCTCCCCACTGCTCTCATTTAGAATTCAAAGCAGAAATAAAGCATATGATTATTAATAATGAGGATAATGATGGTGATGATAATTCTAGTGCATACATTGGGAAAGTTAGAAATAAGTTAGTAATAGATTTGAGGATATGTCCACTTTCTAATGGCAATTAGCTTAACAAATATCTGGAAGGTACATTTGCCTTGAATTTTACTGTTGAAGGGAACAAAATATTACTGATATTTGTGCTTAAGCAATATTTTTTTAAAAAAAGTCTTGATTCTTTCAGTTACATTTTATTTTCTTCTTTCAGGCTCCTCCATGAACAGATAAAAAATTCAGAACTACACTGTGATGCAGGATTGTACATGTGGGTCAAAAAAACTCAAGATAGTGATCTCAACCACTTGAACAAAGGCCTACTCCTTTTATCTGTGATACACATAAAAGTGGCAGAGCTTTGATCACAGGGCTGTGACTGCCATTTTGACTTTTTTTTACACCCATCCCTGCAGATGCTCCTACTGTGGTAGTTTAATAAATAATATTCATTGCAAATAGTTACAAATATAGATAAGTATTTACTGCAGGTACAGATTCCTCAAGAGAAAAGTACTTTTGTATCTTGTTCATATTGATGCTATTCAAATGATATATAAAGGACCTGTATATATAAAACCTGATGCATCTTTCACATTAGGTACGTACTAGCTATTCTTTGGATATTGTAAGCACTAACATATTCTGAAACTATATACTGTATGCTATGCTTACTGTTTGTTTATTTTTTGAAGTGCATGAATTTTCAAAGTTACAGAGAGTTGTAGCCAAACCCATTTAGAAGGCAATAGATTGAAAAATATAGCTGTTGATGTTCAGACTAAATTACTGTTTACTACTACTACTTCTGTTATTTAATTCATGAAAAACTGATTTGAGGAAAAGCAGAGTGGATAGGAACAGGCAATGTCTCTTTTTGCAGTTCTTAAGCTTAACATAATAGTCCAGCAAAAACAAGCTGTGTTTTGCTCAAAATCAAATAGAAGATAATGTACAGAACTGGATTCAGTCTTTCAGAGATGGGGGATCATACTTGTTTTTTCACCGAGGGCCCCAATACGAGAGGGATGGTGATATGAATTAAGTAGGGCCAAGACACATAAGTAGGCATAGTCAGATTTTTTCCCCTAAGTTTCAGTAAATATTATGTCTGATAGATTGATTATGTGTGATGGAATGCCTCCCTGAGGAGGGAGGTGGTGTGATGGAGCTCGAAGAGGGGGGAGAGGAGAAGCATATTCCAGGATGATAAGAGAAATAGCAGCTTGCTTAGCGTGGAAAGTGCGGGGGCGCCGAGGAAGAGAGTGAGGCTGGCACCGCCTTAGATTCCCAAGGGTATTTTTCCCCTTGGCTCAGAAAAGGGACCTTTAGTTTGGCAAGATTCTGTGTATGGTAGAAACAATAAAGAAACTAGGGTTTGAACTTCGGTTCAGCATTGTTTCTTCACCATTTCCCTGACATCATGTGACATCAAGTCACTGTCGACTCCTAGTGACCACATAGATAGATTTTCTCCATGACAATCTATCCCTAACCTGGTCTTTCAGGTCTTCCAACAATGCATTCACTGCCACTGTAACTGAGTCCATCCACCTTGATGCTGATCGTTCTCTTCTTTTCTTTCCTTCTGTCTTTCCCAGCATTAGAGGGTTCTCTAGGGAGCTAGGTCTTCACATCATGTGTCTGAAGTAGGTTAATTTGAGCCTCATCATTTGTGCCTCGAGTGAAAACTCTGGGTTGATTTGTTCGATGATCCCTTTGTTTGTTTTCTTGGCTGTCCACAGTATTCTCAGGAGTCTTCTCCAACACCAAAGTTCAAAAGCATCAAACCTTTATTATATATATTATATGTCTATTCCAAGGTGTAAATAATCTGTTTTTTCTGTTTTCCACTAAAAACATTTAAAAAAAACAACTGAAGGAGAGTTTGGGAGTCTGCAGGTTGCCCATCTCAAGATACAGATTAGTACCAAATACGATTAGTAATCAGTGAGAATTTAACTGTTATTTCTTGAACTGCATAGAAAAGTATTTGTGTACAGTATCAGTTGGAAAGATCACAGATTAGTAAAATAATAGTAATAATAACAACAGTCTACTAAATGCAATGCCACAAAATTGAGAAGCACACAAAATAAAGATATGATCACTGACACGTGACTTCTACCCCGCGTTTAGTAGAAAGCGAGTATACTTTCTTTTGAACTGTTTTCACTTGAATTTCTGGGGAATGGAAGAAATGGTCATTGTATTTGGGAGTATAATTCAGTTTAGCTGAAGCAAGTTTCAAAGGTAAGTGTAGCTATATTCCAAATATTCCTTATAAAATCTCTTGTTTAACATAACCATATCTTTCTAGGTTCCCCTCCTCTCCTGACCATCTTTCAGAAGGTCTTCCCATGTCTGAGTTCTGAAAAGGCTTTGTTTTGTCAATGTAAATATTGCGGAGTTCTTGGTGATCTCTGAGCCTTGTTGTTTTCTTGCAGACATTTCATTGCCAGGCTAGGCAACAACTTCAGTGCGAAATGTCTGCAAGAAAACAACAAGGCTCAGAGAGCACCAAGAACTCCACAATTCAACCCTGAGCTACAAATATTCTCTTTGAATGTAAATATTATAACAGTCTGTGATTCATGCCAAGAATTCATAGGGTATTAACCATTGTGAACCAAGTGAGCTTTGAGGAATAACTTGCTATAGTCATGGAATACATTTCCTGCTGCTTCTATCATCATCTCCCTGTCTGTTCTTTGTCAGCTTTGCTACAGCATCTTGCACCCTGCCTGACTTGCCTGCCCTTCTCTCCTACTCCCCTTCTCTCTCTCTCTTTCTCTACACAGGTGATTTCTATTCCCTCATTTCCAGGCTGCTAGGAGAAAGGGAAGATGTGGTTCACCTGCACAAGTATAACCCTACAGAAAAGGCCGAATCAGATTTTGTAGCTGAGATTGCCAGTGTAGTCCAGAAGAAGGATCTTGGCTGGCCTGATGCCAGAGTATTTTCCAAGAATGACAAAAGGGCTAATACCATTCTGGTCAGAGACAGAATCCACAAGTTTCACAGATTAGAATCAACTCTGAGGCCACCGGAAAACAGGCATTTTGCTTTGCAGCAAACTAAACCTGGTGTAGGGAACTGGGAAAAAGAAGAGACAGGAGGTAGGTTTGAGGTTTTTTTATATTTCAGTATCCAGTACTATGCTCCATACTGTGCAATATAAGGAGGAAATGTTAACTGATGTGTTTGGGGGTGAGTTTTAAAAATGTATCATTTGACACTCCTTGTACCAAATGTTTAAATGAAAAATTCATTCAGCTCAGGATAGTCATCAGGAATTACTAAAGCCGTGCTCATATTGTGCTCCTCCTCTTTCCCAAAGGGCTATTATGTTTTTTCTAGACATCTAAGCTGTATAGTCTTGTGACACATTTATTTGATCCTATAATCATCTGTATATAATTTCTTTATAACCTGGGCAGGCTAATTGAGAAACATTGTTTACCATTTTGATATATCAATGGAAAACCAAGCTAGAAAAAAATATTTCTGTATTTTAATGAAAGCTAGCTAAATCCGAAAAATGCCAGGGTTTTTTTCTTTTAGTTGTTTATTTCACTCTTGCATGAAATATGTGATTGTACTTCCTGCATTTCTATTTGTGTGTTACTTTTTTCCAAAAGTGTAAGCATTATTGTTCTGTATATAATATTGTTTTCCCCAGAAACACAGAGCTGGTGCATAGGTTGCTGGAGCCAGCTTATCTATGGAAATAAGTCAGGATGCTGTAGGAACATAAATCAGAGAAAGGAAATGTATGAAACGGCAGCTTTTTTTCCTAATTAGAAAAGTTGTATTGATTTTTCTTCCACTTCCCAATAGGAGACTAAGAGCTGCAGTTAAACCCAAAAATGCAAAAACAAAGAGGACAAAAAATTATGCTTCACCTATCTGGGCAATTCTTGAAGCCATAGCCTGCCTCCTATTTGGGTTGCATAATGTTCAGAGACCCTATGTTTTGTACTTCTGATTTAAAACAACATGCCTTTTGTTACCTGAAGGAATTTCCTGTAATTATAAAAAGGAATATTTGGGGGGGGGGGGGAAGAGAGGGGGTATCATTAATGTGAAGAACATGATGATCCTGTATATGGAAAACCGCCCAGAGTCCCCTGTTAGGGGGAGATGGGTAGTGATATAAATTTAAATGATAGATAGATAGATAGATAGATAGATAGATAGATAGATAGATAGATAGATAGATAGATAGATAGATAATATTTTCCATTATTCAGTGGCATTTATTCTGAGTAGATATTCCACAGGAGACTTTACCACAGTATTTGCTGTTGCATCTCTGTTCTGTTGAAAAGTGACAAAAATGCTTCTTAATTAATTAGGTCAGTTTTTGATAATTATTTGGGGAAAATAAGGTTATTTGGAAACTGCTGAACAAAATAATTGGTTTAACTGCAGCACAACTAATCCTAATCATACCCCCTCTTTGGAGACTGTATTTCACAGGAAAGTAAAAGAGCAACATTTGTAGTGTTACTCCAATTTAGAGATTTGTTATTCTTGGTTTTGCTCATGTTTTTCATCTACTTGCCTATTACATTCTATAAAGTCACAAATTGAGCTGCTGTACTAGATAGTGAAATGTAGACAACTAGGCAGAAATAACTTAAATGTTAATATTAGTAAACTTAATATTTTTTTATTTTCAATCATAATTAAAATCAGCTTAATTGTTAGAAACAGTGGAGTAGATTTTTTTCATTACTCATTATCATACCATGAAAAGGATAGAAGGTTGAAAGAAAATGTTGTGAATGTTTATATAACAGATGACTTACAGGTATGGGGAGTATGTGATCATGTTTTTTTTCCCTGTCCATCTTGGGGGCAAGAGAAGTGGCCAGAGGGAAATGACATGCATGCTTATATGATATGGACAGAAAGATGGACTACATATCTAATGAGTAAGATTACAATGACAAGATTGACAATGATGCACCATGCAGTTGGACTGCTACAACATGCCCTAGATGGGGCAGCCTTTGGAGAACCTTTGATTAGTCCAGATCACAGCAGTCAAACTGTTGATAGGATAATCCCACCACTGCAGAGTAACACCCATCTTGAGGTTGCTGCAATTGCCTTTCCATTAGCTACCAGACCTAATCCAAAATATTAGTTATTTGTTATAAAGTCATTTAGGGTTCCAACCAGCACCACTTTGCCAAAGTTAACCAGACCAGAGTCATCTTGAAAGGCATGCTAACAGTTTGTTTGTTTGTTTGTCTGTTTGTTTATTTATTTATTGAATTTCTATAACCGCCCATCTCCCCCTCAAGGAGGGACTTGAGTTCACAGCATAATATCAATAAAATACAATAAAAACAATAATAAAAATATAAATACAATAAAAATACAATAAAATCCAAGTGGTAGGTGGTTCTTACAGTGACGTTAAATATATTTAAAATATTTTAGATACTTAAGGCGGCTCTAGGGAATCAGCCATCCCCAGGCTTGACCACTTTCCTTTTTGCCCCAGGCGAGATCACAGAGCCAGGTTTTTAATTTTTTCCTGAAATCCAGGAGTGAGGGGGCCTGTCTTATCCCTGGTGGGAGGATTTTCCATAGGGCAGGTGCTGCTGCAGAGCAGGCTCGCCTCCGGGACCCCGCTAGATGGAACTCTTTCATAGAAGGGGTCCGCAGCATGCCCTCTCTGCAAGATCGGGTGGGACGGGATGATGTAATGGGGATGAGGCGGTCCCTCAGGTAACCTGGTCCCGTGCCAGTTCCTTGTCCTTGTGAGGTTCATGCAACCTTGATGAGATAGCAGGCCTTCCCTGTAGTGGTCCCTGTTCTCTGGAACATGCAAAATTTTCCTGGAGGCTTAAATGGCACTCTCCATTCTTATATTCCAAAACACCAGTTAAACCTTCCTATTCATTAGACTTTTAACTCCACATGATTGGTGGTGGGCATCCATCTGTATATTTGTTTGTACATTTTTGGTTTTTTGAATCCTGTTTTTTCTTTTGTTGTATGCCATCCAGGGTAAAACAAATTGGGTTGTACTTGATTATATTGCACTTGATTGCATTGGTTAACAAATACTGTAAATAATATACTTGCAAATATAATAAATTAAAAATAATTTCATTGCATTCCTAGGTTCATTTACTTGGGCATATTCCATCCAAATGTTTGGGGCTTATTTCCAAATTAGTATGAATGTATTACGTGTTTGGTGTTTTATTTCTATTGAAATTTTACTTTTGGTTTGTAAGTAGAAAACAAATTGCATTCCTACTTTTGTAGCTAAGTTTTTCCCAAGAGTAATAACTTCAGTAAGTTTTTTTAAAAAATCCAGAATCCTGAAGTATACTGCATTAACCAAGCAATCAAAGGATACTAACTGGAGCATGCATATTTGGAAGTGTTCTACTGAAATCACTTTTGCGCAAACATATTTGGAATTGTTTTCAGTCTATGCAAGATTTCAAACAAGACACTCTTGTTTGAGAGTGGGAGTAGGGAGGGAATAGAAACATGAATAAAACTCAGCGTAATTTGTTATACAGTTATTATGGACAGCTTGTTTGGAAATCAGTCTGAGGAGGAGTCATCAAATTGTGGCTGCTGCTAGTTCTGCTAAATTGATGGAATGAGTTTTTGTTGTCACATCTCTCTCTTTTGTAGGCAGGCACATTGCAAGTGACAGTTTACTTATTAGAATATTGAAATATTGGCATTTACAGCATAGATGATATAATAAGAGGTTTCTTGATTGATGAGTATATTTTACATTACACTTCTAAAAGAAAATACATGTTTCATTCTTTTGGAAAGTGCTGGGAAACATGCCTGAGAGATCTATGCAGAGGCTATTTTTTTAGAATAAAAAAAACACTGGCTAGTTTCATACATAGCAGTTGTATAACAACATTACGGCTTGTTGGGTTTTGGCTTAGAATGACCCCACTTACCAGCCTAAATATTAGGCCATTATGGCTTCTCCAGCAAATCATGGTTTAAAATCTTGGGTTAGCTATGTTGTAATTATTATATTGCATCGAATATTATATTGCATGCAAATGTGTATTCATGTTTTGTAAGAAGCATATTCATTAGCATAACATTTATAATAAATATATTCCTTGTTCAATTTTTCAGGTTTAAATATAGAAGAAGTAGCTGACTGGCCTGGCATAACCCTCAGACTGGGCCAGGTTTCTGGGCTGGCCCTAGATCCTAATAACAATTTAGTCATCTTTCACAGAGGCGACCATGTATGGGATGCAAAGTAAGCAAACCTTCTAAGACTACATAGGTATCTCTAATGCTTTCACATGTACTCTTTAATCTCACTCTTTTCTGGCTCTTTCTGTGAGATCAGGTTGTACCAGCTGCTTAAGCACGTGTTTTTGTTTGAAATCACATGTAAAGAGCAAGATTTTTTTCATAATCAGGATTAATAATTCAATGGCTGTTAATTTGAGCACATCTTTATATTATGGGTGGATAAATTCAGATTGTTTTTTTGTTTAATTGTCAGGTAGAGCCTAAATATCTCTAGGGGAAGATGTAGGGAATTGCAAAATGTTTGTTCTCTAACTGTTCCAGTTTTCAAACAACTACTTCAACTGTTTGAGACATGAAACAAAAGATGTTTAGGAAGAATTATTTCTCCAAGGAAGAAAAACACTTTCTTGTTTCAAATATTCTGTTGTTCCAAATACTGGAGGTAGGCTTTTTTGTGGCCTGCAATATCTTTTTTCAGCTTTTTCCCAAGCTATATAGTACCGCATCAGAGACTAATCATGCTATTTGTTTAGACTGGATGTGTTGGTGTGAAAGTGTAGCACTGAGAAGAAATAAACGGTTGAGCACATGGCCAGTCAGAAGAAGATCGCTCACAGCTTCATTCCTTCATTCCTGGAGTATGACAAATCTGTTTCTTGATCTTCCTAAGTAGAGTTTCCATGCCTTTAAAAAAAATGGCCAAGGTTAGCAAAACTCATAGAGGATATCTGCCAATGGAAAAAAAATTAAAGAGATTAGCTATTCTTTTTGTCATGTAACCTGTTGGCAAAGCAATCCAGAGTTATCTACAGAAATCTATTCAGTCTGATTGAGGGGTGGTATTGATAGTAAAGTCCCCAAGAGTCGGCATATATTATTATTATTATTATTATTATTATTATTATTATTATTATTCCATATTTTTATATATAACTCAAGGCAGCAAACATGCCTAATATTCCTGCCTCCTATTTTTCCCCACAACCACAACCTGGTGGGGTGGGGTGGGGTGGGTTGAGAGAGAGCGATTGGCCCAAAATCACCCAGCCAGCTTTCATGTCTAAGGCAGGCCTAGAACTCCCAAACACCTGGTTTCTAGGCCAACACCTTAACCACTACACCAAACTATTATAACAGTTGGTGAGAGCATAGTTATGTTCTCATTATGTCTTATAGAAACTTATTTAAATGTTTCAAAAATGTTTTTAAAATTTTTCTGAAATGTGGGTAACTGCCCCCCCCCCATTTACTTTTATACCCTGAGGTGAAAAACAAGGGAGTTGTAGCTAAGCCCAAATTCCAACATATTCTATGGCTGAAACACTTGAAATGTTTTTTGTGTTTGTTTTTCTGTTACAACATAACAAACTTGAAATGTTCTGATGGGGTATTTTGTTCCAGATTCACAACAAAATACATTTTCTATTTTGTATGCATACCTAGAAAAATGGTATGACGTTTGTCTTTATTTCTTAATTTTTCTAATAGGATTTTGATTTTTCAGAATTTGAGAGATGTTGCAAGATATGATCCTGTGGAAGTAGTGATGGTAGTTGATAGTGACAACAGAGAAAAGGAACCTCAGAGTTTGAACATTCTTGAGACTAATAGTAGATATTCCAAATGCTTTATGACATTTTGAAGAACAAGTTATGCTTAAAAAAGTAAACACACTTGACAGCATTAGAGATTTGTGTTTAAACTTGATCTACCCAAATAATGCGAAAACTACAATGTAGAAAAGATAGCACAGAACCAGGCTTTTTCAGTTTTTCAGAGTGATGCTCAAGTTTATAAAAAGCGTGGTAGATAATTTTAAAGAATGATAATATGTAACAGAATAGATGGGTACTCATTACCAATGTACTTATTCTGTTTGTTCTTTCCATTTATATTCCTCTGAAAACTCAGAGTCTCTCCTAATTTTATCCCCAAAATAATAAGTTTGCAGGTAGGTTGAGAAAGAGTAACTGGCTCAGAATTACTTAGTGAGCTTCATGACTGAGCAGGACTTAACCCTGATTCTCCCTGGTCCATGTTTTAACACCTACATATTTGCTACTGGAAACATATTTTGCTTTTTTGCTTATAGTTGCATGAATCTTAGTATGATCATGTGGCATTCAGTGGTGTGATCATATCAGTATTTAGAAAGGACTGCATTTATATTCTGAATAGATCCATCAGGCGATTAGAGATAACTCATAGTTACCTTTTTAACATAGCATAAAATGGTAGTAAGTGAAAATATAAGAGCCTTGTACATTTCTGCAGTGAGAATCCCTCAGAGATTTGTAAATAAATTTTTTAATAAGAGTGTATTACTAATAAGAGGAAGGCAATAACATAGGAGAAAGAATTTTTATTATCAGAAGGAATAGTTTCCTTCCCCCCCCCCCTTGAGAATAGGCCTTCATTAACAGCCTTGCCTAAAAATATGCACATAATCAGAGAATTAATGCACAGTTATTAATTGGGTGTAATGTTCTTTATCAGTCATAGAGGTACTCAATTATTAGCCTTAGGAATTTGGTTCATTCTTTGTGGTTGATTGCTTCCCCATCATACAACAAGAACGATGCAAACAAATTATCAGTGCTTCAGGCAGAGTACAAAATGGCAGCAATGTATTAATAATACATGAACATAAAAAGCTGAACATCCCTACAAGTAAATGTAGCAGCTGCTTGAGAATATTAGGCAGTTTCATTTAGTATTATCCATAGAATTCTGTGCTCAGGATCTGGTGTTCTGTGTCTATATCAGTTGTTTTGCCCCAAACAAGTTAACCTACTTTCAAATTTACAAAGCAGTCTGTTCTTTAAATTGCTGCCTTTGGGTGTGCATGCTCTTTTGCTTGATCATTTTCCTCTATTCTGATGAGGTAGCAACTTCAAGGGAGTCCTGCCAAATAACAGATGTACAAATGTTTTGGAACATGCCTCAAATCTGGAAATTAGGTTTGCAACCCTGTTATCAATCTTGATAGTGTATTAATAGTATATCTGAAAAAACTGGATTTTTCCCCATAATAAGATTTTTTTTTGTACAGAAATAAAATATTTTTAATATGCAGTTCAATGCAGTTATTAAATCTAAACTCAGTTAATCAAGACTAAATTCAGTTTCTTTTATCTCTCAATTTGTTATCAGTTAACATTGCTTTGCTCTTCTATCCCAACTTCCATTCCTGGCTTCCTAGAATACATTCATTGTTAAAAATAAAACTGAAATTGTTCAGTCATACGACTTCTTAGATGAACTGAGTGGATTTGGTGCTCTTGAATTTATGTGGAATTTCTCCCCTAGATTCACTTTTAGGCATTAATTCTTCAGGAAGGTTCCTATAAATAAGAGTGGTGATCTAATTAATGTAATGAAAAAAATGAAAAATAGATACTTGCAAACTAAAGAGTCAATTAATTTCTGTAAAATAACTGTAATTGATCAACTCCTGTGGATTTTTCTTAACTACTAAGTTGTGGATTGTTTCTGTAAGGAGAGCGTAAGAAATGTACTTCTTATTCTTACGGTATTATTTTACATGAATTTTCAGTAGTTTATATTTTGTGTTGTGTTCTAGCATTTTAGTTTTAAATATATGAGAGAGAATAATAATACGTACATGATCAGTTAATGCTGTACTTCAGTCAATGCCTAGGGCTTATGTCAAAAGACTTATTGCAATGAGAGGGAAGTATGTAGTAGCTAATAATTTCTCATTGGGATAATGGTACTAGTTTCTAGTTTTTCATGACTTTTTGTTATATCTGATATATCATTTGAAAAGTCGTGAGAAAAAGCCCTCAGAGTAGGTTCTTACTAGACAGCTGTTTCCATAAAGGTGACAATATTGTAATACAAGGTTCATATATGTATATAGTCTTTTAAAATGTAAGCTCTAAGTCACATCATTGAGGAGACAGTATAGATCTAAGTACAGGAACACATATATATTGTTAATAGAAAGACCTGCAGGATGAAACATGGAGAGTTCCTTGAAAGAAGCAGACACTGGATGTCAACCTTAGAAACCTATGTTTGAGTGAGAAATAGTTATTAAAGAAAGAAGCTGAGCTAGGAAAAAGTTTTAATAGAATCTAAAGAACTTAAAGATTGTGCACGGTTTAAAAGAAGTAGATAGAGAAAAATGTATTCTGAGGTTGATTGAGATCTTATGTCATGGGATGTTCAGTCTTTGGAACTGATAGGCATGCTTTAAATTATGAGAATATATTGTAGGTGTTCTCACAAATCGGCTGTCGTATTTATTTGCACTTTCATAAAATTAATGCTATGTTGAACATAGCCTGTCACAAAATACCTTTTTACTGAAGACACAGTAGTGAACAGGCAGATGCTAACATTCCAAGCCAGAGTTCTAATTCATACTAGCTAAAATGTAGTCCAACAATCCTTAGGTTTGAGAAGGCAGTTTTATACTAATATATATATATATATTTCTTTTTTTACTTTAGCTCGTTCAACAGTAGCTATGTTTATCAACAGAAAGGACTTGGACTAATTAAAGAAAGTACTATTCTCGTACTGGAGGCTAGTGGTTCAGCAATTCTTCGTTCCACAGGAAGAAATATGTAAGCCCTTAAAAAAAATTTTCTCATGTATCTTCATGTTTCTTCTTTGAACTGATTAATTCTATTTTATTTAGCATTATACTAATTGTGTCAAAATTTCTTCAATTTTGCTAGCATTTTCTGGAAACAATTCTCATTTTTGTGTTTGCTAGCTGTTTACTGATCCACATGAAGACAACTCCAGTCAAAAATAAATATTATCTCCTTCTCTCTTGGAGAAAGAGGCAGGGACACAGAGGCTGACGGTTTGCCAAATGTCTGCTTTCACTGGTCTGGCTATAAATGTTATGTGTGGTGGATGTACTTCTATCACTCAATGAAATACTCTGTATCTTACACAATTCTAAGTGTTTCAGTATTTCAATCCCAGTACTGTGGGCTGGGATTGAAAGCCATCACATATTCTACCTTATTGCCTCAATATTGTGGGAAAATCACTTTTCTCCCATATCCCAGATGTTCCATCAAGGCATGAAATACACCCACTCTATCCTGGATCTCCCTAGTAAGCAAAGTAGGGGTTGTTTCTCTTTTGTATTCCCTCTAGATATGTAGTTGTTTTCGTGCAGCCTGAAAACAGTAAGCAGTTCCAAAATATTCTTATGTTTGAGTGGCATGATTTGTTGAGTAACTAAGGGAAGATCTGCTCGAACGAAGAATTTTTGAGATGAAGATTCTCAGATATGTCACAAGATTGACTTTTCTGTAAATGCAAGGTACTCTCCTAGCTCTTGGTAGCTTTTCAGTCTGCATACATCAGGGTTAAAAGTAGGCTTCAGTGAAATCATTCCTGCAAATTACCCTGAATGTTATTGCATGCCCATCATCTTTGCAAACCCTTCTATATTGTCAATTAAGATTCATCAGGGAATTTTAGGCACACTGAGCTGCTGAATACATTTACAAGGCTTTCCCATGTATCAAGAATCCATGATCATGGGAAATCTGTAGGCATGTTTAGCTGAATATGCTTTTAGTACCTGGTGAACATTTATTGTCAACACATGAAGGTATGCAGATGTATGGGGATGATGTTGAGGCTGGGATTTCTTTGCATACTCTTTGCATACTCTCACAAAATAATTAAAAACCCTTGCTTTTGCAAGCTAAATACCTGCATAGTATTTACACTTTCTTAAATAATCTGTTTACTGTACCTCTAATAAACCAAATAAAAAGGTTCAAATACAATGTTTATTCAAGGGGAGGATGACCCCCATCAATTAGTTTAGATAGAAAAATTTCCTGCTTCCTTTACAATATTTTCACTTAATCTAACATTTGAAATATGGGGGAGGGGTTTGGGGGGAGATAATTTTTCAGGTAAATGCAGTACATTTTTTTGTTCATAAATTAATATTCTCACCATAAATCAGCAGTGTTTGATACTGTCAACCACAGTGCCCTTCTAGACCAGATGCGGGGGTTAGGAGCAGGAGGCACTGTGCTCCAGTGGTTCACATCCATCCTCAGCAGTCAGTTCCAGTTGGTGTTGACAGAGGGGAGAGATCGTGTCCATGGCCCGTCACATGTGAGGGGCCTCAGAGCTCAACACTCTCCCCTCTCCTGTAACATCTTCTGTGACATCTACACGAAACCACTGGGTGAGGTTATGTGCCAGTTTGTGGTTTGGTATCAGCAGTATGCAAATTGGTTTGTAAACTGAATTTATGTAGAGGTTTTTTAATGTATTGCCACAAAAGGGTTTATCATATTTTAGCATGAATGCATATACATTTAGACTGTTAATACTGAAACACTTAGAATTGTGTAAGATATAGAGTTTACGTTAATTTAAGAAGGCACAAAGGAAGCTGATGGTAGAATACTTTCCAATACTTCACTTACTCTTTTCTGCAAAAGCATTTCTTGGAAGGTCAGCAATTCTGTTGGGAACAGCACAAATTGGGTTCCAGTAGAAGAGAGTACTGCCCCAAACAAGCAAGAGAGATCAATTTGTTTATAGGAAATTCCATTTATACTGATGCAGAGAAGGAAGATAGATCAGCAGCTGTCCAGGGATGTGGCTGGTCCTACACTTGCATAAAACGTTCTAGAAATCTGTACCTCATACTTCCCTGATTTCAAATGATGTAATACTGATTTTGCAAAATTGAACAAAAGCTCACCATGGCTGTGATGATATCTACAACCCCTTTTTCTTCACTTCTGCTTTCTAAATTTAAATCTAAATCGCACTGATGGTCTAGATTCTGGTTTTGCTTTGCATCTTTCCTACAATAAAGAAACATCCAGCAGCAGTTAAGCTGTCCTTAACATGGCTAAAAGAGGGCCTCAGTCATTATACTGCTCACCGTAAAATATATGGAACATTTAGGTGCAAGTTGCAGTTTATATTACCAAGACAGTATTATCTGGTGGAAATGCTTACATCCATAAATACAATATTAGGTCTGGGGAGTCTTTGGTGCTCTCTGAGCCTTGTTGTTTTCATGCAGACGTTTCATTGCCAGGCTAGGCAACATCTTCAGTGCGAAAAGGGAGTGGAACTTGCTGTCTGTTTATATACCCTGGCTTGTCCTGCCTGTGTTGGTGGGGGTCTTGTACTCTCCTTGGTAGTTCCTTGATTGGGCTGTTGTGTGCTGTTTGGGTGATTGACTGAGTTAATAGTTCCTTGATTAAGGTCTATTGTGTAATCAAACAACACAATAGACCTTAATCAAGGAACTATTAACTCAGTCAATCACCCAAACAGCACACAACAGCCCAATCAAGGAACTACCAAGGAGAGTACAAGACCCCCACCAACACAGGCAGGACAAGCCAGGGTATATAAACAGACAGCAAGTTCCACTCCCTTTTCGCACTGAAGATGTTGCCTAGCCTGGCAATGAAACGTCTGCATGAAAACAACAAGGCTCAGAGAGCACCAAAGACTCCCCAGTTCAACCCTGAGCTACAAATATTCTCTTCGATTAATATTAGGTCTTTTAATGTCAAAAAATAAAACTGAAAGCAGCAGTAAGTGGCATATTAGAAATGCATGTTGGATCACCAGAGAAATAAAAGAGTGATACACCAGGATATTCATGGACAAAAGACCTGAATTTCTTCTAGGACTGCAGGTGTGGTTTGAAGTGGTTGGAAATTAATACCAGGACAGTTTCAGTAACAAATGTTTGTGGTTAATGCAGGGGGATTCAGAGTTCCCTGATATTTTGGCTGTTGCCTTTCGCCTATCAACAGTGGGGGGAAAAGCAAACGATCAAGGTCTATGCTTGCCTCTAAAGTAACCTGGCTGGAATTTTTCATTGCCTTGTGACCTTTGCCTGTCAGTTTTGAAATGTAGTGGTAGTAGCACCAAGTTGACACCAAATAGAATCAATTACTTGAGAATAGCAATACTAAAGACAGGGGAAATAAGTGAAGAAAGAAAAAGAAAAGGGCTACAAAACCCTTATTAATTTTGGTAGCCGTAACATTTCTCTCGAAATAAGATAATGTTAGTTCAAGCTGTATGTATGACAACTAAATAAAACCTCTTATTTTATAATGCTGCTTTCTTCCTCATTAATACTTCTCTCATTTATTCTCAGGTTTTATTTACCTCATGGCTTGAGTATAGATAATTATGGTAACTACTGGGTGACGGATGTAGCTCTTCACCAGGTATGTAGAAATGGCTTCTGTATTAACAAGAATACCTGAATCTATGTCTGTCTGCCTCTTACTAACAATTTGGGTGTGGTATTTTTTTTCAGGCTAGGATGGCTTGGGGAAAATATTTGTCACATTTTTTAACTGTATTTGGGTAAAATACAGTCAACCCATGGGTTGACATTTTATGCAAAACAAAAACCAAAACCCTCTGAATCCAGCTCTTACAATGGATTTCTGTATTGATCTCATGAATATTAATGTCTATACAGCTGTTCTCTGAAGAAAGATATATTCTACAGGTCAAATGTTTGATCTTCCTGTAAGCTATAGCATTTTTGTATTAGTCTCACTTAACTGAAGCTCTTTATTCTTTTACATTGTTAGGTGTTCAAACTGGCTTCAAATGGTGCGGAATCTCCTTTGCTGACTTTAGGGAGGGCTTTGCAACCTGGAAGCGACAAATATCACTTCTGCCAACCCACTGATGTGGCAGTGGATCCAGCAACTGGGAATATTTATGTGTCCGACGGCTACTGTAATAGTCGTATTGTTCGGTTCTCTCCAAATGGAATATTTGTCATGCAGTGGGGAGAAGGTATTGGATAGAAAGTTAATTCTTTTTTCCCCCTTGGAAAATGGTATATAATGATGTACATACAAGATAAATTTCAGAAGGTTGCCGTCTCCTCTCCCCTCCAAGTCCCACTGAAATCAATTATACTTAAAGCTCTGTGGGTTTAAGGCTTTCAGGGAGGGTAAGTCCTTGACTTCAAGTTATGTACAGTGGATATAAAAAGTCTACACACCCCTGTTAAAATGCCAGGTTTTTGAGATGTAAAAAAATCAGACCGAGATAAATCACTTCAGAATTTTTTCCTCCTTTAATATAACATACAAGCTGTACAATTCAATTGAAAAACAAACTGAAATCTTTTAGGGCGAAAAAATAAAAACAAAAACAAAAAAACTAGAATAACGTGGTTGCATAAGTGTGCACACCCTTAAACTAATACTTTGTTGAAGCACCTTTTGGTTTTATGACAGCATTCAGTCTTTTGGGGTAGGAGTATAACCACATTATTCTAGTTTTTTTGTTTTTGTTTTTGTTTTTATTTTTTCGCCCTAAAAGATTTCAGTTTGTTTTTCAATTGAATTGTACAACTTGTATGTTATATTAAAGGTGGAAAAAATTCTGAAGTGATTTATCTCGGTCTGATTTTTTTACATCTCAAAAACCTGGCATTTTAACAGGGGTGTGTAGACTTTTTATATCCACTGTATTTTATAACACAATATTTCTAATATAAAGACATTCCTATTGTATAAGGAACTAAACTATAATTGATAAATTAAATGGCTAAGAAGTTCCATTTTTATTAAGTATGCTTACACCTGTAGTGTGAGATATCACTACATTCTGAGAAATGCAGCCCTAGAAATAAGACTTCTCAGTAAAAACTCAGTATATAGTAGAAAAGTATTTAACCATGTTTTAATCATTTAGATATTTGGATTTTTTACAAGATACGGATTTTTTAATTCTTTTGCATACAGCATGTTGTTAAATTCAGTCACTGACACAAGAACAAGTGAAAAGGCTGCTTAATTATATTAGTACATAGATTAAAAGTTGCAGTGGTTGAAGAGATACACTTTTTTTCTTCACTTTTTTTTTTCTTAAAATGTGGCCATAAATAGTGACCTCAGTTTTGTCATGCATAAAATTAATATCTCCTCTTTCAGAGACTTCTGTAGGCCATGCTAAACCTGCCCAGTTCAACATCCCTCACAGCTTAACTCTTGTATCTGACTTTGGTCAGCTCTGCGTAGCAGATAGAGAAAATGGTCGGATCCAGTGTTTTAAGCCAGAAACAGGCGAATTTGTGAGAGAGATCAGACATCCGTTGTTTGGAAAAGAAGTTTTTGCAGTTTCTTACACACCAGGTAATTATAAAGAAGTGTTACATTTGAGACATGTGCTTTCTTCTTCAGGGACAAAATAAGGTACAGTATTAATTTTTTTAACATTAGATGTGACTCAAACTTACTGTAGGTTCCTTGAAAACTAAGAAGTTTCATCTCTCTTCTTGGTCTCTTTTAAGATTTTTTTCTACAGTTAAACAATTAATTTTTTAATCGTGAATACAAGCAGATTTCCTCTTAAACTATACTTGAGTTTCAAAAAAACTGTAGTGGGTAGGGGGAGCTTTCCCTGCATGTATAAACAAAACCACCTTTGTTAGCCATGCTCTCACTTATTCAAAACAGGAAGCTAGTAGGTCAGTTCAGTAGGGAGAAAAACAGAACCTAAACAAGGTTGTGCTGTTGTTTATTGCAACAAGAATATGATATGTGGACTTCATGCTAAGGGAGAGAGGGAATAATATTTTAGCTCCTATCCTAATTAAGGCATCCAACAATGTTGGATACCTCAAGCGGGTTAGACACAGATTACAGCCTCTGCTGATACCTATCCATGTCTTGTGTATTTTAAGAAATTCAGAAATTATAGAAATATCAAATTGGCTTTCTTATTAGTTCTTATTAAATAAAATCTCCATTGCCAAGCTATAAAATATTAGAGAGAAATGTTTAATCATATTCACGGGTTCTTTGCTTAATAAAGAGCATCTGTCACAGACTATGAATATGACTAGAGAAACTGCGGAGGGTGTTAACCTGAGAGAAAAGGCTTGTGTCTCTCCAACCAAAATCTTTCTTCCTATGTTGACATTTCACTAAGAGTAGAAGATTATAGAAGGCTTCATAGTATTGTAGTCATGTGTTCTGCTTGATACTATTCCTAATTTGTACCTTTTATCCTAAGTCTTTGGAATTTTTTTTATAATTTCAAGAACACAACAGTTCTCATTCCATCCAGCTTACTTTTTCTATGTATTGTTTTCCAGATGGAGGGCCCTTCTTTACAATGAACTGCCCAGATACTGAGCAATACCAGCTAGGGAACTTTAAAACCCAAGAGCCATACAATGTCAAATCATCCAGTATTCTGTGGCTAAATAGATGCTAATGGAAAGTCACAGTTATAGCATCCTCCACTTATGTTTCCTAGCAACTGGTATTGAGAGGTATAGTACCTCTTATTACTATTGTTTGGAAATTACTTTAATGAAAAGCGGGCTAACCTTAAACTCCAAGAATTTGTCTGTTTCCTTTTTTGTTGTTGTTGTTCAGTCGTTTGGTCGTGTCCGACTCTTCGTGACCTCATGGACCATAGCACGCCAGGCCTTCCTGTCCTCCACTGTCTCTCGGAGTTTACTCAAATTCATGTTCATCACATCGGTGATGCTATCCAACCATCTCATCCTCTGCCATCCCCTTCTCCTTTTGCCTTCAGTCTTTCCCAGCATCAGGGTCTTTTCCAGTGAGTCCTCTCTTTTTACACACACACAGGTTAGTAGTGTTATACACGCTGCTCCCAGGTTCGGCTTATGGTCACTCACTCACACACTCACAGCTTGTTGAGGCACGCGGATCTTGTCAGCCCCCCTTGCTTTCTACCTGGGTTTTCCAGATAGGTGCGGCTTGAGCAGACAAGACACACAGCCCTGGTCAACAGCCGGGAAATAATTAGGGACACACACACTTCCAACTGAACACTGAGGCACAACAGGTTTGTAATACACGGAGATCCAGTGAATTTAAAGGAACAGCAAAACTTTACTGATTGCAAGGTACATTTGCTCTTCCTCACATGCACGCACACACACATGCTCATCCACACTTACCCACGTCCTTCTCAACTAGGCTGCCAGGCACTAGCCAGAGGGATGGAAGCCGCCAAGTCTGGATCCAAAGACGACTCAAGGAGTGGGCGGGCTTTGGGACCCCTTTTATCCCCAAAAGTCCTTGCTTTGTTGATTCACAAGACTGGCAGCTACTCTTGCCTTGTTAATTTACAAGTTTGGTAGCTGTTGATGGGTTGGGGGGTTGTTCCATGTGCTCAGGCCCAACTTCCTTTTTCTGGTTCAGGTGACATTTTTCCTTTGTTTCCTTAACAACTTGCTTCCTTCTTATCTACCTCCCTGAAGGGATCTTTTAGACAAGATTCCTGGCTTTTGTCCTCTCTGCTTACGTGCCTGCTTCATCTTTAGGTTATGGCAGCTTCAGCCTAGTCTCACAGTAGTCTTACATAATACCATACTGCTACAGGTAAAATAAGCTCTGAGTAGAGAACTGCTTATTCCTTCAAAATTCATTTGCTGACATCTGGCTCTACTATTTTCAGAGAAAGAAAGAAAAAACTGCCCTCACAACTCATCAGATACACAATAGTGTATACATCTATAATGTATACTATATTGTGTGTGTGTGTGTGTGTGTGTGTGTGTGTGTGTGTGTGTGTGTGTGTATAGTATACCCTTGCTTCATTTTTCCTTTTTAAGCTGGAAAGTTTTACCATTGCTGAATTTGTTTTCAGTTTGTCATCACTACTAGCCTCAGTTCCTCACATTTTCTTACTTGAACATGAGCTGCTATTTTCAGTATCAGTCCTACATCTTGTATAATGAAGATGCAAAGATATGTATTTCTATATACCACTGTTTCATTATTAACTCAAGGCAGAATAGAATGTCTCTCCTGTTTATCTCCAAAAAACCAGCCTTGTGAGGTTTGTTGAACTGAAAGAGAGTGCTTGGTCCACAGTGAAACAGGAAGTTGAGAATGGGTTTTTCTCAATCCATATCAAATACTTTTAACTGTGGAGTCCTTGGTGCTCTCTGAGCCTTGTTGTTTTCTTGCAGATGTTTCATTGCCAGGCTAGGCAACATCTTCAGTGTGAAAAGCATAAATACTTTTAACAATTTATTTGCAACCTCATTCTTCTTTTGTTATTCAGTGGTCCAATCGCTCCTCTGTTTTCTTATTTGTGATATATGTAAAGTATGTGTCATTGTTATTTTCAATGTCTTTAGAGATGTGCTTCCCAAAATACATGTTTGCATCATTTATTGTTTTTTTTTCTTTAGTGCTAGTTTTCTTTTTTTTAAAGTCTTATCATTTGGGCAGGGTTTTCATTTTCTGAAAGCAGCTGTCATTTTTCTCATAGTTTCTATGGCATTGATCATCATCCATGCAGGGCACTTCTTTGACTTTTCATTTCCTAGCCAGCAGAATGCACTCTGGCTGAGCTTTGTCCCAGATATTGTACAGTTAGCATGCCAGTTTCTCTTAACATAGCTAATTACAGAATTCGAAGCTATCTGTAAGCCATGGAGGTACTGGAGATAGAAGCTTGATCCTCTAATTGCATCAAGCTACCTGCATTCAGATTTTGTGCCCTGAGTTGCTTTAGGACAGGTAATACTTAGAGTTCTGAGAGATTTAGAAGAGGTTCTATTTGGGACTAAGTACTTGGATGGGATGGGCATGGTGGCTCAGCGGGTAAGATGCCAGGCTTGTCGATCAGAAGATTGCAAGTTCGTAGGTTTGAATCCCTAGCCCCGCGTGACGGAGTGAGCTCCTGCACTAGCCCCAGCTCTTGCCAACCTAGCAATTTGAAAGCATGCAAATGCAAGTAGATGAATAGGTACCACTTTGGTGGGAAGGTAACAGTGTTCCATGTGCATCATGCCGGCCACATGACCGCGGAAGCATCTTCAGACAATGCTGGCTCTTCGGCTAACAGACGGAGATGAGCACCGGCCCCTAGAGTCGGACACGACTGCACAAATGTGCGGGGGGAGCCTTTAACATTTTAACTTGGATGGGAGACTACTAGGGATTCCAGGGCTGTAGGCTAGACTGCTGAATTTTTAAAAAATCCTAAAAGAAGGCAATGGCAAACTTTTTTGTAACACTGCCAAGAAAACTGCATGGAAGCAGCCCCAGGAGTCAAGTCTGCTTGAGGATATCTATGTATTATACTATAACTAGAATTTTTTTTCAGCAAGCTTTAGTCTTCCTCCACTATTCACAGAATGTTATCTTAACTACACTGACTTGCTGTTTTCCTTTCAAGTCAGTTGGCTATTAATTATTGCATTATAAGTGTATATATGCCTCATCTATTGAAGTTTTTCCAAATACCTGCAAGAATCTATGTTTATCTTCTTTGACCTGATTCCCTTTGTCATATTCATATCTTACCATTGTTATATTCACTGCTTGTCCATCACTACAAATTGACACTTTTCAGTTAAATCTTCTATGGATAATGGGTGCAGTGTCTACTCTGGGATACATCTCAGGATGTTGACCTGCTTTGAAATATCTCTGTGATGCATGGCTTGCTTCAGTGAATAAGATAAGGAAATTGAAAATACCAGGAAGGCATCTTTGGTAAGAGAAATGACAGGCCTATCTAAGAATATATTGGGACATACAGCTTTTTTTTTTAAGTTATATTCTGCCCTTTCAGCAGAATCCCTCCTTAAATTTCTTAAAGTCACAGCCCTTTTTTCAGGCGTATATGTAAGCCTGAAAAAGTTGGGCTGCTTTAATGAATAGGAGAGCACTGCTACTCTTAACACAAAATCCAAACCACTTCCTCTGAAACTCAGCCTTAATAAAACTCAGATTTAAAAGTTTTGCAAGTAGACAAATAAACAGTATAAACTTAATTGTATTATTCAAAAAATAATAAAGATATATTTCAAAACTCCTTATCAAAATCAAATCGTATTTTGTTAATGTGTTTGGATGATAGTTCTAGTTTAGTCTGGGTAATACTGAATGTTGCATTTCCCAAAAAGAGAAACTTACTTGGATAGAAGTGCATAATCTGTGGCCACATGTGCCTCCCTCCCTCCCCCAGTCTTAGATGTGGCCCTCAGAGGCCCTTCAAAAGCTCCTGCTGAATTATAGACTGTAATGTGACAGAAGTGGAAAATTACTAAATACATGACAAGTAATCATATCTGTAATCCTAATTAAATTAAATACATTAAGTTTTTTAGCCTGGTCCTTCTACTTAGTTGTCCTGGTTTAGTATAGAAATACCAGAGGAATACACTTCTGTTCTGTGGAAACATGTCAAGATACAAACAATGACTAAAGACTAAATTTCACAAGAGGATTGAAATTCTTGTTGTATTTTCTAGTGTGAATTGTAGGTATGATTCCAGTGGAAGGTAGGGCAATTGGACTTGGGCAGTGCGGGATCCTAATCTATATGAGCCACTTCATTCATTCCTAATTTTATACTAGAAAGCTAGGTTGCTAATTGTAGGTCAAGTTTGGCTGTAAGAAAAGAAGTATGGAGAGAGAGATACTTTTCCTATCTAATTCTTAAACCACAATATAATATTCATACCACATTGCTACTGCATAAAAAACAAAGCATAAATATGGAACTAGTGGTTATTTAACCATTTTATTAGGAAGATTGTTTTCTGTTAAGATAGAGATTACTTTCTTCTCTTCATCTGAGATCTTTTCCTTAATAGATCTTAATAGTTATCTGACAAAGAGGCAAGAATGACCTATAAATATAGTTACATTTTTTCCAAAGGTCAAGACTAGGAATCAGAGTTCTATCTTTTCAAGCAAGACATATTACAAACTTGTCAGTTCATTCTCAAATTTACTTAGGCTGAGGGAGTTATCAGAGAACGGCTCTTAGATATTGAATATCAGATAAGAGAGGCCTTGTCCCAACATTTATCCAAGTACCCCAGGTAGAAACCAACTAGTTACATCAACTCACTGATCTTCCCATTTCAACAGGGGTTTTTCTTTAGATAGAATAGCTTCCTTTCCATACTTTTATATAGGAGATTTAGTAGCTGGTTCCCATAGCTGGTTCAACCTGCCCTTGTTCTGATGGTTTAGTTAGTTAGTTAGTCATCCTCCATGCACTGTTACACTTTACTTTCTATAATGATACTTGAAGAAGGTTCATTTTTCCTTTGTTACAAGTTCCAAATCAGTCTTAGAAATCTTACATTAACTTCCTTGTATCAATTAAGAAAGGTCTTATTATGCATAATAAGCCGTGCAAAGCTGTAAATGTGTGCAAACAACTTACTTCTGATCCACATGAGTAGCTTCTTCATATTTGCTCCATCAGTCTTTGGTCGTATGTGAATAAATTAGCAATTATAACAGTTATACTTTAGATTATTAGATTTTACAGTACAATTAATTTTTATATTGTTAATTTACTGCTGTATAGATTGAGTATAAAATTTTAGAATTCACTTACAATTAATGTTGTGGTTTGTTTTTCTTACCTAATTTTAAATACCAGTTTTAGTTCGTAATCTTAATGTTAATAAATACAGTGATACATACAGTAAGTACATTTCACTGGCATGGCTGGATTTTATTATATTTTGTTTTTCAGCTGGCCATGACCAAAATAATAATTATCTATCTACTTACCTACCTACAATCCCTATAAGACCAATAAAATATAAGTGGTAAGTGATATTAAGAGTTTTAGAAGGACACAGTGGTGAGAACTTAGGGTAATCATTGAATCTCTTGAAGAATTTTTAATTTAAGCCACTATGCAGTATATATTTCTAGAAAATATCTTGCCACAATTTTTATCAGTGATATGACTCACTCTTCTGTAATAACACATTGTGACAAGGCTGCCCTCTTATGTTCAGTGGGCTCATCTTGATTAAGACTCTAACTAGGTTCTTTGTGATAGGGCTTTACTGGAAGTTTGTTCTGTTTTGTTTTGTTTACAAATTTCAGTCAGTTTAATGAAAAATAAACTCCTTTAAGAATTTAAAAGAAGATAAAGTTTGGGGGGATAGTGTATCAATTTTGGCTCAGTCTGGACGCCAGCCCATAGTTTATACTGAGGCACATTGTTCTTAAGGTGCTTCTAAAACAGTAGAAGTTATATAACTAAAAGTTTATATGAAGCCATTACAATACTGTCTTAGCAGTTGCCCTGAACCAAACATTATCAATTTACTAGATGTAAATGATACCCTGAATCCTAAAAAGAAGAACTAAAAGGAACCTAATGGGAGGCCCCTTACCATTCCTTGTGACAACATAGAAGATTCCATTCCTATTTGTCACTAGTGTTCAAGAGGCTCTCCAACCCTCTGGAAGGCAAAACAGGGTGGGAACTTCTTGCTTTTATCTCTACTCGTACTAGTGAGGACCCAGGACAATATGATTGATGTGTGACATATACATATTAGTAATAAATACCATATTAGTAATAAATACCATTGCAGCAATTAATTTAAGAAAATAGAAGATTTCTTCTGTTTTCTTCTTTTTTCAATGTATTTTTCTCCTTAAAAATAAAGATTATGCTACTTGCACTCCCCGAGGTATGCCAGTTATCTCCCAATAGCCATGGCTAAAAGGATTAATACGTGTGTGGTGGTACAAAACTGTCACTATTAATTCACTGTTGCAAAGGCAATGAGTTCATGTATATTTGTAGTTCTGTTGAGTTTAAGGGTACTTCCTCACAAAGATTCTGTGTCAGTTGGAAACAGCTTCAGAGATTTGCAGTGCTGGAATGCCAGGCTCAGTTGCAGAACAGTGAAGAATTCTACAATGCTTGGTTTATTGGTTTTAGAAGCATCGTGGTTCCATTTCCCTAACTGAGGGAACACTTACTTCATTGCTCCTCCTGGCATTCAGTTCCTTATAAGGGGAGTCCTAGCATTTTGTCAGTATTCCAGACAAAATGAACAAGGAATTTGTCAGTTTGCCCCTTCTGTGTAGTAAGGGATCAGCCAAAATGCAAAGCATTGGTCTTTTTGTGTTCTCTCTCTCTCTGTGTGTATGTGGATCAGGGGTTTTCCCTCTTTGCTCTTAGAATTTCAAGTCAGCAGAAGTGAAAACCATCACAGATGGCCTTCAAAGTACATCTGAGGGTTTGGAGAATGAAAGCAGTAGTTACATGGACGTGTAACTTTTCTTAATTGTACATTGTTGTAAGAAAGAATAAATCATTCATTATACACAGATTATTAAAGTATGAGTGTATGTTTATAGGTGGCCTCCTGTATGCAGTTAATGGAAAGCCTTACCCTGGAGACAGGGAGACAGTGCAAGCATTTGTGATGAACTTTTCAACTGGAGAAATCATTGACACTTTCGTGCCACTTAGAAAGGTAACACATTGTGAAGCTTGACTTGTTTTTATTAAAAATGCATGAATACTCATTTACTTTTTTTCCCTTTGTACATCGTGTGCACATTTCAAACTTTGGTATGAAAAATCTTAGATTACCTAGATACTTTTTTAAAAAAATAACATTTTATGGAATTATTCTTCTAACTCATGTAATGGAATTCTTACATTAGATTCAGCGCAGTCCTGTGCTTACCACCAAAATGTTTAACTTAACAATGCACGGGATTTGCTGGTTCAGAATAACTATTTTGAAGTATTTATTAAAAGAGTTCAGCCCAAACAAGAAACTAATATACAAGACAAAATACCACCACACCAGTTTAACAATAACGTGGCAATAGCCAATAAGAAATCAGCATGTGTTTTCCCTTTAAAGATTTATATGAGCTTTAAGTGGTCCATTGGAATAAATCAATTATTGTATAAGATGCTTCCTAAAACATGCACTACCAAATTGGGTAATGTACTGGATACTGGATTACACCTAGACTTATCCTAAGGACTTTGGGCTGTTCCTGGATGCTGGGGAGCAGTGAATTCAACAACTTTTAATTTGCCAAGTTCTGAAAGCATGCTTAGTTGCTGAACAGGAAGAAGATGGTTTTGCACTTCTTTTTATTCCTCCTTTGAAATTAGTTGAAATTTCCCAGAACTAAAACAGAAGGAGGGTAAATTTAAATACATTGATGAAATAGCTACTGTACATTAATCTGTGTCTACTGAGGATATCAAATTCCTGTGGCCAGAGAGATATGAAACACTTCTAGAAGAACTTTAAAACAGAAGAATGCCAGCTAGAGCCAGTTTGGTCCAGTGGTTAAGGCGCCAGGCTAGAATCCAGGAGTCTGTGAGTTCTAGTCCCGCCTTAGGCATGAAAGCCGGCTGGGTGACTTTGGGCCAGCCACACTCTCTCAGCCCAACTCACCTCACAGGGTTGTTGTTGTGGGGAAAACAGGAGGAGGAAGGAGTATTAGGTCTGTTCCCCACCTTGAGTTGTTTATAAAAATAATAAAGGCGGGATAAAAATCTTTTAAAAAAATACTATGTCCCAAGAGAGAAAAACTATCTGTACAGAATTCTGATTTCTGGATCCTAATAGTGTATTGTAACAGAGCATGCATACGTATATTTGGAAATTGGAGTTTTAATATCCTCTTCCTGGATCTTGATTTGATGTTATTGCCTTATTGTTGATTTTTGAGTTTTATCACTAAGACATGGTCTACATGAAAATATAGAATAGAAATTGGTTAATAGCCCCATCTTGATGCTTCATGGCTGTTGAAATGCATTCTCAACTGGCCCTGTGTTTTTTTTTAATCTGCAAAATGGTTCAACAAAGAAAGAGGAAATGCTCTCCCAATATATTTCAGTGAACCCTCTCCATTTTCTACTTAGCTTTAAACTGTACCACATACAATATCTGGCTCAGTTTACTCAGCACACAGTGGCTTCTTGCTTCATATGGAAAGATATTTTATTTAATTAGGCTACAGCCACAAAGAGACAGACTACAGGCCAAGAAATAAATTTGATTTGTTAACATAAGGAGAGAGGAGAGATTTCACTAGTGAGTGCAAGTCACTACATTGTATTTGGGTTTTCTGTCATGTTCAGCTTGTCTGTAGGTGCCACTATGCATGTAGTATCAGCCTGCCATCAGATTAAAATTAATCAGTATTCTAGGTTTTCGTCTGCTTTGAAAACTTAAAGCAAATGTCAAGTGCACCTTGAATAAATTTGTTCCCCCCCATGTGTTTAATTTCTGATTATTGAGAATGGGAAACAAACAACATTGTTTAGTAAAAACCACAAATATCAATCTTAGTAAAAGAATGATGGCTTCAAAGTAATCTAGGATGTTTTCCAAAATATAATATCCCTGGGGTCTTCCATTTATAGTTACAAAGTATGTTTTGTTATTTCCTCAACCATATATATCCCTGCTAGACATACAAAGAATCTTTCATTGTTTATACAAATTATGATTAGGTAGTATTCTCATTGTGCTTTTCTGTGTAAGATGTAAAGACAAACTTTATTTGTATGGTAGAGAATAGTGAAATGCTGTAAATTAGCAAGCAAGACTATTTTATTTTAACCCAGTGGGGTATAGATTACCATGTATGCTCTGGAAAAAGACTTCCTACTACAGTATAAACTTTCCATTCATATTAGTGCAAGGAGCCACATTTGGACTGTTAGCATTCCCCAGAGCTTCCTCCAGAGTGACTAAGGCCGAGAATTCTGGCTTTGTGTATGTATGGCTGTTTTTGAGGAGACTGAGAAATAAAATGTGTGCTATAATCCTTACAGAGTTTTAAAGCTCCATTCCCCCTCACCTCCAGAAAAGAACTCCCCAACCCTTGTCATGCCAAGGGAAGTCATCCTACATTGCCAAGGGAATTGGAGCACCTCTGGTGTATGCACAGGCTCCTACTATTCCATAAATGTTGTTAGACTTTCTCCGTACTTTTGCACATGTTAATTAAAGTTCAAATGCTACTTGTCAGATGCCTGTAATTCTACATCTCAGGCTATTGAATACATAATTTCCAATTTCTTCCCTATTTTAATATGTTGGCTATTTACCATCACAGAATTTTGAGATGCCACATGACATTGTTGCTTCAGAAGACAGAACAGTATATGTTGGTGATGCTCATGCCAACACAGTGTGGAAATTCGCATCCACAGAAAGTAAGATATTTTTGCCCTTAAAAGCATTAATATTTCCATATAAAAAGATGCTATTCTTAATGCTTCTGTACATTACATCTTAATGAATGTGGGCCAAGGTTTTTTGAAAAAAGATTATAATGCCACTTGATGCATTATAGAGGACAAAGAATTTCTGTCCTTCCAGTTCAGGCTAAGGGAACAACCTATTTTGGATAGCTTTAGTCACTTAAATGAATTTTCCTCCCAACATTAAATCAGAATATTTCCCAATGCCTAGGAAGTATTTGTTAGTTTATTTATTTGGTAAGTTTATATAGCCACCTATCTCATATATGTGACTCTGAGCAGTGTACAAAGTTAAAACACAAAACAATACAACAAAATAATAACAAAATAACAAAAATTAAAAAATTAAAAGCAATAAAAACATTAAAAAAACATAATCTGCAGGAGAGCACACTCAATTTCTCTAGCAATACAGCCACTTTGCAGGCTCCATACCCATGTTACCAGATCACTAGGACAGATGGCAAAGCCATATCTTCAGGCCCTTCCGCAAGTCCAGCAAGGTCAGGACCAATCTGACCTCAGGGGGAATGATGTTCCAAATGGTGAGTGCCATTGCAGAAAAGGTTCTCCTCCTGGGTCCTGTCAGGTGACATTCCGTTGTGAACAGGACCCGCAACGTGCCCTTCCTGATGGGATGGGTAGATGCGATTGGGAAGTGGTGGTCCCTCAAATCACCCGGCCCCAGACCATGTAGGGCTTTTTAGGTCATTATCAGTACCTTGAGTTGAACCCAGAAGCAAATTGGTAACGAATGTAGCTCGTGGAGCAGAGGTGTAACATGTGCTGATCTACATGCTCATATAACTGCCTGCACCGCTGCTCCATGTGGTTTCTTGTGACAGCTGGCCATCTCCTCTTTCTAAGTAACTAACTTGGCTGTTAATAGAGAGTCACCCCACTCACATCAAGTGGCTTATGCTGGCTTCCCAACTCCATGCAGCTGTTCCTCAATTTCAAAGGTAAAGTCTTTTAATAATGCCACTGGCACTCAGGGCTGCCCACATATTGCTCATGGCGATCTCTTGATTGGTGCTGCTCAGAACCTGCTGAGGGCTCAACTTTTGATACCATGACCCATAGTATCATTCTAGGTTGGTTCATGCTTGGATTTCCAAATTCTAACGGTGATGCCAGGGGATTATGGCTCTGCCCCTAGGCAGTTGTTTTTGCAGGCTCCTAAAGCTCTGTTTTCCTAGGCCTGGGGTTAGGTGTTTGTGAAGCCCCTGTTGATTTTTTTTAAGTAGTTGTTGTTGTTTTGTCCATGCAGTCATGTTTTTAACTGTGTTTTTATATTATATATTTGAAATATTGTAAGCTGCCCAGAGTCTTTTTGGAGATAGGTGGCCTTAAATATCCAATAAATAAATTTTTATTCCATATGTTTCTCGGCAGCCATGTGAAACTACTGTGAATTATAATCTGGTTGATACACAGCTATAGTCTTTTCAATGAATGTTGGTGAGAAAAAGTAATGTTTTGAACCATCAGAGCTGGACTGAGTGAGGGTCAATAAACTTGTAATCAAATCCAAACAAGACCAATGAGGATTGTCACTTTTGCTCTTTTAGAGATTCACCAAGATGATTTGCAATATTAAATGCTGTGTTGCCATGTCTGGCTTTATTATCTTGTTAAAGAGATCTCTTCATCCCAGGTTTTTCCTTAGCATCTGGCATACAGTGTCCATTGACAAGCCAGCTGAGAATCGTAGTCACTCTACTGTGCAAATGGTTTCATTTTCATTTTCCTGTGCCATTTTCACATCTTGTTAACCTAAATAAGTTGTTCCTGCTGGAATATTTGCTGTCACTTGGTCATTGAAGTTGGCACTCGTTCTTGGCTGAAAGTGTCTCTGTCAGTATTTCTGTGCTTAAAGTCATCAAGAGATTATTCTGTTTTAGATCCTTTTTTCCATTTTATATTTTTAAAAGCATAATAAAACAACAAAGTGAAGAAATTTAAAACCAGAAATAGGTAAGAAGAATGAAAGGACTGAAAGGATTCTCAGATCACAATTTTTATTATTGTTATAAATCACCTGCCAGTCTATTGCATGCCAAAAAATAAATGTTTTGTGCTGATATTTTGGGTTCATGTTGCTGATTTCCTGGGTAAAAAAACACCTTTCATTATTTATTTTGAAAGAAATGTACTACTAACTATATACTACTTATAGTATAACCCCTGCTATTCTTCTGAGTTGCTGTGCATTCTTATACAGTACTTACAACATTAATTACTGTATGTACTGTATCACAACTGGTGACCATTACTGGTTCAATGAATCACAGACGTCACAGTGCCTCAAAAGCAATTTCTGTGTTTCAGAAATGGAACATCGGTCTGTTAAAAAGGCTGGGATTGAAATACAGGAAATAAAAGGTTAGTCTTTTTTTTTCTTCCGTTTAGGGCCAGGGGAAGGTGATGGTTCTGAACAGAAATGTGCAAAGTGCTTCAACTCAAAACATTCTGACCTCAAAGAAGCTGTTCTGATTTCCCTGACTCTGTGTTTTGAGAATTTTGTTTCAAGGCTGGTACAAAGCCCACTGTTTTGTCATGAAACAGAACTTGTTTGTTACAAGAGGAGTTGCTTTAAGTGTTAACAACTGTTCTGAGCACTGCAATGGGCAATTGTTCTGTAGCTTATGCATGAGTGCTCTTTGAAGACCCCCTATTCCCAAAGCATCAACAAAGTTTTGAACTTAGGGATAGTTTGAAAGCAGTGCCCTAACTGTTCCATATCACCGTATCTAGAGCTGCAGAGCAATAGGAATGACTAAATGTTGATCTGTAGCTGTTCGAAGGCTGGTTGCCCCAGCCTTCCCATTATACAATATTTTCCAACCATCTTGGGGATGGACTGACTTTGGACTTATAGTCTACACCAGAGCTTTCCAAACTGGGTGTCACGACACAAAAGTGTGTCGCCACACACAGTCTGGTGTGTCGCCACACAACCCGGAAGCGCTGATCATCATCAGCGCTTCCGGGTTTTCCCACGGCGACACACCAACGGCGGCGCGCAAAAACCCGAAAGCGGCAGCAGCGCTTCCGGGTTTTTGCGCGCTGCTGCAACGGCGGCACTTCCGGGTTTTCCCGCGGCGACACACCAACGGCGGTTGGTGTGTCGCCGCGGGAAAACTTTGGAAAGCCCTGGTCTACACAATCCTTGGGATTGGCTTGCAAAACTCAGAGCCAACAAAGCCTCAACACTCAAGGCAGGAGTTCCCTCCTATCTTATCTGCAAAATATGCAGACTCTGCTGTGTTTAGAAAGGGGGAAGCTTGGCTTGGAAATACTATATCTGAGAAGGCATGGGTGTGGTCACTGACAACAAGTTGAACAGGAGACAGCAGTGAGACAGCTGCTTCAAGGGCTAGTGCAGTTCTGAGCTGCATTAGAAGAAATGTCATGCCTAAAATATGTGAAGTCATTATTCTGCTCTACTCAGTTCTAGTGAGACTAAACCAGGAGTACTCTTTCAGGGTGCCACATTTCCAGAAGGATATTGACTGACTAGAGAGGGTTCAAAAGAGGTCGAAGAAAATGATACAGGAACTTGAGATCATGCACTGTGAGGATAGGTTGAAGGAACTTGGGAAGTTCTACCTGGAGAAAAGATGACTGAAGGGAGATAAGATGTTCAGATACATAAAAGGAAGTTACAGGAAGGATAGTCAATAACGATTTTCCATGGCCACAGAAACTAGAGGCAGAAACAATGGGTATAAATAGCTACCTAGATTTCATTTAAGTATAAGAAAAAATGTCCTGATGTAAGATCTGTACAAAGCAGAACAGTATAGCTATGGAGGTTGTGGGTTCTCCATTCCTGGAGATTTTAAAGAGTCTGTGCAGCTACCTCTCGTGGGTGGTTTAATTGGTTTTCCTGCACTCTGCTGAGGATTAGACTAGATTATTCTTGCAAAACAACAAATATATGATTATACAGATGCTTGTCTGGAAAATACTTGTCCATGTAAATTAAAAGGATATAACTTGACACAAATAAAAAGATTATTCTTAAATATTAAATAGTATGATCAGCTTCTTTTAGGCAATGAGTTCCAGCCACTGATAGGAACTAAGTGTTCCTGGTGCAGAAATTTTGACAGTGGCAGAATGGAGTAGGATGAATTATAAGGGGGAGGAACATTAAGAGCATAATCCTTTTATTTTTAAAATCCTTCTGAAGTTTGTTTTAATCGTGTATTATTTATAGTACTTTGAAAAGTCACTGTAAAAAAGTGATTTTGCCATTGGAAAGGATCCAATATAAAGTAATGACAATATAATTGAACCTAAAAACAAAATTTGAATAGAATAGTGTGGGTGAATATTCGTCCTCTTTCCCTTCCATCAGTTTTGGTCCTTTTGGACTGGCCACAAACATACTATAGGATCAAATGCACACATTGCTGCCCATGCCTGTTATGACAGCAAAAGCTACCTCCAGAGTACACCAGTTACCACACCAAATCGAAGACTGTCCGTGGGAATCTTGTTTGTCAATCATGAACTTACTGAGCACTATGGAGCTCATAGTACATGGAGGATTGTTGAGGTACACACTTTATAAATTGGTTGTGATGATAAATAAGCAGTGTTTCATTTTGGGCACAAAGAATGCATTTTGACAAATAAATTTCTCCCTGTTTAGTGAGCCTTGGTTATAAATCCATCATGTATCTACCAAAAACAATTAAAAATTTCCAGCAATTACATGATGCACATGAGATGAATTGCAAACAATTGATTGTGCTGTCATTGATTCTGACTTTCTATTAAGAAATTATCATACTTGTCCTCTTCAAGTGCTTTTTTTGGGGGGTGGAGGGTGGCAGGCAACCTTGCAGCACAAGGATCTTAAAGTTGGTGTTTAAAAGTGGCAATATGTGTTCTGAAGTGAACTGTTATCTTGTAGTAGATTCTGCATGGATCAAAAGAGTTAATCCGTGTTCAATCTCTTCTTTCCTCCAAAAAAAAAAAAAGCAGAGGCAATTATAGAAGGCACACTGACAAAGAATCCCACATCAAAAGAATTGTTAAAGAAAGAAGAAAGGCATCAAGTTGTCCAGCAAGCTAGCAGTTCCGTTTCTTTTGTTCTTATTATCACACTTCTAATCGTTCCAGTGGTTGTCCTCTTGGCAATTGCCATATTTATTTGGTGGAGAAAGGCAAGAATCTATGGAGGTAATTAATCTGTGTTTAACCTGGTAACAACCAGCTTTTGATATCAAAGCCTTTATGGAAAAAACATAGTAAAACTTTGAGAATGCTAATTTCCCACTGCCATACCATAGTCAATTTCTGGTAATGGAACTGGCTTCAAAAATGCACATCATTGTACCTTTGTCCTGTCAAATCAGGACATACTTTAACTTTCTGGTTATTTTCAGTCCAGTTTGCAATTAGGATGAATATTCTTGTGGTATCTGGGATGAGATATTACTTTGAGTTTATAGCGTTGCTGATCCTGAAAGGGAATGTGTATGTCTACATGCATAAAAAAGGATTGTTGAAGTGGTCTTGCTGTTTTGCTCAGCTTTTCCTAGACAAGACAGGATGGAAGCACCCAGCTCCTTTGGGTGTTTCCACTGTACTCTTTAGAATCTATTCTGGCATTGATTCTCTCTGCCAGCCAAATAGCTCTACTTCCTGTTTTTAACTTCTTGTAAAACAGTGTTTGCAATGCTCCAAAATTATGGCAGCAGTTAACTTGTGTGCTCTAAAAATACACACAGCAGCATCAAAGGTAAAAGTAAACCGTTAAAACCTGTTCCCTAGCCAGTTCTATAAACGTGTCAATGCAAATATTAAAGCATTATTCTCAGAAAAGAATTGCATTTGTGGACAAATGCCTCTTGAAACTCCAGACCAGTTCTTCAAGGAACGACAGCTTAAGGTGTGCTTTTGAGTAAAAAAAGGGATGAAAGCAGATAAGATGCCTAACCTTCCCCTCTCATTGCCTTTATTAGGCCCCAAATCACTTTTCTTCCCGTGTTCTCCTGTAGGCCCCAAAGCCCCATTAATTGTTAAAATTCAGCATCACACTTTATTTCCAAATTTAACTTGTCAGTATTCATATTTTTATAATTATTTGATAATCGTATCTACATTTTATATATTGTATTTATATTTTATGGTTATTGTTTTAATTGACCATTTTTATTGTAAACCGCCTAGAGTCCCTCTTGTGGAAGGAGATGGGCAGTGACAAAATTTGATAAATAAATGAATAAAAATAAATAAATTTCTTTTGAAGCCTTAAATTTCAGATTTGGGTGGATGATCAGTACCAGAATCATACCCTTTTTCTTCTCTATGCCCAATTTTTTAGTGTATTATCATCCCAAACACTATAATATACATATATAGCCTTGGCCTGAAAATGATTGCCTCCGCAACTGAACATACAAAATCCTTTCAGTAATACTGTAAGTGTAGTTTTTATGAGGAAAGTAATACTTTATGCAAGAAACATTCAGTAACCAAGATTTATCTTAAGAGCTTGAATTCACAAATACTATGTGCAGTTTTCTCTCCAAGTGTGAGATTGTTCAGAAAGAAATATTTAAGTATCTGAAGTAGTGTGAAAGCTTATTAATAGTAGTATGAATACCATATTATGAAAACCAGCTTAGTTTTGCTAAGTTTAAAAGAGTTTGTGTGCTTATGTGTGTGTGAGAGAGAAAGAAAAGATGAATATGAATCATGAATCATGGGGGGTCTATTATAAAAGGAAATCAAAACAATTTATATAGTTTCAGCTTCTTGGTTGACTTTGACATTTTTCAGTGGCACCAGAAAAAAAAATCTATCCATCAGAAAATTTGGTCTTTAAGTTTAACTTGATAAGTAAAATATACTTCAAAGAATCATTGGCAGAACAGAATCATTTGTAAATCACAGGCCTAATGGTAATAGTCTGCTATATAGTTTTGTTTCTCTTCCATGTTTTGCTTCGTGTAATTTCAATTTAGAATTCTTGCTCCTAATTTACATATATGTGTCATTCTTATAGGTGATGCTGATCATAAACCTGATTCAAGCTCAGGTAGAATTCTGGGCAGATTTAGAGGTGAGTAAAGGAAAAGATGTAGTGTTGCCTTTCTAAAAGTTAAAAGATATTTCCCTTGCATGCTCTCTCGTATATATTGTCTTTCCTCTGATAATGAATCTGCAGTTACTCCTGATGAGAAAGCTGTAATGATGATGGTGAGTCATCTTATATACTGCACAAAGCCTTTGGGAACTGATGATTTCTTAGACTGTGATGAGGAACACAGGCAAAGCAGAGAACAGGACTAAGCAATTGATCTCTCTTCCTCAGACTTGCCTCTTATCTAAAAATGAAGAAAAATATTGGCTGCAGTGGTTTCTGTCAACCTAAATTCAAAATATCCCTGAGCTAATTTTAAGCAAAGAGGGTTAGAGGGGAGTGTGGGAAGAAAGCAGAGCCTATTGTACCTTGAAGCCCACACCCTGCTTTGTGCCTGTATCATGTCTCACTTGACAGGAAATAAAAGAGGAAGAAGCTATAGGTTGCCTTTGGTTGGGAGATCAGAGGACAGTTCTATTTCTTTCATGGTGTTCCTTGATGTTGACCACAGCAAGCTCTCCAAGAAGGGGCTGTTAAGCTAACAAAGATGAAACCTGAGAAACCAGAATAATAATGTGTAGTAACTAACCTGTCTGAATGATAACAACATGAACCACATCCTAAAGTTGATTTCCATTGCAGGAAAAGGAAGCGGGGGCCTCAATCTTGGGAATTTCTTCGCAAGCCGTGCAGGCTACAGTCGAAAAGGGTTTGACAGACTTAGCACTGAAGGGAGTGATCAGGAAAAAGAAGAGGATGCTACGGATTCAGAAGAGGAGGATCCCATTCCTCAGCCTCCAGCGATACCCTCGTCTTCTTCCTGAAACTGCCTTTGATTGCTACCCTGTCTGAGTCTACAAAGATTGCCAGATTTAGCACGTTTTAAGATTTTACGTATTTAATTGTAAACTGTACTAGTCCTTTGTGAGGCTGTACACAGTTTTATTTTTTGTTTTTGTTTTTCCCTCCCCTCCCCTTTTGCTTCAGTTCAGTTTGGGAGTGTGAACATTTCATATCAGTGCCATTGTTTTATGTGAACCTTTTAATAAAGCAGGGCAATCCCACTTCAATTGCAGTAAAGCTTTTAAAATAGTAATATTTGCTCATTTCAATTAGGGACCTTCTCTATATTTGTAAATAAGTCCCAGCCTCAGCTTTAAGAATACTTTTGGTTTTCAGTTTTTCTTTGGTGCCTTTTCACTTTCGATGTCCTTAATCTACCACAGAGCAGAGAGAATACAGTGCCACAATGAAACAGAGCCACTAAATCCCCCTATTTTTTAAAAAAGTCACTATTGTTCTATTACTTTAAGGGAAAGATTTTAAAAGTCTCTATTTATAATTGGGCTTTTTTTCCTCCTCCTCCTCCTCCTCGCCCAGACTTTGTGTGTTTCCAGGATGTCTTATTTTTAGATGGCTACACTGTTAGAACACTATTTTCAGAAGCTGAATGTAACTTGTGTAATAAAGTGTTCGCAGAGCATTAGCTGTCAAAGTGGCATTTTTACATTTGGGGCAAAGGGGAACTGGCTTTGGAGACAGCCCAGTTAAACCACCACCAATCCCCAAAGAAGCTTAACAAAACACACCAACTGAAAAATTCAGAGTGTTATTTTGTATGAAAGAAGATACTTTGTTAAGGAGTGCTTTTTTAAATAGAAAAAAGCAAATCAAAAAGTTAATTTTTTTGTTAAAAGTTAAAATCAAAAAGTTAAAATCAAAAGTTAAAATTTCATTACCTGTATAAATTCATGTTGTTGGGGGTCTTTTTAAAGAAAAAAAAAATCTGGCCTGTATATCCAAACTCCAGGCACATACCAAAATAAAACATTGCTGGAACTAACAGGAAACCCGTGTGTCAACTTGCATCAGAACTGGTTTTATTCCTGTATCTTTCCTCAGTTATATGGTATAGTCCTGGTTATCATATCATCTTGCTTTTAAAATCTGGCATTTTAAAGCTCTTTAGAATGCTCAAAGTATTTAATAGATACATATTCCACTAGCAGTCAGCAACCAATATTCTCCATATTTCATATGATGTATTGTATTTTATATGCTTTTAATTAATCAATTTTGTTGTAAACTGCCCAGAGTCCCCTTGTGGGGGGAGATGGGCGGTGATATAAATTGAACAATAAATAAATAAATAAATAAAATAAATATGGGCTAAAGATGGGAGGAAAAGGATACCAAAAAGGGAATTCATGGCAAAAGTACTATTTGAAGTAGGGATTCCTGATTAAGACATAATTTTTAGGCAGGTCTACTCAGGAGTAAGTCTCATTGTGTGACCAAATAATAATAACCTTTCTCAAACAGTCCCAGTTTATCTCACTACTGAAAAAATGTGTATATATTGGTACAAGATGAATATATCCTGTATATGCATCATACGTAGCTTGTGTGCTTCTACAGAACCCAGTTGGAGAACTAGAACTAAGAAGTAGGTTGGAAGTACACCTGTTCCAAGCTGTTTCCATGTTTTGATTTGCTCTTCTTTTTCAACACAACTGTAACCTGAGGAATGTTTCCCATTTTCTCTCTGAAGAGACATATACCTACTTTTTCATTTTTTAATGTTTGTTGTGTTTTTTTTTAAGTTAGTATTTGTTGTTCAGTCGTTAAGTCGTGTCCGACTCTTCGTGACCCCATGGTCACGCCAGGCCTTCCTGTCCTCCACTGTCACCCGGAGTTTACTCAAATTCATGTTCATTACATCGGTGATGCTATCTAACCATCACATCCTCTGCCGTCCCCTTCTCCTTTTGCCTTCAGTCTTTCCCAGCATCAGGGTCTTTTCCAGTGAGTCCTCTCTTCGCATTAGGTGGCCAAAGTATTTGAGCTTCAGCTTCAGCATCTGTCCTTCCAATGAGCAGTCAGGGTTGATTTCCTTTAGGATTGACTGATTTGACCTCCTTGCAGTCCAAGGGAGACTCAAGAGTCTTCTCCAGCACCACAGTTCGAAAGCATCAATTCTTCGGCGCTCAGCCTTCCTTATGGTCCAACTCTCACAGCCATACTGTACATTACTACTGGAAAAACCATAGCATTAACTATACGGACCTTTGTCGGCAAGGTGATGTCTCTGCTTTTTAATATGCTGTCTAGGTTTGCCATAGCTTTCCTACCAAGGAGCAAGCATCTTTTAATTTCATGGCTGCAGTCACTGTCTGCGGTGATCTTGGAGCCCAAGAAAATAAAATCTGTCACTGCTTCCATTTCTTCCCCTTCTATTTGCCAGGAAGTGATGGGACCAGATGCCCTGATCTGGGTTTTTTTAATGTTGAGTTTCAAGCCAGCTTTTGCACTTTCCTCTTTCACCCTCATCAAGAGGCTCTTTAGTTCCTCTTCACTTTCTGCCATTCAAAGGCTTTAGAATAGTCAATAAAACAGAAATAGATGTTTTTCTGAAACTCCCTGGCTTTCTCCATTATCCAGCGGATATTGGCAATTTGTTCTCTAGTTCCTCTGCCTTTTCTAAACCCAGCTTGTACATCTGGCAATTCTCGCTCCATGAATTGCTGGAGTCTACCTTGCAAGATCTTGAGCATTACCTTACTGGCATGTGAAATAAGTGCCACTGTTCGATAGTTTGAACATTCTTTAGTGCTTCCCTTTTTTGGTATGGGGATATAAGTTGATTTTTTCCAATCTGATGACCATTCTTGTGTTTTCCAAATTTGCTGGCATATGGCATGCATCACCTTGACAGCATCATCTTGCAAGATTTTAAACAGTTCAGCTGGGATACCGTCGTCTCCTGCTGCCTTGTTATTAGCAATGCTTCTTAAGGCCCATTCAACCTCACTCTTCAGGATGTCTGGCTCTAACTCACTGACCACACCGTCAAAGCTATCCCTGATATTATTATCCTTCCTATACAGATCTTCTGTATATTCTTGCCACCTTTTCTTGATCTCTTCTGCTTCTCTTATGTCCTTGCCATCTTTGCTTTTGATCATACCCATTTTTGCCTGGAATTTACCTCCGATGTTTCTAATTTTCTGGAAGAGGTCTCTTGTCCTTCCTATTCTATTGTCTTCTTCCAGTTCTGCACATTGCTTGTTTAAAAATAATTCCTTATCTCTTCTGGCTAACCTCTGGAATTTTGCATTTAATTGGGCATATCTCCCCCTGTCACTGTTGCCTTTTGCTTTCCTTCTTTCTTGGGCTACTTCCAGTGTCTCAGCAGACAGCCATCTTGCCTTCTTGGTTTTCTTTTTCTTTGGGACGTTTTTTGTTGCCGCCTCCTGAACAATGTTGCGAACTTCTGTCCATAGTTCTTCTGGGACCCTATCTACTAAATCTAGTCCCTTAAATCTATTCTTCACCTCCACTGCATATTCCTTAGGAATATTAGTGAGCTTATATCTAACTGATCTGTGGGTTCCCTATTCTCTTTAGTTTGATTCTAAATTGTGCAATAAGAAGTTCATGATCTGAACTGCAGTCAGCTCCAGGTCTTGTTTTTACCGACTGTATAGATGTCCGCCACCTTTGGCTGCAAAGGATGTAGTCAATCTGATTCCGGTGTCGACCATCTGGTGAAGTCCATGTATAAAGTCGTCTTTTAGGTTGTTGGAAGAGAGTGTTTGTTATGCACAGTGAGTTGTCTTGGTAAAATTCTATCAGCCTATGTCCCGCTTCATTTTGTTCTCCCAGACCATGCTTGCCTGTAATTCCAGGTGTCGTTTGACTACCCACCTTAGCATTACAGTCTCCTATAATGAAAATGACATCTCTTTTTGGCGTATTATCCAGTAGGTGCTGCAGATCCTCATAGAACTCATCTACTTCTGCTTCTTCAGCATCTGTGGTTGGGGCGTATATTTGGATCACTGTGATGTTAAATGGCTTACCCTGAATTCAAATTCAGATCATTCTATCGTTTTTTGGATTATATCCAAGCACTGCTTTAGCCACTTTATTATTAATTATGAAGGCTACTCCATTTCTTCTGTGGTCCTCTTGTCCACAGTAGTAGATCTGGCAGTCATCTGATGTGAAGTGGCCCATTCCAGTCCATTTCAGTTCACTGACACCCAAAATGTCTATATTTAATCTTGACATCTCACCAATAACCACATCCAATTTGCCCTGTCTCATAGATCTTACATTCCAGGTTCCTATGGTGTGTTGATCTTTAGAACATCGGATTCGTCGTTCACCACCAGCACCGTCGGCCGCTAGCCATCCTTTCGGCTTTGAGCTAGCTGCGTCATCACATCTGGGGCTAGTTGACCGTATCCTCTGTTCCTCCCCAGTAGCATTTTGACCATCTTCTGACCTGGGAGTCCCATCTTCTGATGGTATGCCGACATATCTCTGGTTGTACTGATCCATTTAGTTTTCACGGCATGAATACTGGGGTGGGTTGCCGTTACCTTCCTCAGGGATTGTATTTAGTCTGACCTCTCTGCCATGACCTTCCCGTCTTGCGTGTCCCTTCATGGTTTAGCTCATGGTGTCATTGAGGTGCTCAAGCTCCAGCACCACGACAAGGTAACAATCTCCTTTGCTGGTGTTTATTTATTTTCTATACCGCCTTTATTATTTTTATAACTAACTCAAGGCGAACATACCAAATACTCCTCCCTCCTCCTATTTTCCCCACAACAGCAACCCTGTGAGGTGAGTTGGGCTGAGAGTGACTGGCCCAAAGTCACCCAGCCGGCTTTCAGGCCTAAGGTTGGGCTAGAACTCTCAGTCTCCTGGTTTCTAGCCTGGTGCCTTAACCCCTTAACCTCTTCTTTTCAAGAAGTTCTGGCCACATCTGTTTTAACAAGGGAACAATGGGTTTCCATGCAGAATCCTCCATATCATCCAAAAAGGAAGTGGAAATCAAACCTAATTCTGAAACCTTTCCATCTTTGCTGTGAGCTGCATTACTCTCAATATGAATTTCAAGAGCAGCCATATAATGTTTAAAAATATATTGCCTGAAAAATGGTGATTTCTTTTCAGAGAAAGGGATGATGGTGATGTACATATATGCAGATCTATTGTTCCTGATATTTGAAAATGAATTTCTTGAAACAATTGAAACAAAGATGGAACCAATTTCCTGACAAAACAAAAATTTAACAAAAGATTTGTTCCTTGTTACTCCGTATCTTTGTGAAACCAACATTATGTAAAGAGAAAAATTGTAGGGAGTGAATAAATAAGCTCTTTCGGAGTGGAGCAGAAAATTTGCAGAATATTAGAATCATCCCAGCCTTTCCCCCTTTTTTTGTTTCTGACTTTTTCCAAGTCTATACAGCCTTCACAAATGTTTAGTTTATTTGGCCAATCTGCATACTTTTAGCAAAAACAAAATAAATGAACCTCACTGGGTTATGTTAAGGTACTATTGCTACCATGTGAATAACGATGTGGAAGATACTAGAATAGTATAGTGACCCACCTTCCCCCTCCAAAAAAAAAAGTTTATGTCCAACTATGGACTGTCAAGTTGCTTTTACTTTCTCAAAGCATCTTTAGGTGGAATGTTAGTGACGAATATGAAAGATGGAGTCATCTTGCTGGAACAGGAGGAAAAGTCTCCGCAGCAGTGGAGATGACTACTGTATAGAAAGGAAGTGGCAGCTGCAGTAAACAAAGTAGTACATTGTTACACATTTCTGAAGTGTAACACTTTTCATTATGTCTAATATATGTGCTATGAAACCTGATCAGATTATATCAATCGGCTGATGGATACAACAGACTCTGAAGTTAACTAGGAGCCCATCCTTTATCTGCAGAGCAGATAAGGCCCAATGTGACACAGGCACGCATGCCAGCCTAAGCACCATGCAGTTTCCTGAAGGTGTTCTAATTATGTGGAATTACCATCCCAATTAAACAGCTGTCCTTGCCATCAAATATCATTAGGTGGAAATTGGTTCCCTGGGAGGCATCTTGATTAAGTAGTGTTTTCCAATTAAGCAGTGCACTATAGTAGTTAATCAGAATTTATAGATCAATGTGGTATATTGGAGTAGCATGGTATAGTGACTATATAGTTCCTCCACTCCCACCCTACCTCTCCTAGCTTGATTTATGAGTGTTCCTTCAGGCCATGATGTCTAGCTATCACTTCTGATACTCGTTCCTGCAACGCAAGATCAGGATGGCAAACATGCTAGTTATAAAAAGTGCAAGACAAATGAAAGCTTTAGCTTTACATCTGAAAACAGTGTTGCTTGGACGTTTGATGCTATTCACAATGCAATGTCAAGATTAATCCAGGTTTCCTCTTTCTTACTATAACTGCAGTACTTGCCTGATTATAGCAGCAGGATTTGGAGGAGATGAGAGCATTGATTTCTGTTGATATTCAATATATCTTAATGATGAAATAAGAATTTAACAAAATACAGAATATTCTGCATTACATTGGAGGAGCTAGTTCAGTTTTCCATCAGATCAACAGTCCTAATCCCTCTCCCCATCTGATGAGTTACAGTGAGCCTTGGGAAGACTACGCAATCCATGTAGATTTTACCCTTCAAAATCTGATCCATAAGCAAGTAACTTAGAGATAGGCAATTTTTGTAGCCAAAGATAATAGACAACAGCAGATGAGGCAATGATACCAAGTGGGTGATAACATGTTGCATATATAAGGAAGGTTAAGAATTTTAGTTGATTTCTTTTTCAAAAATTGTGCTAAGGTTATTTTAGGTTTACATCTACGGTTTTTGTATTTCCCATCTCAGAATGGTGAGCAACTGAAACTCAGCACTGCAGAGTAAGCTCTAAAGCTGAAGAAAAGTGTCCCCCGTCACAGGTTCTTTACTCCAATGTAACCTTTTAAATCAAGGTTTAAAAGGTTGGGCAAGAAATAAAACAGCAACATTTAGGGTATTTAAGGTACACACTTAATGAAATTATTTTTTTCAGGCAGTATGTTTGCAGTTCAGTCTACAACTAGAATTTGGCACCCATGTGCCCAGAAGTACCTCTATGGTACTTGCCATGATCCCTGCTCCTCTTGGTTTGTTACATTAAAAATAAATAAAGGTAACTGCCACCATGCTGCAAAGCACACACTTTACCTTCAGAATGCCCCTCATAGCCTCCCCCAACCACAGATACAAAAAGCAAAAATGTAGTAAAACAACATAAAATAAAAGTAAAGTAAATACTAGGGTGGCCTAGTGCTTTGTCTGAAAATATGCTTACTTGTCCAGAAAACTTAAACTGGGTAAGAGGGAGAATCCTTCAAGAATGGGGACTAAAGGCAGGTCCTTCTTCTAAATCTGTGATTTGTAACTAGTCATGTCCTCCATGGCAGCCTTTGTGTAAACAGGTAAGTCTCCCAGGAGAATATTTTTAACTGAATGGAAGTGCTGCTCAAAGTACAAACATAACAGCCCAAACTGTGGCAGAACACGCAGCTAGGATGTTGCAAAAACTCATCTAGGTCACTTAGCTGCTACTTCCTACGAACCTCACAGTAAGATAATCTGGTGAGTGGGACTTGGTTATGCTGTCTTTAGGCACCCCCGTCAGAGATCTGAATTAGTCCTGATGCAGGGATAGGTATGGTGCATGCCTCATAATCAATGGTAGCTTTTTACCAATCTTAGGGTTATCTTTCTGCTGTAGTAATGGTTAAGACTGTAGTGATACTACACGCTGCTGCACACACTACACTTTTTATTTATTTATATTTCTAACTTATATCACCACCCATCTCCCCCCATTTCCGGGGGGGACTCTGGGCGGTTGGTCTGAGCCAAAAGTCCGAGAAGCCCCGAGACTCAGTGAGTGATTGACACCTAGTGGTTAGGAAGGCAAAGAATAACATATTTTGCGATGAAGACTGAATGAAGCTTTATTGGTCACACTAATTCTACCAAAAAGTCAATCAAAAATATCTTGTTTTTGTCTAATTTATATTTCAATGATGCACCAGGAACTTAATTGCTTCCCGGTTATGGATTTAAATGTTCAACAATTTATATAAATAATATAAATAAGCTTTATATGCTTGCTCATACATAAGAGACCCAAGTTAGTGCAGGGTATTGTGTCTTTTTTCCCGAAACTCTTCAGCCATAAACTCTGGTAAGACATAAATTTATTCTGGGACCTACTTGAATATTTACAACTCCCAGCAGCACCAGCCAACACGGCTAAAGACAGAAAATGCAGGGAGTTTTAGGCCAGGTGATCTTCAGCCCTACTGATAATAAAATTGATGGTAATAACCTACAAGAAAAAGTGAGTCCTTCATAATGAAAGACTGAGCTCTTAGAATTTTAATCCAAATACAGATTACTATGTACAGTATTATAAATTTGTGCTAGGATGAACATTGTATTAAGTAAAAACAGTTGTATGCCATAGCCGACTGAGTTATTATCTATTCTAGTGACTGAGAAACGCAGGTAGTTCAAAAATTTGCTTCTTGGAAATTTAAATATTGCTACTGCTAGATGTACTTATTAAGGGTTAAGAAAGATGCTGCTCTGAGAACTGAACAATTGACTCAAAGGCATTAGCTGAATAGTATAGATGAACATATTGTGCTTGAGATTTTTCAAGCTGTGAACCCTGAGGGTTTTGTGAGAACTTGATGGGTTTCTGTGACTAAGGGTGAAAAGAAAAGAAAGTTCATTCAAATGCAGCCAATTTTCTACCACTAGAGCTTTGCCTCTTGATCAGGGGTTCTGGGAGATGGTAGGTGGGTGGGTGGGTGGATAGGTACATAGGTAGATGAGAGAGAGAGAGAGAGAGAGAGAGAGAGGGAGAGAGAGAGAGAGAGAGAGAGAGAGAGCTTTTTAAATTAAGTTCTGCATTTTGAAAAAGTTTGAAAACATCCGAGCTAAACAAATAAATCCATTACAATTATAACTATCATTTTCTGCAGGCTCTTGTATATAATGTTAAAACTTTATCATAAAAAGCTAAGTCTTGTACAGCTGCAAACAAAAACATATCCCTTCTGTATTTCCAATATAGAAAATAAGCTCATGGTAATTTTTGAATTGCTGTAGAAACTGGCTTCCTTTTAAAACATAAGTAATTATTAAGTCTCCAGTCTCGGATATTGATGGTCAGAAATCACACAGCAGGACAGTGGCATCAAATCAAAGAAGCAATGTCAGAACAAGATCTGAACCATGGAAAATACTTCTAAGTGAAAGAGTATGCCCACGAGGGTCTGCAGATAATTGAATATTCATTAATACAAATAGTCCCTGGAAACAGAAAGGCTAGAAATCAGTGTGAACTTTTAAAAACTCTTCTCATAGTTTTCTATGGAGGATTTATTTTTGTATAGACCTCACCTATAGTTTGAAATCACAATTAAGAAGTAGCGCCAGTGCACTCCAAGCCTGGCTGGTAACTCGACAAGTCAGAGTTTCTCAGAGCTCTGAGCTCTGAGACCTGGCTAACTTTCTATCTTGTTTGCAGGGGTCTACAGACCACTGAAGTTTCCCCCTGGAGAAGGGGGAACCAGAAGATTGCTCACAGAGCCATTGTAATTGCCCACTCCTGTTTTTCTTTGTTGTTTCCACCGCGGAGAAGAACGGGGGTGAATGCAGTGAAATGGCCGAAGGAAGATCCTAGCTCTGCAGAGAACGTAAGTCTCTTGGGAGACACAAGAGTGACAGCCAGCTTTTAGACCACTTTATATTAGTTTTCTTTTTTAGATTAGTACATTTTTATTATCTAAAATTTATCTTTGGACTTCGTTCAAAATGTTGGCTAATTTTGTGTTTTCTTTGCTATAATTAATTTTGGTGGAAGTTTGATAGATTTTATTTTGGCAACATAGTGAACAAGTTTTGTATTTTTCTGCCTTTCTTTTGTATCAGAGAAATTGGGACTTAAGAGACTTTGTTGGTATTTCTCACTCGACAAACTAACTGACTTTTGAGAAATTGTTTGTTTGGGTTAAGCAGCTTGCAGCCTGAAGAATAAAGAAGAATAAAGAATAAAGTATAGAGAATGTGTGCCTCTCTACCTTTTTTTTTTTCTTTTTCTACTTTTTTTTAGAAAGGACTATCTTTCATTTGGAATATATTTTCATCTTTCCTTTTACAAACTGTTTGAAATACTGCTCTGTGGAATTTTTTCATCTCTTACTTTAAAAGCTTTTCTCACTTAAAGAAATAGACATTATTGATAAATAATAGAACAGCTGTTCCCTGCTCCCTGAGAAAATTTTTTGTTTTGGCTACGGCAGCTGATTACGGTTTGAACAACAAATAATGGCATTTCTCACAGCACTTCAGGATTTTAAGGAAGAAACCAGCAAAAATTTTTTGCAAATTAAGAAATCCATAGAACGTATATTAATAGTTTTGGTGGCTCAGGAACAGAAGATACAAGGGACAGATTTAGAAACAGAGGAAAGACCTTTCGAACCAGTAGAGAAACAGGGAAAGAGGACTTTGAATGTATTGGTACAGAAGAAGATTATGATATTTTACAGGAAGTGGTCTATTAAATGTTTGGGCATAAATACATTGTGGCAGCTGAGACAGGAAGATTTTAATATGCAAATTGATAGATATGGCAAAATAAACATTTTGATATCCCACATGAGTTACAGAAATAAACAAGTTGCATATTGTGATATTGGCATAACCTAAACAGGAGATTTATTGATATTGATTTGGAATGCAAGGTTAATGAAAATGCGGATTTGGTATTGTACACAGAGTAAGCACAGATATGAGAAACTTACAGATGCATAAAAACATGATATTTTAAGTGTAAGATACAAGATTATAAATAAATATGTTGATATTATATATTACTCTTTCTGGAGACACATTTATGAGAAGACAATGAGATGATGAGATGGAATTAGAATGTAGGTTATTACAAGAATATGTTGTATGTATTAGGTTATATGTTATGTTAGGTTTTGTATTTTTGCAATATTATGTATTATGTTATGTAATATGTTAGATTATGTATTAATGGAATATATAGTCATAACATGAACAGAATATACTGTATTTTATTAGACGTAGATAAGGCCTTTATTTGTTATACTAATTGGACTTTATTGAAGATATAAATATAGATGTAAAAATGGAAAGAGCAAATGGAAAACATTTAATTGATGCAACAATGAACATTTGATTACTATTCTAAGGAGTAGAAACCAGAGATGGATTGTTGGAAGATATCAAGAAAGGCGAAACCTATATGAAGAACAGAAGATTGGATTATAGAAATCATAGGGTATATGACAAAGAAAAGTTTCTGTGTATTGTATGAAGGACTAACATTTAAAGTTAATTGTTGTACTTAAAGTTCAAGGATAAATTGGAGGACATCTATTTACTATATTTTCTTTGTTTGTTATTTTTTGACTTCACTTTTTCTTTTCCTTTTTCTTACTTTGTATTTCTATTTCTTTTCTTTTGTATTAGCTCTTAATATGTATTTTAAAATTTAATAAAACTTATGGAAAAACAAAAAGAAGTAGCGCCAGTGCAGCTATTAGATAATACAAGGCTGTATGTCTTCAATTTCTTTTCCTTGAGTTATTTACATAGAGCAGTGCTTTCCAAACTGCCGCCGTTGGCGACACACCGGCGGGGGCGGGGGCGTGCATGGCGGCAGTGGGGGGGGTGCTCAGCGGCGGCGGCAGCGGCGGCGGCCTCACTAAAATGCAGAAGCACTGACGGTGCACCGCTGCCGTTGTCACTGCCACCGCCACCATGGACACCCCGCCGCCGTGCACGCCCCTGCCGCTGCTTCGCGACACACTAAACTGTGTTGCAACACACTAAAGTGTCGCGACACACAGTTTGGAAAGCTATGACATAGAGGCTCTAAGGCAGTGTTTCTCAACCTTGGCAACTTTAAGACGTGTGGACTTCAACTCCCAGAATTCCCCAGCCAGCCTTGCTAGCTGTGGAATTCTGGGAGTTGAAGTCCACAGATCTTAATGTTGCCACGTTGAGAAACACTGCTGTAAGGTAAGGGAAACTGCATATAAAATGAAAAACATGGTGCTTCTTGAAATATAGCTCTGAATGGTAGAATCATATTTTGTTGTTGCTTCTCCAGTGGAAAGCATTGTTTTTTTAATTATGAAATGGACTCTTAAAGAAATGGATTTGGGACACGGAATAAATTTGTAAGCAATTGCTTACTGCAGTGGCTCTTTTCCTTTCAAATTAAGACAACTAAACTCCTCTTGCGTTCTTTATCAGGCTTGGAAAGGAATGATAGCTGAGATTAAAAGCAAGGATTAGTTATATACCTCAATTATTATATATATAATGGCTTGAAATGTTCCAGATAATTTTCCTGAACTATTTTGGAATGCTTGCTTAGCTCAGAAAACAAACTGGGAAAATAACAACCACCATATTCTCATAATGTTTTCCCCAAATTTGTGAACCTTTGGTTCAGACCTGAATACATCAATTAGGAAAATAGTTTAATATGCTTTGGATTGATCTGAACTGCCCTCTTCTTTGCTCTTATCCTTTTATTGATCTGCTTCAGCTATTTTTTAACTGGAGGGAAGTACACCAAATCACCAAATTCAGACACACTGGTGTGTTTGGTGTATGTGTGCATGTGTGTACTGTATGTGTTCTGCTAGGAATCTTTAAATATGGATCTATATTTTTCAAAGCAACTTACCAATATTTTCATCCCTTGGTGGTTTTGGACAGAATCTGCAGGCAGAGTTACTATTTCTGAGCACGTTTCAGAAGAATAGTTTGAAATATGTGTACTGTATGTGTGTTTGTAGCAGGTGAGCCTAAAACAGTCAAGTGAATAGGAAATGAAACAAAGACTGAGTCATTTGCATACAACTGACAAGTTCAGAACCATTTATTCTAATGAAGCCCATACCATATTTTATTCAGGTTGCCTAATTCTTAAAAGTCCAATATTCTGCAGACCATTGCTTGGGATTCAAAGTAGCTGATTCGGTGCAGTTTGGGTCTATAAATTCCAGATGCATGGTACTTTTACACCCTGAAAAAACAAGGTCCTTCCTCAGGAGGGATTCACCATGGGCAGGGCTAGGAGGTCCTTTTGCAGAGAATACTTCTGCTCTGCTCTGCTCTGTGGATGTTTCAGATGAACCAACATAGTCATGGTCAACCACAATGGCACTTTGCCAAACATAGCTGCTATCTACAACAGACAAAATATCTTCATTAAAGGTACATTTATCCAACCATAAGTATTAACAGGATAGAAATTCCACTCACCATCCTTCAGCTTGGCAGTAAGGATGATAAATGTCTACAAAATACAAAAAACAAAGCCCAAAACGTATTACATCTCATATCAAAGAAGAGCAAGAACAATATGGCAGGACAGGCAATTCTCTTTCTCTCATTTTATGGTGGACACAAGCAAACTTAGGTATTTCCATAAAAAACTGGAAACAAAGGGTAGAAAGTCTGGTATGTAGAAATTTCTCTGATATGTAGAAGGTTCTGTAAATAGTGAAAGAAATGACTGCAGTTAGCTTTATGTTATAGAAAAGCCAAAGTCATTTTTTTTCACACATTTTCACACATTCTCCTCCTTTAATTATATAATTACATGTTCATATTCCTTAATTATTAATTGTTGTATTAATTATTAATATTGTCGTTGGCTGACGACAATACATTATGTGAATGCGGAGAAATCCAAGACCCGGAGCATCTGATATTGTGTCGATTACTGTCGGAGCCTTGTACTGTCGATGACCTACAGCAAGCTAATGACAAAGCTGTGGCGGTGGCTACATTTTGGCAGAGTAAAGTTTGATCTGGACACGAAATAAATAAATAAATAAATAAAATTAAGAGAACAACATTCATACATTTAAGATTCCTAGAGATTAAATTCACCACTGAGGAGCTTCTTTGCAAAATGATAAATAAATAATTCACTTGTATATTTTACAGTGATGGATGGATGGTATTCTGGAGGCGACAGACTCGACCATTGGGGAGCTGGGGATGGTGACGGCCGACAGAAAGCTCTGGCGTGGACTGGTCCATGAAGTCACGAAGAGTCGGAAACGACTGAACGAATAAACAACAAACAAAATATTTTACAGTTAAACCCTGTAAAAATACACACTCTGTGTTGCAATTCAGATCTTTAAACTATGTTGTTATTGGCTCCTTTCTAAATTACTAAATTAGTAATTTAAAGGGAATGAAACAACACAAAAGAAAAATGATATTGCTGAATCTATCACAACTAAGCTGGTGTTCAAAATTAAATATTTCTATAATCTTCTCTGAAGTAGGGCAAAAAACAAAGCAAAAACCTCTCTGAAGTACTTACTGACATCATTAGGATATTCATCCTCTCAATAAAAGAATACAATAGTTTAAGAGATGCCAACTTCGGAGGCATTCAAAAATCCATTATTTTTACTGGCTAGATTAAACAAAATGATTTAAATTTAGGGAAGAAAAAAAGACAGGGAGTATCCTTTATATCTTATCTGGTACTGGTGTCCTGCCATCAGCAATTATGTAAAGCAATAATAATCATTTAAAAATCCAGAGCTCTCAGCAATTGCTGCTTGTGGACAATATCTGTTCACGTGTCTTAATCTCTCTCTCTCTCTCTCTCTCCCCTGACATAGAACCCTAATTTCATTTTTAAAAAAACTGTTTTTTTTTAGAAACAGTAACTTGGAAGAAAAGCATTGCCAACTGGGGGCAGACTAGAAGCACAAGATCTAAAGATATCAAACTATGGGTTTTTTGAAGAAGTTCAGAAATGGCTTTTGACTTACTGTGTTCTATAATAAAACCCTCCGCTGCCCAAAGAATTAGAAAAAACTTTTACCTTGATTATGTGATCCTCTTATATATGGTTTAAGATGAGATATTTTGATGTGTCGTTTCAGGCTTGAGCCTGCAGCATCTCTCAGTATTGCACAGCCATTATTAGTGATATATTTTATTTATTTATTTATTTACTTATTCATTCGATTTCTACAGATATAGTCTGTAATGCAGGGGCCAACCTATTCAAAGTGGAAACGCCCATCTTTCCACCAGGTGGTTTTTTTTCCTTTGGTCTAAGGACTTCTTGTCCAACTTTAAGAAGAAAAGGATTCAACTGTTTAGGTTTCTTTCTAACATGGGCCTTGTTCCCACTCTGTGGGTCCACATCTATTTTCTTCAAATTGTAAGAAAATAAAGCATCTTTCAGTTAGAATATTTTGGCTGAAGGTGTACAGAGATCAACATGTGTTTTCAGAGTATTTGATACATACAAACTTGGCGCAATCTGCCCATGGTCCATACTGTTTCTTTATATATGTATGTGTATAAAACATACATTCATTGTTATTTTAAAAAGGTAAAGGTTCCCCCCGCACATTTGTGCAGTTGTGTCTGACTCCAGGGGCCGGTGCTCATCTCTGTTTGTTAGCCGAAGAGCCAGCGTTTTCCAAAGACGCTTCCATGGTCATGTGGCCGCATGACGCGCACGGAACGCTGTTACCTACCCACCGAAGTGGTACCTATTCATCTACTTGCATTTGCATGCTTTCGAATTGCTAGGTTGGCAAGAGCTGGGGCGAGTGCGGGAGGTCACTCCGTCCCGCGGGTCTAGGGATTCGAACCTCCGAACTTGCGATCGACAAGCCTGGCATCTTACCCGCTGAGCCGCCACGCTCCCTTCATTGTTATTTATATGTGTCTAAATAACTGATCAGTCTCTATTTTCTGACAGTCTAAAACAATTCCTTTGAATTAAGCTGCTTTATTTAATATATTCCTGGTTTTGAGCATTTGCCAAGAATTAAACTTAGACCTATATTGGACTGTAGTGCATAGTGGATAACCTGCAATTCTCAGCTACAAAAAAAAAAAATGCTGCAAGAAGTACCACTCATTTTTTCATGCCATTTTCGGCTCTCTCCATAGGGAAATTGTTAAAAATTCTGTCACCAGTCCATGTTTAAGCACACACAGGTAACATGCAGGTTTTAGTGATCTTATAAATATTCAGGCTTCAGAAACCTCTTCCTGCTTCACACAGCTTCCAAACGTCATGAAGTCCAGATAAAAGTATATGAAAGGGCTTGAACAGACTGCAGAATGCCCTGTCAGTCCTTCTATCCCAGCTGTCCCTTTTCTTCTCTGCCTTCCACTTCTCCAACCCACTAGGATCTGCTAAGCTAATTTGGTGGTCTCCTTTGTCTCCCTCACTGTAGGCCAATCCACTTTTCTCTCTCCCAATGGAAGGAAGATAAACTCCCTCTTGCCAAATTTCTTGAAGTTTGGAATGCTCCGTTTTCCTATCTTTCTGCACCTGCCTCTACCTGGTTTAAATATCTCACCTTCAGAATCTTCCCAGCTGACAATGCCAGTCATTCAGTTCTGATAGTGAGCTGACTGATGAGCATTCTGCCATAGCCCAACTCCAGGCAGCCTTAAGCAGGGGCAACCCTAGGTGGTAGGATATCAATTGCTGGTTTTTTGCTGCCATTCTAAGTTACAAAAGAAAATGTCTTGTCCCCAACAGCCAGGTGACCACTCAATCAATTCACTGGCACCGTCTCCCATTGCTAATGGCGATCTGCAGCAAGTCCTGTAGAAAATAGGAAAAGATCCATTGCTTTTCCTTTCCTTCCAGCAATAACTGGCAATAGGAGGGACATGTATGGTAGATAACCTCTTCCAAAAATGGGGCCAAAGATGGGAACACGTTTTTGCCATAGACTGTGGAAGCTTCAATAAGCCTTATTCCAACATACTGGCTGTTTTAGAAGGATATCTTAATCCTCCATTTTTAACTCTAAAAGCTGAAGAATCGCATCAAGTAAAACTATACCATCGCATTCTATTCAATGACTACTGAATCTATTTTATGAAATGGAGAGAGACCTAGTTGGGAACTTGAAGTCCTTTCCTTCATTGCTCTCCCGGCTTGTTTAACTGCAGTTGCAATTCTTGTGAACATGTTCTTTCCTTCCTGTAAACTTGATGGCAAATCAGGATTTCCGTTAAACATTTGGAAATATGGTGCGTTTGGATTACTGTCCTTTTTTAAAAGGGAGGGAAAAGAAACACATTTATTGTTGACATTGCAATACTAAAAAACATCCAGTTTGCACAACATATGCAATGTCCATACATACTGAATGAATCAAGTTGAATGCAAACGCAATAGCTGGAAAATGGTTGCCCCCGTCTTTGCTCCCAGCCAGGGTTTCTCAAGGCTGGCTGGGGAATTCTGGGTGTTGAAGTCCACACATCTTAAAGTTGCCAAGCTTGAGAAACACTGCTCCCAGCTGTGCTCCGTACAGAGTTTGAGAAGGAAAGATCTGATGGACTTGCCGATTTCTTTTTCATGCTCGGTTTGAGGATGTGGCACTTATTAATTCCTTCATCCCAAGGAGATCAAACAGCTCACTGTTGATTTTTAAGAAAAAGAGGAATGCTTAACAATTCTTCATATTGCTGTTGAAATAGCAACAGAGTCACTATGGGAGATGGGCAGCTATACAAATGTGATTAAATAAATAAATAAATAAATTTGAAACTGTGGTTTGTAATAACAGTGCAATCCCAAACCATTAATAACCTATATAATATGCACGTTTTTAAAAACACCTGTATGCAGTTCCAACTGCTGAATACCTGATGTTTAAGGCACATATTTCATAAGCACTATTGACTGCTTCTAAGTAATTATGTAGGTTCAAAATCTTCAAAAATTATTCTTATAACTCTAATATCATGGAGGCAGATGTACATATTTTCATTATACAAAACATGGATTGCATATTCATGCTACTGAAGTCTTAACAATACAGCTGCATTTATGCAACTGTGTGAAATAATTCTGGTGATAATTGTAATGAACTTCCCTTAGACCAGGGCTTTCCAAACTTTTGCCGTTGGCGAGACACCAACGGCCAGCGTGCAAAACCCCGGAAGCGCCAGCAGCGGCGCTTCCGGGTTGCCGCCGCCGCCACCACGCTTTCAGGTTTTTGCGCCCCATGGCGGTGGCAGCAGTGGCAGTGTCCTGGTGTGTCGCACGACAACCCGAATGCGCTGATGGCCCGCTGCTGCTGCGCACGCTACTGCAGTGTGCCATCAGTGCTTCTGGGTTGTCGCGCAACACACTTGGGCCCCCCAGGCAACACAGTACTGTGTCGCGACACAGTTTGGAAAGCCCTGCCTTAGACAAACCGTATTATATCAATCTCTAGAAATACTTGGAATATACTTTATATGCTGTACCTTATTTCTGAAACTAAAATAAATTAGAGTATAAAACTAAAGCCATCCAAAGGCTGATAATGAAGCCACTGAATGCAGAGTACCTGCTCTTTCACCAATGGAGAGGAAGGTTCATTAGAAGGCTGATGCTTAGGCATCCAAAACCCTCCCAGTAGGTTGACAGAAACCTCCCTAATCCTCAATACCTGCCTGGCAATGATCGATCAGCATGGAGGGGGAAATGGGTATGTCACAGGGAGTCAGTGATCCAGACTTTTACACTTCATCCTTCATGAAAATAATCCATGAAATGGAATCTTTCTGAAGTTTGTTTAGCAAATTTGTATCTATTGACAATAGTGGAAGGACCAAAGAAAACACTGGCTCCACCCTCTACCTTAGCCATTACAAACTAATGGAGTCTATAGTAGTACAACTGCTATATTTCCCGGATCGTTAAGCGAGAACCTCATGTTACCATGACTTCCTGCTGGCTTCCAATGAACAAAGTCAGTGGGGAAGCTGGAAGGAAGTCACAAGTCCTGGAAGACTTGCAAGCAGGCCAGCAGGTGGGTGCTATGGAGTGTGGGTGGGCGTAGGGGGTGCTGTGGCACAGCACAAATGTGGGCAGGCATGGAAAGGCATGCAGGCACTATGGAGTGTGGGTGGGGGGCTGTTGTGGGCAGGCATATGCTACATATTCTGTAGTGGGCTCCTTGGGAGAAAAAGCAGCAGCAGTGACTTACAGGAGCAACTTGTGACCTTTCCTGCTGGCTTCCCCATTGACTTTGCTTGTAAGAAGCTGGCAGAGAAGGTCACAAATGGTGATAACATGACCATAGGATGCTGCAACTGCTGTAAATGTGAGCCAAGTGCCCGAATTGTGATCACGTAACCGTGTGGGCATTGAGACAGTCAGAACTTTGAGGACCAATCGTGGACTTCTGGTGGGGACATGGCGTACTGAACAGCTGTGCCCGTGGGCTCTGCGGGCAGAATTGACAACGCGGCAGTTTTTTTGGGCTCAGGCAGTTTTTTCCTGAAGCCCAGGAGTGTTTTTCCAGGAAAGGAAAACAATTGGAATCATCCCATCTGTCCTCCGGATGGCTGCTTGCAGCCAGAAGATCGCAAACAGCGTCCGTGCTCATCTGGTAAGAGCTAGCCGGGAGGTTGGGATGTCACCATTTCCAAGCCGCGCTGTAGCCTTAAACTTTCAGTTTTCTGCTTCTACTTTCCCTGGGGAACTGTCTGCTATCTCACTTTTGCTTAAGTAAACACATTCCTTCATATCTTTGACTTTCGCTGGTTAAGCTCCTAGGGGGCGCCATAATCTACTGCTTGAGACATGGAGGACCTTAAACAGACTTTCTCTGACTTCCATCGAGATTTTAAGCAGATTCTTTCTGATTCTTACCAAGTTTTTATTCAAGGCATTCAGGACATTGTGGAAAATATGAGCTTTAAAATGTCTCATCTGGTTAGGAAAGTCGTGAATCAAATTGAGGAATTTAACAGCGACAGGAATGTCTCTTCCACTTCTGCTGAGATGTTGGATGAAGACTGGATAGTTGAGCTGAAGAAATTAAAGGGAGAGATTGAATTGCAAGCCATAAGTGAAATGGATCTTTTGATGGAGTGCCTTGGAAAAGAAGGGGTTATTATGTATGGGAGGTTTCCTGAAGTCGGAGTTTTTTTTTTTTGGGGGGGGGGCAGTTGGGCTGTTTGATTTCTTTAAGAAAAAGGCTCTGTATGTATTGTGGGAAAATGTGAATGCTTTGGTCTATTTTGATGTGGGATAAGGGTTTAAGAATATTTAACTGGATTGCTTTAAGGGTTTGGCTGATTTCATTTATCCCTAACAATTTGGATTAAGATTATCAAGGTATAAGAAAAAAAATGTCTGGTTTTGGGTTTGACATGATTAAGATTATTAAAATTGCTTTATTATCAAGTATAATGTTAGACAATTCATATGGTTTTTTTTGTTTGATCTTTATTATAGTAGACCGGAATGTATAGAATAGTAGTAGGAAGGAAATAACTAAATAAATGTTATCTTTGGGGGGGAAGTTGACTAGGAGGTTTATATATGTATATTCTTTTCTCTTTTAATATAAGGGGAGGGAACAACTATACTTAGTGATTTTTATAATGTGCCAATGGTATGATTTATAGAAATAATGTGATCTTGGTTTAATATAGAGTAAGAGATTGATTATGGAAAATTGTTGTACTGTATATCCTTGCTGTTAAAAGTCAGAAGTTACCCCTTTCTGTAACTTTAAAAAAAAAAAAATTTCTTGTATTTCTACACTTTATTTTTTTTCTTTGTAGTTTTTTTTCTGTAGTTTTTATCTTTGCTTGAAATTTAATAAAATTCTTATTAAAAAAAAAGAACTTTGAGGACCAATCGTAAGTGGCACTCATTCAGCACCATCACAACTTTGAACAGTCGCTGAATGAGTGGTTGTTAACCAAGGACTACCTGCACATTTAAGAACTCTAAACGGTTAGTGAGACAGCACCTATTCTTGCAATACTGTATTGAGCCTTTTTCAATGAGACTTGCACTTACCTCCTATAAAGCCTGAGTGACTGCCATCAAAACTAATCACAGAAAGCAACATACACGTGATTTGAAGGGAAACTTCAAATTGAAAAACGGAGTCCCAAGATGGAACTCTTCCATATACCACATCACAGCACTCAACAACCAAACATAATTTATAATATTTTTATTTTCTATCCCTTTATTATTTTTAAAAATAACTCAAGGCAGCAAACATACCAAATACTCCTTCCTCCTCCTGTTTTCCCCACAACAACAGCCCTGTGAGGTGAGTTGGGCTGAGAGAGAGGGACTGGCCCAAGGTCACCCAGCCAGCTTTCCTGCCTAAGGCGGGACTAGAACTCAGTCTCTCCTGGTTTCTAGCCCAGCACCTTAACCACTAGACCAAACTGGACTTCCAATAGTTTTTGGCTTCACGACATATACAAGTTTATTCCAGACATATTATGGCTTCTCCATTGCAGCCCCTTTCCTATGGAACAGCCTCCCCCTGAGATCTGATAGGCCCCTATCCTTCTGGAGAGCACTTAAAACCTGGCTCTTCCCCCAGGCGTTAGGATCGGGCGAGGTCAGGGTGGGACGAGAATGTGGCTGCATCAGAGAAGTATGGCTGTGGCACCAGGTTTTTCTGTTTTTAGTTATATTGCTGTTAGTTTATATATATATTTATATTGTTCTGTAGGTTGTAAGCCTAAAAGAAAAACATTGTCCTTATGTAGTATGATGATCACTGCTCAAAAATTAAGAAAAGTAATGAAGGCAGGCATGTTGGTTCCAAGCATAATTTATTTTTTAAAAAATAGCATAATTAAACATTTGAGATATGAAGCTATTTATTGAAGTTGTATATTTAAAAATAAAACAAGAACCTACTGAATGATATATTCATCACAGTACTTATGGCTTTAATCCTCAATGAACTATTATCGAAGATACTATTCCTCACCTTACCTGATGAGTAAGTTCTCCTCCTTGATCTAGAGCTATTTTCTGAAGTGGTCCATAACAGAATAATGTCTTCATAATTGCCTTAGCCACTTCAGCTGCCACTTCAACTGCTGAAAGATCGTGTAATGGCAAAACCACAGCCTACTTAGTAAAAGCATCTATCAGTAGGATGGCATACATGTTTTTTGCTGGTGGCATCAAAAGGGCCCCTTAAGTCCATACCAGCCACACTTCATGGATTTTCTGCTTTAATAATATGGAATTTGAAACCTATAACAGAACAGCAGTATTCTTCATTATCTGACAGTGCTGGCAAGCATATACCTGTGAGAAAAAGAGAGAGTTAAAATTAACTTAAAATTAAGTTTCTGAACCCCTTAGAATTATTTGCAATCCTGCAGTACTGTGACCTATAAAGTGATATGAAGGTCTTTTAACTTATATAGATGAAGAGATTCTGGTTAAACTAACAATACATAAAACATTCCTCTTTACAGAACTTCTTCAACTCAGTCCTATATTTTTGGACTCTAGGATGAATTGCCCACTTCAAGTCATGCCACAGGCTCTGACCTGACTGTTCTAAATGCATATTCTGTTGTAGATTTATTTGTGTGTTTAGGAGTGTTGCTGTCCTGCATGACTCACATTTGTTTAAGTTCACCTATAAATACCTGGATTTTTCCCTCCCTATTTTTTTATTAAGAACTTTGATTATAATAGTAAAATCTAATACAAACTAAACTTAAAGAAATAAAGGAGAATAGAAAGGACTAAAAAGTGCAAGAAAAAAAGAAAAGTACGAATATAATAAAGAAAGAGAAAAGAAATATATAAAGAAGTGACTTCCAACCGTCATCACAAGTATAAACAAATGTAGTGATTCTTCAACCCCTCTAAGGCTACAAACACTTCTCTTCATCCCATGTCCCATCTCTTATCTATGAAATCCATAAAACATCATCTTTTCAGTCCTGGTTTCAGCAGAAAGTCCATAACAGGTTGCCAGAAATAACAACATATCTTGTTTTAACCTTGATCAAATAAACCAACTTTATATTCATTCCCTTTACTTTAACAATCTTAATCTTTATTTCATTCAAATATTGTCATAGGATTTGATTTCCCTTCATTTCTTCTTTGTCCCATTGCACAGAGTTCTTCAAGGCTTTAATAAGCCTCTTTTGTAAATCAAATAGGAAAAAATTATCCAGGTCACTCTCTTGGTTTGTCATTTGTATTTCCCTTTTAAATTTTAAAACCTCAGCCAATTTCTATTTTAAATCCAGTGAAACATTCTTTTCTAAGTCATTCTCTTGGCCTATCAGTTGTAAATCCACTTATGATACCATCTCTATCCTATCAGATAAAATTTGTTCTACATCTGTCATTTTTTTTGATAACATCTTTTGGAAATAGTCTATCCATAGGAGGAGACATTACTGACATTGCTGATATTGTGGCTATTTTCTGATTCCATTCTTCAAAAGTCTCCTTCAGTATTTTTATTGTTATAATGTTTTCCAACATTTTACAGGATTGCAAATCTTTCCTCTACCTGAAAACTTTAGTCCCCTCTAGGGTTCAGTTTTTGAAATCATGAAATTGCTTATCTCTGTTATGTCTTGTAAAACCCAAAACAAAATCTATTTCCCATAAGAAGCTGTTTGTTCTTTATAATTAATTCAAAAATCTTATTATAAAAGTTTCAATATTCCAATTTTATCTGGACCGTTAGTCCGTTTATAACTTTCTAAGATCAAAATCTTATTTAGATTTTGATGTTTATTCAGATTTTTTAAATTCTTAAGCTTTCGATTAAAATTTTCTTTTGTTCAGGATTGAAGGCAGACTTACCTGTCGTTTTCAAACCTTTCATTCCGAAGGTCTCTAATAGCTTAAAAGTAGTTAATGAGCAATTTCCAAAAGTGATTATAAAGTGAGGTTTGCGAACTTAGTATCCTTTAAAAGTCTCTGCCGCATTGCGAGTAAGATGGCTAATCCCATCGTTTCCCGGCACTCAAACCTATGGAAAACCGCTGCCCTGTGGTCTCCTCACGAGGAACAGTCATCTGGAGCACATGTGGGTGATCTCCCATCCTCTCTTTATCTGGAGAGGTTCCAAGGAACCAGTCTACTCACCGGTTCGTTGGCCTTTGCCACGGTTGTCTGCTCCACTTTCGCAGAAGCTGTCTTCAGTTTGCCATACCTCCCCTGGAAGTCCCCAATACCTGGATATTCTTCTATAGAATGTGTAGGTACAGTCCAGAATCCATCATTTCTTCAATGACTGTGATGGTCCTGAGGCTACAAAGTACCCAAAACCATGATACTCCCATCATTGTACCTCATGGTTCTTTTGTTGAAATTGAGTGTTTCTCATTAATGGCCAAAAGTTCCACTTTTGTCTCATCTGTGCACAGAATATTGAATAGCCATCCAAGTGTTCTTTGGCAAATCTGAAATGGGCAGCAATATGCTTTCAGGAAAGCAGTGTTTTTCTCCTTGGTATCCTCCCACACATACCATCCTTGTGCAGTTTTTTCTTTATGGAGGACCCATGAACACTGATTTTAGAAAATGTAAGAATAACTTGCAAATTGTCATTATCTTAGGGTTCTATGCAACCTCCTGGAGTAGTGTATGTCTTGCCCTTGAGATGAGTACAACCACTCTTAGGAACAATGGTATTACATTGTCTCCCTTTGTACCCTATCTGACTGGATTGATGGAGGCCAAAGCCTTTGTCAATCGGTTTATAGCTCTTTCCAAACTCATGAGCATATATATATCCACATATATCTTTTTGGATTGGGGCATGATTTAGTTCTACAAGCCTGCTCTTCAAAAGCAGACTCCAGGGGTAGAAACTAATTCATGTTTTTCTAATAGGGAAGGATCATTCAAACTCACACCTGACTGAAGTTGCACTGAGTGAACGATCAGATTCAACTTACTCTCTCCCTTAAGAGAGCTGAATATTTTGGGGCTTCACATACTTCTTCTACTAGAGAGACTGAATGTTGGTTTTAATGTGTTCAGTAAAAACATGACACGATTCACTATTTTGGAGGTTGTTTGTTTTCTCAAAATCTCTTTATCTATTAATATGACTAGTATGAAGCTCTAATCACATTGCAAGTCATAGTGCCGAAGAATTACGGATAGTTCTGATGGGTTCACAATTTTTTTTCTTACCACTGTAGTTACAGATTCAGTGTAGAAAAATCATCTCTTATTCCCTTGTGCTGAAGCTGTTATGACTAATAGATACAACCGTTAAACTGATCTTATTGTTATAACAATAAAGGCTCAATAACAAATATGATCTGCAACTCAACTTGATGTTCCTGTTATTCATTGATTCATTCAAATTGTCAAATAAAGCTTTCACTTATCTGTTGAAGGCCTTTTGCCTGCTGAACCAGTCTACTCACCGGTTCGTTGGCCTTTTGCACAGGCAAAATTCCTTTAGCATGTATTATCTGGCTAATACAAAGAGAGTGATTGTTAGATTTTATCAGTTTAACCATGGTTGGAGAACTTGTACAGAGCAGGGTTCCATGTTAACAGTTTATTCCAAAATGTAACAGTAAAGACTCCTAGTGACATCTGGCAACAATTAGAGAAGCAGTTCTTAACCTCTTTTTCTGGGATTTTTTTCAGTTTCCCAGTCTAGTTTACAGCCTTGGAATTTCTCCTGCCCAAATGTTAATCTGGTACAACACTTCTGAGTTTCTTTGAAATCAGTCAAATTTGACTGGTCTGCCACTTGCTAAGGTCAGAGGTATGCATTTCATTAATAGAAAATTAACATTGGGAGAATTTTCCAGAGCGCAACATAAGCATCTGCTAAGAAAGGTAAAAATCCAAGAATGGAACTACGTATTTCTATTTACATGCGCTTGCTTGGAGTCATTCAGAGAAAAATAACACAAAAATAAAACACAATAAATTAAAATAACCCATAACTATATAATCTACCACTGTGTTCCCAACATGATAGCTTAGGGCAACTATATGCTTGTGGACAGTTTTCCCAGTGCCCACTGGATTCTCTGCCCCACCTTTCTTTTTACGTGTTTAAAACGTTATTTTAATTAATGGGAAGCTAGCGTGCTGCAAAGCAAGTGTAAACTTCCGCCTTACCTTTTCTTGTCAATAATTCTTCCAAGTCCCAAATGGGCCCCATAAGCTTTCTTGGAAATTAAAAATGATGGTTGACTGCAACCTCTTCCTTTCTCTGAAACGGTGTTCACTTGCCTAGAAAAGGTTCAAAGGTAAGCAGGTAGAGCAGGGAGTGTTCTGCAGAAGGGCAGCAGACAGCGCTCCGGGCAATAGATGTTCTGTGACTGGTAATGTCCCACTTGATGGCCATTTGGTGACTGAGCAGGACCCTGCCACGGCATCCTTTTCCAACAGCACCTGTGGTTTTCAAAATTCCAAATTACACCCACCAGCCTAAAATGATTGAGCTGTCTGGTCTAGCCACTCAAATTTTACCCAGTTAATTTCCTCCTTAATAATACTCTGCTTATTGTACAGCCAGGTCCTAGAAAAATGAGCTGTATAAAAATTTAGGTGCTCTCACAGATTGCATGTTTGATCACATGTGAAAAAGTAGATTTCAAAATTGCACATGGAAAGCTTTACTTTCACAGCTCGCTCCAGCTCTACAGTATACTAAATCTATTACTGAATAAATGGTCTGTGTAGACAAAATGGGGGCAACTCAGTCTGAAAAACTGATAAGAATGTATTTTCCTAAAATACGGGAATCCCTGTTTTATGTTGCTGTATCAGTTTGGAATGTACAGCTATGAATACATTAGCTTGCAGGGAGCTTGCTATCATTCAATATGCAGAAATACAGCAGTCAGAAATGTGGCATTGTAATGTTTAATAAGAAAAAGAAGGTAAAATGTCTACATTATCAGGAGAACCCCTTCAACTGACTTTGTGCCACTAGGCAACAAGCTGCTATCATTCTGATAAAGCTGGCTCAGGAGACTTACCAAGGACACAGAAACCCAGCACAGGGACAATTAATCAGAGTGTCATCTTCACATTTTACTGGGAACACTGATTTTCCAGAAAAAGAAAGCTTTATCAATAAAGTAATACAGAAATAGTCAGGAATATTATTGAACAATTGCCCTTAAAGGTAAGAGGAGGCAGAGGGGGAAAAAATGCCCGGTGATGCTTCAATATATAGAATATATTAGATAGAAAAAGAAGGGATATGTTTATATAATGTGTTTATATTAGATATCTCCAAGATCTGGTATGATGTAACAATTAGATTAGGAGATGATATAAATGTGGTGTTTAGTAAAAAGAATAATCTGTATGTGTCTTCAATTTAGAGCCTCAGAAAATTTTCCATTTCAAAAAAACATACAAATAGCTTGCATTGCATAGTATTGTTCGAAATAACAAGGTCATAATATAAATAGCAAGCATAACAAATGGATAGATGGTTATAACAAATTTAGCAAAAAGAATACTAAGATACACTTGGACTGAGAGGTGAATCAAAAACTATGTATAAAGGGAAGTGGACAAAGATAAGTTTTCAGAAAAAAATCTAGGGAGAAAATGAGAGAAAGGAATGGGGATTCCAATCTCTTATTAACAAAATAAATTGTGACAAAGTATTGAAGCTTTATAATATGAAGGAGGAAGCAAGGGAAAGGAATACTGCTCCAAAAAAATTAAAAAATGAAAACAAAACAGGATTGACTTTTTACAGAAAACCACATCACAGAAAATACAATTTTTAATCTCAGCCTTCCCTTCCACATGTAATAGCCCCCCCCCCCACTGCTATTAACCCAGACAAGGATTGTCATTTCTCTACCATCTTTATCATTGCCCCCTCCCCAAAATGTTAGTCTTTTTCCCGATTCTTTTTCACCCCAGATCGCATCATTTTCATACACAACCCCTGCTCCATCACCCCAAGGACCTGAATGTCATTTTATTCTATTGAGATGCATTGCACCGTGGAATGCGGCTCATTTTGTTGCTGACCGACTGCTGCCGCTTTAGCCCAGTGTTTTTCAACCTTGGCAACTTTAAGAAGTCTGGACTGGGGAATTCTGGGAGTTGACGTCCACACATCTTAAAGGTGCCAAAGTTGAAAAACACTGAACTAGAAGCACTCTTGGCGTGAAAAAAAGCGAGGACACCCGGCGCAGATTCCTTCCTCGCTCCGCCACTCCTCGGATCCTGCTTCCCCGCAGCGAAGAACGCGCTCCTCCGGCGGCGGATTCCTCCCGCCTCCTTACCTTCCCCCTTTCCGAGCCAAGAAATATCCACCCGCCCGGGAGAAAGTTCTCACTCAGCGAAAAGCTTATTGCATACCGCAACGTTGAGCTCCCCTGTATGCCTAGCCGGGAACCACTCCGGGACTCAAGACATTTCTGGCGCTACGGAAGTGACGTCAAAGAAAGGGCTGAACCCCGTCGGAACCATAGAGACAAAAATAGAGCGATGCCTCCCTGTCTGTGGTTGGCTTGAGCAAAGTATTCAGTTTTCAACTACTGGAAGCTGGCACCGTGTGGCTTTGGAAGGGGAAAGAAAAGGAGGAAAGATATCCGCGTTCGGCACAGCGGGGCTTTAGGCTGGGAGATGGTTACCCAGGCGGTACTGCAGGGGCAATGCAAAAGCGAGATGGTCTGGAAGGGGCACTTTTAAATTAAAGTTGATTCCATGAACGATGGGGTACGTGAAGAGATAAACAGGAACAATAGTTAGGAATGGGAATTCTTTCCTGGAGCAGAAGGTGCCAAAGACGAGGACTTGTAGGCCTTTGCTATCTCTCGGGTAGACTACTGCAATTCACTTTACGTGGGGCTGCTCTTGAAGATGATTCAGAAGTTGCAGCTGGCCCAGAACGCAGCTGCCCACCTCCTGTGCTGTGTGGGCAGATCTCTTTAGGAAGGCATTTGGGGAGGAAGAATTTTCTAAAGTAGCAGTAGTTTTTATTTAACAGTATTTTATATAAAATGGTTAATGTTTCTATCATGATTTTATGGCTGGCTTAAGTTTCATATATTGTAAGCCACCTAAATTTGCTGGAATAGGCAACATTCAGAAGTATATAAATAATATATTATGTTTTTGTTAACACCTTAACACCCATCCAAGAAAGGAGGAAAGCCAACTCTTAACTGAATGAAACCAACCTAATTCACCACTCACCCATAATTTAAAAAGGTAAAGGTTCCCCCCGCACATTTGTGCAGTCGTGTCCGACTCTAGGGACCGGTTCTCATCTCCGTTTGTTAGCCAAAGAGCCAGCGTTGTCCAAAGATGCTTCCACGGTCATGTGGCCGGCCCACCGAAGTGGTACCTATTAATCTACTTGCATTTGCATGCTTTCAAATTGCTAGGTTGGCAAGAGCTGGAGCTAGTGCGGGAGCTCACTCTGTCACGCGGGGCTAGGGATTCAACCTCCGAACTTGCGATCTTCCGATCGACAAGTCTGGTGTCTTACCTGCTGAGCCACCATGCCCCATCACCCATAATTAGAGATGGTTAATGCCATTAGAGACAAATCCTGCATAGGAATAAGCTCCTCTGGAAGAGTTGTATCTTATAGCACCAATACATCTCTTCCAATGTATTGTACATTCCAATGTATTGGCTGCAAAATTCCATAGAACCATTTAGATGCCAGGAAAAGTATGTTTTCTGTATCACTTTGCTGCATCTAATGGTCCTCTTGATTTTTGCTATGCAGATATGATAGCCCTAGTTCCAGCTAGGGTTTTTTTTTTTTTTGAAACCTAAAATTGCCTAGATAGAAAGTGATGGAATCGAGGAGCAAATCATTTCCACTGCCACCCTTTTATCAATTTTATGATTAAGCAATTTTATGACTAATGATTATGATACATGAAATATTCCAAAGTTTACATCATAAAACACTACACTGTAAAGTGATTGTCAAGTTATTTATCTCCCATTCAGTCCCACAATCATAAAAGAAGAAAACGAGTACACTGCAGAACAATTTTAAACGACAAATCAGTAAGGCAGCTTGAAGATATTCAGTCTCTCTTTGGAAGATTTTTGGCATAAAAAGAAGCATAACAACATTTGTTAATAATGATAACTTATAGATGAAGAGTAAATTAGGGCTATCAGATTTAGGCTGCAAAAGTCCAGACAACCACTAGATCCAAAGTGTGTGTCACGACACACTACTGTGTCGCCTGCGGTGTCCTGGTGTGTAGCACGCAAACCTGGAAGCGCTGATGGGGGGAACAGTAAGGAGCGGAACCACCGCCAATCAGCACGACCGCCGCCACGGTTGGTGTGTGTGTGTCGCCAACATGAAAAGTTTGGAAAGCTCTGCACTATATGTTAGCAAAGAAAACTCCAACTCTTTACTGCTACCTAGTGACCATTTGGATTTTTGCAGTTCCAGCCTGATAATCCTAGAAAAAATATGATGAGCTGTGTCACATGAGAGTTATAATTAACCTTCAGTCAGACCCACCATACATCCCTTAAACTGTTTTTCTGAACTGATGTAAGGTGGTCTTTCTCAGCCCATGCTTCTTAGCCAGCAATATGGAATAAAATCCAGATTAAAAGTGTACACTTTTTTATTCTTGCTTCTAATGGAGATGAGGAATAATGCGTTCTTTGCCCTGTCACAAAAAAAAGGTAGATTCCTTTGGCTGAACACAACAAGGCACTTCATGGCCACGTTTTCCTGGCAACAACATGGGGGGAAAAATCACCTCTCTTTCCCTGGAAAGTTTTCTTCGTCTTCTAGATCCAGTGCTGAAATTTCCCGGTCATCCGGCCTCCAAGATCTGACCCGTGTTACCTTTTTGACCTTGCCAAGGTCGGTTAGGCGCTGCCACCTGCGGTTCCCGGATAGCCCAGTTAGAGCTAGAATTATACCACGAAGTTCCTCCGCAGCCCATGAATGAACGTCATTTTCCTTTCGCACAGCAAGAAAAAAAAAGTCTCAAAAGGAACCAGGAAATCCTTGATATGGCCGATAGCACCATCAGTCTACTTTTTCGAACAGCCTCTACTACTGATATTATGACGCAAGAGGAGGGGGCGGAGACAGAACAACGGGTCAAGGGTAAGAAGGGCGTGGCGGCGGTAACCACGGTAGCTTCGGCTTTTTTCTCAATTAGGAGGAAGTAAAGCACGATGCGGAGACACCATGGCAGCCGTCGGCGGAGCAGGTGAGGGCCTTTCGAGCTGGCCGAGAGTGGGACGTTTTTCTTTTCTCTCGTCGCGTGACGTGGAGCGCTCACGCCCTGAGCGCTGCTCAGCTGGAGGGCGCCAATGAAAAGAGGGGCGGATCCAGGGCGCGAGCGTGTCAGGTGTGTGGGTTGGGGTGGAACGTTAGGCAAAAGGTGAGTGCGCGCGCGCGTTCTGCTCTAGCTCCCCCGCCCGCCCCCCCCCCCCGCGAAAGGCGCGCGCTCCTCCAGCGCCGCTGCTGTGAGTCTTGCGCGTCTCTTGCCGTGTCGCCGGGCGCAGCCGAGGAGAAAATGCGAGGGTCCTCCAGCGTTCAGGTGTTTTCTCTCTCTCCAAAGTACAGAGCAAATTCCCGCAGTTCTGGGTTATTGCATTTCTGCCTTCTGACCTCCGTGGAGATAGTTGTGTCTGCAGCCCCTGTTCCGCTCTGTTGCACACCCTGCACGGCGGATAAGCCGTCAGGAGGCGTGAAAGGCGTTGCCAGCGGGCGCAGGTCCTAGAGGTTTCATCGCTGCTGCTTCGAAGCAGAAAAAGCAGCAGAAGAAAGGCTGCAAGTTTTATTACAGTCGGGCGATGTTACGGGTAGCATCGGTTGATTAGGATTACAGGTCATTGCCTTCGGTTTTGCAACCGCTTCTTCTTCCAGGCATGCTGCAGTTCAACCCGCGGTTAACAAATCCTAATGGCTGTGTTCCCCTAACATAGGAAGCCGAAATATATGAGCCAGATTATAGTTTAACATGGTGAGCTGAAGGAAGCAACAATTTAAAAAATGACACAACATGATGGCTTGCTGCATGCACCGTGCTAAAACATAAAACAGGTGCTTTGTTTTTCAGATGGTGGTTTCTGAATCTTGGTGATTTAGTTGTTGTTGTTCAGTCGTTTAGTCGTGTCCGACTCTTCCTGACCTCATGTACCATAGCAGGCCAGGCCTTCCTGTCCTCCACCGTCTCCCGGAGTTTGCTCAAATTCATGTTCATTACATCGGTGATGCTATCTAACCATCTCATCCTCTGCCGTCCCCTTCTCCTTTTGCCTTCAGTCTTTCCCAGCATCAGGGTCTTTTCCAGTGAGTCCTCTCTTCGCATTAGGTGGCCAAAGTATTTGAGCTTCAGCATCTGTCCTTGCAATGAGCAGTCAGGGTTGATTTCCTTTAGGATTGACTGATTTGACCTCCTTGCAGTCCAAGGGACTCTTAAGAGTCTTCTCCCGCACCAGTATGATTTAGTATGTTGTGTGAAACCAGCCACTGACTGATCCTTCATTCTTTTTCTGCCTCAGTACATTTAAAAGCACTACACTTGACCTTTCTGCTTCAGTCAGGTTAAAAGTGCATCTTTGCCATCTGCAGGGTGGACCCCCAAGCAAATAAAATTTTGGGAGGCAAACAGTAAGGCTATGTTGGTAGCTTTCTTTAAGGAGGAGACAAACTGCTTTGAGATTTTGATCAAATAGGAAATACTGATATTAAGGATGGGATTCAATAGATTAATCTGTTTTTGAAAGGGCAGTTTTATTTCCTAATCAAAAATGACTCTATATTTTTTCTGTGGCATAGATTTTGTGATATCTCATAATGTTAGACAATCATTAATTACTATTCCCCCCCCCAGGTAGATTTAGAAATCTGTTTGACATTTGATTAATAAGTAATACAAATATCAAGTTTCCCCTTTTTTTCATTTGTTTTTGTAGTTTCTTCATGTATTTCTTGGGTTTCTTTTACTGTTCTGATATTTAAGTTACACTTTTGTTGCAAATTAATTTGGGTCCTAGTACCCAAATTTAAAAAAAATAGCAGGTTTTAGAAGAAATAAGCCAATAGAGCTTAATAAAGTTGAAATTCTACAGTTACTGATTTTATTTGTGCTATGTAATGAAATGGTGTGATAATGAATTTTAGGTAACAGTATAGTAGACTGTATGACCGCTAGTTAAAATAGACTTGAAGATGTACCATTGATAGTTTTGGAGTGTTAAAAGGAAACCACCTTTATAACTTTTCTCTGTAATTTCCCAGGAACTATATTAGGAGCCCCAACGTAGTTCTCTTGAAGTTTGCCTTGACTGTGTTAATAGAAAAAGTGTAGATTGCTTAAGTTTTGTTTCTTACACTTCGGTTTCTGTGATATGACACATTGTTACTAGTTGGTTTATGCTACTATGATTTGCTAGGACAACTTTATAACTTGGTTACTTCTTTTACTTTGGAATTTCAAATAGATGAGTTAAAGTACTGCTATCTGTCTTGTTCTACTATGGCATTTTCCTTTAGTGTTCAATATAAAACAATCTTAATTGTTCCAAACAGAATTTATATCTTGGTGTGATAACAATTTATTGTAATAGTTCCTCATGTCATTCTATAATGAAATGTTTTTTTAAGATATGGCTCTATAATGACATATATATTGAATGTTTTTTAAAAATGCAGAAAAATACAAAAAAAATCAACTAACTACCAAAGAAAAAATCCCACAGATTATAATGGCCCTTTAATGATAGATAAGCATAACCTTTTAAATAAGCAATTTGTTTGGAATAATTAGGGGTTAACAAATATGAATACCTAAACTGCATATATTCAGGATATGCATATGCTCCTGTCAACTCACTTGTATGTTTACTATTTTAAGCCTAAATAGATGAACTTAACCAGCAGACTTTCAGATTTACTAGTCTTTCATAAGGACTTGTCGTTTATTCGTTCAGTCGCTTCCGACTCTTCGTGACTTCATGGACCAGCCCACGCCAGAGCTTCCTGTCGGCCGTCGCCATCCACAGCTCATAAGGACTACAAACAATAAAAATAGTTCTGTTACTTCAGATATGTTATTAGTAGTGAATAGGGATACCAGAATCTGGATCACCATGAGATAGAAGCAAAGAAGTAGACTTTTCTGTTTGCTGCCATCTCAGGAAGCTAGGAATATTTAAAAAACAAAAACATGTAAAATAAACTTTAAAAATCAAACAAAAAAAGCAGTTTTAAAAAGTAACTTAATAAGTAACTAAAGTATCAATAACATACAAGATCCAAAAGTTTTTATGTTTAAAATGCCCAGGAAAACAAATGATCTTTATTGGGTACCAAAAGCAGTGCAGTGTAAGGGGCAGACAAGTCTCCCTGCAGGATCTATTATCTAATCACAATTCTACCACCAAAGTGACTGCATCTTTAGTGGCCACCCATTTCTCTTTATTTCAAGGAAGCAGCTAGAAAAGAAATCTGAAGAATTGGCCTAATGGTTTATATATGGTAGAAGATCATCCTTCAGGTAACTTGACTTTAAGCCATTAGGGCTCTTAATATCTACACTTTGAATTGGACCAGAAAACGAACTGGTAGCAGATGCAAATGAAAAGGTAAGCAGAGCTGGCCAGTATGACTGTGCTATGCCAATAATCATTTTTCCATCCTATCCTGAGCTAGGTGAAGTTTCTGGACTATTTTCAAAAGAGACACTATGTGCAATACAGGTTTTTTTTTCTTTTTTTTCTAATAGCATTGTGCTATCTGTTACCCTCACTGTCTCATGCTTCCTTCACTTTTTTCTTGACTAATCCTTTTAACTTGACAACTTTCTTCTTTTCTCTTGCTGGAACTGATCTTACTAGAGTAGTCCAATTATAAGCAGGAATGTAATCAGTTTCAGAACTAGCTTTTGTGAAATACTGATTTAAAAGAAAAGATACAGAATCTGTATCTATATATATGTATAACACATTACATATTTCCTGGAGTGTCAAGATACATCTCTTGGGGCAAATGACTTTTAAAAAATAATACTTTCTTCTAATACAGTTAATGAGGCTTAGTAGGCTAATGTTAGATTATAATAAATGGAACCAGTTGGATGGGCAGGTGGAGGTATGGGCAGGAGTCTTTTGCCCAGTATTGACTGTTGCTCCAGTTATGATCCTACCTAGAGCAGGAGGATCTTGTAGTGGTAACTTATACTCTCATCACAATTGCAACATGCTGTATAAAATGTTGCCTTTGAAGTCCAATTGGAAACACATTATACCTGAATTTGTTGCCAGCCACTTTTCAGTGCAATTCAAAGTGCTGATTTCAGTTGATAAAGCCTACATGGTTTGGCATTTAGGTATTTGCAGGACAGCCTTCCATGGCTGGTATAGAGCCATCCCATATGCTCATCCCAGGAAAAACTGTTGGTGATTCCCCACTTCCATGAAGAGAGGGACCTTGAAGCTAGGAGGCATCACTTCTCTGTAAGGGCCCTGGCAGAACAGCCTCTCCTCAGAAATTAGACTTGCACCATCATTATTTTGGGTTGTTCTTTCTACATTTTTCAGCTTTCCTTTTTAACTCCTGATAAGAAATAATGTTATGTGCAACTGTATTATGTATGTTTTTGAAATTGTAAATTTTCTGTATACTTTGTTAAAGGTGAGATAATTTATCTCCAGATGTGTGTCATATTATTTTTCCAGAAGCTGGTGAAGATGGAATTCTTCTGGAGAGCATTTGGTGGTTAATTGGGTGACTGGGTTATAATTCCTTGTTACATGATGGTTCTGGTTATAAGTAAATTTTTGTAGTTTATCATGAATGTTTTAGTTTAATTTATCATAGGTATTTAAATTGTACATTTTTTTCTTGGTAACTGCTGGGAATCCTTGTAGAGTATGGCAGTATATAACAATGATACATCAATAAACATCAAATGTTCATTTTTTGTTGTTTTTATTAGCTTAAAATCACCTTACAGCTAATAGATAAAGTATGGAAAGGGAGAATGAGCCAACTGAAGGAGAGAAGTTAGTAATGATTTAACTCATTCAGCAATAAGTTGGAATTTATTTATATTTAATTATTTCCTCTATCCTAGGAAATTGATGAAAAGCAGTGCCAAGTATGTAACTGAAAGATGAGTGTACTGCTTTGCATCTAAGGAGCTGAGCCAGTATGCTGTCTCATGGGTGGTTCTTTCTACATTTTTCAGCTTTCCTTTTTAACTCCTGGTAAGAAAATAATGTTATGTTCAACTGTATTATGTATGTTTTTGAAATTGTAAATTTTCTGTATATTTTCTTAAAGGTGAGATAATTTATCTCCAGATGCATGTACCAACTCATATAATATTCCAGTCAGCATGGCAATTGCTGAGAATTTTGAGGGAGTTGAGGCTGAGGAGAGGTGATGTAGGGAGATTTTATTTTTGGGTGCTCTCTAAATTTTGCCTTTTTAAAGGCATTGCTGTATCATTGACAACATCAAAACCATGTCCAGTATAAAGTTTCCTTAAGTCATTCATTTGGTTATTAATCTTAATGCAGGTAAAAATTTCTCACTTTTTTTGTTTCTTTACTTCAAGACATGTCTGACCCTTTACATGTTCATGCTTGTTGCTTTTTCCATTTCTCTAATTCCAGGCATTTCTATCTTCTATCTTATAAATTTATTAAAATACATTTCTCCTACCAGTATTTTGACCTATATTGGCTGCTAGAATTTGGAACAGGTCATTTTCGAAGCCCCATATTGCTATAGAGTTAATATATCAGTCACAAGACAATTACATGATTGTTAAAAATAAAAGGACCAAACAGTCAGCAACATGTATCTTTCCTTGTAGGATAGTATGAATAAACTGTAAAACCAAAAGTACAAAACTGTTCCCAGTTCCTAGTATGTGTACAATACCTTTCTAAGATAGCTGGAAAATATCATTCTTGCAGTTAGAACTCTGAGGCAAAAGCCAGAACTACAGCTTTTGCTGTTCTCATGGGGCCAAGTAATAAAGTTGTACAGTTGCAATCGAAATTATTCAACCCCCATTGCAAATCAGGTTTATTGCCAAAATGTACAGACTTACTGCTGTTTGCAATGAACATATCAAACAAAAGCAATTGAAATAGCTCAAGACAACGAATGCTTCAAGTGGTGTCCCCAAATTCAACTGAAAATGCAACTTATAATGACTTCTCCAGTCTCAAAATTATTCAACCCCCTGAATAGAATCCGTCACAAGAGCGCACATAATGTACAGTATGCAAAACAGGTGTTGTCTCAAGCACACCTGATGCAACTAATCAAGGGCTTCATTAGTTGCACCAGGTGTGCTTGAGCTGGAACACATGAAATGCCTGAACTGGCTAGGGGTTTGTTGAGTGTCACGTTTGACTGCATGTTAGAAATATGGCTAAGTCAAAAGAATAGTCCAAAAAGGTAAAGAGAAGAGATCATCACCCTTCACAAACAAGGAACAGAATACAAAAAGATAGCGAAGGCACTGAATGTTCCTAGAAACACCATTGGAAGCATAGTTCGCAAGTTCAAAGTTAAAGGAACAGTGGTTACACTACCTGGACAGGGCAGAAAAAGGAGACTGTCAATGGCTGCCACCAGATTTCTGAGAAGGCAGGTTGAGAGAAACCCTCGAGTGACTGCAAAAGACCTGCAGCAAGACTTGGTGGCAACAGGCATTGAGGTTTCAGTAAGCACAGTAAGGCGTGTACTAAACACAGAAGGTTTCCATGCCAGAACTCCAAGATGTACACCACTACTGATCCAAAAGCAAAAGAAAAGTCGGCTCCAATATGCTCACAATCGTATAAATAAGCCGCAGAAGTTTTGGGATTCTGTCCTGTGGAGCGATGAAACAAAACTGGAACTTTTCGGCCTGATGGATCAGCGGTATGTCTGGAGGAAGAAGAATGAAGCATACACTGAAAAGAACTCTCTGCCTACAGTTAAGCATGGTGGTGGCTCAGTGATGCTCTGGGGCAGCTTTGCATCCTCTGGCACTGAGCTTTGCATCCTCTGGCACTGGAAACCTGCAGCGTGTGGAAGGCAAGATGGATTCATTGAAGTATCAGGGAATCCTAGGAGAAAACATGCCGTCTGTAAGGAAGCTGAAGCTTGGGTGTCATTGGACCTTCCAAAAGGACAATGATCCCAAGCATACCTCAAATTCCACTAAGGCTTGGATGCAGAATAAGTCCTGGAAGATTCTACAGTGGCCATCACAGTCACCTGACTTGAACCCCATAGGAAATCTCTGGTGGGATTTGAAGAAGGCGGTTGCAGCACGCAACCCAAGAATATTACTGAACTGGAGGCCATTGCTCATGAGGAATGGGCTAGGATTCTTCAGGAATGCTGCCAGAAGCTGGTGTCTGGCTATGCATCTCGTTTGCAGCAGGTCATAACAGCAAAAGGATGCTCTACTAAGTACTGAAGATGCTTGCCATGAAGGGGTTGAATAATTTTGAGACTGGAGAAGTCATTATAAGTTGCATTTTCAGTTGAATTTGGGGACACGACTTGAAGCATTTGTTGTGTTGAGCTATTTCAATTACTTTTGTTTGATTTGTTCATTGCAAACAGCTGAAAGTGTACATTTTGGCAATAAACCTGATTTGCAATGGGGGTTGAATAATTTTGATTGCAACTGTATATGTTAATTCAGAATTTGAATATTATGGAATAAGCTAGATAGGTTGATGGAAAAATAATTAAGGTAAGCTATTCAGAACAGCATTGTGCATAAATTGTTTTATTTTCTGGATGATAAATTACTGATATTTTTAAAAGTTTGCTTAATTGCAAAAAAAAAAAATGTAACAGGTCTATTCAATATTACATGACAAGAGAGATACTTGAAAAATGTTTCAGTTTTCCTACCAGTAAAAAAGCTTCAGTTTGTAGTTAAAAATCATAGAAACATATTTTAAAAATATTTAAAAATTTAGCTGTGTTAATATGTTACAGATTGTACTGAAAATCTCACTGGTTGTACATCAACCACATTATGAAAATTATTTCTGATTTACAAAAAACAACAAACATTATTTCAGAAGTAGAAAAAAACATAACGTTTTTAAGTATGTAGGTGGCACATAATTATTTTTTTAGTAATAGACAGACTTTGAATGTGAATTCAAATAAGTATCGATCATTAAAATAGGCACATCTTTTTCCAGACTTGTCTAGCTGCTTCTTAATCTGTTCCCAGCTCCTTGAACATACATGTACATGCATTTCACTTTTCTTTTATCTCAATCCCATCACTTTGGCTTAAAGTTCAATGTGATTAATGTTATCTGAAATTCATTATTTATTAAATATGATACGTAGTTCAAGGAATATTTTGTTAATCATTACACATTGTAGTATGCTTATTTCATGTAGTTGGTAACAAAATCCTGATATCCATTATTTTCTCTCTCTCTGTTTTTTAAAGAAACCAAGCTTAGCCAATGTTTGTATTCCTAGAGAGGACTAAGCTGTGTTTTATTGCCTGAGCTTTCATGTGGTATGTTTTACTTGTTATTTGCTTAGTGTGAAACCAGCCAGTAACATCTTATATATCTTCCATTTAGGCTCCAATCATATTTCAGGGTGAATGGGTCTATGAACTCCAGCATACATTGCATAATTCACAGTACATACAGCTGCACTGAGCCCCAGAAAAGTGGAGTTGCTTAAGCAAAGACTCCTCACATCATATTCCCTTTTTCTTTGCATACTGCTCTGCCAGTCTTTTGTGTTGCACCTGCTACATTCCTGGCTGAGCTAGAAACTGCATACCACTGCATTCTTCCCTGAATGCATCAAGCTTGAGCAGTGTTTCTCAACCTTGGCAACTTTTAAGATGTATGGACCTCAACTTGCTGGCTGGGGAATTCTGAGCATTGAAGTCCACACATCTTAAAATTGCCAAGGTTGAGAAACACTGAGAGAAGCAGTGAAAGAGAAACAGGGCAGGTTATGCTAGCAGCAGATGTAACAGTGGGTCTCAAAGAGTGTGACCTCTTGGATGAGACGTGACTTTGAGGCAAGGACTGCATATCTGTAGGGCATTATAGACAACCATTAGATTGGCAACAAAGAGGTTTGTAATCCAATCTTGTAGCCCTAGGAAAAAAACCCAAAATCCCAGGTATGGAGGGTGGGGAAACAACTAAGAAGGTTATCTGTGTGAGTGAGCGTGTGTGTGTGTGTGTGTGTGTGTGAGAGAGAGAGAGAGAGAGAGAGAGAGAATGTGAGAAAAAGAAGAGGGTGAAAAGAAAGTTTTGTGAAGGAAAAAAAGCATGTTGCTTACTTATATTTTATTTATTTATTTATTTATTTATTAAATTTATTAAATTTCTATCACCGCCCATCTCCCCCTCAATTTAAAGAGATAAGTTCATTGTAGCATTTTTGCTCAGAATCCCAAGGGCCATATTTCATAGAAACAGTGCTGGTTATTTAATATATCCAAAATGCCATAGTGAAGGACTCCATTTAATTCAGAATCATATACGTTTATAACTGAGACTAGAAAGGATGACCATCATGCATTCTGAACCAGTGTCACTGTAATGTGGATCTTAACAACATTTTGGAGATGATCCTTTCCTTTGCTGATAGACAATAGAAAGCTGCCTGAAGTTGCCAAGAAAGGCACTGACTCCTCCCTCCCGTTTGCTAGGAGTCCTGAACCCCCCTGCCATGTGGGTGGTTCATCCAACCCATCTGCTGTGCCTGGTGAGAAAGAGAGGGCAGGGGAGAATGGATATTTAACACCTCATTTTGTAGGAATCTGCAGTGTGAATGTAGAGCTGTGTGAAAAACAGTATCTAAACATTGGATCTCCCAGTTTCCTTAAAAAAACGAAGACATTGTTTTAATATTTCAATTTTTGTCTGCATGCAAAATAGCTAATGTTATGGTAAACTTGGCAAGATTTATATTGGAGATAGAGAAATACAGCAAATGGAAAATTGTTTTCTGCTGTTGAAATGGGCAATATGTAGGGGCCATATATATTCTATTGAATCAAATGGAAAATATGGCCTTATAAGTCATCTGATTATTATAAACATTTTCTTGCAATGCTGCTGCTTGTTGGCTAGACATTATCAGTGACCTAATAAATACTGCTCTTAGGGCTTGTTGACCTCATCCTTTCTGGGGCTAGGCTAAGTGCTTGACACTGACTAAAGCTCTGTGGGGTCAGTTCTCCAGTGATGGACTTCAAAGGTGGTAGGAAAATGTATTAGAGATTAAAAATAATTTAAAAAGTATTGATACTTTAAAAAAATATAGCTCACTAGATTTCAATTTTTTATACAGAACACTAAAGGCATCCCTAATACAATTTTTTTTTATAGTTGTCAGTCTTCAGTTTGTTCTGTAGATGTATTTTGTATTTCTTGACTTCGACTATAGATTTTGTTTGATGCCAAAGAAGCTTTCCAGCTGCTGAATAATAATACTTCCATTATGATATCCTGACATTGAAAATATAATATCAATCCTAAGAGCAGCGAGTATTTAACTATGTTGGCATATTGCAAAGGATTAAAAATTAGCAGTTTTCTTTCAGCGATTTAGTAGTTCTTTGTATTCATCTTAGTTCAACTCTTTTTGTTTCAGAATAACATTTGGAATGATTGCTTGCAGTGTCTTGATCCAATATTTTGTGTCATAATACTGGATTGAAGCTGTGATATCTGCCAGCATGTATACTATTACGATTTAGTTGTGTTGCTGGAAACTACAAAACACTAACTTGAAATTTATGTTTAAGATGAAATATTAAATATGGTTTTCTCCAGAATAGATCTGTCTACATATATAAAACACGTCAGAGTCTCTGTAATTTAATCCTTTCTGTGTTACAATTTGATTGTATAAACTGTATACTTTTAAAATACGTTGTTATTAGGGTTGCAAGCTTTTAATTGACTGAATTAATCGGTGAAACATTGATCTCAGATTTAAATTTGTTTTTTCTCTTCCATTTCATATTCAATCAATTGAAGAACCCCCTCCCAAAAAAACCCCCCACAAAAGAATCTCCAAAATCTAGAGCTTGTGACAGTGTAGACCATAGTTTTCCAAACTGTGTGTCGCCACACTTTAGTGCAGAGCTTTCCAAACTGGGTGTGTTGCGGTTGCTGCTGCCTCCAAGCCCTGCCAGGATTCCGCGCAGGTCCTAGTGCCTGCCTTGTGCCCTGCTGTAAGAGTGTGTCGCGAAATGATGCCCTGCTGTAAGAGTGTGTCACAAAATGATGCATGTCTAAAAAGTGTGTCACCAACATGAAAAGTTTGGAAAGCTCTGCTTTAGTGTGTCGCAACAAAACCCGGAAGTGGTGATGGCGCGTTGCTGCCGCCCCTGCGGCGGCATGCCATCAGGGCTTCCGGGTTTTAGCGGAAAACACGAGGCTGCTGCCGTGCATGACGACGACGCGTGCGCCCCCACGCCACCACCGCTGCCGCCGTTGGTGTGTCGCCAACGGTGGGAGTTTGGAAAGCACTGGTGTAGACAAACTTAATTCTTCTAGTGCAAAAAAATTTAGAGTCGGGATAAAAACTTAGTTGTAGTTTTGGTTTATCTCATATAAATCTGGGCAGCTTACAATAATACCTTGTAATTTTAAGAATCAAGTTTACATGTGCATTGATTACGTGTTCTTAACATTCTGAAACTTCATCTGAAAGATCATGTGGTAGCTTAAACTTTTATAACTCTTACGTTATGTGTGTCTGGGTAACTTGTTGTTGCTAATTCCTCCTCTTGTTTCAGTGTTTATTCTGCGAAATGTAGCAAAATGTTTATGAACTTTATTAAGTGCAGAGGAGAAAAAATTCAAGTCATGTGGATTATGGCTAATGGCAGCTTTTTGTCTTTTTTAAAGTAGGTAATTACCCTTTTGAGGCTCATTATACATAAACTAAAGAGGAAGAACATTGACCTTTATTGTCAGGATGTAAAATAGAAAGTGAAACAATATGAAGTGTGTTTGACAAGTCAAGTAACTGCACTCAAGTAATTATAGCTTTACTATACTGTAATATTTAGTGCATAGTAGAGATTACGCTGAAAACATTCTGATCTTAAAACATTGCATAGAAATAAAGTTTCACCTTGAAGCTTCCTTGCAAAAGATTTGTTTAGAAATATTATTAAATCTAATTTAAATTGAAAACCATGCCATCATTTTATCAGCTCAGGATCAAGCACATAAATATCAAATTCTATTTTTAAAAAGACACAATGTTAATGTACACTTTCCCTAGAAAGAATTCTCATCTTTGGCTGTAAATAAACCAAAAAGCTATCAGAGCCGATTGTTCTGAATAATGACTACTTATGTTCAGCTTGGAATGTTTACTATTTTTAGATTATATAGTCACTCTATAGAAATATATGTATAAGACTGAACTTTATTTTTTTCTGCATTTATGTTCTGCTTTATTGACTGGATTTTTAACCATATTTTGTTCATAGGCTGGTGGTGCACATAACAAAGCCACAGTGTTTTAGACTTGTATATTTGCTCTTTTTATTTCTTTGTTTTATCAGTTGTTTTTGAATTTTATACATTGGATCTATGTCTGCTTAATATTTTTGCCATGCATGCTAGGATATTATAGTATTCTCCTATCCATTGTAATAACTGTTGATGAAGAGTTGTGAGTTAAAAGCTGGAAAGTATAATATATGAATGAAGTTAAAAAGTATAAGAGAAAGGTTTATATCCTTATTAATTATATGCAGATTACAGGTAAGTAGTATTTTTCTTATCACACTTTTTTTGCCCTAGCTTTCCTTTGGAGAGGGTTGTTAAGTTGAAGGATGGTTTCTTTTCAGTTAAATATACTAGCTGTTGATTGAAGAGTCATGTCAAGATTTAAGTTGGCATTTTGTATTTTTAAGTGAATGCTGAGTCTGTCCCTTATTGTGGGAAACTGGTTTGGAAATTAATTTGGTGCATTGCTTTCATTCTCCCATTCCCAAATTTATTTTTCTTTGTTCATTCAGTCACTTCTGACTCTTCATAATCCAGAAGACATCCTTTCACCAGGATTGTCTGTCAGTAACTACTTTGAGTTCTTGTAAGCTTTTGCTTGTGTCATCAGTGACAGCATCTAGTCACCTTATCTTCTGTCAGCCTCTTTTTTTACTTGCCTTCAATTTTTCCAAGTATCAGGGTCTTTTCCAATTACTTTTGTCTTTGCATTATGTGTCTAAGCTATTTAAGCCTTTGCTTCATTATTAGAACTTCCAAATGATTTTTATTTATCAGGTTTAATTTATAATTGTAATTTAGCTCATTCATTCCTCATTTTGCTTAGTAGAGCCACTAGATCTGGGCTGCAAAACTCTGGACTGATACTGGAAGGCAGAAAAAAAATACCAAAAAGCTAACATTCTGTGCAGCATTTAGTAGTTTGTCCTGTTGTTCATTCAGGAGCCATAGGTTGTCCACACCACACTACGCCAGGACTTGTTTTAAATATGGTTTGAAAAAACCCCAGATCAGCCTGGTTCACATAAGACTAAGTGCCAAAGCATGGTTTATAAAGCTCTATGGCTGGGCTAGCATATCGTATTTAGTGAGACTAAACAAATCACACTATGGCTTAGTATGATGTGTAAACCTACTCTTTCCTTGCATGTTTATTTTCAACATCTAGTACCTTGTTTTCTTTGATAATATATAGAATAGCTTTTGATGTTGTAGTAATGTAAATATTTTCAGGAGGTTATTTCAACTATCTCTTGGTAATAAAATATGCTAAAGAGCTTTCTTTCTTTCTTTCTTTCTTTCTTTCTTTCTTTCTTTCTTTCTTTCTTTCTTTCTTTCTTTCCTTTCTAGGATAGAAAATTGCTGCTTTACCTCAGGGAAATGGTAACCTGCAGGATTCTTTTTCACAAATGTAACACATGAAAACAATGGGCAGATGATATCAGTTAAACTACTTTTGGCAGCTGACTATCAGACACCAAGCAACTGCAATCCAGACTGCAAGGATTTTTACTATTCCAGGCACTGGGAATTATGTTCAGTGTCTGAGTACTTCAAGTGACTACAGTTTCCATGTAGATCACTTTAGGATTTATAATAATGTCTGTTAGTGCCACAGAGACTGATGTGCCTAGATTTTTTGTGGGCGGTGAAGATGGGGAAGAACTTTTGGATCGTGCCAGATCTTCCGATTTTGTCTCCTTCTATGATCATGAGGATGATGATGAGGAGTATGATTCTGTACGTACTGTGTTTGCTTTGTCCTTAGGTTTCATTATCTAACCATTTTAGTGTTGTGCTACAAGTAACTTATATATCAGAGTTTGGAAGACTTTCTAAAACTAACATTTTTAAAAAAAATGGACTTTTGGTTATGGTTATAGTGTTGCTATTGACACGAAAAATAAGTAAAATGTAGTATCTAAAATTAAACGCTCATTCCTATTGTATCAAAACATATTACTCATATTTTGCATAGAAAATAGTTTCTTGCCTGTTGAAAATAGTTCAGAAATTTCTCCTCCATTTGTGGAGTTGGGCATTGCAAGTAGCATCTAAACACAAACTATTTAGCCACAATTCAACAACACTGTCAATACCGCTTCTCATCACAGTTATTTTGAAACTCATTAAAAGTCCCATTAAAATTGAGGGTGTTTCTGCAGATTGTGTCTTCTGTTATTTTATAACTTAATGAACAGAGAGATGTTTTTACTTTCAAATGGTAGCTTCAAATTTATCTGATAATGTTTTTTTTTAATCTTGTGAATAGGGCATAATTGCCTTTTCTTTATACATGGAATATTAAAACAATTCTTTCTTTACACTATTTTTTAACTGTATACCTTATAGAAAATTAAGCACTGATTTCCAATTCAGATTTCATTCTTAATAAACATGTGAAGAAGCTTACTACATAAAACTTGGTAATCATGAAACTTGTTGTTTATGAAACAAGGACAGAAACATTCCCTCAATTGATAGTGTAATTAATCTTAACAGTTATTATTTTTCTTAGCCACCAGAAAGACAGATCATGGTTGGAATATGTTCTATGGCAAAAAAATCAAAATCAAAACCAATGAATGAAATCCTTGAACGGCTTTCCATGTTTAAATATATCACAGTAGTGATATTTGAAGAAGATGTCATTTTGAATGAACCGGTGGAAAACTGGCCCTTATGTGATTGTCTCATTTCTTTTCATTCTAAAGGTGATTTCTCTTTATTCAGAACAATGTAACAATCTTCACATTGTGAAGGACTAGGTTACAATTTTGTGAACTTTTTTAAAAAAAATTGAATGGGGTTATTAAAATCATTCTTACTTTGAACTATATTTAATTAAAGTAATATATCGGAATTAACTAGTGGTGTGTAATAATACATGTACTCCAGTGTTTCAGTATAAATACAATATAAACACTGATTAACATTATTACAGTGATGAAAGGTGCTATTAATCCACTTTACACAACAGTTAAAACACTTTTCCTTGGAAACAATTTATGTGAAATTTATTAACATTAAGAATGCTAATCTTGGGAGGAAGTACATAGTGCATGCAAACATGTATAACAAGACCTTCTGTACCTTCCTTTAAATTGATTTAAATTATTTTCATGAGGAGAATTTAGAGGAAAAAAACAGTTTCCAAGGAAAATACAGCTTTTCCTTAGCATGCCTAGTGATATGCTCTCCTTTCTTTCTCTGTTATTCACAGCTTTCCCATTGTTTCGTTATTTTGCTATTTAAAAGGTGTTGGAATTCTAATAAATGCATTATAGTTTAACCTCACTAATGTTTAGTCAGAAATAAGTCCAATTCAGTGGAATTTACTTAAGACGGTTGCTGCAGGTTTAAATGTATAATTCTCATATATTGTTTTCTCCTTAATTTTAAAAAATGTAAATAAAATACTAGTTTGCTGATTTACTATTATGTTTGAATTGATTGTTAAATAATCATTAATATAGGAAACCTGATGTTTCAATTGAACAAAATGGGATAAACAAAATTAAGAGGAAAGCTTTTAAAATGGGATGGATGAAACTATGAAACTGTAACCTGGGTAATTATATAGATGAAAGAATTTAAAATAATTTATAAAACATATCTAATATAAATCAATTATTAAAGTAATAAGTAGTAATTCTTATGCATTTAAGAACTATTTAAATGATTATGTGCTAATTTTCTTTGCTACATTTTATTTAGGATTTCCATTGGACAAAGCAGTTGCCTATTCTAAACTCAGGAATCCATTTGTTATTAATGATTTGAATATGCAGTACCATATACAAGACAGGTAAATAAATAAACTCGCCTCATAGATGTAAATGTGGCTTTGGTATTTTTCTTGCCTTTTATTATTTATTTTTTATTTTTTATTTAAATTTATCCCCGCCCATCTCTCCGAATAGGGGACTCTGGGCGGTTTACAGCATATAGTTAAAATCTATACATATAAAACTACAATATAACAATAAATTGATAAAAATAGATAAAAATCCAAGAGATGGTAAAATCAGCTGTCAGGAGGACATTATGGGGCCAGCCACCCCCAGGAGGTACTATTACCTCCCTCGTCCCAGGCAAGGCGGCAGAGCCAGGTCTTAAGAGTCTTCCGGAAGGTCAGGAGTGAGGGGGCCAGCCTTGACTCCGGGGGCAAGATGTTCCACAATGCGGGTGCTATCGCAGAGAAGGCTTGCCTCCTGGACCCTGCTAGATGGAATTCTTTCATTGAAGGGGTCCGAAGCATGCCCTCTCTGCATGAGCGGGTGGGGCGGGTCGATGTTATCAGGATGAGACGGTCCCTCAGGTACCCTGGCCCCATGCCATGTAGGGCTTTAAAGGTAATAACCAACACCTTGAATTGGACCCAGAAGCAAACTGGTACCCAATGCAGCTCATGCAGCAGAGGTGTCACATGTGCTGATCTAGCACCCATAACTACCCGCGCTGCCACATTCTGGACCAGCTGAAGCTTCCGGATACTCTTCAAGGGTAGCCCCATGTAGAGCGCATTGCAATAATCTATATGGGAGATGACAAGGGCATGAGTGACTGTTCGGAGGGTATCCCGGTCCAGGAAAGGGTGTAGCTGGCGCACAACTCAAAGCTGCACAAAGGCCCTCCTGGCCACGACTGCCACCTGCTCTTTGAGCAGGAGTCGAGAGTCCAGGAGGACCCCCAGGTTCCACACTGGATCTGAATGGGGCAGTGCTACCCCATCCAGAACCAAAGATGATAACTTGCTGGATACAGGGGGCCATCAATCCACAGCCACTCCGTCTTACCAGGGTTCAGCTGAAGCCTGTTGTTCCCCATCCAGACCCCCACAGCCCCCAGGCACTGAGACAAGGCATCGACCGCATCACTTACTTCACCTGGAGTGGAGATGTATAACTGAGTATCATCAGCATATTGGTGATACCTCATCCCATGGTGACGGATGATCTCGCCCAGTGGCTTCATGTAGATGTTAAACCGGAGAGGAGAGAGAACTGAACCCTGCTGCACCCCACAAAGCAGGGGTCGCAGGTCAGCTCTCTCCTCCCCTATCACCACCAACTGGGAATGGCCCTGGAGGAAGGAGGTGAACCAGCGTAAAACCATGCCGTCCACCCCCAACACCCTGAGCCGCCCCAAAAGGATACCGTGGTCGGTATCAAAAGCCACTGAGAGATCTAAGAGAGCCAGGATGGATACACCCCCTCCGTCTCGCTCCCACCAGAGATCATCCATAAGTGAGACCAATGTGGTCTCCGTCCCATATCCCAGCCTGAAACCTGACTGAAGGGGGTCCAGATAATCCATTTCCTCCACGATCCTCTGGAGTTGCAATGCCACCACCTTCTCAACCACCTTTCCCAAAAAGGGAAGGTGGGAGACCGGGCGAAAATTACCCAAGATGGTGGGGTCCAGGGATGGTTTCTTGAGGAGTGGGTGCACCAGTGTCTCCTTAAAGGCAGCCAGGAACACCCCCTCACTCAAGGATGTATTAATCATCGCCTGGACATCGCATTTGTTATTAATGATTTGAATATGCAGTACCATGTACAAGACAGGTAAATAAATAAACTCGCCTCATAGATGTAAATGCCGGCTTTGGTATTTTTCTTGCCTTTTGTTTACTACAAACATGCACATGTACTGCTAGTGTACCAGCATGATCAAGATAGAACATTACTTACTGTACTACAGTATTGTCAAAGAATATCCTCATATTTAAAATATAGCTGAAAACTTTACTGATTTAATTTGTGTGGTAACAAAAGTTGACATTTTGTTAATCTTGCTTTACTATCTTTTTACTAATTTGTTGCTGTTTATTTACTAAACTCATTTTTTTCTCAAGTATCTTACATTTAGTTTTTTCCAAATGATTCCTTCTCTTCGTTTTTGTCTTGATTGTGTACATTCAAACTAATGCCCTTGACAAGGCCATATCAGTGTGTTCTTGTTAATATCAGCATCAAGCTGTTACAGATGAAGTGCAGATCTTAAATGTATGTTTTCCAGATGGATGCATTAATAACTGCATCTTTTAAATTAGTGACAAATATAACCTTTAGTGAGAATCTGATATCAATATTGCTAATCTGAAGAAATAAATACTCAAATTCAGTTGTAGCAATTATACTCAAATCTGATTGTACTGCACCAAAAAACACAGCAACATTGGGGAGGAGGCCTTTTTCCTAATTCCCATACTTCCTTTCTCTCATACAAATAGGCACATGTAATACTTTAGAACTGTATTAGAAATGTCCTGTTCCTGGGATTAGGGGTTCTAATTTTGCAACATTTTGCTCCAGCTCCCATTTTTAATAGTGTAACTTTCTGATTAGACAGTTGTTGCAACTTTGCACAAAATTATAAGACTATCCTGTGATTTTAACTAGGAATTGTTTTCATGTTTTTTCACTATTTGCAATGTTCTGTGGGATATATTATTTTATTTCAGGAGAGAGGTTTATAGCATCCTTAAAGACGAAGGCATTTTACTTCCTCGTTATGCAGTCCTAAACCGGGATCCAAACAATCCCCAAGGTAATTATTATATTGCCATTTCAAAGGACTGTTCTACAAACAATTGTTCTTGCCTGCTTAATAAAATGCTATTTTTGTGGCTATAAAATCATGCAGCTCACCATATGATATGAATCGGAAGTAGAAGATCACATGTCTGTGTCTATTACCAGATTAAAAAGAAAAAGAACTATATAATTGATAGGATGTAACATTTTTTTTAAAACCATCCACTGAACACAGTGGAACTTCAAAATAAAGATCTATAGGAATTTACTTCAACATAAAAATATTTAATTTCATATTCTGCTGCCGGGCTTGCTAAACAAGCTGCCATTTCAATGCAATGGTTTCTTTATTTCTGAAATCTTTAGAAATAGATGCTTTTTTTCAAAATGCTTCATATTTTTGGGAATATATTATTTGATCCTCCTTCTCCATAGACTTTAGTTAGGAAAAGAAATGGTTTGCCCTCATTATTCCTTTTTATATCCTTTTTATATTCAGTCTTGTGTAACACCTAGGATCAAATATAGAAAATATAGTAAGTGTTGATGTAAATATTTGCAGATATTTTGGTTTTTAGGCCCTCCATTTATTTTGGCCCTTAGTGCTCTACATTTTTCCTGTTTATGTCCACAGATAGCTTTCATTTCCATTCTGGGGAGGAGGGACTCAGTTAAAATGTTGCAGCTTCCCAGTGGACACTTTCAGGCAATGCAGCCACAGCCAACTACATTTTATCCACAACAGGTGCAGGACCTCTTCCTTGTGAACAGTGAGACTGCAAATCCCAAATTTATGATTTGTTTTTAGGTTGTCGTGTCATTCAATCTTGGTGTTCGTTCCAAATGTAACAAACTAGAGTGGGAACCCATGGTTTCTTCTGATTTTCCTTTCTGGCTTGTGGCCAAAAAAGCTATCATTGTGTTCAAGCAACAAGCAATCTAAAAGTAGATTCTCTTCGACTGGAATCTAAAAGTAGTCAGTAGATAGCTGTGCCCAACCATGTTGCTTGCTGGAGAGAAAAACCTTTTGGCATGCTAATGGCTTGTTGTCCAAATGTGCACTATGTGAACTAAGGTTTGGCAATGCAGGCAATTAGATACTTCTGTCTGCTCTTTTTATCATTACATATTTTATAATCTTGCTCTTTCATTCCATTCACTACCAGGTATCATTTCTAGGGCTGTTCATGCTTTGAAAATTATTTGGAAAACGTGCTTTCATTTGCACAGCAACAGGATCATAGCACCTCTGTAAAATAACTGCATCTTATTTCAGACATCTGTGAAACCCTGAAAAAAGAGATATAGCTGATTTAATGAGTTACTGTATCATTGCATGTGAAGGGTCAACTATGCTTCAATATATGCTCACCAGATCTCATCACCAGTTTCTTCTGCAACCTCCCTGCTTTGCTTTTTTTAGTGCTTACACCAATTCTTCCTCAACCCATTCTGACTTGTCTCTCCCTCCCAGGCATTATCATGGTCCTAATTCTATCCCAGACTACCTCTTTCAGTCTCCATTTGTTCTTCCTTGTGATTTCTCACTTAGTTTTTTGTTTGTTTCCTTGATTTTTATGGTGGTGGTAATAATAGCACATTTTATAGCTGGGAAGAAATGTTTATTTGTACAAGGAAAATCAATTATGGTAATACCAGGGAAAGAGAGGAGGAGTTTCTTGAATTGGAATTTGTTTTAAATTGAGAAATAAACTCAGTGGGGAAATTACTACTACTTACTTTTAATGGTGAGAAATAAAAAGACTTGCTTAGCATGTTGAGTTTCAGAGTCACTGAAGTACATGGGTTCAAATAAATTCAGAGATGATAGCCATTTTTCCTGTCTTAATTTATTGTGGAATTTTTATCTGTGACTCTAGCCTGAAGTTTGCATTTACATTCTTTCTCCAGAATGCAATTTGATTGAAGGAGAAGATCATGTGGAAGTGAATGGAGAAGTTTTCCAAAAGCCATTTGTGGAAAAGCCAGTTAGTGCAGAGGACCACAATGTGTATATTTATTACCCAACATCTGCTGGTGGGGGAAGTCAGAGACTCTTTCGGAAAGTAAGACTAATATAAATTACAGAAGAATAATCTAGTTTGGTCCTTCTTTTAAATATCCTGTGATGATGGTGGTGATGATTGGATTGGAAAGGCTAACGTTCTATTCTGAGAGTTATATTGTAAACAGCATTATCTGAAGAATTACAGGTAATTTGTATGTATATCTTGTGCTTCATAATGAGAGGTGGGATAGAATGAAGTGGAAATAAGTAAGAAAATAGTGGATAGGAAAAAAAATAGCTACTGAATAGCACAGGGTAGATTTGATCTGTAAACAATTTTATAGCTTAGTTTAGATTTCAGTTTCTATTCCACCCTTCTGCAAAAAGAAATTTTATTTAAAGTATCCCCCCCCAACATAAATAAAGAAAATATCAGGAATACATCAACTATAGCACTACTATCAGTATGTTGAATATTTTTTAGCTTCCTCCCATAATAGTTTCAAGATGTAGAAATGAATTTTGAGTAACTTCTCTATTCATAATGGGATAGAAGATACTGTTCTCAACTTCTCTTCTTCTTCTGAAAATTTCCAGATGGTTCCTAAGGTTTCACAACTCCAAGGAACAGGGTTTTATTGAGTCTAGTTGCTAAAGAGGGAAGGGAGAAAAGGGAGTTTCTTTTAAGAATAGTGATTTTGTTTTATTCAGAAAAAGGAAATAAAAATAAAAGATAATGTAAATAATACAGTAAAAAAGTAGAAAGTTTACTATATTGTAGGAAATGAAGCATGATCTTAAAAATCATGTACAATCATCAGTCAATCCAATAATAGGAATTTCTAAAAAACTAAAAAGTATTTGGCAACTTGCCTTATACCAAATAATCTCTCTGCTCTCATATCTATTGTTCAGCCACTTAAAATGCCATGCCTTCCATTAACAAAGATAAAGCCAAAGTTTTATCTAATTACCTCTTTCCATTTGTTAATTAAATGCAGTTAAGGTTGGACAGTGAAGAGTGATATTTTTCAGAAGGGGAGATTAAAAAATACCATGTTCTATAAATTTAGGATATCTCAGGCAACCTTCCCAAAATAGATTTTTCAGTCCATGCAGCCAGTGTATTTTCTTTTTTTTTCCTTCCTAGTCTTTCATAGTACACTATGGTAAGAATGTTGCATTTTGTTTTTATAAAAACATTTATAAATACACTGTTTTACTCTCTAAAGTGTTGAAAGCAGTTTTTAAGAAGAAAAAAATAATGTGTTTGTATTTTTTTAGTGTAAAGTAATATTGATGGAAATATGCATTTCAGATTGGCAGCAGAAGCAGTGTTTACTCTCCTGAAAGCAACGTGAGAAAAACTGGTTCATACATCTATGAGGAATTCATGCCTACAGATGGCACTGATGTGAAGGTATAACTGCATATTTAGGTTTATAATTGGAACAATCAAGTGCTTAAGGAACTCAGCAACTCTGTCTGTGAAACCTTTACTACTGCATGAAGTATTGCTGTAGTTAGATTTGAAACAGTTGAAATATTTTGTTTTCTTCAGTGAAAATTAATTATTCTTAGAGAAAATAAAAATTAAGGATATCTTTTGAAAAGCATGGGAGTGCAAATGGAGTATGTCTTTTTGAATTGTTGAAATAGTTACTTTTTCCCAGTGTTGCACAGCTGCATTATAAGCTGCTCCCGGCTCTATCTTTATGTGCAAAGCTATTTCGCTTCGTGGTTTTCACCATCAGTCTGCTTCAACATTTCAAAAGGAGATGCTGTGTTTGTGTTTCTGGGCACCTCTTCCAGCAGATTTGCTCAGCCATAGTAAAAGGTATTTATTAATTATTTAGATATCATTGTTAGTTCTACTTCTAAGAACATTTAGAAACACTATTCTACCTTGCCATTATTTAAAAATATGGCTGATTAAATAGTCTAACATTTCAGGCCTAAAATTACTTGAGAAAATTAATTCCGTTAATTGTAAATTATTTCCAAGAAATTGAATAAATTCCAGACTTAACCATATTTAGAACAAGCCAACTGAAATAAATGAGATTTGAGTTCCTGCCATTAATACCATTTAAAAAATTCATGATGATCAGCTAGCTAGTTAGTAAAAGGTAGGACACTATAGGTTTCTGGCTAAAGACTCTGTCACTATGCCTTATCCTGCAGAGATTTATTTACGTTCAGTCTGTCTCTATTCGCTCCACCATGTGAACGTAGAGGCATAAATCTAGAGACTTGGAGCTGGAACTGGCTGTGAAGTGAAACTATACTTAATGTTGTGTATTTAACCAAGAAGATTTTACTTTCTTTGTCTTTCCCTTTACCCTCAAATATAGGTGTACACTGTAGGTCCAGATTATGCACATGCAGAAGCACGTAAATCCCCTGCTCTGGATGGTAAGGTGGAGCGTGATAGTGAAGGCAAAGAAGTGAGGTATCCAGTGATACTTAATGCACGGGAGAAGCTAATAGCTTGGAAAGTATGCCTGGCTTTTAAGGTAACATGACAACAGCATACATCTCAAAGCAAATTACTATTTTCTGAAATTATTGCTTACTCCAGGGGTCGGAAACCTTTTCAGGCCTTGGATACCATTGAATGATTTCACATGATGGTCCAGATACCCCTACCCCTCAAATGGCCAAATTTCATGAAACTTAACATGGGAATGCTAGTGTCATAAGATTTGGCCATTTGAAAAATCAAGTTGTTTAATATTGCAGAACTGCAGGTGTAATTTTATGATAAAACAAGCAACTTGGCACCAGCAAGATCATATTGCTGAACCCTGGCATCAAAGAACTGCAGAAAGTTGTTCTTTTTTTTAATATAGAGGATATATCCAGCTTTTCAATTATTACTGTTTTTCTGTGTTTGTTTCTCTCTCTTTGATTAGCTAAGAAAATCTACTAAGAAAATCTATAAACAAAGCCTGTTTACATCAACTTGGGAGCAAGCCTTTACAGATAGATGTTTGAATGGCATTTCTTAGAGTTGTTTATAGTGTTAACCTGTTTTATAAATGTATTTTGGGATGTTAGAAAGAATAGGATAAGAATTTGGAAGGATGTTAAATTCAAAGTGAGATGCCTTTCAGAATGCTCCATTTAGGCATAGGTTAAGACAGGATAAACATTTAAATAGATACGAGCAAACAGAACCTAACCTGTGATGTTTTAGATTATTAATATGTGGAATGTTTTGTTTTTATTATATATAGTTATTCGAGTTTTAAATGTTTGTAGATGACATTTTGCAGGTTTTGAGCATATTGTTCCTTTCTCTGACAGCAAACAGTTTGTGGCTTTGACCTGTTGCGTGCAAATGGGCAGTCCTATGTCTGTGATGTCAATGGCTTCAGTTTTGTGAAGAATTCTATGAAGTATTATGATGATTGCGCTAAAATCCTTGGGTAAGAGTTTAAGGAACTTGAGTGGGCTTTTTGGCACTACGATTAACCTATAGGGATCCTTGGTTTGACTCAAGTTCCAGATATCTCCATCTCCCATGATTGTCATTTTTGTGTTATGAACCTTCATTAAGAAAATATAACATCCCAGTGATGTTTGGGAGGGGGGCAACATTGGAGAAGATCTCAGGAAGCCAGCCTTTTAAGAGAATCATCAAGATGTGCTTCCTTTGTGCAAAAGTAGGTTTTCCTGTTCAGGAGTTGTTAGAAATGGATATATTTATTTTTCTTCATATATTTTATGACAGTTATAAAAGCAACATACAGCACCTAGATGGCTCTAATTAAGAAACTTGCACATTTTTAGAAGGCTAACTTCTAAAGTGATTTTTGTGGAATAGGGAACTTTCATAGTTTACAGCTTTTGATTTCCTGGCAGTCTTTGTAAGTATCTCATGCATCAGAAAGAAATTCTTATCAATCGAAGAGAATATTTGTAGCTCAGGGTTGAGCTGTGGAGTCATTGGTGCTCTCTGCGCCTTGTTGTTTTCCTGCAGACGTTTCATTGCCATTTTTTTTTTATCAAAAAGTGCCTGACCACTCAACCCACCACAGCAAAACCAACAGAAGCTATGAAAAGGATTACACTGCCATATATCAGAAACATCTCAGAAACTACTAATAGACTGTTACAACCACACAGCATCACTGTAGCACATAAACCAACCAAAACCCTTCAGAACATTGTAAGTAACCCAAAAGACCCAGTAGCCCAAGAAGAAAAAACAGGAGTTATCTACAACATACAGTGTAAGGACTGTAGCAGCCACTATATAGGACAGACTGGCAGAAGACTAGCAGAACGCATCCATGAACACCAACTAGCAGTCAGAAGACATGATGAAAACTCCTTAATCTCACAACACATGGACAGACTTAACCATACTTTCAACTGGGAAACTGTGAGCATCTTAAACCAAGCCAAATCCAAAAATGCTAGAGAATTCCTGGAAACTTGGCACTCAGACAAAGCAGCCATCAACAGACAGAGGTAAACAACATTTACATACCATTAATAAGAGACAATAGAAAAGCCAGAAGACCAGAACACCTTCTTGCCAGCAATCAACACCCAGATATGCAAAGATTAACACCAGGATTATCACCAGAGGAGCAATCAAACAACACAATATACCCTAATCAAGGAACTATTAACTATTAACTCAGTCAATCAACCAAGTAGCAAAGAACAGCCCAATCAAGGAACTACCAAGGAGAGAACAACACCCCCACCAACACAAGCAGGACAAGCCATGGTATATAAACAGAGAGCAAGTCCCACTCCCTTTTCGCACTGAAGATGTTGCCTAGCCTGGCAATGAAACGTCTGCAAAAAAAAAAAAAAACAAGGCTCAGCACCAAGGACTCCACAGAAATTCTTATGCCAGAAATCTGCAAAAATGGAGAAGAAATTTAGTTTTAAGGTTTTTTGTGTTCTGTTCATTTGGCAGCAACACATGTGCATCACAGAACTGTAATAGAAGTGAGTAGCAGCAAGAATGGCACAAATAGCTGAATGAGCAGCATTTTCTAAGCAAGAATCTGATGCTATTCTTTCCCAGTTCTAACAGAATTTGTCAAATATCTTTTTAATATTCTCCCTCTGGGATAATGAATGATCAAGAACTCTGAACATTAGTACTAGCTTGTCGTATTGTACTTCAGCAACTCCCCTCCAAAACACTGTGTTGAGTCATTGATAAAACTAGTATTATCACAAAACTCTCTCCTTTTCCTCTTTTCCCACTTTTTATAAGGACAGTTTAGCATAAAATGTATTGGTATTTGCAGTCACAGTGTACATATCATATTGAACTATAATGTTGAAAGTTTGCGCACATCACCATGTCTAACCTGAAGTGCTAATCCGTTAAAGGATAACAGTTGGGTATTCTGAAAATTGTTCAGAGGAGGTTTTTTTACAGAGGTGTAAAATGATTAATGCTTAATTTAATTATTAAAATCATATTTAGATATAATTATTCATATTAATCTTATCTAGATAAATTAAGACATTTTAATTCAAGAAAACATTTATTTTTCCTCTTTCAGAAATATGGTTATGCGAGAACTTGCTCCACAGTTTCAGATACCTTGGTCTATACCTTTGGAAGCAGAGGATATTCCTATTGTGCCAACTACCTCAGGAACAATGTAAGAAGAAAATACTTGCATATAAAATTACACCAATGTTCTGTGTGATTTTATTCTTACGTGTCTTAGGTTCTGTAATTATACCTGTTCCATAGATTGTAACTATAGCAGAACAGCTGAGCCCATCAAGTGGAAAGCTAGAGATCTCCAGTCCCCTTTCCCTAGGCCACATTCTGGTCCAACCTCTTGTTTTATGTTAGGGGCTTGGTAGTTCTAAGTCTCTCACAACCTGTACTGTCTTTTTGGCAACTAAATCTCAAAAATGAAATAATGTTGATAATGCAACCTACTGGCTGTGTAACATACAGTCATGAGGCTAGAGCAGGGGTGGGCAACATCAGGCCCGCGGGCCGTATAAGGCCCGCGGGGCTCCTGCCTAAGGCCTGCGGGGCTCCCGCCTGTAAACCCCTCCCCTTCCACGCGATTGGCTCCTGCCCGCAAACCCCGCCCCCCAGTGCTTGTGATTGGCTCCCGCCTGCAAACTCCTGCCCCCAGTCCCCGGAAATCCCAGAAACCCCGTCCCCCGGTCCCCGGTTATAAATATCCAAATGGCCCTTGGCAGAAAAAAGGTTCCCCACCCCTGGGCTAGAGGATACAATCTTTCCTTTACTTCCCCCTATAGAAGATAAACTATTCCTACAGGAGATAAACAAAATGAAACTTTACTGGAAAAAGAAAAAAATATATGCTCAGAATCTAGAGCACAAGGTTCTAAGCAAAAATAATAGATCTTAATGATAAAGACATGAATGCAACCTGAAATACACACAATACCCAGTCTGACAGGAGACTTTAGCAGAGCACAGTAAAACAAAGAATACATTTAACACAATGCTCTTAAACATTTTTACCTGTCATTTCAGAGGTAGCAGTTATTCATATTCCTCAGAGCTCGAGGCTGCTGAAGAGATAGACAGAATCCAAATCTTTGTCCTATCCTTAGTCTATCATTGCTCCTTTTGTTTAAAAGGACTCTAAATTTTCCTATCTCCAGGAAAGAGGGTAATCCACCTCCATGACCAAAAGCAATGCCTCACTCAGAGTAAATGTTTACTATCTGACGCGAGGCTGACAGTCTGCAGTATTATGAATGCAGACTGCTAATCACAAAAGTAATACTTTATGTTCATGATGAAATGCTATTACACTTCCAACACTTAAGAGTTTCTAACTCTAGATATGTTTCATGGGCCCAAATTTTATTTTGAAAGGAATTTGGATCTAGCCCAAATGAATGCATTCAAACTTGGGCCTCCACCAGTGTCCCACTGAGCTCTTCCCCAATTCCCAAGCTTAACTTGTTGGAGGTAATATTAACTTAAGCCTGGGCATTCTTCAGGAGTATGAGTTTCATAAATTCATAGAGTTGGAAGGGGGCATTTAAGTTTTTAGTCCTATCCCCTGGTCAGTTTGGGAATCCAAATTAAAACGTCTATGACAGTTGTAGCCTCTGCTTGAACACATACAGTAAAGGCAAGCCCACCATTTCTCTGGGTAATTGATTCCTCTGTCAAACTTCTCTTAATTGTTATGAAGCTTGGGAACAATGGAGAAGATCAATCTACTTCTGTTTTACATTCTTTCAGATATTTGAAGTGTGCTATCATAGCTCTCCTCTGTCTTTTTATGGCGAAACATTCCCATTTCCTTCTAATTTGTTTCACAGAATTCAGGTTTTAGCTCCTGGTTACCCGTTTTGTTCCTCTCTAAACTTGCTTTAGCTTTCTGAATCATACTTAAAGTGTAGCTCCCAGAACTGGACAGAATACTTGAAATGGGGTCTCACAATAAAGTGGAACTTTATTTCTGTATTTGTACAGAATTTGTACAAGTTGTATCTGTATTTGTAATTTCTGTACATTTTCTTCTTTTGCATTTGCATTACTCTACTGATTCCTATTCAGTTTGCTGTCAACTTCTATTCCACAGTCTTTTTCACAAGTACTATAACCAAGATCCTAGTGCAAAGCTTTCCAAACTGTGTGTCGCGACACAATACTGTGTCGCCTGGGGGCCCCAAGTGTGTCGCGTGACAACCCGGAAGCACCGGCGGCTGCCCCTTCGAAAAGGCAGGCTCCGGGGACCCCGAAAATGCCCTCGGTTCAGGCAGGGAGTCGAAAAGCCTCCTTGCGCGCGCACATGTTGCCGAGCAGCGCTCAGCTGTTCTGCAGGGAGAATTTCCACCCCGGCTCCAGGGCAGCGTGTGCGTGCGGCGAGGGGAGGCAGCGGTGCTGCCCCTTCGAAAGGGCAGGCTCCTGGGACCCCGAAAATGCCCTTGGTTCAGGCAGAGAGGCTGCGCATGCGCGCATGTTGCCGAGCGGTGCTCAGCTGTTCTGCAGGGAGAATTTCCACCCCGGCTCCAGGGCAGCGTGTGCGTGCGGCGAGGGGAGGCTTTTGCCTCCCTGCCAGAACCGAGGGCATTTTCGGGGTCCCCGGAGCCTGCCCTTTCGAAGGAGCAGCCACTGCCACCGTGGCAGCAACCCGGAAGCACCGCTGCCAGCACTTCCGGTTTTTGCGCCGCCAGCACTTCCGGGTTTTTGTGGGCCGGCCGTTGGTGTGTCGCCAATGGCAAAAGTTTGGAAAGCCCTGCCCTAGTGATTTTCAAACAGATATTCCTAGCCATTAATCTGTAATTCTCAAGTATCAGTCCTATCCCTTCATTTTGTTTTTCACAATTGCATATAGCTTCCATTGAGAACTGTGGAACATGTAAGTTGATCCGTATTAAAGATACTATGCTATATTCACCATTTCCACTACAGAAGTAGTTTTACCAGAGACATAAGTCTGAAGCAGGGTTGGTTGCAATTGGATCTGTTGTTCGAATCAGGTAGAATTCTAAGGGGTTCGACAAAACACTTTGGCTTTTAGGGCATTAGTTTCTATAACTTACTGGTTACTAGTTACTGTGATATAAAGGTTCTGACATTTTACTGAGATATAAAAGATTAGTTTTTCAGCATAGTTCTCAAATATATGTTTTAGTTATACAAATTTATATTCTGTTGCCATTTTGAGGATTTTTTAAACTGATGTACAGGTCTGATATTCAAAAAAACAGCCAAAAAATACAATGATAATATTTATTCCTTAGAAAGTTTGTTGTTATAGTTCATTTTTGTTACATCATTTTGATGTAACAAAATGCCTTCTCCAAAATAGGGTACATTAAAAGCATAATATCTTTTGAATAAAAACGAATCGTATTTTAATGTCCTTTTTTAAACAAAGCAGAGATGTTGCTGATTTTACAACCCTGACTTTAGGATTTATGGATGTACCTGATCTAGATGGAGTTGCACTTCTCCTTAACAAGCAGGTTTAAAACTGTGCTCCTTCTGGAACTAGCTCTGATGCTGAATGGTCAGATTGGATCATTGGCAAAAGGAGTCTGTTACTAGCTTCAGTTGATAACCCAGATGTATCCATTCCTGGAGAAGACCTGGTATTAGTGACAAATCTGTTGGTAACTTCAAAGTTGAATTATTGTGTTGTATCTTCATAGTGTGGTCCTTGAGGATTGGAAGAACAGAAATTTTACAGTTAGCTCAAAATGTAGGAACAGGAACTGCCACATGCTGAGAGTTACTTTTCCCTTTTTGGAACCAGTTCAAGGTGCTTGCTATGGTATACCACGTCTTACAGAGCTTGGGCCCAAATTATTTACAAAATGACTTAATCGTTAATAATTCATCCATGTTCTTAGGTCCTCAGAAAGGCATATTCTGTAAGTCTTGTTACAGATAGATTTAAGATCAACGATTTATTCCATGGTAGGAGTTGTTTTATGGAACAAGTTGCCATTGCCTGTTCTCTTTATTCCAATTTAAGAGGATACTTAACCAGGCTTTTTAGACTTTGTGTGTTGCTGTCTTTCACAATTCAGTATATCTTTTGCTTATCACTAAATCAGGTTGTTTAATTTTAATAATAGAGGCATATTGTTAATCACATTCCTTATACACTTGCAGGATGGAACTTAGGTGTGTCATTGCTGTAATAAGGCATGGAGATCGGACACCAAAGCAAAAAATGAAAATGGAAGTTAAACACCAAAAGTAAGTATTTGATGATAAAAAGAAACAATGAAATACTTAAGCTGGATACTTTTCTGTAATTTAGGTATTAGGATTTGAACTAAGAGGCATTATACAGCAGGTGCCTTCTAGATGTGTTGGGACTATTATTTCTCCTTGCTGACTTGGAATCCTAGGAATTATACTCTAAACATAACTAAAAGCCCCCAGATTGGGAAAAATCCTCCAGGATATGTATTTCTCAATTGGATGAAATTCTTATGATATTAAAGTAAGGTAGGATATGACTGAGAAGTTTGTAGGGGTGAACTGTGTGGTCTAGGACTGCTGGAGATGCTGATGGTGTGGATAGAACTGCCCTGGGGGGTGGATTTCTTGGTTTGTGATGTGGTTGGGACTCTCTAACCCACAGATGGGCCAATATGAGTTGTGGGAGGAGGGGATCTCGAGGGGCTTAAGGGTAGGCTAGAATATCTCTGGTGATGGATAGGGAAGGCATGGTGGGAGACCACAGGGGGCTACACTTGGGGAACATAGCCCTGGTGCCTTGCACAGGTGTCACATTCCAGCACACTGTGCTCAACCCCATTTCCTGGTCAACAGACCTTCTTAGGCCCTGGGTTTTGGTTGCTGTTGCTGAACACCAGGTCAGTCTGTAATATGGCCTCCCTCACCTGTGATCTGATCACAAACAAGAGGGCTGACCTGGTATGTATTCCTGAAACCTGGCTGAGATCTGAGGGAGGTGTTCCCCTCTTGGAGATGTGCCCACCCAGGTTTCAGGTGTGCCATCAGCCGGGAACCCAAGGCAGGGGTGGAGGAGTGGCTGTGGTTATCCAAGATTTTCTGGTGGCATTCAGAGGTGAATGAGTCTCCATGGTGGAGTTCCCCAGGCTGATGGTCTTAGATCAAAGAACCTGCCTTCTTTGGGGATGGAGTGTGAGGTAGCATGGCAGTTCATGGTCACCATGATAACTATGGGCCTGACCCAGATCATCAAGGACCCAATGCATGACAGTGGTCACACACCCGCTCTGGTTTTCTTGTTGGAGCATTGGCAATGTGAACTAGAGTTGGGGGAGACTTTTATTGCTCCTATTTAACATCCACATGAAGCCACTGGTTAAAGTCATCAATGGCATGGGGTGAGGTATCATCAGTACATACTGTATGTATCAGCTTTTTATCTCCAGCCCTGGCCAACCAAGCGGTGCCATGGAGATTCTGTCTCTGTGTCTGGAAGCTTTGGGGTCTGGATGGGGAAGGACAGGTTCAACTCAACCCAGCAAAGTGAGTGACTCTGAGTTTTAGGGCCTCCAAGATCCAGGGATTTCCATATTTAGTTCTGGAGGGGGTTGCAGTACCCCAAACAGAACCACAGTGCAATTTGGGGGTCTTCCTGGGCACATGGTTCCTGTTTGAGGAACAGGTGGCAGGTATGGCCAGGACAGGTTTTGAACAGCTTTGTGTTCTGCACCACTTGCGTCCATTCCTGGACTGAGGGGCTTTGCTCACAGTCACTCATGCCTTAGTCACTTGTCAAATAGACTATGGCAATGTGCTTTACATTGGGCTGCTCTTGAAGAGCATCTGGAAACTGCCATTGGTTCAAGATGCAGCGGTGTGGGCAGTTATACGTGCTCCTCGATTGGCCCATGTTACACTTCTGCTCTGCAAGCTGCATTGGTTATCAGTATGCTTCCAGGTTCACATAAAGGTTCTGGTAATTACCTATAAAGCACTCCATAGCATGGGGCTGGGTTATTTGAGGGACCACCTCTCCCTGATTGTGTCTACCTGTCCCATGAAATCTGGCAGAAGAGGCATGCTGCGGATCCATTTTAAAGTGTTCCATCTGGCAGGACCCAGGGAGAGACCCTTTTCTGTTGGAGTGCCCACTCTTTGGAACATCGTCCCCCAGAAATTTGATTAGCTCCAACCCTGTTTACCTTTTCTAAGTCTTGGCTGTGTCACCAGGCATGGGGGTCAGAATGTATGGCAGCCTGTGGGATGGTTATGTTGATGGTTGTTTGTGGTTTTATCTTGGCTGCTGATTATGTGTTTATTATGTTGTTATGTTGTGTTTTTTACTGTTGTTAAAAGTCATGATGATGAGATGGGCAGCCATATATACATTGAAATACATAAATATTTTTAAAAACAGAACTCTTCTTCAAAGATTTGTAAACATAAACCTCGGTGAATTTTCAGGTAACCCTAATTGTGATAGGAGATGGTATCCAGCAAATGCTGTTTTCTTTTTTTCTGAAACAAATACCAGATCTATCAATCAATTCATGGGAAGTGCATATTTGTGCCATTATCACCAGCTAATGCTAGAATCTACATCTAGTTATATTGTGAAGTAATTTAATCATTCCTTGTTTCTTTTAAAGGTTTTTTGATCTTTTTGAAAAATGCAATGGGTATAAGTCTGGAAAGTTAAAACTGAAAAAGCCTAAGCAGCTACAGGTAAGGTTTTTTTAAAAAAAATCTTTTTTTTCTTTTCTAGACCACGTGTATTACCGTTTTTATGAACTGCTTGTAAAATTACTACTGTTTTTAGGAAGTACTTGATATTGCAAGACAGCTCTTAATAGAGCTAGGACAGAATAATGACTCTGAAATTGAAGAAAACAAATCTAAACTTGAACAGTTAAAGACTGTGTTGGAGATGTAAGTATTTTATTTCAAGTTCTCTGATGTAACAAAAATACATCTTCATAGCTACATCTATAGCTTTGGAACTAGCCCAACTTACCTTAAGTTAGGTTAGTCGCTAACTTAGTCCTGATTCTGACTGTTGCTTTATTTGTCTGAAAGGAAGTTGGTTGTATTAGATTCACTGAGAAGATGGTAAAGGGAGCAGAATAATTTTTTGTTATTTTAGAGCAGGGTTTCTCAACCAGGGTTCTGTGGAACCCTAGGGTTCCACAAGAGGTCACTATGGGTTCCCTGGGAGATCATGATTTATTTAAAAAATAATTTCAAATTCAGGCAACTTCAAATTAAAGAAGTAAGTTTCATTCTTTATTTTTAGTTTAAGAACATGTTAATGCATATATACATGCCTACACATGAAAGAAATATAATAATTTTGTAACTTCTGGCCTGTATTTCAGCCTGAATGTACAGGGGTTCCCCAAGGGCTGAAAAATATTTCAAGCATTCCTCCAGGGTCAAAAAGTTGAGAAAGGCTGTTCTAGAGTGTTTCTTCAAAGGTTTGGGGTCAACCTCTTAATTTCATGGTAGCCTTTCTTTCGGAGCAGACATGGTATTTTCAAAAACGAGCTCCCATTTCTATTTTGAGCAAAATATAAAAACAATGTTAAAAACTTATTTGGATTTTTTTCCCAGAGTGGGATATAATGATCAAGAAATTGAGATAGGTATGAGGAGATGGAACCTTCCAAATTTCATAGAAATTAGTGCAGTGATTTTAAAGTTTAGCTCCAGTATGAGCTGTTGAAGTGTCCAGTTTTCTTTTGTTTTTTCCAGAGCAGGATGAATATTCTCATTGTTGTTTCTAGGTATGGACATTTTTCTGGCATAAATCGCAAAGTACAACTGACATATCTCCCTCATGGTTGTCCTAAAACATCTAGTGAAGAAGAAGGTACTTTGATCCTAGTTAGTCTCTAAAAATTATTAATGAATGAATGAATGAATGAATGAATGAATGAATGAATGACTAGGAAGACAGTTAATGTCTTCAGAGCCTTGTGAAAGGTCAACAGGGTGAGGGCCAATCTGATTATGAATTGATCAATTTGTGATATTGAATTGATCAATATCAATACATGTTAAGTCTATTCATAATATTTTCTTCTCCATTTTGGTTAGAAGTCAAAAGGCAACTTTGTAGTCAAAGGCTGATATATTCAGACTGCAATACTAAACAAATATACTAGGAAATAAGCTCATTGAAGACCTATAGGACATATTTGTGAGTAGCTATGTATAGGATTTTAAGTACTGCTTTTTTACTTATTTCTGCATACATCAGACATCCCTTCATTCCTTTATTTCAGAATAATTTGCCATACAGCATAATATAAAATACTGCTGTTTCAAAATCAAATTTACTTCACTCCAGTGTACAGAATTAATATCAATATTATTTGAGGTGTCACTAAAAAAAGTAACATTTGTTTAGTTTGGCTTTTGAACTAAAGTAAAAATTCTTTGACTTGCCTGTATGTATTTAGATAACCGCAAAGAAGAGCCATCTCTACTCTTAGTTCTAAAATGGGGAGGAGAATTGACGCCTGCAGGTAGAGTTCAGGCAGAGGAACTAGGAAGAGCTTTCCGATGTATGTACCCAGGTGGACAAGGTATCGTATTTTTCTTTGTAATGGCTGGAAGCCGTATCTATGAAAAGAGAAGATCTACAGAAGCAAATGAGAAACTTCATTGTTTTTCTTTGGTAGGTGACTATGCTGGATTTCCAGGATGTGGCCTACTTAGATTGCATAGTACCTATCGGCATGATCTCAAAATCTATGCATCTGATGAAGGAAGAGTTCAAATGACAGCTGCAGCTTTTGCAAAGGTACTATAATTTCAGTAGAAAATAGGAAATGTTAATTGAGTATAGGCTATTTGCAGGAAAATTTTAGCTATTTTGCATTTTTATATTTATACATATAAAAGATAACATCTTCCAGTCGTTTAATGCAAAATGGGCTGCTTCATCAGTACATAATCAGTGTCAACGTTTTTCTGCCAATTAGCATGAAATGTATAAATTACTTCTTTCTTTATTGAGTAGAAAAAGACATATTTTAGTATGCATAGGGAATTGCATGCAGTATGATACAAAATAGATTTGAAAACTAAAAATCACATGCATGCATTTCTCAGGACTGAGTCTAATTAAATATCAATTTTATCAAGATGTATACATTTTGAATTGAAATTAGAGAATGAGTTGTAGGCAATCTCAACCAGCCTTTCCCAAACTTGGAACTCACCAGATGTGGAATTTTAATTCACAAAATCCTCTGCACAAACTTCACAACAGATTGTGTGATATCACGTGTAAATTTCTAGTGTGTGTGTGTGTGAGATGCTTCTTCCCCTAGTTTCTCCACAAGAACAACCCTGTAAGGTGGATTGAGCTGAGAGGGTATGATTGACCCACAGTCACCCAGCCAGTCTCCATGCTTAAGGGAGGACTTGAACTCGTCTCCCAGTTTCTAGTCCAGCATCTTAGCCACTAACTAAACTGGCTGTCCTGTATGAACTGATTCATTTGAAAAACTTTATGTCTGTGATGACTTATTCATAAATGCAAATTAACACTTGTATATACAATCACCAAGTTCTGAAAATTTAGATGATTTAGAGTTGGAAGTACAAATCTCAGTGACCACTCAACATACTATGGCTATTAATTTGCTCTACAACTGGCTGGATTCATACATCATGGCAAGCCATAAACCTTATTTTACAAACCACAGTGGCTAAGTTCACACAGTATGTTAAGCCAAAATCTGACAACATTATTGTTTAGTACAATGAGTGTGGCAGGTTGTGGAACGGGGTTGTTGTTGTTGTTTTTTGACTTTATGCTGGTTCATTGTGTTAAAAGTTTGTAAGATTACATAGTCTTCAGCAATTTAAAATGCTTGGAGTGTTGTGCATCGTTTTGGTAATCACATCCCAAAAGCAGATTAAACAGCTGAAAAGGGTGTACAGAAACAAAATAAAAATGATAAGGAGCTGAAGCAAACTGTTCTATGAGAAAACATAATGTTTATAGCTTCTTAGCTTACTAAAAAGATAAAATAGAAGAAGTTTATTTATTTATTTAATTCGTAAAGGTACCCAAAATAAACCATGGTGCAGAAAAATTGAATAGGACTTTTTCTCCTTTCTCTCATAATACAAGCCCAGAATCATCACATAAAATGAAGAGGTGAGAAATCCATAATTGATTAAAGTAGTACTTCCTCACTACATATTTAAATATGATACTCAGTATCACAAGTTATGGTGGCTTGGATTTGGGCAGCTTTAGGATTATTTGTTTTATCTGTGTGTAAGTTCTAGTGTAGTTCTTGTGTCAAATCCACAGAGGATAGGATGATCACTTGTTATTTGTAGAATTTATATATTCTGTTTATATGTGTTAATACGTTTCATTCTATTCAGTAATTTTATATTTTCCAGGGTCTACTGGCATTGGAAGGAGAACTCACACCTATACTTGTGCAGATGGTCAAAAGTGCTAATATGAATGGTCTACTTGACAGTGACAGTGACTCTCTTAGCAGCTGCCAACATCGTGTGAAGGCACGCCTTAATGAAATACTCCAAAGAGATAGAGACTTTACTTCTGAAGACTATGAAAAGGTTAGAAAATAATCTACAAATAAATTCAAATTGTGAAAGACTTCACCAGAAAACGAGATATTTTATTGACATCTAAGGATGTTGTACAATGCTTCTTGGAGGAAAATGCTGGGCATCTGTTGGATAAAATGGCTTGTATCCACTTCCAGTTGGACGCCAGCCTTTGTACAGGTCCTGTGGAGGTGCCTATGGCGCAGTCTTACTGTGTTATCTGATAGGAGTTTGAACCTGTAGGGCCTTATGAAGTGGACAGGGTTCTCATGATTGTGAACTTGGCCACCTATATATTAGATTCATGTCCCTCCTGGTTGGCTAAGGCCTCCCAGGAGGTGACGTGTGGCTGAGTCTTGACTGTATTGAATTCTTAAAGAGGCGCTGGTTCACCCACTCCTCAAGAAGCTATCTCTAGACCCAACCATACTGGACAATTTTTGTCCAGTCTCCAACCTTCCCTTTTTAGGGAAGGTAGTTGAGAAGGTGGTTGTGCAACAGCTTCAGAGAACCCTGGAAGAAGCTAATTATCTGGACCCCTTCCAGTCAGGTTTCAGATCTGGGTATGGGATTGAAGCAGCTTGGTCACACTTTTGGATGACCTCTGGTGTAGTGCATTCATCCTTGCTCCTCTTGACCTCTCTGTAGCCTTCAGTACCATTGACTATGGTATCCTTCTGGATCCTCTGGGGGTTGGGAGTGGGTGGCACTGTAGTGTGCTGGTTCTTTTCCTTCGTTTGAGGCCAGTTTCAGTCAGTGTTGATCGGGGGCGAGAGGTCCCACTTTTGGCTCCTGTTTTGCAGGGTTTCACAGGGTTTGGTACTCTCTCCGTTCCTGTTTAACATCTACATATAGCTGTTGGGTAAGGTAATCTGCCACCATGGGGTGAAGTACCATCAGTACGCTGATGACACCCAGCTTTACATCTTCTCCCCATGCCAATTAAATGATGCTGTCAAAGACCTGTCTTGATGTCTGGAGGCTATGGGGATTTGGATGGGAAACAACAGGCTTCAGCTCACCCCTAGCAAGACTGAGTGGCTTTGAGTTTGGGGCCTTCTGGTTCTAACCATCTCTTGTTCTGGATGGGGTGGCCCTACCCCAGACAGAACTTTTGCGCAATCTGGGGGGTTCTCCTAGATTCACAACTCCTGTTCAAAGAACAGGTGGCAGCCATGGCTAGGGAGGCTTTGATCGCAACCTTGTGTTGTGTGCCAGTTGTGCCTGTTCCTGGACCAGAAGGCTCAACTCATGGTCACTCATGCCTTGGTCACCTACTGAATGCATTACTGTAATGTGCTCTACATGGTGATTCCCTTGAAGAGCATCTGGAAGCTACAGCTGGTGCAGAATGCAGCCACACTGGCAGTTATAACAACAAGAACAATTTATTAAACTTGTATTCTGCCTGACTCTCAATGATTCTGGGAATTAGGTGTGCTACCTGATCAGTGCATGTTACAGCTCTGCTCCATGAGCTGCATTGGCTGCCATTATGCTTCCAGGTTCAATTCTTTTTTTTTTTTTAAATAAACTTTATTTACATTTAACATTTAACACAGACATTTACACTTTACATAAAACATATCCCATTTACACTTAAGCATACCATCAATTGCATATTTTCATAGTATCATAACTTCATAATATAAATTTTTATTTCTAGTCTTTTATATAATTCAAACTTTCAGTTCTATTCTATTCTCTTATGTCCCTTTATCCATTCTACTTTCTTTTTCCTTCCTACCTTCTTTCCTCCCACACTCCTCTCCTACTACTACTTATCCCTTAACCCACCACATCCCTTCCTTATCATTTTTACCTATTTTTAGTTCTTTAATTCCTTCCTTCCTTCCTTCCTTCCTTCCTTCCTTCCTTCCTTCCTTCCTTCCTTCCTTCCTTTCTTTCTTTCTTTCTTTCTTTCTTTCTTATGTTTCTATATATATATACCTATTCTATTATTCTCTTATGCGTTTTTCCTTTCTTTATTTTTAAAGGCTTAACCATTACTACATACACATACATACACATACATACTACATACTCATACACCTTTAAAATTGCTTCCGGCTTTCTTAACTCAGAACATTAAATGTAACTAATTTCTATACATTTTCTCTCTTTCTATATTTCGTTATTTATACCCCCCCTTACTATATTTTTATTATAGTTATATATTTACACACACACACACACACACACATATATATATATGTATATAATTAAATATAATTTAATATTATATTCCTTTTTAACATACTCTGTAAAAGGGTCCCATATCTCTTTATGCTTCCCTATTTCTTTTCCTTTTATTAAATTAGTTAATCTGTCTACTTGCATTAAATCCATTAGTTTCCAGGTTCAATTCAAGGTGCTGGTAATGACCTATAAAGCCCCTCATGGCATGGGATCAGGTTATTTGAGGGACCACTTCTCCTCAGTTACATCTACCCATCCCATTAGGTCTGACAGAATAGACATGTTCCGAGTTGAAGGGGACATGGCTTCAGAAAAGGCTCTTTTCCTGGGCCCCATCTATTAAGGAGTGTCATCTGATGGGGCCAGGAAGAGAGTCTTTTCTGTCATGGTACCTACCCTTTGGAACATCATTCCCCCAGAGACCAGATTGGCCCTGACCCTACTGGCCTTTCATAAGGGGATCTGGGTGTGCAATAGAGCCTCTTCAGTGGCTATATTAAATGATGTTGAGTGTTTCTGTAACCTGACTGCTGATTTTGTTTAATGTTTTTTTTATATGGTGGTTTTATATTTGTATTTTGTTTACTGTTTTGGTTGTTTTTAACTGTTTTCTAAGTTGTCCAGAGTCATGTACTTGAGATGGGTGGCCATATAAGTGGAGGGAGGGAGGGGAAAGAAGGAATATTAACTGCCCCCCAGGAAGGAGGAGAATCGCCCTAATCTTCTGGAGGGTCCAGAAGGATACTATGGTTGATGATATGGAAAGCTGCTGAGAGATCAGGAAGGACCAGAAAGGTTCTATTCCCCTGATCTTGGTCTCTCCAAAGGTTATTCACAAACATGAGCAATGCAATTTCCATGCTGTACCTTGGCCTGAAGCCCAGTTGGCAATGGTCTAAATAGTTTGCTTCTTCTAGGTCCTCTGGAGTTCTTATATGGAACATATATGTTTTAATATGTAGCAGTAGTTACGTGATTTGAGATATCTAAGTAGGCACATTTAATGAAAAAGAAGGTAAAGGTTGACAGCAGTTAATGTTGGTTTGTCAACTAGAACTAATAAACATAGTAATGGTTGAACATAGTAATTATTTCAAATTAGTATTTCTTTTAGCATAGGGTTTTTTTTAGTAGTATATTTAAAAGATAATGAATAACTCAAAATGGTTCTTTAGATATAGGTTTTTGTCGTATTAACATAGCACATTTTAAATATATATATATTTTCCAACATATTTTCCAGAGATGAGGGTATTAGATGCTCTAAATGTAGACTATAAATATTACAGCTTGCATATTTCTTTTTGGTCTGGTACTACAGCTGACACCATCTGGCAGCATTTCTCTGATAAAATCAATGCAAGTGATAAAAAATCCTATTAAGACATGTGATAAGGTATATTCCTTAATCCAAAGTTTGACATCTCAAATCAAACAACGAATGGAAGATCCTAAGTTTGCAGGTAAACAGTTTTCTTGATCAGACCGGACTGATAATATTAATTATGCTTACTTTATCATTAACTGTTAGGACAATCTTTTTATAAATTCAGGAACAATTTTCAGAATTAAAAAAATGGTAATATTTTGGCCAATGACTGTTAGCTACTATAATATGTTAATAGCATATTATAATATGTAAATATAAATATAATAGTAGCAAATTAACTGTGCTGAGTGCAGATTGTGATGTAAGGAAAACAGCAGTAACCTTATATAGGAAAGGAGATAGCAATAGGCTTGGTTAAGTACCAGGGCTGCAGAAGTACAAGCTATTTTAGTGTGTATGTGAAAGAGAAAAACAAAACAAAACCCCAGAGCAGCTCAGTGAGGACTGGAACTTTCCATTATTACAGAATATTGGCTTATTGTTATATGAAAAAAGGTAAATATGAATGGAATGGAATGGAATGTCTTGGCTTGCTAAAGACACTTCACTGACTTCTGACAAGCAAAACAAGCAACCAGTTTTGCTTACTGCTCTGAAGCTTAAGAAATGGGTGCACATGTTTCTTTAATGTCTATTTTAATGTCCCTTCACGTTACTTTAATTAACTCTCATTACTTTTTAATAATTGTTTGTCCAACTAGATATTCAACTTTATCACAGTGAAACATTGGAACTAATGTTGCGTAGGTGGGCCAAGCTTGAAAAGGACTTTAAAACAAAGAATGGAAAATATGATATAAGTAAAATCCCAGATATCTATGACTGCATAAAATATGATGTTCAGCATAATGTCTCTTTAAAACTAGAAAATACAATGGAATTATACAGACTGTCAAAGGCATTGGCTGATATTGTGATTCCTCAGGTATGTACATTGCAGCTACCATAACATAGTATGCTCATTAGAATAAAATGGCTGTATACTGCAGGCCATATTTACTAACTATTATGGTAATGAATAAATTTGCTGTCTCAAAATGAATTTGTAGTCCATAAAGCAGTGTTTATGAACTGCTACCACAAGTTGAAGAGAGGTATCTCTTTACCTTATTAAATTGAGGAATCTGATATTTATATACATGACATATATCTTGTTGACATTGGGCTGAATCCAGAATAACAGTGCAGTTCTATACATATTTAGTCAGTTGTTAAATCCTGTAGAGTTCATTAGGTTTTCTCCTAGATGTAATCTTGTATCCAATAACTTAGTTACTTTCATGTAGCTCCCAATAGGATCACTGAGGCAGGCTTGCTTGCTTGCTTGCTTGCTTGCTTGCTTGCATTTAAATTTAAATTTAAATTTGATCATCAAATTTAAAGTGATCCCGTGCACCATGTTTTTGCTCCTTATGGAAAAGATATGAGTTAATCATAGGCGGTGATAATTTAAATTTAAATTTAAATTTAAATTATCACCGTCTATGATTAACTCAAATCTTTTCCATAAGGAGCAAAAACATGGTGCACGGGATCACTTTAAATTTGATGATTATATGATAGCCTATTCAGAGTGTGAGTCCATAGAAGGAAATAGAATGCCAGTCATACTCAGAAAGGATATTGCTAAGTAGGTTCTTTGCTATTATACAGTAAACAACAGGAACATCTATAGTAGAATTAATGGAGCTATCCAATAAATATCAATGTTAAACAAGTGATGAAGTGATGGAGGATATTGAAAAATTATTTGGCAAACTGGAAGGGTTGCTAAATGCAGCATCTAGAAAGCATGTAAAACTACTAAAGGGTGATTGAAATGGAAAAGTCAAACAAATGGAGGAATTGGAATTGCAGGAAGATTTGGATTAGGTTAATTCAGTCATGTAGAAGGTAAATTAATACGTTCTGCAAAGAGAGTTCTTTATTCATTACCAATTTAGAATAACAGACATAGATCCTATCTCTGGAACTTAGCAGATAGGTAATATTATAATCAGGAACAAAGACGGTGGTGGTTTTGCACCATGAAGCCAATGTGACCAAAATTGAGACTCATATTGGGACATGAATCCTCTCATTTTGGCTAAAGCTACTTCCCCACCTCCCATGGGCTTGTCCCCCCGTCTTTAATTGATTATTTTGTTTCATCCTGAAGTAGGGCATTGCATAAAGCAGAGCTTTCCAAACTGTGTCGCCATACAAAAGTGTGTCGCCACACACAGCGTGGTGTGTCGCCACACCACCCGGAAGTGGCGGCACGCGCGTGCACGGCGGCGGCGCGGTATCAGTGTTTCCGCGTTTTAGCGGAGGCTGCCACCGCCGCCGTGCACGCGTGTGCCGCCGCATGCCCCCCCGTGCCGCCACCGCGCGCGCCGCCGCACGCGCCGCCGCCGCCGCTGGTGTGTCACCAGCGGTGGCACTTTGGAAAGCCCTGGCATAAAGAATTGAAGTGCTACAGTTTCTCACCTCATGTCATTCTGATGGTGGGACATAAGTGACCAGCAGCAGCTGTTAAACTGTGTGCCATGGATTTGGAAAACCAATTAGATCTGGCTGCCCTACTTAAAGATATGTTCCTGTGCAGTTACTCCCTTTTTTTCAAGCTGGCCAACTAACAGTTCCCAAACTCAGAAGAACCTTAATTTTGGCAAGTTTTAATTCCCTCCCTAACAAACACTCTCTTCCAACAACCTAAAAGACGACTTTATACATGGACTTCACCAGATGGTCAACACTGAAATCAGATTAACTACATCCTTTGTAGCCAAAGGTGGCGGACATCTATACAGTCAGTAAAAACAAGACCTGGAGCTGACTGTAGTTCAGATCATGAACTACTTCTTGCACAATTTAGAATCAGACTAAAGAAAATAGGGAAGACCCACAGATCAGTTAGATATGAGCTCACTAATATTTCTAATGAATATGCAGTGGAGGTGAAGAATAGATTTAAAGGACTAGATTTAGTAGATAGGGTCCCGGAAGAACTATGGACAGAAGTTCGCAACATTGTTCAGGAGGCAGCAACAAAAAATGTCCCAAAGAGAAAGAAAACCAAGAAGGCAAGATGGCTGTCTGCTGAGACACTGGAAGTAGCCCAAGAAAGAAGGAAAGCAAAAGGCAACAGTGATAGGGGGAGATATGCCCAATTAAATGCAAAATTCCAGAGGTTAGCCAGAAGAGATGAGGAATTATTTTTAAACAAGCAATGTGCGGAAGTGGAAGAAGACAATAGAATAGGAAGGACAAGAGACCGCTTCCAGAAAATTAGAAACATTGGAGGTAAATTCCAGGCAAAAATGGGTATGATCAAAAACAAAGATGGCAAGGACCTAACAGAAGCAGAACAGATCAAGAAAAGGTGGCAAGAATATACGGAAGATCTGTACAGGAAGGATAATAATATCGGGGATAGCTTTGATGGTGTGGTCAATGAGTTAGAGCCAGACATCCTGAAGAGTGAGGTTGAATGGGTCTTAAGAAGCATTGCTAATAACAAGGCAGCAGGAGACGACGGTATCCCAGCTGAATTGTTTAAAATCTTGCAAGATGATGCTGTCAAGGTGATGCATGCCATATGCCAGCAAATTTGGAAAACACAAGAATGGCCATCAGATTGGAAAAAATCAATTTATATCCCCATACCAAAAAAGGGAAGCACTAAAGAATGTTCAAACTATCGAACAGTGGCACTTATTTCACATGCCAGTAAGGTAATGCTCAAGATCTTGCAAGGTAGACTGCAGCAATTCATGGAGCGAGAATTGCCAGATGTACAAGCTGGGTTTAGAAAAGGCAGTGGAACTAGAGACCAAATTGCCAATATCTCCTGGATAATAGAGAAAGCCAGAGAGTTTCAGAAAAACATCTATTTCTGTTTTATTGACTATTCTAAAGCCTTTGACTGTGTGTATCATAACAAATTGTGGCAAGTTCTTGGTGATAGGGGGATACCAAGTCATCTTGTCTGCCTCCTGAGGAATCTGTATAATGACCAAGTAGCAACGGTAAGAACAGACCATGGAACAAGGGACTGGTTTAAGATTGGGAAAGGAGTACGGCAGGGTTGTATACTCTCACCCTACCTATTCAACCTGTACGCAGAACACATCATGCGACGTGCTGGGCTTGAGGAATCCAAGGCTGAAAAATATACCACTTTGATGGCTGAAAGCGAGGAGGAGCTGTGGAGCCTTATGATGAAGGTGAAAGAAGAAAGTGCAAACGCTGGGTTGCAGTTAAACCTCAAAAAAAACCAAGATTATGGCAACCAGCTTGATTGATAACTGACAAATAGAGGGAGAAAAAGTGGAGGCAGTGACAGACTTTGTATTTCTAGGCGCAAAGATTACTGCAGACGCTGACTGCAGCCAGGAAATCAGAAGACGTGTACTTCTTGGGAGGAGAGCAATGACAAATCTCGATAAAATAGTTAAGAGCAGAGACATTACACAGACAACAAAGGTCCACATAGTTAAAGCAATGGTATTCCCCGTAGTAATCTATGGCTGTGAGAGCTGGACCATAAGGAAGGAGCGAAGGAAGATAGATGCTTTTGAACTGTGGTGTTGGAGGAAAATTCTGAGAGTGCCTTGGACTGCAAGAAGATCAAACCAGTCCATACTCCAGGAAATAAAGCCAGACTGCTCACTTGAGGGAATGATATTAAAGGCAAAACTGAAGTACTTTGGCCACATAATGAGAAGATAGAATACCCTGGAAAAGATGCTGATGCTAGGGAAAGTGGAAGGCAAAAGGAAGAGGGGCCGACCAAGGGCAAGATGGATGGATGATATTCTGGAGGTGACAGACTCAACCTTGGGGAAGCTGGGGGTGGCGATGGCTGACAGGAAGCTCTGTCGTGGGCTGGTCCATGAAGTCACGAAGAGTCGGAAGTGACTGAACGAATAAACAACAACAATTCCCTCCCAGCAGCTGTTCTTGAGGGGAAATGTCTTTATATTCCATTCAAAGACTGTGCCCCTGTAGTGAAGGAGTTATTGATACATTAAGCCATGTTTGTTATATTATCATTATTATGAAGATGCCTGATTACAGCTAATAACTCCCCATCTAGTTAGACTTCCAGGCCACCAAATTCATTCTATTTACAGTTATTGCCCAACCATTGTGATTTTATTTCCCTGAATGTGACTAGTTTTTCTTTAATATCACAATCCTACATACAACATATACTCCCCTAAAGTAAAAGGGATCATTAGGAATATAGGAGTCTAATAGCCCAGGGGACAAAACTATTACCTAATCTAGTTCTTCTACATCAAATGCAGCGGAACCTTTTCCCAGAGGGTAACAAGGAGAACAAGCCATGATGAGGGTGAGAGGGGTCACTGACAATATTTCGGGCTCTAGACGAACAGCGTGTGTACTCTATAACCTGAATGAGAGGAAGTGAAATCCCAATTATCCTCTCTGCTACCCTCACCACCCTCTGCACAGACTTCCTATCCAAGGCACTACAGCTTCCAAACCAAATGGAAATACAGTTGGTCAATACACTCTCTATAGTGCCTCTATAGAAAGTAAGGAGGATGGGAGGAGGAAGATACGCTTTGCTCATCAGGCACAGAAAATGCAAACGCTGCTGTGCCCGTTTTACCAGGGATGCAGTATTAAGAGACCAAGTCAAACTATTTGTTATCTGCACCCCCAGGAACCTGATGTTACTAACTGACTCCACAGCTATGTCATTAATAAAGAGTGGTGTATGGCTAGACCGGTTCTTTCTAAAATCGATGATAATCTCCTTGGTTTTTTCAGCATTCAGAACCAAGCTATTTATATTTCACCAATCCACCAAACCCTTCACCTCCTCTCTGTAAGCCCAATCATTGTCATCCCTAATAAGGCCCACCACCGTTGTATCATCCGCATACTTCACAACGGAGTTGGTGGTAAACCTAGCACAACAGTCATGGGTTATCAGGGTAAACAGCAATGGGCTTAGGACACAGCCCTGAGGAGAACCAATGCTCAAGGAAATAGGGTTGGAGATATTATTTCCAACTCACACCGACTGAGACCTATCAGTGAGGAAGTCAAGTAGCCAGTTACACAAATGAGTACTAAAACCCAAAGAGCCCAATTTGTCTACCAAATGCTGAGGAACGATGGTATTAAATGCTGAACTAAAATCAACAAACAGCAATTGCTCATAGCTGTTCTCCTCCTCTAAGTGTGCCAAGCTCAAATGAATAACAGGGGAGATTGCATCCTCTATGGGGTGATTTCACCGGTAAGCAAACTGAAGTGGATTGAATGATGAAGGAAGTCTGGAGACAATATAGTCCTTTATCAGCCTCTCAAAACATTTCATCATAATCGGAGTGAGTGCTATCGGGCGATAATCATTAAGACATGTGATCGTAGAGTTTTTAGGCACAGGTATAATGGTTGCAGTCTTAAAACATGCCGGGACCACAGCCTGATGCAATGAGATATTAAAGATGTACGTGAGAACGCTGGGCAACTGATCAGCACAGTCCCTGAGTACCCGCCCTGGAATATTATCAGGGCCTGCTGCTTTCTGCGTATTAATTCTTCTCAGGGTCCTCTGGACATCAACTATATTAAGGATAAGTGCCTGCTCATCAGGATGGGGAACAGCCTTCTTTGCAGGGATATTGTTAAGTGCTCCAAACCTACCAAAGAATATATTAAGTTCATTAAGAAAATCTATCCTCTCCTCACACAGTGTTGGAGTATCCTTGTAATCTGTGATAGTCTGAATACCCTGCCAGAAGCGCCTAGTATTTGTAGGATCATGAAAGAAATTCTGGACTTTCTGACTATAGACCCGCTTTGCTGCTCTTATCGCCCGATTCAGATCAGCTCCTGCTGTTCTGAGTGCCGCTATATCACCAGATTTAAAAGCAGCATTCCTCGCTTTCAACATCACATACAGTATACTTCATGAGTCATCCAAGATTTCTGATTCGCCCGTATAATAATGTTCTTAATAACACTAACATCCTCCATACACTTCTGAATATATGCAGATACAGATGAAACGTATTCTTCTACATTAGTATGTTGATTATTCATTGCAGCTTCTTTAAATATGTCCCAGTCTGTATACTCAAAATAGCCTTGTAATGCTTCCATTGCTCCCTCGGGCCAGACTCTCACCTGCTTCACAATTGGTTTTCCTCTAATTAACAAAGGTCTGTATGCTGGAATTAGCATTACAGTAAGATGGTCTGAAGAACCGAGATGGGGGCGTGGAGAAGCCTTAAATGCATTCTTGATGTTAAGAGTAGGCTAAGTCCAGTGTATTCCCATTCTGAGGGAGGACTGTTTTCAAGACAGCCTGATTAAAGTCCCCAACTACAATAAGAACATAGGAATAGGAGACAAATATAGAAACATTTGTAGAGCGCGACTATATTCAGTTACCAGTAACCAATTCTACAGAAACTGAGCTATAAGTAAGGCAGATGAAATACCCATTAAACTGTTTAAAGTTGTAACAGTTTTTTGTCAACAAATTTGGGGAAAGACACTATAATCTACATATAGAAAAAAATCTGTCTAATATACCTATAGCAAAGAAGGGAGATGCAAGATGATAATGCAAGTTACTGAAGCATTTCATTAATGCATATAATGCAAATGATTGATAAATTGGGGAGGGGGGAAGAGTGCACCAGTTTCATAAGTACAGTTCAAGATATCCTGGCCCTTGACTACCATATAGGCCATGAAGTCCCAGACCACTCCCATCCCAAGGCATGACATTGAAGTCCTTCAGCCCAAAAACCTGGGAGACTCCAGCACCAGCCCAGTGATGAGATCAAGGAGTTCTGGGAGGGCTACTACCAGGTATTGGAGTAAGCACTATAGCAGCAGCAGCGGCAGCAGCCATGGCTTGTCTCTACAACCCAGTATTGTAAAAGCACTTGCATCTGGCTATATCTGTGGCAGTGCTACTAGCCACCACTGAAGTCACTAGAATGATTATAGCCATCACTCCTCCCTGCCCTTCACATTGTGGCTGGTGCGGGACCTGAAATCTGAGAGGGCAGATCTCCAACAGTGTAATATCTTCATTGGTGTCCAACCATTATCTCAGTAATATATTCCATGTCACATGCACATCCACCACTAGATCATGGATGGGGAGGCCATACTCTACACGCACTCTACATGGGGCTACCCTTGAAGAGTATCCGGAAGCTTCAGCTGGTCCAGAATGCGGCTGCATGGGTAGTTCTGGGTGCTATAAGATCAGCACATGTAACACCGCTACTCCGTGAGCTGCATTGGGTACCAGTTTGCTTCCGGGTCCAATTCAAGGTGTTGGTTATCACCTTTAAAGCCCTACATGGCATAGGACCAGGGTGTCTGAGGGACCGTCTTATCCCAATTACATCCACCCGCCCCACCCGATCATGCAGGGAGGTCATGCTTTGGATCCCATCACTAAAAGAATTCCATCTAGCGGGGTCGAGGAGGCGTGCCTTCTCTGCGATAGCACCCGCCCTGTGGAATAACTTGCCCCCTGAGGTGAGACGGGCACCCTCGCTCCTGGCCTTCAGGAAGTCTTTAAAGACCTGGTTCTGCCGCCTTGCCTGGAACGAAGGAAATAATAGTTCCTCCTGGGGGTGGTTAGCTTAGTAATATCCTCTTTTTAAGAACGCACCATCTCTTGGATTTTTATTTTTTTATTTTTTATAGTAGATTTTAGATGTATAGGTTTTTAACTTTTTATATTGTGATTGTAAACCGCCCAGAGTCTACCATGGTGGAGATGGGCGGTGATAAATCCAAATAATAAATAAATAAATGCTGTGCACCGATCTGGCATTCACTGGCATCAGCCTGAGTCCAAGATACCCAACAACCCGGCCCCAGGGGTGAAGCTCCTGGAATAGAAGAAGGAGCTGCACCAGAGAACAACTGCAGGTCCCCCATCCCCGGTAACAGCCTACCCAAGAAAATGGCATGTTTTGATCCATGATGTAACCAAAAAATGAGCTTGACTCCACAGCATCTTTATTACAAAGAAGCTCCATTTTAAATACCTCAGTTGAATCCAGTGGTGATTTAAAGCCCTATTGTATAGCGCTAAGGACAGAATAACTGATTCTCCCTTCAGTGAATATTGTATCCTTTACCTTTTGTCCCTGCAATAAAATAAGGTTTTAAAAATATATCTAGGGAATCCAGTGGAAGCATTTTCTGGAGGAATCTGTGAGTCTAAAAATGTACTTGGGGCTGCTTGTTCATAGTAAGTGGCCTCACCTATTTCAATATATGGTCCTACTCACTAGCATATGGCTCCTGGGACACTGCCCAAAGCCATGTGGACTCTCAGGTTGAAATAAGTTCGCTGCTGCTGCTGCTGCTGCTGCTGCTGCTGCTGCTGCTGCTGCTGCTGTTTAGACACTACTCTGTGTCACTGGTATGTTGATCCTAGAGGTTTCATTGCCCTCCAAGTTGACATGCCATCCTCTCTTCAGGAAAAACAACACTGTGTACAACTGAGTAAAGAATAGCAATAATTTCTTGAATCCAGAGGCAGATCCAGATGCAGGCCAAGAATCAAAGGTTCATACCTCTAACCACCTACTACTGTGAAATTATCTGAAAGTGAAACAGCCTCACGAAGGGTTTAGGTAGAAATAGGTACTTATCTAACAAACTGAGTTCTAAATTGAGGGAATTTTCAGAACCATCAGAGTGTATTTTCACAAACTTTTTTTTCACATAAGGAATATGGTATTACTGAGGCGGAAAAACTAGAGATTGCTAAAGGTTACTGCAATCCACTATTGAGGAAAATTCGGTCTGATCTTCAGAGGACTCAAGATGATGATACTGTTAACAAACTCCATCCTTTGTAAGTTTTTTTAAACTACTTTGTTCAACTTTCTTATTAATGCACTTATATCACAATAAGTTTAGCTAAATATTTAGTTAAAAATGATAGCCTCCAGTACTTCTATGAAGTCTATATAATTTTAGCATTTAAAAAATCTATATTCTTTTTGTATACATGATCAGGAATATGGCAAATTAAGGCACTTGAACTTAACTTCCACTGCTTTCAAAAGTATTTATATTTTAGTATCTCACGTGTTTGTACTCACAGTTTAGCTTCTAGGTACAGGTTCTGATAAGATTCTGATTTTACATTAGATCAAGGGCACACAGTTTATCAAATGCACACAACATTATATTCTGCAGCTTAAAACGAGGCTTCAACTTCAGACAGTGTGTAAAGTATATTTCTTATTAAACATAAATGTAGCACTGATTAATATTTCAGGGTTCCGCAACTTGAGATTCAGGTCCAAGATAAAGTATGGATCCGTAGAGACTATGTAAAATTTAAGCACAGTATACAAAGAAGAATATAGAATACGTATAGGATAATTAGTTGTGAACAGGAAAAAATGGATACAGAAGCTTAAATGGTGTGCCTAATTCATTATAATTAGTAGAAACCTGTGGGAATGTTTATTTGTTAATGTCTAGATTTTTTTAAATAGTGGGATGCAGTATGAGGTGCCCTTTACTCACCTTATGCCATTTTATTCTTAGGTATTCTAGTGGGGTTATGTCTCCTGAACGTCATGTTCGAACTAGGCTGTATTTCACCAGTGAGAGTCATGTCCATTCCTTACTTTCAACTCTTCACTATGGTTCTTTATGTGATGTAAGTGTTTCAGTGGCATCATTTTTCAAAATCACTGAACATATTTAAGTAGATACAGTTAATGACCATCTCAATATACTACTTACTCAAGAATATTTTTTTCATTTCAGCATGTAACCTGAGGGACTATCTGAAAAGTCACAATAGTTGATTTCTAAACATTTCAGTAATAGAAACATTGACTGATTGACTTGCAAAAATGGCTTGCAAAAATTTTGTTACCTTTCTGTGATTTTATTTTGCTCTAAAACAGATGAAAATACTGGTTCACATATAAAACTAAGCTAGGATTTAAAACTCTGCTTTCAAAACCAGTAGCCTGGTTTTCACATAATGTTAATGGATTTGCTAATAAGCTAAAATTAATATGCAAAAAATAAAATGTATTATGTTTTAGGATTAATATATGGCTGACTGTCTTCACTTAACAACCATTTGTTCAGCGACCGAAATTACAACGGCACTGAAAAAATGGATTTACGACTTGTGCCCAAAATTACGACTGTTGCAGTGCCCCCGCAATCACATGATCAAAATTCTGGCGCTTGGCAGCCCGCCTGCATTTATGACTGCAGCGTTGCTTCAATTCCCCCCACCTATCTCCCTCCCATCTCTGCACTTTTGAAAGCCCTGCACCAGGGCAGCAAGCAGACCCAGAACTGCACGGCTCTGGCGCTGCAAGAAGCCCCTGAGCCCCAGCGCATGATGAAACTGCAGCCGCCCCAAGCTGCCCCAGCCACGTGAAGCCACCTGGGCCCAGCCTTGTGCGGCGGGCTGGGGAGGCTGGAGCTGGCTGGGGAAGCTGCAGTTCCATCCTGTGCTGCAGCTCAGGGCTTCTTGCAGCCCCAGAGCCGCACAGTTCTGGGTCTGCTGCCCTGCAAGGCAGGGTGCAGGGCTTCCAGAAGGGCAGAGGGGGGAACATAGGTGGGGGGGGGGAGTTGATGGCAGTGTTCGGGGCTGGGAGGGACCAAGCCCAGAATGGCTTGTATTGGGGTGGGTGCTCGGGCTAAAGACTGGTAAAATTCACTTAACAACAAGGAATTGCCAGGATTGCCGTTGCTCAGCGATGCCATCTTGATTTATAACCACATTGCTTAGCAATGGAAATTCCAGGCCCAATTACCGTCGTTAAATCAGGACTACCTGTATTTTTCTGATGTTTTACTTGTTACCAGTTGATAAAATAATGTATAACGTTGAACTATAAAATATATCAAATGAAAGTACATTCGGTGAGACTATATGGTAAGTATATTTAGGATTGCAACTTATAATTAGCTTTATATAAGAGTTAAGGTAAAAAAGGGGATCAACACAGAGACTTACAATACTAAACAAGTGGTATGTACATTTTTATCTAAGGCATCAAAAGATGAACAGTGGAAGAGAGCTATGGATTATCTCAATGTTGTCAGTGAACTCAATTACATGACCCAAATAGTTATCATGCTGTATGAAGATCCAAATCAGGTAAGGAAATAATAACTTAAGAGGAAAGCCAATTATAGTATATAGTCAGAACATGACTTGACTTATCTATTTATTTAGGAGGTTTCATCAGAAGAACGCTTCCATGTGGAGTTACATTTTAGTCCAGGAGCTAAAGGCTGTGAAGAAGATAAAAACTTACCATCAGGTTTTGGTTACAGACCTGCTTCACGGGAGGTAAATGCTTCTAGAAATGTTTCTTATATGAAACTTAAAGAACACTTCTTGTGTCATTTCACAGCATTTGGCTTCTTAAATAAAAATCTCCAGTTTTCTTTTCTGTTTAAGATTTAGAAACGTCTTAAATATAAAGTTCTGGGCATGTATTTACCTACTTTAAGTCAGTCAGTATTGCATTCATTCCATATAATTGTGTAAAATTAGAAGCCAGTCCATTAAGTGATAATTAGCAAGGACTTGCATTTCAAATTGAATTTAAGTAGTGTTATGATAATAGAATTGATACCTTTGTTGGTTATTAAGTATGTTTGCTTGAGAGTAATTTTCAATATGGACAAGTTACAAGTAGGCCTCGCTTAATGACTGCCCTGTTTAGTGACCATTCAAAGTTACAATGGCACTGAAAAAGTAATTTTACGACCAGTCCTCATATTTATGACCATCGCAGTGTCCCTGTGGTCACGTGATCGAGATTTGGGCACTTTGCAATTGGCGGGCGTTTACGACCGTCACAGAATCCCACGGTCACATGATTGCCATCTGCGTGTTTCGCAACTGGCTTCTGACAAGCAGAGTCAATGGAGAAGCCAGCAATAAAATCACAAGTCGTGGTCACATTATGTCTTGCTTAATGGCCCGTGGTGACTCGCTTAATGATTGAATGGGAAGTGACGTCATAAGTCCGTCATGGTTACGTGATGTTTTGCTTAGTGGCCACATAGTTTAGCAACTGAGTTGCCAGTCCTAGTTGTCGCTAAGTGAGGACGACCTGTACTTTCATAAAAATAAGGTAGATAAAGCAGTAATAGGCACTGATCAAAAGTGGTTTATTTGATAACATCTTCCTTTTTTCTAATATGAACTCCACTGAAATCTGTGCTTTTACAAACACATATATACCTGAATTTTCAAAAACATCTATTATGATGGAGAACTGTTATTTAAATGACTGTTCAGTACACAGTGTTGTCTTGCACATTCCTAGTTAAGGCTATTATATTTAATATTCAAAGGAATGATGCCTTTAATTTAATGAAATTTTGTATCGCATGAAATATCCCTTTTTTTGTAGAACGATGATTCAAACAAAACCTCCGATAGAAATGAGAATGATGAAGACCCCCATGCTTATAAACGGGATGAAACTGATCGATCAATAATGATGTTCAAGCCAATGGTGTCAGATCCAATTCATATACACAGGAAGTCACCCCTTTCAAGACCCAGGAAAATTGGTTCAGCAGAAGTAAGTTTTAGTATCCCAGTAAGTCTTTAAGTTACAGCACTTCCCCAACTAATCAATATAATTGATTTTGGTGATACTGAAAACTTAGAATATGTATTAATATTATAGTGATTGATTATCTACCATCAAGTCACTCTCGACTCCTAGCAACCATAAAGATAGATTTTCTCCATGACAATCTGTCCCTAACCTGGTCTTTCAGGTCTTCTGGTGTGCTCATCGCCACAGTAACCTTGTATACATTTTACTTAACTATCACATTATACTTAAGGAAGACAGTCAAAAGGAAGCGAAGGGAAAATCAAGTTCTCAAACAGTTTATGTAGAGAAAGTCTACATATCTCTGAACAACAATAGCTATAGAACAGAATTAGCAAACCTTCTGAAGATTTCTTGAGACCAATCGGCTAAGAGGCCTACTGAAACAATTGGATAAGGTGGCAATATTAAATCTGTGTGCCTGGCCATATAGAATGGGCAGTGCAGCAATACATGCATAACTTGCTCCATTTCCCTCACCAAGTACGACAAAAATACTCTTGCCTTGGAAGATTATACATACCTCCCTTCCATTCCTTCCTACCTTATTAGGCTTTTAAAAATTAATTCAAAAACTTTCTTAAACTAGTCTGCTTTTTATGTTGAAATGATGTCATCTTTCTTGATTACTTGGTTGATTATTTCTATTATTTTTATTTTATGGTTTTAACTTTTTAAGATTATTTACAATTGCTTACTTACTGTAATTTATTTTGTACCATGGACTTTTTAATGACATGATTATAACCCGCTGAGAATCTCTGAATTGCAATGTGTAAACTATCAAATAAATAGGGATGACATAGCATTGTTGTTGTTTATTCGTTCAGTCGTTTCCGACTCTTCATGACTTCATGGACCAGTGCACGCCAGAGCTTTCTGTCGGCCGTCACCATCCCCAGCTCCCCAATGGTTGAGTCCGTCACCTCCAGAATACCATCCATCCACCTTGCCCTTGGTCGGCCCCTCTTCCTTTTGCCTTCCACTTTTCCTAGCATCAGCTTCTTCTCCAGGGTATCCTGTCTTCTCATTATGTGGCCAAAGTACTTCAGTTTTGCCTTTAATATCATTCCCTCAAGTGAGCAGTCTGGCTTGATTTCCTGGAGTATGGACTGGTTTGATCTTCTTGCAGTCCAAGGCACTCTCAGAATTTTCCTCCAACACCACAGTTCAAAAGCATCTATCTTCCTTCGCTCAGCCTTCCTTATGGTCCAGCTCTCGCAGCCATAGGTTACTACAGGAAATACCATTGCTTTAACTATGCGGACCTTTGTTGTCAGTGTGATGTCTCTGCTCTTAACTATTTTATCAAGATTTGCCATTGCTCTCCTCCCAAGAAGTAGACGTCTTCTGATTTCCTGGCTGCAGTCAGCGTCTGCAGTAATCTTTGCGCCTAGAAATACAAAGTCTGTCACTGCCTCCACTTTTTCTCCCTCTATTTGCCAGTCATCAATCAAGCTCGTTGCCATAATCTTGGTTCTTTTGAGGTTTAACTGCAACCCAGCTTTTGCACTTTCTTCTTTCACCTTCGTCATAAGGCTCCTCAACTCCTCCTCGCTTTCAGCCATCAAAGTGGTATCATCTGCATATCTGAGATTGTTAATGTTTCTTCCAGCGATTTTAACTCCAGCCTTGGATTCCTCAAGCCCAGCATGTTGCATGATGTGTTCTGCGTACAGGTTGAATAGGTAGGGTGAGAGTATACAGCCCTGCCGTACTCCTTTCCCAATCTTAAACCAGTCCGTTGTTCCGTGCTCTGTTCTTACCGTTGCTACTTGGTCGTTATACAGATTCTTCAGGAGGAAGACAAGATGACTTGGTATCCCCATACCACCAAGAACTTGCCACAATTTGTTATGATCCACACAGTCAAAGGCTTTAGAATAGTCAATAAAACAGAAATAGATGTTTTTCTGAAATTCCCTGGCTTTCTCCATTATCCAGCGGATATTGGCAATTTGGTCTCTAGTTCCTCTGCCTTTTCTAAACCCAGCTTGTACATCTGGCAATTCTCGCTCCATGAATTGCTGGAGTCTACCTTGCAAGATCTTGAGCATTACCTTACTGGCATGTGAAATAAGTGCCACTGTTCGATAGTTTGAACATTCTTTAGTGCTTCCCTTTTTTGGTATGGGGATATAAGTTGATTTTTTCCAATCTGATGGCCATTCTTGTGTTTTCCAAATTTGCTGGCATATGGCATGCATCACCTTGACAGCATCATCTTGCAAGATTTTAAACAGTTCAGCTGGGATACCGTCGTCTCCTGCTGCCTTGTTATTAGCAATGCTTCTTAAGGCCCATTCAACCTCACTCTTCAGGATGTCTGGCTCTAACTCACTGACCACACCGTCAAAGCTATCTCCAATATTATTATCCTTCCTATACAGATCTTCCGTATATTCTTGCCACCTTTTCTTGATCTCTTCTGCTTCTGTTAGGTCCTTACCATCTTTGTTTTTGATCATACCCATTTTTGCCTGGAATTTACCTCCGATGTTTCTAATTTTCTGGAAGAGGTCTCTTGTCCTTCCTATTCTATTGTCTTCTTCCACTTCCGCACATTGCTTGTTTAAAAATAATTCCTTATCTCTTCTGGCTAACCTCTGGAATTTTGCATTTAATTGGGCATATCTCCCCCTATCACTGTTGCCTTTTGCTTTCCTTCTTTCTTGGGCTACTTCCAGTGTTTCAGCAGACAGCCATCTTGCCTTCTTGGTTTTCTTTTTCTTTGGGACGTTTTTTGTTGCCGCCTCCTGAACAATGTTGCGAACTTCTGTCCATAGTTCTTCTGGGACCCTATCTACTAAATCTAGTCCCTTAAATCTATTCTTCACCTCCACTGCATATTCCTTAGGAATATTAGTGAGCTCATATCTAACTGATCTGTGGGTCTTCCCTATTCTCTTTAGTCTGATTCTAAATTTTGCAATAAGAAGTTCGTGATCTGAACTACAGTCAGCTCCAGGTCTTGTTTTTACCGACTGTATAGATGTCCGCCACCTTTGGCTGCAAAGGATGTAGTCAATCTGATTTCGGTGTCGACCATCTGGTGAAGTCCATGTATAAAGTCGTCTTTTAGGTTGTTGGAAGAGAGTGTTTGTTATGCACAGTGAGTTGTCTTGGCAAAATTCTATCAGCCTATGTCCTGCTTCATTTTGTTCTCCCAGACCATGCTTGCCTGTAATTCCAGGTGTCGTCTGACTACCCACCTTAGCATTCCAGTCTCCTGTAATGAAAATAACATCTCTTTTTGGTGTATTATCTAGTAGGTGCTGCAGATCCTCATAGAACTGATCTACTTCTGCTTCTTCAGCATCTGTGGTTGGGGCGTATATTTGGATCACTGTGATGTTACATGGCTTACCCTGAATTCGAATTGAGATCATTCTATCGTTTTTTGGATTGTATCCAAGCACTGCTTTATCCACTTTATTATTAATGATGAAGGCTACTCCATTTCTTCTGTGGTCCTCTTGTCCACAGTAGTAGATCTGGTGGTCATCTGATGTGAAGTGGCCCATCCCAGTCCATTTCAGTTCACTGACACCTAAAATGTCTATATTTAATCTTGACATCTCACCAATAACCACATCCAATTTGCCCTGGCTCATAGATCTTACATTCCAGGTTCCTATGGTGTGTTGATCTTTAGAACATCGGATTCGTCGTTCACCACCAGCACCGTCGGCCGCTAGCCGTCCTTTCGGCTTTGAGCTAGCTGCGTCATCACATCTGGGGCTAGTTGAACGTATCCTCTGTTCCTCCCCAGTAGCATTTTGACCATCTTCCGACCTGGGAGTCCCATCTTCCGATGGTATACCGACATATCTTTGGTTGTACTGATCCATTTAGTTTTCATGGCAAGAATACTGGGGTGGGTTGCCATTGCCTTCCCCAGGGATCGTATTTAGTCTGACCTCTCTGCCACGACCTTCCCGTCTTGGGTGTCCCTTCACGGTTTAGCTCATGGTTTCATTGAGGTGCTCAAGCTCCAGCACCACGACAAGGTAACGATCTCCTTTGCTGGAGTATACATAGCATTAAATCTAGACAAATTAAACACTCTATAGTGAGGCAGAAATGCAGTATTAATGGAGTGAAAGTTCTTCCCAACAGACTACTGTCATAATTTTTGGAGGATGTTCTAAAAATTTTCTGGTGATCATTGTCAAATACATACTACCTCAGTTCCATTTTATCTCTCTCAAAGCTAAGGAAAACCAAATAATTCCAAACCAAATTATGTTAATTGAATACATCCAGTATTTTTAACTAGTTTGAATAGGAGTGCTGCAAGCCAGTTTGGTGTAGTGGTTAAAGCATCAGGCTAGAAACTGGGAGACTGAGTTCTAGTCCCACCTTAGGCACAAAGCCAGCTGGGTGACCTTGGGCCAGTCACTCCCTCTCAGTCCTAGGAAGCAGGCAATGGTAAACCACTTCTGAAAAACCTTGCCAAGAAAACTGCAGGGACTAGTCCAGGCAGTTGCCAGGAGTCAAAAACTGACTTGAAGACAGTTGCTTAAATGTAGCAAAAATATGAAGAATTACAGTTCCTCCTGGCATTGGTGTTCAATCTTGGTATTTGTTGTCATAATTATCCTGGGCTTGGTCATCAGATAGATACCTTCGATGGCATCCATAGTGACGGTCACTGGATTCAAAATGAAAGCCCTGCCCCCTTTTAATGTGCTTTGCACACATCCACTTTGAAGCCAGTAACTGTTGCCCCAGATGTCCCTGACTGCTTGCTGTTGGGGTTTTCATGCTATCGAAGACATTTCAATTCAGGTGTTAGTATCACGGGATCAGGATTCACAGGCCAGCTTATTGTGAAATCTTGTGATTTAAACATCTATATTCTGGTGATTGTTCTACATAATGTATGTCTTGTTGTTTTGAGCCCTCCCATTTTTCATCTAGCAGGTGGACTGAATTCTTTTGAGAGAAGAAGACGTCTTAGTTAGTTGGTCTGTTGAAACCAAATTCTGTAATTACTCCTTCCTTTTCTATGTTTCCACAGCATTTGTCATTTATCATATTTGTCAGGAACAAGTTAAAAAGTTTTACTATAGTAATATAAATACTTTTATTAATTTTCAACTGCTTATAATTTTTAATGACATATTGTATGCATATTTTGAAACATGCTTTCTTTCAGGATGCAAAAAAAATCTGCTATAACACTATTATACATATCCTTTCTAGTTTTTCATTTATACATGTGAATTCTATTATTCCTACACCAATTAAAATCTTAATTTACTGAACTTATTTCAAACTTAAATATGGGAAAGCCTGAAAATATTATTGTATTATATTACATTTCTTTTAAAGGCATCTTTTGTATTCATTTAAAGGAATTTTGCCAATTTCTTTTCAGCTCAAAGAGAAATACTGAAAATTCTCATTTAAAACAAAATATTTTTATTTGCATTTTTTGTTATTGAAAAATAATTGGATAATAAAATGACTTTTACTCACTTTCACTCTAGATTTCTAAGATTAAGTTACTTGATATCAATCAGTGTGTATCAACATAAATGTATCTGTAATTTTGTTTAACTTTTTAAAAATTTATTCCTTATGGTCTTGATCCTGGTGTTAGATGTTTAATATCTTAAAGCAGTGCTTTTTCAAATGGCATACTGTATTGAGATTTGTGTGTAAACTACCACAACATTGTTGATGTGGAAGGTTTTGTTTGCTGCTGCCTGGTTTGGTTCATTTAACTACACTTAGAACTTAAGGAAGAATGGGGTTTGAGCAGAGGATAGATGTGACTAAATTTCACTGGCATTAGAAAAAGTTAGTAAAATATATCTTAGCCACCTGCTATTGCTATAAAAGTCCAGTAATTTCTGCATTAATAGTACAGAATGCAGCAAAAGTGTATGTATGTGTTTGTGTGTATGTTTATACAGTATTATGTTTGTGTCTGAGAGAAATACACACACACATACGGACACCACTTTACTCATTCCTATATAGACTTTAAAAAATTGCCATTAATATTGCTGATGTGCCTGTAGCAAAACCAGTAGCTGGATAGTTGCAGTTGCTCGAGTTTTTTGTTTTTTGTTATGGGAAATAATAGTTCCACAGCGATTGAGCTGTTTAGAGAAGGGTGCGACTATATTTTATTTTCTTACCATTTAGCTCTGACTCTAATGTTGCATGCTTTGCTGTTTTTTTGCCCCCTTTCTCATTTCCAGGAAGAGAGCCCCCTGAGCGTGTCTAGCCCAGAGTGGCTGCATTACACCAGTGGTGTGGGTACTGGGCGTCGAAGACGCAGATCAGGGGAACAAATCACTTCTTCCCCTGTCTCCCCTAAATCATTGGCTTTCACATCCAGTATTTTTGGCTCATGGCAACAGGTTTTTAAACTTTACTTCATTACACGTTACTGTGCATTCCAAGCAGGAACCAGCTGTCTTTAAGGACATCTAATCCCTTGTTCTGGATTTTGTTCAAAGTAAATTACTTCACCTGTCATTAAAATGTGATTTTTAAAAAAATAATAGTTACTTCCAAAAATGCCCGGGGGGGAAAAAAGCAAGTGCATGTCTTATTTTTGTTTGTTTGTTTTTTCCTACACAATTTTCACTGAATGTATTTGGTTACTGAATTGGTTTCCTTTCAGCACTGTATGGATTAATATAGTTAGTAGCCTAATGGCTTAGCTGTCCTTCAAGACTTTTTTTCCTAAAGAAATAAAAGCAGCATCAACTAATTTGGTGGCAGGCAAATCTAAATGGTTTTCTAAAATGTGTGACAAAATGTCATTGCTGACATTGGCAATAATTGGATTATTCTATATATCGGGTTAGAAATAGATAATATTTTCAATTGCCATTAACTGTGCAGGAAAAAAATCATTAGTACTAATCATTATTTCTCCACACCTTAACTGGATATACTTTTTTTCCTCCCCTCTCTCCTCCTCCTCCTTATTCTTCTCACAGTACTTCACCCATTGTCATGTAAAATATACTGGAATATAAAATCTTGGGGAAAATTAATATAATATTGCATATGCTAGTCAAAAGGCTAATACCTTAAAACAGTCGTCATAATGTTTATACTAAACAATGGATGGTGTTCTGTCGTGAAAACTTTTCTTTTGAAACTATATTGTTTCCACGTGCTCTTGAATTTTTAAAACGTTTTGATGTAGAGAAAAAGTGTTAAGTTAGAGGTTTTGAACATCAGACATTTATCTTGATAGGGGCTGTGTATGGATCAGTGATTGTATGGTGACTTCATCAGCCTGTCTGTATTTCCTCTTTTTTTTCCCCCTTCCAATACAGGCGCAGTTTAGGAGTATTCATTTGGTAAACTAAAATGATACAGTTATCTGTGTTTTCATGGTGTCTGTCCTGTTTTTATCATGAATGCCTGCTTGCACCACTTCATTGCAAGGATCTCATGAGTGAAATGGAACCCCTTCAGCAATAATTGCATGATCTTCCATATTATGTTGGTATTTCTACTAACCCATTGTATGGCTTTTTAATACTTGTCTGTCTTAGCAGGCGGCTGTTTCAAGTTTAATGGATTCAACTAGCCCATTAGACTGCTCTCCTTATTTATCTCTTTCTTATGCCCAGGCGCCATCAGAAAATAACAGTCTCTTTAGACCTCCAAGAACAATTGTGGAGCAAAAGACTAGCAGTATAGGTATGTATATAACTAATAAAATCCTGATTCTTTGTAATGGAACTACCCTGGCTTTAATATTGTTCTGGTAACCGTTTAGGTCTGCAATTTGGCATCACAGTAATTTTAATACCAACTGATTATTGGATCACCAAAAATACACTATCTATGATTATTTTGATGATACTCCTTCGTATCAGTTGAGATGCTCTTGAAAATCAAGCCATTCTTATTTTTCTTGTTTGCTATCTTCCTTTTTCTTTTAAAAAAAGAGTAAAAGTTCTTTGCACTACCCCAAATTCCATCAACTACAGCTTTCAGTGTATAAACATAGCTATTGTAACTGCTGTCTTACAGCATGTTTTGGTTATTTTAATCCAGACACTGTTTTCTAAATAGTGCTGCAGAAGGATACTGATTTTATTAAAGCATATTCTACTATATTATCAATATTATTGAAAGCATTGTTGCCTTCTTCTTCATCTAAAATGGTTTCCAGGGTGGGTTGCATAAAATCAGAAACCAACGAAACCATTCCTGCTTGCAGGTTTACAGTAAGACTACACAAAACCAAAAAGGGATGGTGAAGGAAGAGAGGAAAAAGTCATCTCAGGATACCAGTTTTGAAGGCTAAAGTTCTTACTACATATTCTTTTAATTGAAACAGTGGGGTGGGAAGAGCAGCTCAGTGGAGCTGGTCTTCTAATAGAACAAATGTAAAGGCTTTGCAGGCTCAGCATTCCCTTTCCTGCAACCTGATGAAATACATTCTAGTCAGTAGTACATTATTGGTGATTTGTGTTGCTAAATGTAGATGATCCCACCTTGTATAATGCTTTCAGAGCATATAAAGGTATAAATATTGTCAAACAACATTACATGCAACCTGTTAAAAATTTCTGTATTTCTCTGCTAAATTCTTTACTCCTTTAATGTAGCCTTTATTTGGTATTAATCATACCAGAAGTTTCCCTAGCAAAATGCATACATCAGGCACTCTTGGTTTTTGGAATTTACTTTTTCTAATTTTCAGTCTTCATCTCTGTACTATATCACATTATGAACTTGAAAAAAATACCTGATCTATTTATGTGCATAAGTGAAGATACATCTTTGGTTCAAAAGCCTTTGCTACAGATCTGGCACTCATTTACATTGGATGTGTTTCATCATCACATGTGCTATTAATGTTTTGCTTTTTGTTAGGTCATTAATGGCAACTGCGACTGCTTGCAGTTAGGAGCTTATGGTTAAAACCTATATAGACCAGTTTTCAAATAGGAAATTTCTCCTATTGCAAGTTCCATTGAGAAACACATTATATCAATAGGAAGTTGAAAAAAATAAATTGCATCTATAGTAGCCTCTTTTCAAACTTTTAAATGTAAATTAGAATGTGACAGGTATGCCACTGAAAAATAACCTTGTATTATTGTATATTAATACTACTTTTTACAAATAAGTTTTTAGTTATTAGCAAAAACAAATACAGTTGTTTTATTCAATTAAATTCACTACTAATTTGAAATTAATATATTTTAATACAAGTAGAATGAGTTTAGCTACTGGGCATATTTCATGGGATTCATCTACCAAAGACACAAATGGACACAAGCCACAAGCACATTGTTTGATAAATACTGAAGAATTTCAGGAGAATTTGCATATGAAAATGAGTTTAGTTCTACCATATCCAGAATTCTGTGTTAATTTTTTTTCAGTTCAAGTACAGTTTCTGAAATCTAACCATTATACCTCCACTCTTTCTTTTTATTTTGCATTGCCTCCATCTGGCCCTTTTCCCTTTACCAAGTCGGTTATCTTTCATTTAAGGACAGCCTTATCTTTGGTAAAAGGAACTGTAAACACAAATTATTACAGGAAATTACTGTAAATATCACTAAGACACTACAAGCATAGTGTAAACCTGTCCAAGGCAATGCCGCAAGGTGCCTTTTCTGTGGTAAGAGCAATATGCTTGCATGCTGCATGCATCCCAATGTGAATAGAAGAACACCTGGTTTTTGTATGTATTTTCTCTAACTCCCATCAGGGTCTCACTGTGCGGGCCTGTTTAGCACCTCAGTGCTCGGGGGGTCTTCAAGTGCACCTAATCTACAGGATTATGCTCGTACTCATCGTAAAAAGCTGACTACTTCTGGCTGCATAGATGGTATGTGCACACTTTCGCACATGCATTTACATTTACACATGTCCACTCATATTACACACTAAACAAAGCTTTAAAAAAAGTCCTAGATCTGTTGACTGAATAGAAGGCTGGGTTATTATTTGTCAATATTAAATATAGTGAATCTTACTGCCTATCTTTTCAACATTAGGTTGAGTCTAATGTTTCTTCAGTCCTTCTGTAACACATCATCTTCTAAGTAAAAGCCTTAAGGAATTCAATCTGTATAAAATTTTAACATTTTGAAGTATCACACACATTTTATATTTTGGAAATTCTTGAAATTGGACAGGAATGAAACAGTAAAAAAATAATGTTTTTTAGTTAAAGTTTAGGCTTTGGACAGTTAATGGAAATGCCAGCACCAAGTTTTGAATGCTACTGCAATATTTTCTAACATCCTTGAGAGTAAAAACACATGTACTATTTTTTCTACTGTCACTTCCAGGACATTAAATGCTAATCGTGTATAATTTTGTACATCAAATTTGAAATTACATCTTTATGTCCATGCACTCCATTAAATCCCCAGTTAATATCAAGCAAAGTTTATTGATTTTAAATCTATTTGGCCTATGCACTTTTCCCAATACCTTTTGCATGCCACTTAATTCTAACCTTTTATTTCCTTTCTTTCCACCTTCCTGTCTTTTCTTGAAATGTCCCTCTTCTGGTAGCTGGTTTGAATTTCAGGTACCTGTTTTTCTCTTTCTCAGACACCACACGCTCTGCTGTTAAAAGGTTTTCTATCACATTTGCTCGACACCCAACCAATGGTATGTTTTGCTTTTATTTTAAAAAAATATTCCCTTGCTTCATCCCCCTCAAAACATGGGATGGATATTATTATTCCACTATCTTTCTAAATTCCACTTTAAGCACATAGACATGTGACCAATTATTAGGTATGGCAATTGTTTAATTCCCTTTTCATCTTTTAATTTCATTATTTTTTAATTCACACATCAAATCTTTTGGGGGAATAAAAATTCATGTCTAATTATACACATTCTTCCAAATGACTCAAGCAATGAATACATCTTAATTCATGTTTTTAAAAACTTTTCTGATCTTAAAGCTCCTTGGAATTTCTTCATAATATTCTTTGCCTTCCTGCTGCATTAGATATTTTCGTCCTGAACCTTTGAATCACAGCATAAGAAATGTCTTGCTAAATCAGGTCAAAGTCCATTTACTTAAGCATTTTGTTTCCAATAGCAACCATCAAATGGTGTTGGGAATCTCAGAAGGCAAAAAAGAAAAGACATTTCTGCTTCTTTTTGTCTTCAGCACCCCAAGCTATACTGCCTTTAAACTTGGGGTACTGTTTATTTAATTTCATTAACAACTATTTATAAGAGCACCCCTGTTAATTTAAATTGTCATTTAAAATGAAATCTATTCTATCATCTTCCTTGAAATTGCATCGGATTAAAATAAAAGTTGAAACAGTACACTATAGTAACACTAATACAAGTGGATTACCTTACTTAAATCTTCTTCCCATTACGATGGTACCAGGTTTTATTTAATCAATATTTCCCCCCCAAGTCTGTGAATGAATTCAAAACTATTTTTGTTGTTGTTAAAATTAGATGTTGGAAAATAACTTTTTTTCTGTTCCCATATGAAACATTTTGCACAAACTTTGCCAGAGTCAGTGCTTCTATTACAGAAACTGAACTGACTGCCCCACAACAATAATGCTGCCCTCAATCCTTATTCAAAAGTTTCCAGTACTATTAAGTAACAGACTTCAATAGTAGTGAAGTAATGTGGGGTCTTACTGAAACTACAGAACTATAGTTAACTCTTTGATATATCTGATGATTAGAAACAATCTAATAGGTGTACTTTAGTAATGAAGAATATTTATAAAGATTATTATTATATATTATAAATACTATATGGGCTTGGAAATTTAAAAATATGTTTGAACTCTAAAATTAAGCTATCTAAAATGAGAAAGAAGTTCAGTGCAGTAATGCAAAGCAACTGAAAGTTGGATTTTTAATGTTAACTATTACATATTCGTATAATTAAAATTATGTTCAATAGCTAAATACATTTCATCTAAATTATATGTGCTTAATATGCTTAGTATATTATGCACCACTACATTACACAGCTTTCTCTGATCCATTTAGTATGTTTCTTAGCATCTTTAATAATTTACTGCATGCTTTAGGTATTTATTTGAACCTTAAAGATACTCTCTGATATACTTGTAGTGACGCTTACCTGCTTAGAAACAGAGGCCTGGTTTATTCTCTTTTCCTCACCTTTTCATTGGAGCCTCTCTTTATTTGACTTTGGTAACCCTAACCTGTTTCAGTCTTTCCCCTTCTCTTGTCTTGAGTACAAGGAATATGGTGAAATCAGTGCCTACTGACAGTGCTTTACCTTATTTTCTGGGCCTTTGTGCAGAACATCCAGACCTCTTTAGGTGCTGGTCGGTTTCCTCTGAGGAGTTTCTAGGCTTCAGTGGTATGTCTTTATAGCTTTCAAATGTAAGATGGCAGGGTGGCTTTCTGTTGCTGCGCTAACCCTTTCATTGTCTTCCATTTTGATGTATTTATTTATTTATTTATTTATTTATTTATTGGATTTATCACCGCCCATCTCCCCTGAGGGGGACTCTGGGCGGTTTACAACAGAATACAACTCATTAAAATACAATTATAAATAGACTAAAATACATCTTAATTAACAATTTATAAATATAATAATAGTAAAATCCAAATGGCAGAATCTTCTTAAGTCCATGGGAAGGGCACTCCATGGCCACCCTAAGGCACTAGCCATCCCCAAGAGCATACTTTCTCCTTCCCGCCCCAAGCATATTGACACAAGTTTTAAGCTTTTTCTGAAAGTCCAGGAGCGACTGTCTTATCTCCAGGGGAAGAATGTTCCATAGGGCAGGGGCTACTGCAGAGAAGGCATGCTTCTATGACCCCGCTAGATGGAAATCTTTAACTGATGGGATCCGTAGCATGCCCTCTCTGCTTGTCCGGGTGGGACAGGATGATGTGATGGGGATGAGACGGTCCCTTAGGTAACCTGGTCCCATGCCATGTAGGGCTTTAAAGGTGATAACCAACACCTTGAATTGGACCTGGAAGCAGACTGGAACCCAGTGCAGCTCGCACAGCAGAGGTGTTGCATGTGTTCTCCTTGGGACTTCCAGAATTGTCCGTGCGGCTGCGTTCTGTATCAGCTGTAGCTTCCAGATATTCTTCAAGGGTAGCCCCATGTAGAGCGCGTTACAGTAGTCTATGTGGGAGATAACCATACACACACACACACACACACACATCGCAATAAAAATTTCCCTAGAGTTATGTTTAACTAGAGATAGGCTTCTTTTAAAGACATTAAAGGCTTAAGGAGGAAGTTTTCATTTTCTGTTTCATAGAAATGGCCTCTTAGGAAATATCTAAGAGCATTTGATAATTAGATAATAAAGCTGCTAAAAAGTTGAGTATATGCGTGGCTGCTTAGTTCCCAGTCTAGCCAAGGAGAAATATTAATTATAATAAAAAAATTTCCTGAACACCTTTTCCAAGGTACTGATATCTAAGCGTTAGGATAGGCGTGAGCATTTTAAGAGAGAAAAAATAGCTTGCTACTAAATTCCTTCTTGTAATCCTAGAGTTACTTACAGATTTTTCTCTGGTAAAGAAAAGCTGCAGTTCTTGTGGAATTTACTGTAATGCAAAGAAAGGGTTTGCGCTTGCCTGCATGTATATTGTTGTAGTTCATTTGACCAAGCATTAAAGACGATTAATTTGAATTATACATAAAAGGTTAATTGCTATGATTAAATAAAATGCCCAAATATCCTTTGTAAATTTTACTTTACATATGAAATGTTATAGGTTTTAAAAACAAATTTAAGGAGGCAAAAGTGGTATTGGAACCCTTGAAAGATTGTGAGAGTTAACATTAATATTACATTTTAAATGTGCCCTTGAACTACTTCTTCAATTGTAATCCTGTCTTTGAAATAAATGTCTTGGAAATAATGTAGCAATCTAAGTAAAAATACAATTTCATTCTTTAAACAATATAATTGAAAGTTTATATGGACATCATTTTGTGGGGCACTGTCACAATCAGTTCATGAAACTCCTTCAAATCTCTCATGCATGTATGTATGTATACACACACACACACTTAAATATTTATTTGTTTAGTTAAGTTTGCTTATTTATGAAATACTAGAATACCTGTAGTTATTTTGTCTAAAATAACTTTTATATAATTAATCAGGCAGGTATTAAATAATATATATATAATCTTGCATGTTGAAGTTTTATGAAAGGAGCTTTCCTAAATTTTATCTCAGAAATGTATAATTTAAAATATTCCAAGTTATTTTCCTATTTTGGTGGGAAGCCCAGCTTCATTGGTTATAGAAATAGCCTTGGGATATATTGAAACTTTAACTTAACTAATTCTTAAATACAGCTTCTGCTGAAATGTAGACATTGATGTGACTGTAAGACTACAACTTTATAAGTGATGGTTAAATTGCTGCCTAATTTAACTATGCATGTTCTTGTATAATGTTTATATAGAATTATGAGCTTCATGTGTAATAACCTCTAAATCCTTTGGTCTAAGTATTGCTTTAGTATGTGAAGTGGTCTGTGTACTTATATTCAGATGTTACTTGTGAGAGCCAGAGTGATTTTTGGCAAATCTTGATTCTCCTGTTGACATGTACCATCCCTGAAAATTTTCATCAGAAAATCAGGCAAAATTTTGAACTACTTCTGATGAGAACAAAGAAGTGTCAAAATAAAAATCAGAAGTTTGCTGTGCCGAAAAGTATTTCACTACACATGGCATAGTTTTTTTTCCTATTGTGGCTTTAAATTTCTGTAGATCACTTCACTACCTGAAAAAGAATTCAATGCTTTCTTTTTGGGTGAAAATCTGGGTTTTTCTTTTCTTTTCCAGGCTTTGAATTATATTCCATGGTGCCTTCAATCTGTCCACTAGAAACTCTCCATAACTCCTTGTCATTAAAGCAAGTGGATGAATTTCTTGCCTCAATTACATCCTCAACCTCATGTGAAAATTTTCCACAGACATCTACAGCTTCCTTTCGTAATTATCATACGTTCTGTTTTTCAAACTGCAAAACATTGCTAAGTGTAGAAAATTCCTTAAAATATCAAGAATAGCACTCTGAGTTGCTTACGTATCTCTTTACATAAATAAGGTTAAAAAGAACAGAATCTAAGACACAGAAAACAATATAATACAAAGCACAGTGCCAAAGATAAATAAAAGTCTACATTCATTAAATTCAGATTAAAGGAGGAACCACCTTACAATTTTATTAAATTGCTTGTTTGTTTGCATAGATTTAAAAATACCTGATTCCAGACAACTCAGGGTACATATCCCACCTGTTGAAAAACTCAGGTTTTGATGGCCAGGCTTTTAGTGGATGACTGATAAAACAGTTTCAAAACAAACAAGCATTTCTTAATTCTCTTTACTTTAGCATTTTGACAGAACTCAGCTGAATCTCAAGAAAATGAATCTTGCTTAGCAATAATATACAATTGCCAGACTTAGTGTTTAGAATATAATAACCAAGGTTATTTGCACAACTACAAATACTGAAGATCCCCAAAGTCTTAAGTGCTTTTATTATTCCACACCTCCCTCCCCAACATTCTCTTGTTCAAACCTACTTTTTAAATCAGCTTCACCTATTTCCAAAGACCCTGCAGAACTCACAAGCTTTTCGATGTTCTAAGTTACTTTACGTTAGTGTATGTAGTCCCAACATACTCTACAGGGTTATTTATATGGAAACAAAATGGAGATAGAATGCTATGTATAGTACCTGGAACAAAAAGAGATAACTCTAATGAATAAAAAAAAGAGTAAACCTACAGCCAGATGTAGAACAGTGGACAACCTCCAACTGCTCATACCGATGGCTGAAAATTCCAGGAAGTGCACTTCCCCTCCCATTCCTTAGATAGTTCTACACACACCTGAAAATACTACAGAGATGATCAGTCCAAGTTTTAAATGGGGTGGTTCATGATCTGAGGGGCTGAAGGAGATGAGACATCCCAAAGTCAGGTGGAGTCATTTTATTTCCAAAAGTTGTAGTAGCAGTGTTCAAAAAGTAATAAACTGCCCAGAGTTCCCCCTTTGGGGGAAGATGGGCGGTGATAGTAATTTAATAAATAAAATTAAATAAATAAATAAATAAATATGGTATTTAGTTTTGTTATATAACTTCGGTATTGATAAGATTTGGTGAATTGGCAAATAAAGGTAAAAGGTTTTGTAATCTTCCCCTGCCCCCATTAATCCTTTTAGGGTCTCCATCATTTCTTGATGCCATATCAGAAAGAAAGAGTTCTTTAAATACATACACCCCTGCTAAAATCCAACCAACATCATTTGAAGACTTTGCAGGACGGAGATCTGTTGGGAGAAACCCCTCAGGTAAGTAATGTTTGACAAAGTCTGCTTTAAATGTTCTCATATTAGTAAGCTTTTAATTGATCATATTTTTCTTTAAACATTGAAATACATATAATTTTAATCTGAAATATTTACAGACCTCATTTTCCCTCTTTTATCTGTCTGAAACAGTTTATTGATCATTATTGAATTAAACATGGTGAGAAATAAGTTTCCTTAGCAGGCGACCCTTTTTTTTGTTTTTACTTTAACAGATGGCATTTAAATACCATGTGTTCACAGTGGTGCTCAATCTACGGATGTACAAATGGAAAAAATAGTTTGACCTATGGAAGTGAAATACAGTACATATAACAATTAATGCCCTCCCCACAGCTGTTTTGGATGGGAAATATAGGAAAATCCCATATGAAACCCGATATTGCCCCTGTGACACGGGTGCCTTAGAGACCACGGCCCTTGTTCTTTTGTATTGTCAGTTTTACAGGGACATTCGCCCACCAGTTGATTACCCCGCTTTTATTTAAATTCCCGGGGCACTCTGATAATTTTTACTTACTTTATCTGTTAAACAACCAAGATAAATGTATTTCTTTGAAAGTAGCAAAATTCTGCTACATTATGTGTAAACTTCGCCCACAAATGGTTGCCAACAGTTATTGATACTAGGGGATACTTTTGCTTGTTTTATAGAATATATTTTATTGGCCAGTGACCAAAATAAAGTTTCTATGTCTACATATAAGAAACTCTTCTGAACTGCCATTTTTTTCACATAATATTTTTTGCTTGCACCAGTGATTCGAAAGCTGAAGAGATACCCACCCCCCAAGTACTACTGTATATAATAACCATGTTTTAATATGAAGCTCAGCATGTTTCCAGGGTCCCTCATTTCTTTCAAATGCTCCAGAAGCAGTGTCCCTCAGTACCTTGCAGATCTTGATTTAACTGTCTATAGTTGAAAGTATTTTGTGCGACATCATGGCTCACAATACCTTGACTTTCTTACTACCTGTCATTTGTTCAGTTTGCTTCCAGCCCTCTTCTTTTCTTGGGATTCCATTAAAAATTGCAATTTCAGATTTAAAGCTCTATGTGAGCCAATTCTGTAAGCATTTTTTTATTAAGAATTTTATTAAATTTGAAACAAAGATAAAAACTACAAAAAAGTATGAAACTACAAAAAGAAAAAAAGGGAAAAATAAAAGAGTGTAGAACACAAGAAAAAGGAATTTTAAAGATTACATACAAAGGTGACTTCAGACTTTCAACAGCAAGAATATACAGTAATTTCCATAATCAATCCCTTACTCTATATCAAACCAAGATCCCATTATTTCTATAAATCCTTCCATTAGCACATATACCAGAGCTTTCCAAACTACGTGTTGCGACACAAAAGTGTGTCGCCACACACAGCGTGGTGTGTCGCTACACCACCCGGAAGCGGCGGCGCGCGCGTGCACGGTGGCAGCGGCACGGTATCAGTGTTTCCGCATCTTAGCGGAGGCTGCCGCCGTCGCCGTGCACACGCGCGCCGCCGCACGCCCCCCCCCCGCGCCGCCGCTGCTGGTGTTGCCAGCAGCGGCACTTTGGAAAGCCCTGACATATACAAATCACTAATGCAATTGTGCCTTCCCCTTAAATACTGTATATAAAAAGTATGTTTCTAAATCAGCTTCCCTCCCCCCTAAGACAACATTTATTTATTTATTTCCTTCCTGCTACTATTCTATATATTTCTGTCCACTATAATAAAAACCAAGTTATAAAAATGTATAAATTGTCTGCTTTTATAATTACAACAGTCTTAACCCTATTAAACCTAAAATACCAAGCAATTATTATATCTTATAGATATCTTATAAATCAAACAAACCTTAACAAAGATCCAGTAAATCTTAGTCCAGATCATTAAAGAGAAATGAAATCATAATAACCTCATTATCCATCCAATTGCACATTCTTAAATTTTAACCCCACTTCAAAATAGACTAGAACATTTACATATCTCCCTAAAATATATAAATTACCTACTTTTATAATTAATAATTTGCCAGAAGTACAAGCTGGGTTTAGAAAAGGCAGAGGAACTAGAGACCAAATTGCCAATATCTGCTGGATCAGAGCTTTCCAAACTGTGTGTCATGACACAAAAGTGTGTCGCCACACACAGCGTGGTGTGTCGCCACACCACCCGGAAGCGGCGGTGCGTGCGTGCACGGCGGCAGTGGCTGCCGCCGCCACCATGCACACACGCGCCGCCGCACACCCCCCAGCGCTGCCGCCGTGCACACGCGCGCCACCGCACGCCCCCCTCGCCGCCGCCGTGCACGCGCGCACCACCGCCGCGCTGCCGCCGCCGTCACCGCTGCTCTTTCGCCAGCGGCAGAACTTTGGAAAGCCCTGTGCTAGATAATGGAGAAAGCCAGGGAGTTTCAGAAAAACATCTATTTCTGTTTTATTGACTATTCTAAAGCCTTTGACTGTGTGGATCATAACAAATTGTGGCAAGTTCTTGGTGGTATGGGGATACCAAGTCATCTTGTCTGCCTCCTGAGGAATCTGTATAACAACCAAGTAGCAACGGTAAGAACAGATCACGGAACAACGGACTGGTTTAAGATTGGGAAAGGAGTACGGCAGGGCCGTATACTCTCACCCTAACTATTCAACCTGTACGCAGAACACATCATGCGACACGCTGGACTTGATGAATCCAAGGCTGGAGTTAAAGTCGCTGGGAGAAACATTAACAATCTCAGATATGCAGATGATACCACTTTGATGGCTGAAAGCGAGGAGGAGCTGAAGAGCCTTATGATGAAGGTGAAAGAAGAAAGTGCAAAAGCTGGGTTGCAGTTAAACCTCAAAAAAACCAAGATTATGGCAACGAGCTTGATTGACAACTGGCAAGTAGAGGGAGAAAAAGTGGAGGCAGTGACAGACTTTGTATTTCTAGGCGCAAAGATTACTGCGGACGCTGACTGCAGCCAGGAAATCAGAAGACGTCTACTTCTTGGGAGGAGAGCAATGACAAATCTTGATAAAATAGTTAAGAGCAGAGACATCACACAGACAACAAAGGTCCACATAGTTAAAGCAGTGGTATTCCCCAATGGCTGCAAGAGCTGGACCATAAGGAAGGCGGAGCGAAGGAAGATAGATGCTTTTGAACTGTGGTGTTGGAGGAAAATTCTGAGAGTGCCTTGGACTGCAAGAAGATCAAACCAGTCCATACTCCAGGAAATAAAGCCAGACTGCTCACTTGAGGGAATGATATTAAAGGCAAAACTGAAGTACTTTGGCCACATAATGAGAAGACAGGATACCCTGCAGAAGATGCTGATGCTAGGGAAAGTGGAAGGCAAAAGGAAGAGGGGCCAACCAAGGGCAAGATGGATGGATGATATTCTGGAGGTGACGGACTCGACCTTGGGGGAGCTGGGGATGGCGACGGCCAACAGGAAGCTCTGGCTTGGGCTGGTCCATGAAGTCACGAAGAGTTGGAAGCGACTGAACGAATAAACAACAAAAATAATTAATAATACTATACCAATCTTAACCCTATGAAACCTAAAAACGAAGCACTTATTATTGTACCTTATAGATACCTTATAAATCTTAAAAGTCATACAAATCTTAAAAAGAATCCAATAGATCTTAATCCAAATCATTAAAGAAAAATGAAATTGTAGAAGCCTCATTGTCAATCCAATTAAACATTCTTAATTTTTACCCTACTTCGAAATAAACCAAAACATTTACATATCTCCCTATTACCCACAAGGCATTTTTCTTACAAAAATCAAGCAACCCAACTGCCCCCTTAAAAACACTGACTTCTCAACAAAAAAAAACCTCCCACAAAACAGATTCTCTTCTCTCCCATAACAATCCCTCAGAAAGCCATAACAAACAACTCTTGTAATCTGCAGTTCAAACTGTTGCTTTAACCCCTTCAGCACCAAAATGTAGTCCTCGTCTGGCATTACTTCAGTTTTGCTGTCAGTAGAAAAATCTTCATCCTTATCAAGATCTCCATCTTCTTCCATAAAAACTTCAGCCAGATGATACATTTTAGAAGTCATCTCTTCCCCAGTGTCCCACATATTCTGCAGAATAGTCTGATATAAATCTGAAAGAATCTCTTTATAGGTCAGCTCAGGTTCACAACAATCCTCCATGTTTCAGGCAGTAGATTATAGCTCCCCCTAGATCAGAGCTTTCCAAACTGTGTGTCGCGACACAAAAGTGTGTCACCACACAACCCGGAAGTGGCAGCGGGGGCGTGCACGGCGGCGGCACTGGCGCGCCATCGGTGCTTCCGCGTTTTAGCAGAGGCTGCCGCCACCATGCACGCCCCCGCCCGCACCGGGTTTTCCCGCGGCGACACATGAACATCCGAAGGCGCCGCGGCGGCGCGCAAAGAACGAAAGCGGCAGCAGCGCTTCCGGCTTTTTGCGCGCTGCCGCGGCGGCGGAACTTCCAGATTTTCCCGCGGCGACACACCAAGGGCAGTTGGTGTGTCGCCGCGGGAAAACTTTGGAAAGCCCTGCCCTAGATACTTGACTCGCACAGATAGGAGTTAATGAGTTAATAAAAAACTTCTGAGTGAAATTGACAAGAGAAAGTACGCTAACAAGCAGCTCTCAGAGAAAGTAGGCAGAGAGCTAGAAATTCAAAACAGCAATTTCAATGTGCAGAAAAATATTAAATCCTTCAAATTCGGTACAAAAATAATAACAGGGAGGCAATTATTTATTCTCAATTCTCCTTAGTCTTTAAACGGGAAGACAAGCCAAAACTTAAAAAGATTTTAAAAATTAATCCAGAAATAACGATAAACACCAAGAGAATCCACTTCTTACTGTAGAAAGCCTCTCTTAGGGTACAAAAACTTTAAAAATTTATAAATTGGGTGATTTAGAAATGGGGTTCGATCTAATGTCGCTTTAAGGCTACAGCGCAGCGTGGAAATTGTGATGTCCCTGCCTCCCGTTGTCTCTTACCGGATGGTCGTGAACGCTGTTTGCGATTCTCTGGCTGCAAGATGGCATTTTGGAGTACAAATGGGATATTCCAAGCGTTTTTTAACCATGAAAACGTTCTCGGGCTGCAGGAAAAGCCTGCCTGCGCCCCCCAAAAAAGCCACGTTGACAGATCTGCCCGCGGAGCTCGCGGATACAGCTCGTTAGTCAGCCATGTTCCCCACCGGAAGCCAATTCTGTAAGCATTTTTGAAAGTTACATGTAGCTACAATTTTAAGTTTAGCAGGAGGATTACCAATTTTAAATTAAAATGTGATGTAAAGCACGTATCTAGAGGTTTTAGTTTTAAGAGTGATTCAAAGGAGTGGGTAAGTACACACATAAATAACTGAAAAATGTGAGTAAACTCTTGATCTAGTCTGGTTTGAGAAAGAGCTTAGTTTTAACCCTTAAAAGGACCTTTAGCTGTTCCGATTTAGTTGTGCTCACAAAACATAAGCATGTATTTTAATGGTGTGCAAAGCACCATTTTGAGTTTGAACCCAGTTATTTTTTAGTACAGTGCATATGCCAAATGGACTGCGTGTTATTATGGAAATGTTTTGAGCTCATTTGTAGAAATTGTTTTGAACTCAAAATGAGGCGTTATGAATTCAGCAATAAATTTGGCTGAAATATTGTTTTGTTTCTCTGCAGGTCCCACTGGTTCTTCAGTTCCTGATATTTGACTATAGCATTAGAAGACAAAAAGGAATTAAATAATACTAGTGTGATGTTAGTGGTAAAATGCTTTCTAAAAAGGAATTAAGCACTTCAGGCAAAACTTGAAGGAACGCTCCATTGCCTCTTCTACAGAGAACAAATCCTTGCAGAAAAAGGCAGTTTTTAAAATCACGTTTGCCACAAAGAATGTGTTTTGTTGTATATAAAATAACTGCTGGGGTGCATATTTTCAGGTTAAAGGTAACTTCTTTTCTAAAATATAAAAAGCAACAAAGTTTACACTTGTAATTTTAAGGTACTGATATCTTAAATGTACAAACTGCACAAAATATTTCCATCATTGTTGTCCAAAATATGCGCACAATGCAAAACCAAAACAGCCTAGCGTAGTTGTTTGTATTGCAGATGCAGCTAGAAAGGGAGATAAGAGACAAAAAGGTTTCTTAAAAGGCCACTATTTGGGGATAGATTTACAGTAGGCCTTTAAAAAGACCTTACTATTTTTTTTTAATTACCAAGAAATATTAACATCGCTCTGGCTAATGGCTACTTTTCTGAATATTTCTGATACATATGCATGTTGTTTGAATTACAGATGAAAATTGCTTAAGTCCTTAGACTTGAAAAATGCAAGGAAAATTGAACAGCCCACTGTAGAAACTATTACTCTAAAGATAATGTGTCATATATTTTGAGTCATATTAGCACTAATAGTACATATATAATATTGTATAATTGTATTGTTAAAGGTAAATTTGGTTTCGGTTCACGGATCAGCTTTACTGGAGATTTCTTCTAACTTGACAAGAGTCAGGGCAACCAAAACAAATTAAAAAGAAAACTTTTGTTATGCTAATATAACAGAGCTAATGGTTTCATAGAGAAATATTTTATTTCCATTTCACGCATGCTCACCACTAAGTTAAAAACTCATTCTCACTCTATGTCAATTATTTTCTGTCAGTAGCAATTGTATTGGGAACAAAATGTTAGTCTTGATTCCATTCCGTTCAGTCATTCATCTGTCAAGTTTAAGGTTTAGATTGTAATCTCTCTCCATGCTTCAATTTAAATATGGTTTCTGGAAGCATCACATCCTTCCTACTATTTTGAGGTACCTCTAGTGAGATTTCACAGTAGTGCTTACCTAGCTAAAGGTCTATTGTCCAAAAGGTCATGAATTCATGAATTATTATCTTGCCCTGAACTGATACCTGGCCTGCTCAGTCTTGGCATGGAAGTACCTCTTTTTCCTATTTGAATGTAGACGTATTGGGGGTCAGTTATGGAAAGTATATACATGATTTACCAGATTCTTTGTTTACATCAATATCTGAAATTTGTGCAAGATTATTGTTAACAACCTATGCTTTAATATATGGCATGAATTAATTATGATTTCATTATTTCATAATTTATGAATTTATTTCCTGTTTACATGCTCTCTAAAGGTTCTTTTTTTTAAAAAAAAATTGCTTTTGACACAGGTTTCTGCAAAATACTGTTTAAGGTATAGTCCTAGATATGGATAACAGGGCTTTAGAAAAGCAGAAACAGCTGGTCTGTTTACATCCATGATTGTAATTTTATATATCTGTACATGCTGTCATTTGTCATGTTTTCAAGTGAAAAGAAGTTGCAACATTACCAAATCTACGAAATTACTGTTTCATCACTGCATGTATGGGCATAACCCCATACAGCAAATAGCCATATTGCTGACCTTTTAATCACGCCTGCTGGTAGACAGTGGTTAAAAATAATAATTAGTGCTATCAGACGTCCCAAAAACTGGAACTCTGCTTTTAAAAAAATATTCAGCTTTGTCAACACCTATATATGTTAGTTGTCCTTTGACTTCCCTTATGTCCTTATGAATTACTGAATGGTTAATATATTTTCAGTCTTTGCAGTAACACTATAATTCATAAAGAGCAATATTTTCCTTTATATTAAAAGAGGCGTGGTTTCAGTGCATTTATAAGAATAAAAATACTTTCCATTCAGTAATTCTCCATGAAATTGTAATTGCTTATTAAGCTTGCCACAGCATTGTTGTGCATATTATATGAGATTATATAAGCAATTCTTAATTATTATTTAAGATACCAAATATATGATGGGTTCACAACTCTCATTGCATTTCATCTTCTAAAATTTAAGTTTTTAATATGGACAATGTTTGTCTTGCTCACCTATGAATGTATATGTCATGTTCTGTTTTTTCTATACGAAATGTTATTGTTTAATTATGTATTACATTCCAGTCAACCAAAGCTTTGGCATAAAAATTCAATGTGCTCTTAAATAAAAGAGAGTCAACAGCAAAACAGCATCCATTCAACTTGATCTTTAACCGTTTTTTTTTCTATTTGAAGAATATTCCTACGAGACTGAATATAGTGCTACAGTCTTAAATAAATGTAGGTATATGAGCTATCATTACAGGTAGTCCTCGTTTAGCAATTGCCTCCATTGCTAAACCATTCACAGTTAGGACAGTGATGAAAAAGTAAATTTACGACCAATCCTTGCATTTACAACCTTCACAGGTCTGTAAAGCAAAGGGAAGCTGAAGTAAGATCATAAGCACAGTTGTGGTTCCACTTAGTGACTGCTTCGCTTAACAACTGAGTTGCCGGTCCCAATTGGGATAGCTAAACAAGGGCTACCTGTATTATGTAGTCCAAAATGGCAGTATGCTGAAAATAGTTACTCAGTATTGTTACCAAATTATATGACACTTTGGTATATATTTAGACATGGGTATACAGTTGTAAGGAGGGGCGTGGTGGCTCAGCGGGTAAGACGCCAGGCTTGTCGATTGGAAGATCGCAAGTTCGGAGGTTCGAATCCCTAGCCCTGCGTGTGGAGTGAGCTCCCGCACTAGCTCCAGCTCTTGCCAACCTAGCAATTCGAAAGCATGCAAATGCAAGTAGATTAATAGGTACCACTTTGGTGGGTAGGTAACAGCGTTCTGCGCGTGTCATGCGGCCACATGACCGTGGAAGCGTCTTCGGACAATGCTGGCTCTTCGGCTAACAAACGGAGATGAGAACCGGCCCCTAGAGTCGGACACGACTGCACAAATGTGCGGGGGCAACCTTTACTTTACCTTTATACAGTTGTAATCGAAATTATTCAACCCCCATTGCAAATCAGGTTTATTGTCAAAATTTACAGACTTACTGCTGTTTGCAATGAACATATCAAACAAAAGCAATTGAAATAGCTCAAGACAACGAATGCTTCAAGTGGTGTCCCCAAATTCAACTGAAAATGCAACTTATAATGACTTCTCCAGTCTCAAAATTATTCAACCCCCTGAATAGAATCCGTCACAAGAGCGCACATACAGTATGCAAAACAGGTGTTGTCTCAAGCACACCTGATGCAACTAATCAAGGGCTTCATTAGTTGCACCAGGTGTGCTTGAGCTGGAACACATGAAATACCTGAACTGGCTAGGGGTTTGTTGAGTGTCACGTTTGACTGCATGTTAGAAATATGGCTAAGTCAAAAGAATGGTCCAAAAAGGTAAGAGAAGAGATCATCACCCTTCACAAACAAGGAACAGGATACAAAAAGAGAGCAAAGGCAGTGAATGTACCTAGAGACACCGTTGAAAGCATAGTTCGCAAGTTCAAAGTTAAAGGAACAGTGGTTACACTACCTGAACAGTGCAGAAAAGGGAAGCTCTTAATGGCTGCCACCAGATTTCTGAGAAGGCAGGTTGAGAGAAACCCTCGAGTGACTGCAAAAGACCTGCAGCAATACGTGGTGGCAACAGGCACTGAGGTTGCAGTGAGTACAGTAAGGTGCGTACTAAACACAGAAGGTTTCCGTGCCAGAACTCCAAGACGTACACCACTACTGACCCAAAAGCACAAGAAAAGTCAGCCCCAATATGCTCAAACCCATATAAATAAGCCACAGAAGTTTTGGGATTCTGTTCTGTGGAGCGATGAAACAAAACTGGAACTTTTCGGCCTGATGGATCAGCGGTATGTCTGGAGGAAGAAGAATGAAGCATGCACTGAAAAGAACACTCTGCCTACAGTTAAGCATGGTGGTGGCTCGGTGATGCTCTGGGGCTGCTTTGCATCGTATGGCACTGGAAACCTGCGTGTGGAAGGCAAGATGGATTCATTGAAGTATCAGGGAATCCTAGGAGAAAACGTCATGCCGTCTGTAAGGAAGCTGAAGCTTGGGTGTCATTGGACCTTCCAAAAGGACAATGATCCCAAGCATACCTCAAATTCCACTAAGGCTTGGATGCAGAATAAGTCCTGGAAGATTCTACAGTGGCCATCACAGTCACCTGACTTGAACCCCATAGGAAATCTCTGGTGGGATTTGAAGAAGGCGGTTGCAGCACGCAAACCCAAGAATATTACTGAACTGGAGGCCATTGCTCATGAGGAATGGGCTAAGTTTCCTCAGGAACGCTGCCAGAAGCTGGTGTCTGGCTATGCATCTCATTTGCAGCAGGTCATAACAGCAAAAGGGTGCTCTACTAAGTACTGAAGATGCTTGCCATGAAGGGGTTGAATAATTTTGAGACTGGAGAAGTCATTGTAAGTTGCATTTTCAGTTGAATTTGGGGACACCACTTGAAGCATTTGTTGTGTTGAGCTATTTCAATTACTTTTGTTTGATTTGTTCATTGCAAACAGCTGAAAGTCTGTAAATTTTGACAACCTGATTTGCAATGGGGGTTGAATAATTTCGATTAAAACTGTAAACAAAGCAGCCATCAACAGACACATAGAGGTAAACAATATTTACATACCATTCATAAGAGACAATAGAAAAGCCAAAAGACCAGAACACCACTTTGCCAGCAATCATCACCCAGATATGCAAAGATTAACACCAAGATTAGCACCAGAGGAACAATCAAACAGCACAATATACCCTAATCAAGGAACTATTAACTCAGTCAATCAACCCGTTGGGGGAGATGGGCGGTTATATAAATTAAATAAATAAATAAATAACCAAGTAGCAAACAACAGTCCAATCAAGGAACTATCAAGGAGAGAACAACACCCCCACCAACATAAGCAGAACAAGCCATGGTGTATAAACGGAGAGCAAGTCCCACTCCCTTTTTGCACTGAAGATGTTGCCTAGCCTGGCAATGAAACGTCTGCAAGAAAACAACAAGGCTCAGAGAGCACCAAGGACTCCACTGTAAATAAAGGACACATCTTATGTCACTATGAGCCAGGGGTGCAAAATATTAGAGGGATAGCCTTCTCTCACCAATCTTCACTGGGGAAAACTGGGGACCTCTTACTTCCGTCTTCACATCATAAATAAATTGAAAAGCAGTGAAGCAAGCACAGATCCCTTTTTCACTCAACAAGAAACTCCATATCTGTTAGCAGTGCTGTGATGAAAAACCTAACTTGTCTATGAAATTTATGCATGCATGCATGGATGTAATTTTATCTATTGCCTCAATCCTCATGGAGTCTAGGCAGGTTACAAATGTTAAAATAGCAATAAGAGTAAAAGTACATTTTAAAACTTCAGTAACAAATATATAACAAACATCAAATAATAAAATTCACAAATGCACACACAGGTGCTTGTGGCTCTATGGTCAGTCTCTAAAGACTGGGAAAGCCAAATTTCACTAGTTTCTAAAAGGGGATGGGGGGGGGGGCATCCTTGCCGCAGGGGACAAGCTGGGGAGCTGCCACTGAGAATGCTTGCCATCAAACCCCCTCTCACTGCACTTCCTGGTAAGTGGAGAGCTTTAGTAGCCATTCTCTGACCATGAAGGTCAGATGGGTAGCAGATCTTGGAAAAGGCAGCTCTTAGGTACCCAGGCCCCAAGCCATATTGGGCTTTAAAGGTTCCAACCTGCACTTTGAATCGTGCTCTGAAGCAGAGTGGCAATCAGTCCAGCTCCGGCAGCAGCAGGGCAACATGGCACTACCAAGGCTGGCCAATAAGTACATGGGATGCTGCATTCTGGACCAACTGAAGTTTTTAGGTGGTCTTTAAGGGCAGCCACGTGTAGAGAAAAGTTCGGTAATGTAATTGGGAGGATGTGAGTGACTGTCTCCAGAGCATATTAGAATATAGTACAAATGTGGAGCCTTTGGTCCATACTGGCATCTTTCAACTGACTGAATTAATCTAGCAATGGAAGTCCACAAAATCTGGGTAATTTTAACTTCTGGTGCTTCACAGATTTGTAAATTTGTGAATTGGAAGTGGCAGAAGTAGCACAGTGACGACATAATGGAACAGGTATACATTTATTGCTGTTTATACTATTATGAGAGCTACAGTATTACTGTCTGGAACTCCAACATCACAGTGTGAGTTGCCATGTCCTCAACTCGGACACTGTAAGATGTAGAATCTTCAAAAAAGATCTGATGCTAAATTGTTCATAGAAAAATACTTCTGACCAGTAAAGATTCTTTTTTTTCTGCTGAAAATATACATAAGTCCTGTTTTTTAGCATTTTTCAACCGTCCTGTCATTTTCATAAAAATCTCAATTTTGTCCCGTTTTTCAAACCCGGCGGGAATGGTGCGGAAGGAGGATCCAAGCCGGAGCGTGGACCGGGAGGTGGGGTTTGCAGGCAGGAGCCAATCGCACGGACAGGGGGGGCGGGGTTTGCAGGCGGGAGCCAATTGCACGGACTGGGGGGTGGGGTTTGCAGGCGGAAGCCAATCGCACGGACCATAGATTATTATTGATATACATTATACAACTGTTTAAGACAGAGGACTCATAGAAGACATTAGGTCTGTTTGTGGCATATGGATTTTTAGGCCTGTCACGGCTGTGGTTTTGCTGGTGTGAGCCAGACACGGAGTGGAGGAAAAGGAGGAACAAAAAAAAAAAAAAGCTTAGTTGTGGCCTTGAAGGGTAGCTGCGCTGTCACGGGCTGGGTGAGCTGATCTGGCTGCTAGCCAGGGCTGGTGTAGAGAGATGTTAAGTGAGCAGCTGCATTGGTAGAGGGAGGTATATAGAGGGGCGCGGTGGCTCAGCGGGTTAAACCGCTGAGCCGTTAGACTGCCGACCACAAGGTTGGCAGTTCGAAACCGCGTGACGAGGTGAGCTCTCGTCACTAGCCCTAGCTCTCTGCCAACCCAGCGATTCGAAAGCTAATATAGCAAGTAGATGAATGGGTACCACTCACGTGGGGCAATTTGCGGCGTCCAGCGGAGGGTCGTCCTCGATCCAAAAGAAGACCTGGGAATCCCGGTGATGACGGCGGAGGACGACGGATCCAAAAGAACAGCTTCCTGGACGTCAGCAGCCGGCGCGGAAGCGAGGCATGCTGGGGCATGTAGTCCGATGCCTGCAGCTGAAGAGCCGGTTCCCTGTCCTCTTCCCTATCGCGCGGTAATATGATATATGATGTATAATTTGATGATGTATAAATTAATGTATACTGATGTTGTAAGCCGCCTAGAGCCCTCCAGTAGGGAGGGGATAGGCGGGGTATAAATAAGATAAAATAAATAAATAAAATAAATATATAGGTCTTAGGGACTAGAGCCTGGGGGGACACCCAAGTCCTCAGTTGCCAGTGTAACCCAAAATTGGAGAGAGAAAAGGAGTAAAATTTTGTTGCTGGAGTGGAAGGAGAAGCTGGGGAGAAAAGGCTAGAGAAGAGAGTGAAAAGAGGTGTGCAGGGCAAGTATCGGTTCCTGTTTGGGGTGAGGAGAAGACCCAGAGGGACGAACTCCACCCCAGGCCCCAGGCCCTGGGGGGCTAGAAGGGATCCAGCTGGTTGCAAGCAGTGGCTTCAACCCAAGCTCCTGGAGAGGGCAGAGAGGGGAATTGGCTGCCAATACGGAAATTCTGGTTTTGGAAGTTAATTATGGAATTGCAAATAAAAATATTCCTAAATGCCAATTATAATTTCTAAAATGTTTCCTAGATATCAATTTTCCATTTTCCATTATTTTTAAATCAAAGTTAGCAAGTTGATATTGAGTAGTCATTCTACATCTGTATGACCCAAAAAAATACTGAAAAGGTCTTTTTATTTGCCAAAGATTGTAATAATCATCTTAAAAATCTGAATGGAAGCATAGTCTCCTAAAATAATCCATCTGAGTTTGGCATGACCTATTTTTCTAGATATCAGGCCAGAGTTAAGAAATGAATTAGACTTAACGCAGTGAAAAGAAAGTATAATTGGTAAAGAAGTGATAGCAGCACAAGAGTTATCTAAAGGGTAGCAACTGGTGGAATAGTAACGTATATACAAAAAAATGGCATTGCTATTCTGCATTCATAAATTAGCATAATAATGTCTCTGTGTTGCATCAGGTTTTTGTTTAAATATGAAGTTTTTTTTAAAAAGATACAAAAATGGACAAATGTCACATTTCTCAATTTGCTAGATTAATTTGTTACGTTTACATATAATTATATATTGCAATATAATAATTCAATTATTATCAAGCATGAAGATAGCAGTGTGCACAACAAACCATTATGTCAAAATGACACATCATCTTGTGTCATAAAGTCATCAGGCAAAGAATGCACCTCAGAACTTGTGTCAGACATCTGACACAAGTATTTAAATCATGTCATTTACCCCTCTTGTAGCTCATGCATGCAGATGGATGATGATGATGATGATGATGATGATGATGATGATGATGATGATGATTTAAACTTGTATGCCGCCCAACTCTCAATGAGACAATCATGGACCAGTGAGGGTACCTCCAATATCTTATTTCTGTAGCTGTTAAAGAAATGTGGTGAACTGCCATAGAACTTTGTGCATAGGGCCTTCTAGGAGAAGTATAGAGAACTGAAGACGGCTCTGCAAAAGTGGAGCTGAAGACCGTGGCAAAGACCAAGGAACCGGTGAGTAGACTGGTTCCTTTGAACCTTTCCAGATAAGGAGAGATTGCCCATATGTACTCCAGACGATTGCTCCTTGCAAGGAGATTGCAGGACAGTGGTTTTCCACAGGTTTGAGTGCCAGGAGATGACGGGATCAGCCATCTTGCTTGCAACCATGATGGAGCCTTTTAAAGGACACTAAGTTTGCAAACTTCAGTTTCTAATCACTTTCAGAAATTGCCTGTTAACTATTCTGAAGCTACTAGAGACCTTCGGAACGACGGGTTTGAAAAGTCTTCATCAGGTGAGTTTATTTTCAACAAAAGAAAAAATTACAAGCTTAAGAACTTTTGAAATAAACAGCAAAAAGTGAAATAAGATTTTGATCTAAGAAAGTTATAAACAGATTAAGGGTCCAGATAAATTTGAAATACTGACTTTTGCTATATAAGATTCTGGAATTACCTAAAAAATAAACAACCTCGTGGGAAACAGACTTATTTTAGTTATCCTGGCAATTGCAAGTCATAACAAAAGATAAGTGATGATTTTAGAAACTGGGCACTAGAGGGGACTAAAGGTTTTAAGCAGAAGGAAAAAAAATACGAGCCTGATATCAATTAATACTGGGACTTAATGATACAAAACATTATAACCTCAGAAATATTAAAGGAGATCTTTGAAGAATGGAGCCAGAAGTTAGTAACTACATTTTCAACACTGTCAGTAATTATGTCTGCTTCTATGGATAGATGTTAATGAAGGAATGACAGACGTGGAACAAATTTTATCTGACAAGATAGAGAAAATACAGAATGTGGAACTCCAAATAACAGGCCAAGAGAATGATTTGGAAAAAGACACTTTGCTGGATATACAAAAGAAACCGGCTGAAGTTTTAAAAATTGGAAATACAAATGATAAACCAAGAGAATGACCTGGAAAATGTAAAAGTGGGTTTATTTGATCAAGGTTAAAAGAAGATACTTTTTTGCAATGTTCTGGCAACCCTTTATGGACTTTTTGCAGGATTGAAAAGTTGATGTTCTATGGATTTGCTTATAGATAAGGGGGTGGGATATGGGATGAAGAGATATCTGTTTAACCTTATAGGGGCTGAACAGTTATTAAATTTGTTTATACTTGTTGTGATGAAGGTTGGAAGATGCTTCTTTATATATTTCTTTTCTTTTTCTTCATTCTTTTTCTTTTTTCCTGCACTTTTTATTCTTTCCATTCTCTTTTCTTTCTCTAAGTTTAGTTTGTATTGTTTTTTACTATTGTAATTACAATTCTTAATAAAATTATATTTTTTTAAAAAAAAGAACTTTGTGCATGAAGCCTTGCAACATTAAATGATACACTAACTTTAAATTGGTATCCCAGAAAACAATTGGGAGAATCCCCTGTTGAAATTCTCACAAATCCATGAAACTTATGAATTAAGTAGCTTTAGGGCTAGTTGCTATCAGCCTAAGCTAACTCATATGTTGTGACGATTAAATCAAATGAGAACTGCAGCCACCACTGAGGGGTAAAAATTGAGAGAGAAAGGGAGAAAATTGCTGAGGAAGGGCTGTTGGCTAAACCAGTAAAACTGAAAAGGAGACAAGTAAAGCAAGGTGAACTCTGGACTACTGAGAAATTTAATCATCAACTAGTCTTTAGAAGACCTTACTCAGTGAAGGGCCTGAATTTAAATGAACACATTAAGATATAGTTCCTTAAGTATGATATGTTTCCTTTCTGATTTAAATTTGTCAGTAAAAACATTTGGATAATTCATCATTTGTTTGAAATTGCAAATATTTCCATCACTGACCAAGGGCTAGTTCTTCAGAATTGTGTCACCAGCCTAGCCAACATGTCACGGTTTGTTTTTTTTTAAAAAAATCAAAATAAGGGAAATATTTCCTCTTTTACAAGGAAATTCATAGCAACAGCAGATGATGGAAATGTACCCAGGAAGGAGAAAGTTGCATTAGGAAGGCACAGGAGTGTTTAGGTGAAACCTGGCCAGGAAAAGGAGTAGGATTGGAGGAGAGATCTGGGCTCACCTTGCTATAGGGACTGATGGCTGGAGGAACAATAAAATAGAGGCAAAAATGAAAGTGATTTCAGTATCAGATCTTCAAAACTGTCAACTTTCAGTTCAAGAAAAAAGGAAGCTTCTAAGGGGGTAAAATTGAGCTTGAACCCTGGTGATTTTACTGACATGTCCAGACAGTTTTCTTGACAACGGGACAAAAGAGGTTTGCCCTGTCTTCTTCCAGGATGTTTTCAACTTCCCAGCGAAGCCCACCAGCCCTGGTATTTCCTAGAACAGTGGGAATAGCATGCTGGCTGGGCAATTGTGGGAGTTGAAGTCCACACATTTTAAAGGTGCCAAGGTTGAGAAACACTGTCCTAGACGTTTCTCATCCAAGTACTAACTGTTTAGGGCCAGGGCCAGTCAGGCACTGCTACCTGATGAGGTAAATGGATTTTATAACACCTTGTGAGCCTTTAGAGTCCCAGATTTCATGAACAAGGCTCACACCCTCACGAAGGCCTAAACGTGTCCGACGAGAAGGAACCATGAGGTTTATTTCCGACCAATCATGCCTTGGATTGCGATAGGGAGAAAAAGAAGTTCGTCTTTGAAGTGCCCGGAACCTTCTTTTCCTTCTTTATGACCTCACAAGTTCCATCAGGTCTGATTGAACAAAAACGCGCGAAAGGCAGCGGCGGCTGCCAAGGGAGCGGGGACGGATGGGGAAGAAAGGCGCCATTAGGAGAAGGCAAAAACAAGCTTAAACGCTCCGCATTTCCCATGCTTGGAGCCAGGCCTGAAAATAAGGAAGGCCCTAACGAAGGTACCAGTGGGCGGGCTAGCAGCAGCGGCAGGGGGAGCGGCTCTCCTCCACGCCACGCCAACTCCAATCCCCGCCCCAGGCCGGCGGAATAAGAGCGGGGAGGGGCTGCAGGTTGCTTCTCTCTCGCTCTTTCGCCTGGTCAGCGTCACGGGCGGCGGGAGCGCGGCCCGCAGGCCTGGCATCCTGGACCGCAGGTGGGAAAGACCGGGGGCGCGATGGTGCCACAGGACTGGGAGGGGGTGGGCGCTTGCGAGGCCACCGGCGGCTGGGCCGGTGGAGGGGTTGCGGGGCGCGCCCATGCAGCCTGCAGGCGGGATGGGCACCGGCAGCTGCAAGCTGCAGAGCAGGGGAGCGAGACGGCAGCGCCAGCGAGGCGACAAGGAGCGACGGCGCGCGCCCACCCGCTGACTGCGGTGCGGCGTCCCTTGGGCACAGCCTATGTGTGCTTGCGGGTGCGTGGGTGGGTGGGTGGGTGGGCGCCACCCTCGAGAAGTAAATGCTTGTAAACATAAGGGCGCGCCTTGCCTCTTGGAAGCCGGAGGCTTGCTCTACGATTCACGACGGCGAAGATGCGGTCGCCGGTTCTTTAAAGGTCACCTATGCGCGGACGTAGGTAAACACTCCAACGCTAGCTGGGTTTACGTGTGCCCATCAGATACATGTGAATGTATAAATCTTGGTGCGCGCGCACATTCTCAAGCATCTGTGACGCAGTGTGTTCATTGTGTCTGCGTGTATCTGAATCAGTAAAGCGATGTATTGGATTTCGTTCAGAGATGTGTGTAGGTCACATTCGTGCAGGCGGTATGTATAAAATAACTGCAAATTGTCTTGGCATACTTTATGCAGAGTGTATGTTGTCGGCATACCTTTGTACAGGGTGTAAGTTCATAGTTTCATGCATGTACTTGACTTTAAGATATTCTTATTTAAGCTTTTGTGTAGTTTAGCATGTATGATATTAGCTCTTAGACTAAAAGCCTTTGCTTATTGGGTATTTAATGAAGTGTTCAAGATTAAACTTATTAAATTAAATAACATTAAATCACCTTCAGATGAGCAGTTCCATCTATATTTAAACATGCCAGTTTCAGTGGCATTTATGGATCTCTGATCCTTGCTAGATCCTACATATCTTTGTTTTGGATATGTAGGATATATCTTGTAGGATATGCCGGTATTTTTACAGGGAAGAAAATGTGAAAGCAGTGTGATTCCTTTATATGGGGTTTGGCTCTTCAATTTAAGTAATTTGACTGTATTAAACTCTTTGATTTTATAAGACTTTAAGGAGCCAAGTAGCAAAACCACAAATCTAAGCAAGCCTCAATCATTGTACAGCTTTTCATGTTTGGTGTATGTGTGTTTTGTTTGCAGTTTCATGGAAAGAAGGTAGTAGAGCTCTGAAGTTTTGCTAGTTGTCTGCTGCTTGCAGCATATACTTCAGTGCACTTCTGTCATCCCAATGAGACAGAGGGCTAAAGCTGCATTAAGGAATAGAGCTGATTCTGAAGCATAGTTCCTATGCATGTGTGTATGTGTGAGTGCCCAGGTGCTTCAAGGACTCTCCTTGGTACTGCTGCCTTGGCTCATTGTCCATAAAAGGAAGTAGCACTATGGAGAGCTCTTGGCAGCTACAGATTCCCTGCATAACAGAGAGAGATCTCTTTCATTTGGCTTGCATTCAAATGTAATCTGGTCCTCTAAATGAGATCTAGATGATGAAGGGAATCTCAGCAGCATGACTGCAGATAAAACAAATTCAGCATTTAGACTTGAAAAATGTAATGTTTTCATCAACAGCAAAGTAGTTAAAAATGTTAAGAGGTTTTTTTTCCAGATAAGATGACTGCTGGATATTTTCAGCAATGACAGCATACTATAAATAAATACTACTTTCCTGCCCTGCCTTTATTTCTCACCTGATACTTTTTTTTAAACAGTCCCAGGACTTTTAGTTCTGCAGCTTCAATTCTAAAATTTGTTTGCATTTTGAGGATGGCTTTTGGAGTAAAAGAAAAGAAAAGAAACCTCACAAAGCTGTTTCAGCATATGAATATTTACAATAATAATATATTTTAAAACCATTATTAACAACAGTAAGATAAAAACTAGTGGCAACAGATTTAAAAGATTTAGCCAACAATAACACTAAATGTAAAAAAATTGTACCCCAAAACCATATCCAGCAATCTAGTAAAATTATACATTATTTTGTACTTTGATGCAAAATTGCTAAGCTCTGTTTTGATCTGCTGTTGCCCTTTCCATAGGTAACTTTCTAAGGAGCAAATCCTGAGGCCTGCTTCTAGTTTTACACTTAACAGGTTTAGGAGAACTGAGGTATACCATGCATGTTACATCCTTTTGAATGGCAGAGGGTGAAGGTATGCTAATATCTAAAACACAATAGTTTTGTATATTGTCTCCCTTTTGATGTTTAATAATAAATCCATGAAGAACTTCTGAGAAGGTGTCAGGTGGTCTGTTTCTTATATGATCAGGCTATGGCTGAAGGAACCCCCATGTGTGTGTACATACACACACACACACACACACACACACACACACACACATACAGAGAGGATATAAAAATATCCATAGGTATAAAAATAATGATCAATCTGATTCCTGGCCCAGTAGAGTAAGCCTTATACAAGCCCATGTGAATGTAAGCCTGTGTATTATCAGAGAGACATTCCTCATTCCAGTTTGGAAAAAAAATCCTTATTAAAACTAATATAGCATTGTATGGTACAGAATTATATGCTAGAAGTATTTATATGCAAAGGTATCTTATTGCTGCCCATCAGGCTCCCAGTCCTTTATTAATTTTTATTATTTATGTATTTATTTGTAATCTATGTTACAAATGTATGGAGGATCTGCCAGCCTCCAGTACCATATTTATATCCAGGAATGCTTCTCGGACTTCCATGGACCCCAGATTAATTTTGGAAAATAAAGGGTGAGGTTGTAGGAAGGAGACACTGTTTTTGTTCATGACTGCTTTCCCTCTTTTATGTTTTATTTGTTGGCTGTTTTGGTTGGTTTTGTTTTCTTTTGTCTGCTTGTTCTTACGATGAACTATATATATTTGTTGCTTATGTGTCTGTCTTCTTTCTCTCTTTGTGTTGCTTGTCTTTGAACTTCATCAGTTTGATTTTGGATTTATTTTTTTTTCCTTACAAAGTAGAAACTGTGGCTTCAAAAGAGTATTATTTTGAAGCACGTCCCCTCACTTCTTTCTTTCTTGGGTAAGTTTATATCCCTATTAGCATAATTTGGAATTGTTTTCTAACTGGCTATAATTGCAATCATAGCCATTTCATGAACGGGCAAATCTACCATGTAACTGTTCCGTCATAAGTGCTATATGTATTCTGAAAATGCCCACTGGCTGAGAATATTGGAGATCTTCATATATGAATGTGCAAGGAACTGTTGAACTACACATAGGAAAGATGTTCTGGAGAATAAATCCAACAAAAGATAAAATGTATGCACCATATAAATGCTGTCAGGCATATGTACACTGAAAACATAACTAGGAAACATCTGTTGCTAGGGAGAGAGTAATGGCTAGGGACTAAGACTGGTTGATGTGATCTCATTTTCACAATGAACCAGGCTTAATTATCACCCATAACAAAAATTATTTGAGTGTGATATTTTACATGGGTAATAAGGAGAAAAAATACCTCTTACGCTTTTTTCTTACTATTACTCTCTCAGGGAAAATGCAGACATGTATCATGGGTATTTTTCAGCCATGGCTGAGTAGAGAAAAATTCTAGAATGTTTCAGCTATATCCTCTTTGCTTGATGGATATAGCTGGCTTGAAATTGCAGGAAATGTCTGTTCTTCAGTGGATTCTCATTAAACTGAAGTATCAAATGAGATCCTTCATTTTTATTATTGATATTTTTTTTCAACATGTTTGTTAATGACTTGGATGAAGAGGAGGAGGGAATGCTTATCAGATTTGATGCAAAAATGGGTGGGATAGCTAATACTCTAAAAAACAGAAATAAAATTTAAAACTATCCTAAGAGAAATGAGCTGAAAGTTACAGAATGAAATTAAATATAGACAAATGCATTTTTTCACTTAGGAAATAGAAATCAAATGCATACATACTGAATTCAGGTTACCTGCCTGAGTAACATTACATGTGAAAATGATCTTAGAATAGTAGTTAACTGCAAACTGAATATGAGTCAGCAGTGTGATATAGCTGCAGAACAAGGCAAATGTCATTTTATTCTGCATTGGTCAAATCCCATCTTCAGCGATATGTCAATTTAAGGAAACACATTTTAAGAAGGATTCAGATCAACTGGACAGGTCCAGAGAAGATCACAAGGATGATCAGAGCAGTAAAAAATAAATCCTACAGGAAGAGATGGAATTGGAAATGTTTAGCCTTTAGACTCATGCGGAAGGGGAATATGATGGCGTTCTTCGAGTCACAGAAATGATGTCACACAGAGGGTCATACCTGTTCTTTGTCGTTTCAGAGTGCAAGATAGAAATAATTTATTTCAGTTGCAGGAAGAACTGACTGAATATTAGAAAGCATGTCTTAACACTAAGAAAGTTTAGCAGTATTTACCTAAAGAAGAGGTAGAGGCAGCAACCTTCCATGAATATTTTAACTTGGATTTCTGTACCAAGTACAGACATGATTGCCTAAATGACTCCTTCCAACTCTGATTTTATGATTGTCTTGAGTCTTGTCTCTGATCACTGTTTCTCCATAGAGCAATACACCAGTGATGATGACAACCCTACTTTTTTTTTTACCACCTGCTTTTCCTAGCCTGGCACTGTCTAGATACATATGGAATGAAACACACAGAATTCCTGGATAATATGATCTCTGAGCAGGTGCTTGCTCTCTGGAAATGTTGGCAGTTGCAACTGGAGAGAGACAAGTTGGAAAAACTGCTGTATATTATTAACTTTCAGATTATGTTCCATGGAATTGTACATTAGGAGAAATTTCCCCCTAAAAATATTGTGATTAATAATAACTTTATACCTAAGCTGCAGTTTCTTGGACCCTTAAAGGGCAAGTACTGTATTCCTATTAAAGATGACCCTACATGCAGCTGGCTGATTACTCAAGGCTTAGAGAAATCACGTGTGTCTGCATCTCTTTTGTTGGGGTCTTCTAGAACAGTTCATAATTTGTGAAATTCCAACAGTTTCTGTTTCTGGTTAACACTTCCTAGAAGTGCCCTTTTATCAGGGGAGTAATTTTCATTTGTACAGTCTAGAACAGAGCTTTCCAAACTGTGTCGCGACACAAAAGTGTGTCGCCACACACAGTCTGGTGTGTCGCCACACAACCCGGAAGCGCTGATCATCATCAGCGCTTCCAGGTTTTCCTGCGGCGACACACCAACTGCAGTGCGCAAAACCCGAAAGCGGCAGCAGTGCTTCCGGGTTTTTGTGCACTGCCGCAAGGACGGCACTTCCGGGTTTTCCTGCGGCGACACACCAACACCGGTTGGTGTGTCGCCGCGGGAAAAACTTTGGAAAGCCCTGGTCTAGAAGAAAGCAAAAAGAAACTGCTGATGCTCCCCAGAATATTCTTTCTCACCCTTGTTCTCACCCATGCACACAACCTGTAAAATAAAATGTATGAAACTGAATTAAATCTCACTGATTTCATGGGTCTTTTTGAACCATGGGTAAGTCTAAGTCTGACAGCCACTTAGAGTTTTGTTTGGATTGAGTGGCATATAAGTTTTAGTCAGAAAATAAATAATACATATGTTAATGACCTTCATATGCTATTTGATTAATACTATAAAACATCCTTCACTTGAATGATTCATTCCAGATAAGTTGTGACTACAGTATCCACAATTCCTAAATAATTTGGCTGTGTTGACTGGGAATTCTGGAAACTGTAGCCCCAGCATAACTTGAAACCATTAGGTTGGGTAAGGACATGTAAACACTGTCATTTTTAATTCTTAACACTTTTAGTCTACAAAATTTGTGTGAGATTTGTCATTATGGAACAGTAACTGATATAAACATGACATTTCAGAGAAATCCAATGCTGACTTAGCTATTCTCCTACACTTGTCAGCCATCATGCTAAATGACAGAGATCTTTATATAAAAATGTATCCCTTACATTGAAAGCAAAAGTTTGTTAGCCTTCAAGATTACTTGTACAAAACAGCAAAGAAAGGATCAGCCAGCTGTCCTGTGCAATATTCAACAGTCTACAAGGAAAACACAAGTGTTACTCAGGCATCATGTGACAAACAAATGTACTTCCCAAGTTCATTGGCCCATATTAAAAGTAATAGTATGACCATGATTTATTGCATGGACAGATATATAATTACCATGCTAATGTCAGGCCTGCACAACTTGTAGAGGGCAAAGCACCAGATTACTACCTTAAAAATAATTGGGATCCGCAAAGGAACAGCTGGAGGGCAGATCAGCTGTTCCATGGTGCAGCAGCAATGGAGCTGGCTGTTTCTGTGAGGCCCGGAGGTGCTCAGCAGCATGTCTTTTGAGGTGGGAGTGGCTGCGAAAACGTAGGCGGTGGTGGATCCTTCCTGGCACTAGTCGATTGGATATTTTTCAAAAAACGCCAGCGGGCCATACAAGGCTGCTTGGCAGGCTGCATCCTGTATGTACATCCATGTTAACTGCAGGTCAATGTGCGGTGCTTATTTCAGTACATAGTTTCCTGACTCATGCTACCTATAAAGCAGGACTAGAATTAAAGAACCTGAAAAACAACTGTTCTGAATGGTAATGGTAAAAGAGAGGAGGGCAGCAGATTTTGTGAAGAACACTCCATTTTATTTGTACTAATTTCATTTTTTAGATCAAGTCTTGGCAAAGAGGCTTACAATAACAGCATTAAAAGAAAGGGCAGATTCCAGTGGTAAGTTTCTATTAGTAAAACTAGAAGAGGATGATTAAACCCTTCTGGGATACCCTCAAAATTTATTCCAGAGTGTTCCCCCCAAATATGCAGAGCGGTTGGGGGCAGAGAAGAATGAGGAAAGGGCCTGTTGCGTGATTTTGGATTCTACTCAAAATAATTAATCAAATCACTTACCAAAAATAAACAATCAGCTAAAATCGCAACTAGGGCTTTGGCTATCAAATCAGTAAAACGCTCAGTTGTGATTTAAAACTCATTGATCTTCAATTATACCTTGCTATATAAATCATAAACCTCTGGGTAGAAAGACAGAGTATAGACTCTATAAATCATATTCCTAATAAACCTTATACATATAAAAGCATATGCTTTGAGAGTATGTATATATATATATATGTATATTTGTAATAAAAAATGAATACCCATTATCACAATATCTGCATTTGAAGATTATGTGTTCAGTTAACTTCGTTTTGGATTGTTTTACACAAAGCACTTCAAGGATCCCCCCCCCCTTCTTTAAGATATTGGTGAGTGATTATTTTCATAAAAAGGAAGCTGGATTACAGACTCTCACAGCCTTTCCAATCTGGTGCCTTCAAGATATATTGCTACTGCAGCCTCATAATTCCCAGACAGCATGTGATCCTCAGGGTGCACTGTTGTGAAGGCTGAATCATCAGAGTTGTTTTCTGTGGAGATTACCACTATTTTAGTTTATATGATGTGCATAAGAAGCCCATGTATTTGACGAGGAGCAACTACAACATTTATTGGAGCTTCCCCCTAAATTAATGCACTAATAGAATTACAGCTTGGATCTTTCTTTCTGCAGGATGCTATTACATTTTAGAAATGTAAATCTCTCTTTCTGATGCACTTTTTCTCTGAGGTTGCAGGTGAAGAATTTGTTTTTAAAAAATCAATTCTATGTATGGTGAAGATGACTTCACAAGTTGATCGTTTTTTCATAGAAAGCATTTCTGCGTAAGAGATGGAATGTAGCCTTTTTGTGTGTTCAGCACCTATGGCAGTCTGTACACATGGACTGTATATTGTTTCCTTCAGTAAAGTGTTTATTAGGTGTGTATTTTGTAAAACATGCTACAGGTTGAAAGTAACTCCTAAAAAAATCAGTACATTCTTCCGCTATGATTGTGATGAAAAAGAAAACCTGCTGCTTATTTCTGGTCCTGTTCATTCAAAATTGGTTCAAACAGACTTATCAAGTGACTCCAGCAAGTGGTCACTTGCAGGCCCTTTTGCAGATGGGGGGGTTATAACCAAGGGAGGATGTTCTGCACTGAGATCAGGGGTTGCAGCACAAGACAGCAAAGAGATTTCAGTACCATAGGACCCAAACTTCACCGTGTAATGTTTGATAGGTTCAAAACAGCATTTGTTACTAGAACATAGTTGAAATTGTAAATATGCAATAAAAAACAATGACTTTTTATTGCTGGTTTTGTTTTCGCTGAGGTTTGTAAACCATAGTTTGTGATTTAGAATGTGTGGAAATATACCCAATTATGATTTATTCAGTACACCCTAGTGAAGCAACCCATAGTTTAGAATGAGATGTGAACCTAGCCAATATCTGTCCAAATAATAGTAGGCCAGATTGAAAAAAATAATAATTGCAGATTTTTTGTCCTATGTCATGTGTGAGTGTGTGAGAGAGAGAGGGTGTGTGTGTGTGGAAGCTGCTAAATTGCTGGGGGCGGGGGTTTGTTTGTTTAATTTGAGGTTGGCAAATCCCAGCAGGTAGCAATACTTGGCTAGCCTTCTCTGGTTTGGAGCCTTGGGAAGGTTGGGCCCGATTAATACATGGGTGTGGGACCACCAGTGAATCCTTAGAATTGTAGTGTGAACTGGGAAGTTGAAATGAGGGTGATCCACTTCCATATCAGTGCCAATAAAACTGCATGGATGCACTCATCTCTTTCATTTTTTTATTTTGTGGTCACTGTAGTGTATTTACCACAAGTAACTTTCAGGCATAGTAATGCATCATGATAAGACGTAGGATAGTGAGAAGGTGCACGCTGCTCTCTTCTCCCTACATGGTTCTTTAATCACGGTCAAAGACTTTTCAAGGTTACTCACATTGTCAGAAATCAGAATTGCTACCATTTCTAATTATCAGAAATGTAGTTTGAAATCAAAGTTTTGACAGCCACAAAAAAGCTCCCAGCCCTGACAAAAAGTGTGATCGGGGTTAGATAATGGTAGCTTATTCATGCTGATCCCTTTGTATGGCTGAATGTTTTGTATGAACGAGTCTTCTCTATCCATTTGACCCTTTTGGCATATCAGAAAGTAGATGAATACTTAGATGGTTTATTTTCTTGTGGGCAAAGGGTTGCATGAGTGAACACAATGCTTTGTTTGTTTTGAAAATACAGTCCTCCCTTCTAAAGCTCAATCATCACTTAGAGAATCTAAAATCCACATCTACAGTCAGTACATGACAACACCATACCACAAAAGCAAATAATTGCAAAGAAGAGTTATATTATAAAAGGTGGCAGATAACAGCAACTAAGAACATCCCTTTGTAAATAAGAATGGCTTAACCTACTGGCAAAAGGGCATCAACCTAATCTCTGGATCACTGCAGTTTTTATTAAGGGGTTTATATGAGGACACACTCACTTTGTTTTCAATCTGAGCTAAATACTGAAAGAGCCAAGGGTCATGTGCTGTGGTCCAGTAGGAAGCAGAAATTGAGGGTTTGTCCCCCCCCCCCCCCAGAAACGAGCACCCACTGAAAGTAATGAGAAACGTGCAAGGCTTTTTAGGTTGTTGCTTAGCTGTGCATTGGAATATCAGATTCATTTCAGTGTAGCAAGAAAAGAGATAAGCGAGGGCAGAGTTGCTTCAGGGAAAACTATTTTCATTGAATTATGTGGAGAAGGGAGTTCTCCACAGAGAACTGTGAATGGTTTTCAGAAGCCATCTTCTGAAAACATGGCTGTTTCTGCTCTTTAAGGATTTAGCCTGTATTTCATCAAGAAAATTGAACACTGGCTTGCCCTCTAACTGATGGCAGCATGTGAAAATAAAAAGAGACATTTTAATTTTATCTTGCAGATAAAATTTCTACTTCCTTCTACTTCTTTCAGCTGTATGATTCCCTCTAATTTGTCTTGTGGCTCTACTACTAGGGTAAGATCTGGTGATGGAAATATAGTTAGAATGATCATTATGTTTCCTCTCCACAGCTAGTATTAGAGTGAGAGGATATTATTATTTTCAGTTTATGGATAAAGATTGGGAGCTGAACCTGGTAGGAAGGAAGAAAGGAATGACAGATATGCAGAGACACAGAACAGTTTTATGCCAAAAGTGGAATGCGAATCCAGTTCCAGTCCTCGGTTTGTTACCGTGTGCTGGCTGACTTTGGAAGCCTCTGCAAAGCAAGACAGAAATCACTGCCATTTCTCAACTGACACCAGTTCCATCTGTGTTTCTCTGTATCATGCTAATAAAACTGTTTTTGTATTTTTAGGGTATTGGATTCTTACTTAAAATGGAAGTTGACATTAATGGAGAGGCCAGATCTATGCTAGCCACTCTCCCCTTGCCTATCGCTGAGGTGAGTGCTACAGGCAAAACTGACACCGAGAAACCTCGCTGCTCCAGCACCCCATGCTCACCAATGCGCCAGACTGTTTCAGGTTACCAGATCCTCCACATGGATTCTAACTACTTGGTTGGCTTCACAACTGGGGAGGAGCTCCTGAAATTAGCCCAAAAGTGTACTGTAGAAGAAGAGAATAAAGTTGAAGTGGTGGGGCCTACTTTGCGCTCCAAACAGCTTGATTCAGGACTTTCCCGTTCTTCCCGAGTGTGCAAAGCCAGAAGCAGGTATTACCAGCCTTATGAGATCCCAGCGATCAATGGCCGTAGAAGGCGACGGATGCCCAGCTCAGGGGATAAATGCAGCAAGCCACTACCTTATGAACCATACAAGGCATTTCATGGTCCTTTGCCTCTCTGCCTTTTCAAAGGTAAAATAGCTCACTCAAAATCCCTAGACTACCTCAATTTAGACAGAATGAACATCAAGGAACCAGCCGATACAGAAGTGCTTCAGTATCAGCTCCAGCACCTCACTCTGAGAGGGGACCGTATGTTTGCTAGGAACAACACATGAACATAAATCATCCTTAATTCTCCACTGCATCAAGATTGTCTATACAATGTAGACAGCCATGCACTTGGTACCTGGTTGGATCAGAAAAGTGTTACTAGACCATAACATAGGAAGATGAGGTGCGTGTGTGTATGTGTGCGTGCACGTGGGTGTGTGCGGAAACAACATGGAAGGAGTTATTGAAAAATTCTGACAAGAAATTTCTTGGGAATACTGTAACAAAACAAAAAGTTTTGCACATGGATACCTGAAATTTATGGCAATTTAACACTGAAAAATTAATGTAATGTGAATTGTGTTTCTGACTGAGCTTGCTGTAAGAAATTACTCATGGATAAGCACTGAAATACATTATTTAATATTAATAATATGTGCATATGCAATGAGTTTTACATTATAGGACAAAATATTTCACTAAAACCATGTGTTCTTTAAAATAATCCAGTTTACACTCACTGTAGCTGGTTTTGCACTGGGAACAAAAGAAAAGAAAAACGGCTAATGAAATTAAGCCTCAGTACTTACTGTACATTACTAGAGCTGACTTTTTTTAAATGTGTAATTGAATTACTACTTGCATTTCAAACTAATTTCAGTGTAAATTTTTTTTAAAAATCCTAAAATGTGTTTTGAAGAAAAAAAATCAAAAGAAAACCACTGAGTTTAATTTTGTACGTTTTTTCAAATAATTATCTTAACACAGGAAACCTTTATGGTGTGTGGTGTGAGTATGTATGAATACATATATACATACACACACAAATGCTGAAAAACCATTTGCATCTGTGATATTCAACATTTAGATTTTACAATTACAGTACTACATAGGTATGATAGGAAGTTATGACATTTTAGCACTGCATTTGAACATTCCAATTTATTTACAGCACTGATAATTACAACTTTGTTTTGTTTTTCTTTTAAAAAAAGACTTTCAGGTTGCCATTAGATTATTGATTACTCCAAATGTACTAGTGTAAATCATCTCCAAACAAATCATATTATACATTTTAATATTTATTATTGTTATTCTCTTTTAAGATATGCTGCTTATTACTGAAAGAGTGTGCAATCATGTTATGTTCTTGGTCTGTAAGTTATTTAGAAGTGAAAGCTTAACTTTTGTGGATACAGTAAGGAATGCTTAAATTGTTTATGAAACAGCCTTTTTAAAACCATTCCTTGCACAGTTTTGATTTACTTGGAAAAGACTTATCTCTTAAGAAAGAATACAGAAAGCATATGCTTTGAAAGCATAAGGGTTGTCTCTTCTTTGACATCTTGTACAACAGTTATGCCCAATTTGCAGTGCATAAACTATGGATCAGTTTTGTTTAACTTGAGAAGATGCTTGCAATTTTTACAAGTTGCACTGCTATATTATAGCGAAAAATGATTTCTTAAGAAACTACTCTGCATGGCCTTCTAGTGTAAACAGAAGAGTACTGTCCAATGCCAAAGAAAGGATTTTTACATTTATTGATTAAACATAAATAATATTAATTATTGATTTTCTCCTATGAAGCAACATTGACTATAAAATAAAAGGGTAATATCCATACTTTTCTATGGCCCTTGGTATGTGTTGCTCTTTTGAAACATGGGAAAGATAATCCGCCTGACTATCATTTTACATTCTTTCCTAAAAATGTATGTGTGTTATAAATGTATGCATTGATTTTATATATTTTCATATATATTGTAGATCCTGACACAACAAAAAGAATTTAGTTTCCTTGGATCTGATACCTTTGAGAAACTATGACATGGAATCTACTACGTATTTAATATTCAGAGAATTGCTATAATTTAATCACTTTTTCCTTGCCATTGTAATAGCGGAAACAGCTGCATTTGCCTACAGCTCACTTTATAATGAGGTTTCTCAGTGATTTTTTTATCTGGGAAAGGATTGCCCACTGGAAATGAATAGCCATGGTGTATGCATGAATCTGTTCTTGTTATGATGTGCAATGACTCGCTGCATTCGGGGGGATAATTAATACATATCAGAGAAGCCTCAGATTTGTTGTTATAAAGTTTGCTTATAAAGTAAATGGTTGGCCTCACCTTATGTGGCTTTTGACCTATTTTCTTGGGGGAAAAAATTGTTTTTAATTTCTAAAGTTTTCTGCAACTCCCAAGTCAGTTCTCTGGCAAGATAATCAGCCCGTTGCTGACAGCCTGTGGTGTAAAAGTGGGAAAATACAAATTTGACATATTTTTCCCACTATTTTTAGAAACTGTTCTAAAAGTCACTTAAACTATAGCACATCAGTTTCTCTTCTTATATGAAAGTTTATTTCAGTGATTGTATTAATTGCCTGGAGTTTGCTCTTCTATTATTACTTGGTTTTGAAGAGTCATTGAGAGTCGGGTGGCATACACGTTTAATAATAAATTAATACATTAATTTTATTAGGATAACTTACCTTGAAATGAATATTGAATGATGACCTACCAAGAAAGTAAAACTTGAATGGAAAATTATGACCTGAAGTCTTTTTACCAAGTAATCATTCATCGAGTTCAGTATTTTCTTGACCAAACACAGAGTTGATCGTGGGCCAGGATATTAAAAGCCACATCCTAGCTACATAGAGAGCATGCTTCCATACTTGGTTGCCCCATTCATGTGCCCTAACTTCCTATGGCTCCTCCTCCTCACCTGATTCCCACAAAAAATCTCAGGTGGCAGGTATTTCATAATTTTTCAATCAAGACATCAGGCATGTCGGGGGAGAATCACAATCTGAAGAATGGCAGGCGCAGTGCCGCAATCCAAGCTTCCCTCCTTTTGTATGTACATTCAGCATATGTACAAAAATGGTAGAGGTTGGATCGCTGTAACTTTCTCGTGACGTCTGGCAGATTTTAACACATACCAGTGTGTTTAGATACTGCTGCAAGACATAATCGCAGACTACAGTTAACTTCCTAACCTTGTTTCTCTCTCTCTCTCTCTCTCTCTCTCTCTCTCATTATTATAATTGGAACCCCTCAGAATTTTTTAAAAACAAAATAATGTTAAACTATTGTTCACTGGGAGTATGGATTTTTCTCCCCTCTCGCAAGATTTCTTTATGAAAAATGTCATTTTTTTTTAACCTAAGTAAAAAATGTCTCACACAGGATAGGGGAAATGCCTCCCAGTGCCATATGTGGTGAAGGTTTGAAGGTGCTCTCCATCACAGAGAGGAGCTTTTGTGTAACTTGGTTATACCCTTCCAAATTAAAGGGGACTGGAGTGGTGGCCTTGATCAAATATATTCACGTTGATGGCACAGGCAAAAAACATCCTTCTCAACATGTGAGCACTCCTTTCTCATATTCCAATATTAGAATATCAGACTTGGGAGCGGGGAGTAAATGCTAGAGATCTTAAAACATTGTTAACTTCTAAATTATTTTTAAAATTTAGTCCAAAATTGCTTTTAAAAGTCACTTGCTATTTTTTTTCTATTTTATTTAATGAAATTTCTACCCTGCCCCAATCCAGACAGACTTGGCAGTGAACAACAGGAAAATACATAAAGAAAAATTCATTAGAAACAATTCATTAATATAACATTAATGCTCACCTATAATGATGGTTCTCATAGGTAGCTTGGGCCAAAGGCACTAATTCGAAACTTCCATAGGATCTCTAGCTCAGTCTGGGGTAGCAACATACAACTGAATGTGAGAAGCTAGCTAGCAGGCTTATTTATGTATTTAATTTGCATCCCACCTTTCCTCCAGCAGCTCAAGGTGTGCATATATAGCATTCCCTTCTCTTATTTTCTCTACAACATTGTAATAGGTCCACTATTCTTGCAGGAGTCTAAGTTACCCATGATCTGTAGTTAGACAAAGTGATTTGATCAAGACAAAGCACCGGTGTTAATGTCATCTGTTCCAATGTGAAGACCAAATATGCCTTCCCATGTGTGTTGGGTCTGCAATTTCTTGTGACAAGCCCATGGTGACCATGAATTTACAAGCTACACCAGACTCCTCTCCCAGGGCATGGAGAATGAAGTTGCTCAAGTAACAGTCTCAGGAACTCCAGCACCAGCACTGAGATAAGATCCAAGAGCTTGTGGAGACCAGCTGTCGGGGAGTTAGGCAGTCAGGACACCAGCAACAGCCCTAGTTTGTCAGTGTGACCCAATTCCATTCATAGGCACTTGCGCCTGGTTATGTCTGAGACAGTGCTCCCTGTTTCTGAGAGTCACAGGAATTATCACAGCACACACGTACAAAAAGGGCAGGGCTTCAGTTATGATGCTGTGTCGTCCATCCTGTAGATTTTGACTCTCCCCCTCCTCCTGACCTGCATGCGTGCCAGATCCAGTCACTCGTCCATCACCATGTCATTCAGATGCAGTTTTGTGGTAGAGACACCTGACATTTACCAACAACAGCTGAAGGCCAAAGCACCTTTCAACTTGCCAATCTGAGTCTAGGAGAGGGACCACTGGCTTAGAAGGGACCTGAACTAATGTATGAATCCCCCTTCAACAATACACCCAGTTGTTGTTGTTGTTCAGTTGTTTAGTCATGTCCGACTCTTCGTGACCTCATGGACCATAGCACACCAGGCCTTCCTGTCCTCCACTGTATTTGCAATATTTGCAGTGGACCATTGATAAGGGTGGAAAAGCTATCAAGGCTTAAGAAAGCTTTACAATCTGAGTTATTGTAATTCTTTACAGCAGTCAAATTAGGAAATGCTAAGTATTGGGTAGTAATGTATGGCTGTGAGAGTTGGACCATAAGGAAGGCTGAGCGCCGAAGAATCGATGCTTTCGAACTGTGGTGCTGGAGAAGACTCTTGAGAGTCCCTTGGACTGCAAGGAGGTCAAATCAGTCAATCCTAAAGGAAATCAACCCTGACTGCTCATTGGAAGGACAGATACTGAAGCTGAAGCTCAAATACTTTGGCCACCTAATGCGAAGAGAGGACTCACTGGAAAAGACCCTGATGCTGGGAAAGACTGAAGGCAAAAGGAGAAGGGGACGGCAGAGGATGAGATGGTTAGATAGCATCACCGATGTAACGAACATGAATTTGAGTAAACTCTGGGAGACAGTGGAGGACAGGAAGGCCTGGCGTGCTATGGTCCATGGGGTCACGAAGAGACAGACACGGCTGAACAACAACAACAACAACAACAGTATTGGGCCTTATGCTAAGAATTCTTCTGCACACCCTACTGTTATGGTACTTTTTAAAAATAGTTTTAATAGTAATTAATATACAGTAGTTGAACTCTAGCAAAACGTGCTGCTATTTCAGTACTTATGTTTATTGATCTAGCAGGACAGAGAAGGTTTGTTCGAATACGTTCAGCATGAAGTTTCCTGTGCTACAATTGTATATGCATTAAACTAGCAATAAATGCAAGAGGTCTGACCTCCTGAGGATACACGTAGGACCGCACTGCAGTTTGTACTGGAGCCCTTACTGCATTCAGCATTCATTAGAGCAGCCCTAGAATTCTCTTAAGAAGGTGCCCCTGAACCACAATGGCAAGTACAAGGGGGAATCCTAAAAGCTCACGAGTAAAAACCCCGGCACCCTCTGATGATCTCACTACCATACACCTCTCTGCCTCTCAGCAGCTGACGCACCACCACCAGCAGCCCTTAACCACAGAAAAGTGACCTGCCCTGGTTAGACTAAGGGCGGGAACCTGTTCACAAAGGGACCGTGTAGCCTTCGGAGACTGTTCACTGGCTTCCAACTCCTCTTTGCTGCCAATTGTCAACAATTATTAAACCTCAGTATATGCCCTCTTTTTTTTAGAACTTGTGACAAGTTTTAAAAAAACTTTAAAGGACTAATACCCTCTTAAATAAGGGAGATTATAAGAAAAAGTACTCATGTGCTTACCTCAGTCTTTCAAATGCTCTCTTTATTCGCCACAATCAGATAAAAATGCTGCTCCATGGTTATTCCTCTTGAGGTTTCTTTACATCATTTCCCTGGTCTTTAAAAAAAAAATAGCAGGATTTCTGCTGGTAGATTAAAGTAAGTGGCTAAATCTCAGCTTTTCTATACTTTTTGCAAAGTCTGAAATGGTAAACATATTTATTGCAATGCTTTTTGCTGTAGTCATAAACAAGAAATGCAACTATAGCAATAATACAAGATTTGCTGATATGGATGAACAATGATGAGTACAGTACGGAAGTCCAGAGAAGGAATATTAATAAAAATTAAATGGTATGACAAAACAAATCAATATAATATGAAGAAGTGCTAGCGAATTAGCCAAAGAAACTACCACTTTGCATCTTCCTTAGTTCATCATAAAAGTAAAACCCAGTAATGTATTTATGCAATTTATCCTTGCCTCAGTCTGGAGGACTAAAGGCGTTGTAGATATTAAAATAATAATAATAAAACAACAATTAAAACAAGAATAGCAGAATGTTTCCTAACACGTAAATACATTAGACCAGTGTTTCTCAACCTTGGCAACTTTAAGATGTTTGGACTTCAACTCCCAGAATTCCTGAGCCAGCTGGGGAATTCTGGGAGTTGAAGTCCACACATGGTAAAGTCGCTGAGGTTGAGAAAGAGAAAGACTGCCTTAGACTACTGTAGGTGCTGATGGCTACACAGCTAAGGCCCTCCAGAAATGCCAGGTTCTCACCAGCTTCTGGAAGGCCACAAGCACAGGGGGCATGTTCCCTTTGGAAGGAAGCTGTCCCATAGGAGAGGAGTTCCCACAGAGAACATCCACAGTTGGGTCTTCTCCCACAGCACCAGTTTGCAGGTAGGGACCCTTAGTAGGTGCTCCTTGGCTGTCTGAATTGGGCAGGCAGAATATATTTGGGAAAGGCAGTCTCCGTTCTAAGCCATATGCATAGAGTGTCTTGAACATTTATGCCAAGAGTGAGTATCAGTTTGTCATGCATTGTGTTTTGCTTCTAGGCTGTCTCTTGAAACTTTTATTACTAAATTCAGACTCAAAGCATGTCTTGAACCTTATGGAACTCATTGAGTCCTTTGAGTAGACATATGTGATTCTTTATTAAGTTAATTCATTGTTTTGAAAGATATCAAGCATGACCCTACAGCTGGAGTACATAACTTTTTTTTTTCAGGACAAGGGATGCACTTAGGTTTCGAGTAGGAAGCTAGGGATTTCTTGGTGTGCCCAAGAAGTGGGCTGAGCTAGGACAAAAACTAAAATTAATTTAATGTATATGTAAATAAAAGACAATATTTTTCCCCATTTGTCACATTAAAATATGCATTTTGATAGCAACTTTTCATGGGTGCTGGGGCTCATACCCAAGGCTTTCTAGGATAGCAAATAGACATGGCAATTCAGGATCTTCACACTTTGTCCACAGTATGATTCCTCTCAATTAAAAAAACAACAGAAAGCAAGAAGATATTACTGTATATTGTTCTCAAAGGAACAGTACACAGTTAATTCACTATCATGATTACAATAGTCTTTAGCATCATAGAAATAGGCAGTGCACATATCTAATAAAATGGACTATAATCCACAAAACTTTACACCAGAATAAATGGGTTTAAAGTGCTACAAGACTGCTACAGCTGCTACTCTGGAAACACTTCCTTCATTTAATCCTGATTTTTTTTTCCTTTTGCACCCCTCAAAATGTTCAAAACTGGAATATGTATAGCCCACTCTGTAGTCTTTGTTGCCTGGATTTTGCATCTTGCTAAAAATATACAGTATATACAGTAATAATAAAAGTAATAAAACAAAAATTCATTATGAAATGGTGACAGCAAAGGAAAATAAACATCCAACATTGTTACAGAGAAGGCCGGAGTGAAGAGAGAGGTCTTCAACAGGCACCAAAAAGACACAATAGTAGATGCTTCATGAACTTGGAGAGTTGTGGAAATTACGATTGGGCACTATACAGAGAAGGCCTGCCTCTCGGAAACCACAAAAGTGGCCTTTCACCAATCTCGGCACACGCAGCGAAGCCTCCCTGATTACTTTGGTGATCAATCAGGTGTGTCAGGTATTCAGATCCTAAGTTGTTCGGGGCCTTACATGTCCTAAGAAAAAATGTGCCCCTGGCGGAGGAACTAATTGGCAGCCAGGCAGTTCTTTTCAGTGGAAGTGAAACTTGTGCACAGTCATGGACTCCAGTCAATAAATCTGACCACCTTTTGCACTAGCTGCAGCTTCCAGACCAAGCAAGAATGGTAGCCCCACATAGAACACATTCTGAGAATTTAAACAGAAGGTTACGGGTGTGTGAAAACGGGAGGTCAGCTATTCCAATTGTTGGAGAGAGAACTCATGAGTACCACAGCTCCCTCTCCTCAGCTGTTTTTACAGTGAGGTTCATCCCAGTTTGTTCATCTACTCAGTCAAGACCACAAACCCAATAACGAGTCTCCAAAATAGTTTATTTGTAAGGGTCTGCAGAGCCTGGCAAGTCACACAAAGGACATGTTAGCAAGACTTCCAAGGTGAAAGACCCCCTCCTACCGCCAAATACAGGCTATATCTACTTTATAGGAACAAAAAGACTCAAATTACAAAGACATTATTGGTTACAGGGTAGGTGTCAGGCAACTCTGTATATGGATACAGATGAAGTCATAGTAAGATAAGCATGCATATTAGAAAAATAAGCACTAAGCAATTTCTTTACTGTGCTACGTGCTAGGGTGTACCAAGTACACAAATGTTTCCTACACTATCTAGGAAAGGGTGTAGTAAGGAGAGTGGTGGAAAGCTTCAATCGGATGGTTAAATTAGAAGGTGATTCAGTTGACTAATCCTGCTGAAGCAGTTTTGCAAAGCCAAGTTGTGCAGTACTTTTACATAGCATTTGGACAGTGGTTCTTAAACGGGGGGGGGTAATTACCCAAGGGGGTAATTTGGGCATATCCTGGGGGTAATGGAGCAATTTGTAATTGCTTGTTTGTGAGTTGAGGATCCATTTTGGGACTGCTGCTGCTGAGATGCTTGTGTAAAACAACAGAGTCTGGGTTTTGGGTGTGTGTGTGTGTGATGACATTATTTGAGACTAGGAAAAGGGGTATTTGGAGCAAACAATTTAAAAAGCACTGATAGAGGAGCTACAGCAACACTTCACTTTTGCTGCTTCAGTGGTCATCTGTAGGGACCCAGTGCATGCACAGAAGCCACTTACTTTGTAGCAAAGCAGTTAGTCAAGGCAGGTCAGTTCTGCTTAACACATCGTCTCCCCCCCCCCCGCCCCAACTGCTTGATCAAGCCAGCTTTGCAGAAACCTAGTAAAAATTTGACTTCTCAGTCAGGCAACAGATATCATTTGGGACTCCAATGATAATCATGACTTTAGAAGTATCCTCAAAGAACCTTCCAGTTCTAGCTGAGGGTTCAGTTCCTACTTTTAGGAATGACATGCCCACAAAGTCTCCATCTCCTCAGGAACCAGTCTCAATTTATTGACATAGGAGTAGCAAGACTGCGTTTCTATTGGGATTAATAATGTCTTCCTTGCCAATGCTTTATCTTATTATCGTATGTACCCGAAAAGAAGAATAGTTTTTTCGCAAATAATTTGCCTTTAAGGTGAAAGGGCCATTTTAGATTCACCGAGAACACAGTAAAGGAGGCAGCCAATTTTTGTCTTTCTAATCAGGGGTGCCTGCAGGGGGAGTAAGAAAAAGCCAAGCCCCCCCCCTTTTTTTTACATCCATTGACACACACAAAAAGGGGAGGGCTTCAGGTTCATGGTTGCAGCCACCAACTTTTTTGACACCTCTCCCCCGGCACAACAAAGCACAACAAATCAAGGCAAAGACTACAATCATAAGACCAAATAAATCATTGCAAAGATCTTTAAAACACAACAGAATATTAACTATTTGTTAATTTTTTGTAGATCTTTGGGGCATGAACCAGTTGCCAGAAATGTGCTAATGAACTGTCAAGGCCAGTGCAAAAGAAAAAGGCAACATGATCAATATCATTATTTTGAATTTTATTATTTATTTATTTATTATTTATTTATTTAATTTCTATAACCGCCCATCTCCCCCCATGGGGAACTCTGGGCGGTTCACAATAAATAAGTTAAAATAAGGTTAAAATCTCAAGTATACAGTAAAAATATATTGAAAAATCCAGATGGTAATGGAATAATTAAAGAAGGACAGTTATAAAATTAGGGGATTAGCCACCCCCATGAGGAACTATCCCTCCCTCCTTCCCATGCCATGTTCAGCTCTTTCCTAAAGGTCGGGAGGGAGGAGATCTGTCTGAACTCTGGGGGCAGGATGTTCCATAGAGTGGGCGCTGTCACAGAGAAGGCCCGCCTCCTAGACCCCATCAGATGACACTCTTTAATTGATGGGGTTCGCAGCAGGCCCTCTCTGAATGACCGGGTGGGGCAGGTCGATAACATGGGGATAAGACGGTCCCTCAGGTATTCTGGCCCCATGCCATGTAGGGCTTTAAAGGTGATAACCAACACCTTGAATTGTACCCGGAAGCAAACCGGCACCCAATGCAGCTCGCGGAGCAGCGGTGTTACATGTGCGTATCTTGACGCACCCAAAACTGCCTGTGCGGCCGCATTCTACACCAGCTGTAGCTTCCGGATAGTCTTCAAGGGTAGCCCCATGTAGAGCGCATTGCAATAATCTATATGGGAGATGACGAGAGCATGAGTGACTGTACGGAGGAGAAAAGTCTAAGTGGCTTACAAAACTCTCTTGCTGACTTTTTAATTACTGGTCAAAATATTGGCAAACATGCTGAAAATTTAGTCTTACTGGACAACCAGACAGAATGTTGCCTTGTTTATTTTTTCTTATATCTTTAGATTAAAAGCTTTGTATGTTTTTCATAAAAATGGCCCAGACTATTCCTGCCCAGTCTGTGACTGTACAACTTCTCTCAAGCATTTTGCCCCATGTGGAAAATCGTTAATTAGAATGATGCTTTTCAACAACTGCTACTACTGGGTTAAATAATATTCCTTGTTTTTTCAAAAAGCTTGGTGTGGCTCTTACTTTAAATGGGGCAGACAGTCAGATGTTTGAATTACGGATTTTTTGAGTGACTGTTTCAGTCTTGCCATAATTTTACCATATTATCCTGCCTGCTTACATTTGTTATACTGAATTCTCAGTTTCCTGTTCCTTTCTTGCTTATTCCATTCTTGAATCTTGCCTTTCTTATTAAAAGCATAGGACTGAAATATCTTGAACAATACAGCCTACGGAACTGCATCAGGATTTCAAACAAACATCAATTTATTCAAATAGAAGCCTATTTAAAACTAGGGGACCTGTAGCAGAGGGAAGCTACTACACTACCAGTAATGTGTGTTGATCCCATAAGAAAGAAGATGGTGGCGGTGGGTGGGTGCGGGGAGAGGAAGTGAGAAAGAAGATGTCTGACTTTCTTCCATCTTCTCTTTCTCTTAGCACTGAACTATCTTGCAAACAGCTGTGGGTTTCCTCATCCAGTCCAGTGGAGAGACTTCCTTGATTAAACGAGCTGAACTGGAGTTAGTAGAAAAAATGTGAATCAATTTAGTGAGCAATTTCTAGAGGGGAAATTTGGAAGCAATTTATACCGACTTTGAAAGCATGCTTATTTGGATCTTGTCTAACAGAGAGAAAATAATAAGTTCTAGGTTTGTAGATGTTTTTGTTGAAAGAACGTAGGCAGAAGAAAAAAAACACCAACTTTAAATGCAGTTAATGATTAACGTACAGTCTTGACAATGTAGAATACTGTGTACAAATTACATCTCATTTGGAGTTGAATAGCTATATTTTTCTACGTTGAATAATAGTAATGAAGATAATGATATAATCATAATATTCTGCTATTCTGAACTGTAATAATAGTAATGGTGATAATAGTAATAATCATAATTGTAAATAATTTCAACATTCACTATGATGGCAATTCATCTGTTAGGCCAACTGAAGGTTCAAAACAGCATGGAAGCTTTTGAGTTTCCCAGAATTCTTAATAGGGCAAGGTTGTTAAAAATCCAGAAAAAAGAAAAGGGGAGAAAAGGAAAAGTGTGCCACAAGTTTATTTCTGTACCTGATTACAAATTTAAATGGAGTTCAGATATATTTATTGTATCCTGTTTTGTAAAAACACCTTCAAGTTGAGCTTGACTCTTGATAATGGCATTAAAGTAAAAGCAATTTAAAAACCCAGAATAACAATTAAATAAAACACAGATGAAAATAAAATTCTTTTTTAAATTCTCTTCTCTTTCTTTAAATTTAGTTTGTATTTGTTTTTACTATTATAATTAAAATTCTTAATAAAAATTATATTTAAAAAAGGAAAGAAAAGAAAATCAGTTATATTTAAAATCAGTTGTGTGCATTATTTCATAGAATTATTGAATTGTAGAGTTGGAAAGGACCACAAAGATAATTTAATCTAATCTTCTGTATTGTGCAAGAAAACCATTTAAACCATCTACGAGAGGTGGCTGTCTAGCCTCTTTTTAAAACCCCAGAGATGGACAACCCACAACCTCTGTAGGGAGACTGTCCCACTGTTGTACAGATTTTATCAGGAAGTTTTTCTATATATTTAGATGAAATAGATAACCAGGGCCACAATTAGGGGGGGCAACCAGGGCATTTGCCCCGGGCACCACGCTGGGAGGGGGGCGCCAAAATGACAACACCTCCCTCACCAACCCATGGGGGAGGGGCGCAGAATCCATGTTTGCCCCGGGTGACACAGACCCTAGTTGCGGTCCTGTAGGTAACACATATAACACATTAGACACATCATGTGACATATTAAATGTAAAAGATGCACATGTATGTGCACATGCATGCACACATGGACACTAAAATGAAAGGAGAGATACTACAAGAAGATAAAACCACCCAGGCTTACCCAGCATAGGGTCCTTGCATGACCTGACCCCTACAGGACTCTGGCTACCATGCCTGTCAGTAACTTCTCAGTAAAGCAGATTGATGGACACATTTCAATTTCCATTTCCATTTAATTTTAATGTATATGATTTAGGTGCTTCCCAACTCCAAACGACTCTGGGTGGCTTACAGTGTAAAAACAATAAAAGAACACTATTAAAAAAAAAACCCAACAAAAACAGATAAGGTAAAAAGCAAAGAACAAAATGGCCAACAACAGAACTCACAAGGGGCTGCAAATACCTGGCCTGCGGTTTGGGAGGACAGCCAGGGCTTTAAGGCTCTCCAGAATGCTATCAGTTTTCTACTGTCAGCAGAAGAACATCACAATGCAAAGCAGAAAATAAAGTATTGTACTTTAGAGTCTATCCATCCATTTCTCCACTACCTGCCACTATGGCAGGAGAATTCACCAAAAAAAAAAACACCCCAAAATTAAATAGACTTATAGGCTGCCAATCAGATGGTCATCATTTTCAATCAGAAGTACTCCATCTGATTTCATTCTCATGATTGCTCAGCTAGATCAGAAGCCCCACTTTACCCAGAATCATGTACCAAAAGAGCAAATCGCTTATGGGGAAAAACAGCATTCAACAATTTATAACTGCAATACAGAGTTGTTTTTTACTGAAATTAACAGAAAACCAGTGCTGTTTTCTGGGAACTGTTTGCAGGTGAGAGATTATTTGATTTGCATTCCAAATGTTTAGACATTGAAATGTTCCTAGAAACTAGAAAGAAATTTGTCCCCCAAACAAAATGAACAATAATTTGGAAAAAAAGAGAAAAGTTTAAAGAGAACATTTGTGTATCTATGAAATATGATCCAAGCATCTTGTTTCATTATAATATCTAGAAGAGCTATATGTGCTTAAAAAATGAGTTGGAAGAAGTTCTGTGGACCTTGAATGAACATGACACCTCTCTCCATTCATTGAAGCAACTCCTCTTTTTTCAAGAGTGATAGCAAAACTCACATAAGAACACAGCAACAATTGGAGAAGATCCAGCAATTGTTCTTTTAAAGCTAGCAGATTACAGTGAGTCATTGGCCTCTTGTAATCAAAAGTGAAGAGTGCCAGCAGTTCAATACAGTAACAGAGTTCATATATAGAGTTACACAAAAGTATGCATGAGCTTATGCATACATTTGATCATTGGCAAAGATTTGTTTTACAACTGATAAGGAATACAAATAGGAGGACACAGGAAACTGGCTCCTCTGTGTTTGGAAGAAAAATACTTTATAATATAGGATACTTAACTATTAAAAGTTTGAAAGATTTTGTGCTGATTGTTATTCTAACTTGTGACGGCGCTGAATGAGTGCTACTTATGACCAGTCCTCAAAGTTCCAGCTCTTGCAGCGTCCCGCAGTCACGTAATCACCATTTGCCAAATGCTCGGCCAGCTTCCTACAAGCAAAGTCAATGGGGAAGCTGTCAAGAGGTCGTAAATGGCGACCATGTGATGTCCTCACTTAATGGCCCGTGGTGATTCACTTAATGATGGCAACTGAAAGTGCCAGAATTTCTATCGTGGTGCTGTCACTTGATGTTGCGCTTTATGACCATGTAGCTTAGGGATGGAAATTCTGGTCCGAATTCCCGACGTTAACCAGGGGCTACCTGTACCAATGCAGGGAATTATCAGCATCGTTCAGAATGCTGAAGCTTATGAAGAGATACAGTTTGTGAAACAAAGGTCACAAGGGATACATGTTATGAGCAAGCTGTTGTGGAATTTTTATCCAAGATCACCGCAGACAGTGACTGCAGCCATGAAATTAAAAGACGCTTGCTCCTTGGTAGGAAAGCTATGGCAAACCCAGACAGCATATTAAAAAGCAGAGACATCACCTTGCCGACAAAGGTCCGTATAGTTAAAGCTATGGTTTTTCCAGTAGTAATGTATGGCTGTGAGAGTTGGACCATAAGGAAGGCTGAGCGCCGAAGAATTGATGCTTTTGAACTGTGGTGCTGGAGAAGACTCTTAAGAGTCCCTTGGACTGCAAGGAGGTCAAATCAGTCAATCCTAAAGGAAATCAACCCTGACTGCTCATTGGAAGGACAGATACTGAAGCTCAAATACTTTGGCCACCTAATGCGAAGAGAGGACTCACTGGAAAAGACCCTGATGCTGGGAAAGACTGAAGGCAAAAGGAGAAGGGGACGGCAGAGGATGAGATGGTTAGATAGCATCACCGATGTAACGAACATGAATTTGAGTAAACTCCGGGAGACAGTGGAGGACAGGAAGGCCTGGCGTGCTATGGTCCATGAGGTCACGAAGAGTCGGACACGACTAAACGACTGAACAACAACAACAAAAATGCTGCCCTTTATATTATACAGGCAAGCAAAGACAGAGAACATTCAGAGTTCATTAATGGTCTGTACAGAGGAAGAATAAAATTTCTTTCCCACAACTTTCTCTGTTACCCTAAAAAAAGATGTGGCTGCTTTAAGAATCCCAGTAATGTCAATGAACTGATTCCTTAAAGCAGCCACCCCTTTTTTTTTGGGGGGGGGGGTTTGCAGACATCTGAAAAATGAGGGCTTTTTAATGAACAGCAGAGAGGTGCTGTGCATGCCCAAGGTCTGGAGCACTTGTTCTGAATCATTTCCAAAATCAGAACAACTGTATTTAGCATAGGGATGCACAAGTTATTTTGAGCTAAGGGACTAACCTTAGACTTAGAATCAGCAGCTGCATTCCAACAAGTAAGAAGAGCCAGGACTACAACTAAATCTATATACTACTAAAACTCTCATGTCTGTTTGTTTGTAACCTTCAGTTGGGTGAAATGGTGCATCATAAGGCAACAATTTTTGAACCAAGGTACTTCAAATGGGCTAACTTACAGAATGTATCTAAAATCCAGGACCCATTACTCCCATGGGATTGAAATTTGGCAAAGTTGTGGCCGCTTCGGCGCCACCGCACTGCCGCGGTCAGCTGCGGTCAGATGATAATCATTTCCAGTGCTCCCTACCAGCTTCCCACAAGTCAATGGGGAAGCTGGCAGGAAGTCTAAACTCGATTGTGATTGCCGACGCTCCCTGCCAGCTTCCCACAAGCAAAGCCAGTGGGGAAGCCATCAGGAAGTTGCAAATCCAAGGCCAGCAAGCAGGTAAGTGGCTTCTGCTGGGTGGGGGAGGGAGCGAGGTGCATGAGAGGTGCGGCGAGGGTCAGGGAGGGTGTGTGGGGGTGCAGCGCAGATCGAGTAGAGTGCGAGTTGGGGAGGGTGTATGGGGGTGTGGCACGGGTTGGGGAGAGTGCGTGGGAGTGTGCAAATGGCTGGCGCGGCACGAGTGCAGAGGGGCTGGGGGGAGTGTGCGCAGGTGGGGGAGACTTACCCAAACAACTTGTGACCTTCCCTGCCGGCTTCCCCGTTGACTTTCTCCCTACAAGTTTCCCACAAGCAAAGTCAGTGGGGAAGCTGGCAAGAAGTCAGAAATTGCTCCCAGTCCCACTACATTTTTGCCTGCCAGTGATCATTCTGTTTCTCTGTTTAGGTTAGTAAATATCTCCGAAACAATGACCCAACTGGTCATGGTTGTCTAGTAGTTTTTCAAATTAAAATTTAAATTATTCACCATGTTTAATGTTTTTTTCCATCTATCTCATTAGAAGGCAACTTTCAGCTTTTTGTATCAGACCACATTTGATATTGTTTTACCTGGGATATATCCAATTACAACTGATCTAATAGGATTTGATGAATCATAGAATATTAGGTTGTGCATCTCTTACGTAATATGAGCCATCAAATCCTATTAAATCAGTTGTAATTGGATATATTCCAGGTTGAACAACACCAAGTATGGTCTGATACAAAACAGAAATAAACTTTTTTAGCAGCAGCCTTATTGGGGGGGGGGAATGAGTTTCTTCTTCTCCAGGAAGGGAGTTGGTCCACTGGGGAGCTGCCATTTCAAGTTGTGAAGAAGGAATTCCATAAACTAAGTTGTGTGGAAGGGTAGGAATGTATATGTATGTATAAATGTTTGGGGGGGAGGGGGGAGCTCGTCCTGTGCACTTTGAACTATGACCCTACCTACCTCAGCTCTTCTTTGTGGTAATGATAGCCAAAAAAGGTGATTAATTCTGCTCTACATAATGCTGCTCCAGGGGTCTGTCCTAATGAAAAAGTGCACATAGGATGGGGGTTGGATGGCTACCTATGTATCTTTCTAACAATCACTCTCATGAACTACTCAGAGGTCAGCTGCAGTTCATGTGTTAACCGATTACCTAAGCTGCCAAATGATCTAACAGAGTGTTTTTCAAACTTGGTATCTTTGAGATGTGTGGACTTCAACTCCCAGAATGCCCTAGCCAGCATGTCTACACATCTTAAAGTTGCCAGGCTTGAAAAACACTGATGTACACATTAGCATATGAGGTCACAACATGACTCCATTGCTTCTTTGTGTGTTTATCACTTTTAGGCTTTCCCCATTTTGCCTCAAACATGTGAATAGTATGTGTGTTGTTTAATAAAGCACCATCATATTTGGCTATCTATGTATTACATTTGAGTTTTTGCCTTTCTTCCAAAAAGTTCAAGACTACATGCATGGTTCTCCCCATTTTACTCATTTTAAAATAAAAAACAGGGTAGAGTTGGTGATTGGATCATCCACTTACCTCGAAGTGGGCAAATAATTGAACCTAGGCCCCTCATGTTTTTCTTTGACATCAATAAAACACATTACATTTTCTTTAAAAAATTCACTTGTATCTGGTTCTAGATTATCATTTTATAGCTTCAGAGAGGCATTTTTCTTCCTGATTATTCTTTTCCACCCTGCAGGCTGCCAAGTGAAGGTTAAAGGTTTGGGGTGAAACTATGAACTAGTCATTAGGGCTTTCTCTTCTTCCACTGTTCCATTCAGTTCAGCTTCCCCCTTTTTTCCTCCTTTCCACCATTTCCATAGTTTTGTCTGGTTTCTACCACCCGTCTTTCCCTTCCATTATCTACATAAAATTTAGTTCTGCAGAGGTAGGTTATCCACCCTTTATTTACAGTTTGTATACTTCTATGTATACAAGTATACAGTAAGTATACAGTATGTTTCAGAGAAGATCTTCTAAAGCAGTTTGCACGTGTTAGGACCCTTTAAAGGGCAGAGTAAATTGCTTCCCTCCCTGAATTACAGGTTTAGGAAAAGAACCTGACACAATTTAATATTTCAAAACAAGTAAATGATATGAAAATGCAGCACAGATATATTATTCTGAATGTATGATAAACTCAGTGCTACCTAACATCTTAGCAGCTTTCATTTGTATTTTGTCTCAGTTTAATGAACTTATTCATAGCAAGCAGCTGATGACTAAATCAACAACTCTTTCTATGTACTCTTAGTGGCAGAGAAATTCAAGATCTTAAGTGTGGGTTGAATGTTAATTGGGATAGGAGAGCAAGCCTTTTCAAAGATGCTGATAATGAAGCACAAGATAGCAGGATTTCAGAAGGCATTTAAATATCATTAATGGGATTGTTTTGCTTGTTTCCCCTACATCTTTCTACTCTGCCTCAATGGTAGAAAATTGAATTCACAGAAAAACATCATAAACTTAATATTGTTTGAAATAATATTGGTTAAAATGTATTGTTATGATTCCTTTCCTTTCTTTGTAAAAAAATTGTGATACAGTTGTTAAGCTCATTAAAGTAAAAGAACATCTACATCTGTGGCGGAGTGCTATTTTTCTATACAGGCCTCTGTCAAGAGGAAGCAGCTGAGATTTAAGTTTTAGAAATGCTCTGGAAGAGAAATTGGACACAATAGAATGGCTACAAAAATGGAATTAATAGAAAGAGATAATTCAACTTCCTTTGGTTTTTATAACAGCTCCAGTTGCCTGAATGCATCTTCCCACTGGCATAATACTTTCTTCTTTGGGGGTGTGCCATGGATGATACCAGTCGGGAAGCTAGGCTTGAATTCTATACTCTTCTGTCAACAACAGAACAGCAGGAAATTCTCAACTGTGCCCAGATACAGCTAAGCTCATTGGCACTTAGTGACAGCTGACTAATTATTTATATACAGGAGTAGTCAAAACCCTGACATCTGAGTTCAACTTTAATCATCTGGGGGGAGATCAGGAAACCTACAGCAATGAAAGCAACCCTAAGTTAACTTAAATGCATGCAATCCTACTGCCTCACAATTTTTAAAGTTATACTTTAAATTAAACTTGCAAGAGGAGGTTAAATACCCTTTTGTCTCAGCTTGAAAGAAAACCTTTCCAGTAAAGCTATGATGTGGGGGAAGGTAATTGTTCCAGCTTTATTTGAAATCTAGTTGGTCATTGTTTTCATGATCAGAATACACAATTGATTTCCTGGATTTAGGAATAAAGCCTCATTGATAGAGTGCGCATGTCAGTTCTCTTGAAAGTCACATTCTCTCTCTCTGTATTTATGTCAGAATTAACTAACTTACTTACTAATTAGGTTTAGCTGCCATGCCACCTCACTCCACATCTTGAATGTGAACTGGTACTGAGGAAAATGAAGAGCTAATTATAGCAAATGTTTCAGCAGAGTCTCAGCTTGAACTGGGCTCTGCCTATTTTGTTTCTCTCTGCTGCTGCTAGATGACATGGAAGACAAGGGAGGACCAAAGGCAACTGGTGTCCAGCAAGCCAATGGAGTGTCCTAATTTCCTTTTCTTTCTTTGCTGGATTGGGTTCCTTGCTAGCTATTCTGGATCTACACGATCTTTCTTTAATAGACAAACAGCGAGTCCCTTGTCTTTGTTCACTTCTAAAGCAATGCCATCTCCCTGTTTTTCCTTCATAATTTCCCTTGTTCTTTTCTCTCCATTTCCCAACAACAGTTCAATGAATGCTATATTTCTCTCAAAAGATTCTATTCATTGTGTCTGATGAAGTCAACTGTAATTCACAACAACTTATGCAAGTAAAGATGTTAATCACAATCAAGTCTAGTTATGCTGTATTGTTTTCATGAGTTGCCTAAATTTTAATTCAGAAATGCTTATATTGGATTGAATCATTACTGCCCATTTTGATTGCTCTGGGGTAACTGCCTTTTAATTCTGAAATACAACTCTTCCTTATTTCAGTGGCTGCTGGGTTTATTATTTATATCCATTCCTATATTTGGCTGTCTTAACATCGCATTTCCCCCCTCAAAATTTCATGATTTGGCCCAATGACATTAAGGAAAGCATAGGTAATATATCTAATAATCACAGCCTCATATATTTCTCCCTTACGTTCTATTAACAATTAGAGTATAGCAAAAACTTTTGAAGGGCAATGGGGGACACACCACAGTTTTGGAGATAGCCCCTTGTTGTCCATCCCTGCTTTAGATGGTTGCTCAGAGTGTTTTATTACTGGAATAGGGGAAAACCTCAGCCAGTGGGCCTACATTTTCCAGCTGGGTTTTGTGCTTTTTCCTTCACTGGTGACTTCTGTGCTCCCTTTGCCTGCAGTGCATGAAATTGGAACGTGAAATAATTAGAAATTAGAACAATTATTATTGTTAAATGGGGAGCAAACTATACATATGGATCACATTTAACTGCCTTATTGGTCCATTGAGGTCAATGTTTCCTACTCTGGCTCTTAGCGGCGCTTTAAGTTCTTTCATATTAATCGAAACATGACAAGTGCAGCTAAATGTTAAAGCCAAAAGGCAATAATCTTATATTCCAAAAATACTAACTACTGTAACCTACTGTAGGTGTACTGTTTTATAACGTGTGTGCACTCTTTACATTGTTATTAGGAAGAGCCATGATGGCAATCTGCTAATGACTGTTCACTTCATTTCATGGCTGACTGTAGAACAAGGAATGTGATGACTCCATGCCAACTTAGCATTTGTAATTGCTCGTGCTACCCTGTCTGTCAATTAACAATTGTAAAGTTCATGTAATAAAGACCATCTTTGAATTATTATAAGTTTTTCTTTCTTTCTTTCTTTCTTTCTTTCTTTCTTTCTTTCTTTCTTTCTTTCTTTCTTTCTTTCTTTCTTTCTTTCTTTCTTTTTTAAATTTATATGACCGCCCATCTCCCCCAACCAGGAGACTCTGGGCAGCTTACAATAAAATCCACAATTAAAATACAAATATAAAATTACAATGATCAATATAAATATAATAAATAAGTATAAAATCCAATCTGGCTAATTGATCTTAAATAATGGGGAGGACATTATGGTACTAGCCATAATCTTTGTCTTTGTGCTGCTCCTTACCACTTTCCTTTCCAGTATACTCCAATAAGCCAGGAAGTCTTCAATTAACAATTGTTCCTGCTGTATTTGATGACAAAGCATGGTACCAGGCTCTGAGTAAGCCAGGAACTTAAATGTTTTGAATCTGGTTTAGGATACTGGCCTTGTGAGAAATAAGAATTAACTGATAACATCTGGGGTGAACTGCATCCAGTGCTCTGAGAACAAAGAAGGGAAGGAGCAACATGTGTGGGCACCAGGCTCATTCAACCCTTGTATTATTAAGCTAAAATATGTTAATCTGAATGTAGCGAAAGGGTTCACTTACTTCGATTGCAGCACTGTAACTATACATGAAAACACTTAGCCTAAACTTATCAATCCACATGAAGAGAAACCTATTACAAGAGCCAGTACATTTAATTTAGAGAGAAATAAATGGGAAAAGAATTCAGTGATAGCCCTGGTGTTCCTTAAAATAAATTCAACATCCATAGTAGATGCATCCCTTTATTGGGACCAGTCAAAACAACACAAAACAGTGAAGCATTAAGAGGCCAAACTTCCCATATATTAAAACTAAGTCATCCTCCTGAATAGTGCTCTGACCTTGGCAGCTGGTCAATATTACTTCACAGAATCCTTTCTATTGTTCGGATTCTTGATTCTATTATTTCTGAAAATATGTCTTCTATTAAAGTTGTCCTGAAACATTAGCTTTTACCTGACAGATAGCCAGTACCATTCTGGTAATATATTATTCGTAGCAGTTGGGATGAAGATGAGAAGTAAAAATTATTCATCCTTTTCCCCCAGTGGCCAAAGGTAGGATTTATTTATTTACTTATTTATTTATTTGTTTATTAGTTTGTTTGTTTGTCATATTTATATCCCGCCCATCTCCCCCGTAGGAGGGACCCTGGGCGGTTCACAGCAATAAAAACATAAATACTGCAATAAAAAACATAAATACTACTAAAAGTCAATAAAAATATCTAATACAATTTGATCCAAGTGATGGTAGATATTACTATCCCAAATTAACTTAGTGAGTTAATAAATTTGTGTTGGAATTAGGATATGAAAAGTTGCTGAAGAGCTATGGACGAATTAATGTTGTGAACTTTAATCGTATATTAATCTGTATATATTTGTAGATAATCCATATATCTGTTATCAAAGAGGTACTGTGTTGGCACCCCTGAAATTTTATAACAACATGCAGCCTGAGAACAGTTAAATATGCCAGCTCTTAATTCACATGCATTTTAGTCTATTTGACACACAAGAGATGCTAAACAGGCAGAACCTTATAGAAATGGTAAAAACCATTGGGAATCTGGTTATTTTTAGTTGATGAATAGTTAATTCAATAAAAGTTTCCTATCTTTTAAAAGAAAGCTGCTTACATAGCCAAGCAATAAATAATTTGTCAACAGCAAGATAATATTAAAAACAAATATTTCATCGCTTTCTTCTTGGTTGTAAAATATGAGCTGAGATTTATGGTACTGATGGTGCTTAATAAGATATTTCAAATAGAAAGCACTCACACATACAAGCACTCCTTAAAATATAGGTCATCCCTCCATATCAGCTTTTCCTAACGGTTTAGTGTAATCTAATCAGATATATTGAATCTCCTCTGTAGGAGATTAGTCTGATCCTGTCTCAGTGCATGAGAAACTCCTATATAAGATGCATAGAGAGAAATGAGATTAACTATTGATTGTAGTCCATACAAAAGAGAAATTCTGCCCACTGTTAATTAGAATGGGTGGCATACAAAAATACCAGTGATATGAAGGTTACTTTCTTTCATGATGCCAGAATAAAAACTTAATTACAGTTGTTGTTGTTTTAAAAAGCCTTATTTTGTTAATACAGTAGGACAGATAATCCCAGCTACAACTGGTTGCTAAGCAGCACTTCCGCATACAACATCCCTACAATACAGTTACTACTGTTGAAGACATTATCTTGTTTATGAAAAAGAAATTCAGTATTTGCACACATATTTCTACTGAACTCAAGATGCTCAGTCTCAGAGTATATATGACAGCAGAACATGTCATCTTGTTTTGCTTTCTTTCTAAATCACAGAAGACAAAATTTTGGAAAAGAATCTGGAAAGCAAACAATTTCAAAGGGAATTGATTTAAACAAACTAAGAGGAGGAGGTATTTGTTAAAATAATGTAATATGTGAAACCACATGTCTAACTGCACATATGGTCTAGGGTATAACATTATTAGTTAAAACAGGGTGTTCAGTAATTATTGCTGGTTTACTTTTATATTAGTATTCCAATGTTATGCTCAGGAAGACAAGTGTTTTCAGGCTGAGTCAATTTATGTGGTTAAAGAAAACAAGCACGGAGGTGTTATTTTGAGTCAGAGTAGCTTAAGTAAAGACCGTTTCCTGCACTGTCCACTCCCCCTCTCCCACCCTCATTTTGAAAATGAATGGGATAATATCATCTGGAAATGCTGGAATTATTTTCCTCTCAGCATTCAATCAGAATAATCATTGTATCAATTAAGATCATACTGCAAAACTGCAATAAATAAAACCATTAATCCAGTGTTTCTCAACCTTGGCAATTTTAAGATGTGTGGACTTCAACTCCCAGAATTCCCCAGCCAGCCAAACACTGGTCTAGACAGTGGCCGCAACCATGCAGTTGAAGCCTTTCCCCTCTTTTACATTTGCCATGTACAGTAGTACAATATTCTTAATCCTGTGCCTAAGCATTTGATTTATCCTACCCAGATGCAAGACCTTACAGTGAAGACTGAAGCTGGCTGAACTTTTCCCATACAGCAGGCCAACGGCCTCTTGACTCTTCCTGTTTTTAGATATACATCCCAAACCCATTTTGCATTCCTCACCAGCCCCATCTCATTCTGAACTTTAAGAGTTACCATCTTAGTTATTACCGCTCTTTCCATTTCTTATATATCACCTTTTAATTTCTCAACTCGTCAGTGAGCTCTGGGAGTTGAAGTCCACACATCTTAAAGTTGCTAAGGTTAAGAAACACTGCATTAAACAACTTGCCCAACTGCCTACACAAATAATAAATAAAAATAAAGGCACTCCATCCCGCAAAACCTTGAATGTTACAAACATATTTTTAAATGGTACGCATTAATATTTCCTTTAATATTTACAATTTATTTAAAATATTTTTGTATTGTACTTCGAATATATAAGTTCAGTATCTTGTGTGTACATAGTGGAAGTGTGTGTAAAGGCTTTTGGTTTACCCCAGCATGTAATGTGGCTGATGTAAAAGCTAATGCAGCTTTAAAAGTTTACTGACTGCTCTAGGCGCTATGACCTATTTCAGCTGCTTAACAACAAATGACTACATCAAGCAGAGATTTGTGCTCCAGACTTTTTTATTTTTTGCAAGGGGCAAAACAATCTGCCAAATCCTGACTTTTTAAAAATGTATTTATTTTCTATCCTGCCTTTATTATTTTTATAAATAACTGAAGGCGGCGAACATACCTAATACTCTTTCCGCCTCCTATTTTCCCTACAACAACAACCCTGTGAGGTGAGTTGGGCTGAGAGAGAGTGACTGGCCCAAGGTCACCCAGCTGGCTTTCCTGCCTAAGGCGGGACTAGAACTCTGATGCTGGAAGAAGAAAGCCAGATAAATATGGTGCACTGTTATCAAATCTCAAATTTATGTGTTATTTTGAAATTGCCAAAAATCAAAATTCCCAGATGGAATTGGTATGTTTTTCCCCCAAAATAGGTTGAATTAACAAGTGTTTGCTTAACTCATGGTGTTTAGAACTATCACAAGGATAAACTAATAGCAATAACTCAATACAAGTTAGGCTTTGTACCCAGCAGTGCCTGGGGGGATCAATAAAGGCAAGATGGCAGTCACAGCAGGTTGATGGAAATTCCAGTCCTTTTGCACGCCTGTACAAAGGGGGCACGCCCTAGGGGGCGTGGTGGCTCAGCGGGTAAGATGCCAGGCTTGTTGATCGGAAGATCGCAAGTTCGGAGGTTTGAATCCCTAGCCCTGCGTGACGGAGTGAGCTCCCGCACTCGCCCCAGCTCTTGCCAACCTAGCAATTCTAAAGCATGCAAATGCAAGTAGATTAATAGGTACCACTTCGGTGGGTAGGTAACAGCGTACCGTGCGTGTCATGCGGCCACATGACTGTGGAAGCGTCTTCGGACAACGCTGGCTCTTCGGCTAACAAACGGAGATGAGCACCGGCCCCTAGAGTCGTACACGACTGCACAAATGTGCGGGGGGAACCTTTACCTTTTTTTTTTTACAAAGGGGGCATGGCTTCAATCATGCTGCCATAACCACCATCTTGCCTTTTTTGCATCCCTGTGAGGATCGCATGGTTTCCACCTGTATTATGGTTTAAGGAATGGTCCTTATTTAGCAATACAGGTACTCCTCATTTAGTGACCACAATTGGGACCAGCAACTCTGTCATTAAGCAAAGTGGTCACTGCATGAAAAAATCACGTGACCGTGACTGTGCTTATGATTTTACTTCAGCTTTTCTTTGCTTTACGGCATCAGAAGAATATGACCCCAAACAGCCTGGTGAGCCCAAACAACAGGGAAGAACTTGACTCACAAGGAAACTGTGTAAAAGGAAAAATCTTACAGTCCTTTTTCCCCACTCCCTGTCCTTTGGAATGCTCACCCCGGTGCTGGGATAATTAGCAAGAAGAGAATTAATGTTTGTATTTATATTGATTGGAGAGGAAGGTATTACAAGAAAGTAAGCAGGCACACAATGGAGAATACACATCGAAAGCAATGCACTAGTGCCGGCTGTTTGCCTAGCATGCTAGCACCTCTGAGCCCCCAGCCACTTAGGAGGCAAACAAAAACCTTTAGGGTGAAACTGATTAGGGTCTGGTCAATTTCAAGCAGCAGCTGCCAGCCAGCAGAGTGTTCTAATCAACTAATTAAGGTCACAGAGCTGAGCTTGTTAACTTGTGGTTAGCACCTTTTAGGGACTGCTGCTCTTCCGAGAAAAGCAGCTGAGGAAGAGACAGCTTGTTTAAGCAATCTCTCTGCTCTGATGGGGCGGGGGAGGAATGGGTCAGGCACAGGACAGGTCACTGTCTGAGGCAGTTGCTAAACAAGGACTACCTGTATAATGAAATATTCAACTTCTGTCAATAAGTAATAAAGTTTCTTCTTTTTTGTTAGCGTTATTTTAGCCTTGGGGAATTGCATCATAACTGCAGAAGGAAGCTTTAACATGTTACCTGCTTAATTTTTTTCAGAGTTTATTGCTGTCCAGCACTGCTATTTTCTTTTAATGATATAACTCGAAAATTTTATTGATGTTTATTATGAGGTAGTGTTATGGTGTTATCTTATGCATAAGAAGTACCTCTAATATTAATGGAAAAATTAGTAATAATTGCTATGTTAGGTCCTATGCGTGGTGGCTCAGCGGGTAAGACGCCAGGCTTGTCAATCGGAAGATCGCAAGTTCGGAGGTTCGAATCCCTAGCCCCACGTGACGGAGTGAGCTCCCACACTCACCCCAGCTCTTGCCAACCTAGCAATTCGAAAGCATGCAAATGCAAGTAGATTAATAGGTACCACTTCGGTGGGTAGGTAACAGCGTTCCGCGCGTGTCATGCCGGCCACATGACCGTGGAAGCGTCTTCGGACAACGCTGGCTCTTCGGCTAACAAACGGAGATGAGCACCGGCCCCTAGAGTCGGACACGACTGCACAAATGTGCGGGGGGAACCTTTACCTTTACTTAGGTCCTATTCATTTCAAAGGTATTTACTGTAGTTATGACTTAGTTTGAATGCTACTTGTGGCAAAACCTACTAAATAGAAAGCTGCATTTAAATATATTAATAAATATAACGCCTTATAGTATTCTCTAATAAAATCCTCCTAAGCAGGGGGGTGGAGGCAAATGATGGAAGCAGCATGCGCTGTCACACTGCAAGCCCTACCACCATTTATATGTGCATTGTGAAGTCACATGTATGTTTGTGCTTCAGATTCAGACTAATACTTTGTGATAAAAGGACAGTTCAGAGATAACATACACTGTTACATTTCACTTCATTCCCTTTGAATGAAATGTGCTACATGAGAATATCTCAATATTATTTGAATAAATATTTTTACATTTTTGCCCATTACAAGTACTGACCTGTTTTTGCGTATTCTGCACATCTTTCTTCTCTAAGGATATTATTGATTGTTGTTACTGTTGCTATTATTATCTTCTATTTGGGTATTAACTGGCATAAAGATGCAATAGGAATTCAATGTGGCTGTTTGCTGAGGATACTTTCTGCAGTGAGGAGCTTTTGCTAGCCATGAAGGCTTCCTTGTATAAAAGCCTTGATCTTCTAAAGTTTTAAATCATGCCAAGAGCCTATATTGCTTCAAAAGGCTCTCTCAGAAGAAGTTATCTGTCATTTGCAGGAAGAAAAAGCTTCTGGTAACTTTCCATGATACAAATAGCAAGTGCAGCGGATGCAAGCCAATTTTTAGGGACCAGAGTATGCGTGTCTGGGGACTTGTTGTTTTCCTCCGATCCCAATTTTAAACACTATGCCCATGCTGGCCATTCATAAAAGAAAAAAACTAAACTCAAAACAAACCATAACACTTAAATCATGTGTACTCTGGCCCTGGGCTATGCAATGCTTCAGATTAAGTTTGGAAGATGTGTTTTAGAAAGTGTGAAAGCATGAAGGCAGTATTGTCTGTGGCACATTAAAGTTGATGCATCCATTTCCAGGATTTTATCTATCTATCTATCTATCTATCTATCTATCTATCTATCTATCAATCAATCAATCAATCAATCATACTTATATCACTGCCCATCTTCCCCCACAGAGGGGACTCCGGGCGGTTATTGCATGGCTTCTCAGCCATAGCCCTTTGGTGTGCTGTTATGGGAGAAGGTCTTTAAGCCATACATGTTATAACAGAGATTAAAAAACGGGGGCTTGTGGGATATATGGAATTTTTAAAGTGTGTCTTATAAAATGGCTATTTACAAGAAGAGACCTTGTCTGTACAAAATGGCTTCCATCACGGGCATGGCCAGTAACAAAATAGTCATTTATAAGAAGACAACTGGTAGGGCTGTTCTACATGTTGTACCACAGCTTACCTTTGACTTTTTACTGGGCAGATGTGCATAGAGCATCCACCATTTTAAAAAAGCAATGTCTTAGAATGCCCTTCTCTTTCAGTTTGTAATCTATTTTGTATTTAATTGTTTTCCTCAACCCCTCACCCCCAAATTACTTCTTATTCAAAATGACCAACAATTACTGTATAGAGCAGGGCTTTCCAAAGTTTTCCTGCAGCGACACACCAACCACCGTTGGTGTGTCGCCGCGGGAAAACCCGGAAGTGCTGCCATTGCAGCAGCGCGCAAAAACCCGGAAGCGCTGCTGCCGCTTTTGGTTTTTGCGCGCTGCCATTGGTGTGTCGCCGCGGGAAAACCCGGAAGCGCTGATGATGATCAGCGCTTCCGGGTTGTGTGGCGACACACCAGATTGTGTGTGGTGACACACTTTTGTGTCGTGACACACAGTTTGGAAAGCTCTGGTATAGAGTATCTGGAATAGGAAGTCAAGTGAAGTGCATGATATTATATCTACATCAGCTAATGAGGAAATGTTCTCTGTCAATTCTTCCATTGACACCAGCAGGTCTTACAGTTTGTGACTGAGAGGTTGGATTCTGAAATGATGCCTTATATACAGTATCAAGGTTTTGTTTAGAACAGGACTTCAAGGGAATGATACATGGCCTTCTGAAAACAACTGAAGACCTGGTTTTGCCAGCTCACTTGGGGCGGGAGGGGAAGCAGCCACTCCTGGGGATGGCTGGCGCCCTAAGATGGCCTTAGATATACATGAGCGGCATTAAAACAGTCATTGCCATCTGGATTTTATTTTATCTTTTCTACTCTATATTTATATTTGTATCTGATATTTATTTATGTATTACCATATTTTAATGTTTTATGTTTATTGTAAACTGCCCAGAGTCCCCCCTTGGGGGGGAGATGGGTGGTGGCAAAATTTGACAAATAAATAAATAAATAAAATAAAATAATGCGACAAATAATCTGTGAATCTCGGCCCTCTCACTGAGTAGTCCTTCCAATGAGTCACTGCTGGCAAATCAAGCAAATGGTGTGCATAGAGAGGGACAAGATTTAGTGATGTGAATGACAGTGGATATTTCTATTCTGGTGAACACATTCTGTCTCTGTCTCTCTCTCTGTCTCCCCCCCCCCCCCGCCAATTGCCTTTGCCAGTGCCTTTTACAAGTGGCTGATTTCAGCAGACTTTTCCTTCTGCTGTGGGTAATTTATGTGTTCATATTACGCAGTGTCAACATTAGCCCAAGGTCATCTCAAGGCACAAACATGAAGACAAACACTTAATCTGTCAAGTTTCACCAGCTATGCTTCTCTAAATAAAGTATGCAGGTCCCAGTTGTATAGAAGATTTTTCATTGAGTTATTCTGTACATTCTCCTTATGGGGAGGGGGCAGGTATGAGGATTCATTGTTTTAAACTCACTGAATCTGTTCTGATCTCATGAGAATTTAGATCTGACTTCTGAACTCTCACTGTTCAGGCAGTATTAACTCATATCATTCCATATTTTCTTATAGTCTAAATAAATATTTTTGTTTATAGCAAGTTCAGTCTGAAGGCTTTCAACATATAGGAAATGCAAATGCGGGTCCTGTAACATGCAGTAGAAATCAGATGAGTTGATGAAATGTTGGGTACACACACACACACACACACACACACACATATACACACATAAATATATAAACATACATACACAGAATGAAAGGGTTTGAAAAATAAAGTTTGCAGCTAAGCAGCTGCTGCTCCTGATGATGACATCTCAATAATGAAGGATCACCAGGATGTCTGGTACAAGTGGAATACTTTGAGATCTCCTAAAATCAGGTGGTGCCAAGACCTGACTCATCACCAGAGGATTAAGACCTAAGAGCAGGGCTTTCCAAAGTTTTTCCGTGGCGACACACCAACCGCTGTTGGTGTGTCGCCGCGGGAAAACCCGGGTTTTGTGGCGACACACTTTTGTGTCGCGACACACAGTTTGGAAAGCTCTGCCTAAGAGGATGTGATATGGATTGGTTACAGCCATACTTACATGGGGCAATCTGTGGTAGAGCCTTGAGTGAGATGCAGGCTAAGAGAGAATAGGCTAAGTGTCTGTCCAAAGAAGAAAAAACACAAAACCTGTTTTTAGAGAAGAGGCTATTCATGATTCTTGCTTGTACCTATTAGTTAAGAGTTAATTAGTTAACAGTATGATTGTGATGATCTCAACAACAATGTCCCAATAAACACTTCTCCATGCAGTTCAGTGAAATGCAGATAAAGCTTTATTCAGGATACATGTTCATTGAAGCACTCCTAAAGACTTGAATGCTAATTCCCGCCAAACTATTCCCTCTTAACTCCCCCCCTTGCGCGCCAATTCACCAACAATGATCTCATGAAGCAAACGGTCCCATCTCCTCTCCGTTGCAGGTGCGTGACCTTGGCCAAGCTGTCTCTAGCTTCCACCAGCAGACATAACACTCAACTGCCATCCCCCCTCCCAACTACTATGCAAGCACTATGCTATGCTTAACCCTAATGGCAGGATTCATAGACATGAACCCTGACAATGATATCATAGAATCATAGGGTTGGAAGGGATCTTGGAGGTCTTCTAGTCCAACCCCCTGACCAAGGCAGGAAAGATCCACAATTATCGATGATTTATGCTGATTTCTCCCCCTCCTGACAGTGTCCTACATAACCTGAAAATCTGATTCAGCAACTTGGGAGACTCTCTTCAACAGTTAGGAAGTATTTATTAAGAGCTCCAGGAAGAACAAACAATCAAATGACAAAGTTCCAGCCAGGAGGGGCATTCTGAATAAATCTGATTTGGAGACATATTCATCTGGAAAATATTACTCTGGATTCGAGCCACAATCTTTCCTATTTCCAAGCTCTCAGTATATTGGGACATAGCAGCAGGGTTCATACATCTTGCTAAACTATTATTTGTTTTTGGAGGGACCATAGTGTGATGCAGATGGGATTGAAAAATAAACCATGGGCTGTTTTAGGGGTATGCACCAGTTGGAGCCAAACTTACTGATTGCAACTTTGGTTTAGCATGATATGTGAATAATGAAACATGCCCTATTTATGACATTTTACCAGGTAGTCCTCCCTTAATGACCATTCGTTCAGCGACCATTCGATGTTATGACAGCGCAGAACAAATAGCAGTTACAACCGGTCCTCGAAGTTATGGCTGTTGCAGCACCCCCATGGTCACACAATCAAAATTTAGGTGCATGGCAGCCCACCTGCATTTACGACTGCAGCGTGTGCTTCAACTCCCCCCACCCACCTATCTCTCCCCCATCTCTGCCCTTTGGGCCACCCTGCACTCCGCTACCCCTGCTGCCCCTGCTGGCGCCAGCTGACCTTTGCCGACTTCTTCCTCCCACTGTTGATGAGGTGCACCTGGCCGAGGCAGCTGCTGGCGCTTTGCGAAGGCCTCACAAAGGGCCAGCAGCTGCCTCGGCCAGGTGCACCTCATCAACAGTGGGAGGAAGAAGACGATGAAGGTCAGCAGGGGAAGGCAGGGGTAGGCAGCGGCGGTGGAGTGCAGGGCAGCCAAAAGGACAGAGATGGGGTAGGGAGATAGGCGGGTGCGGGGAGTTGAAGCAGAGGGAAGTGCAGCAGGGCAGGAGAAGCATGAGGACCTGGCCTAGCAACTGCAACTAGGACTACCAGAACTGCCATTGCTAAGCGGTGTAGTCATGTGATGTTTCTCCTAACGACCACTTCGCTTAGCAATGGAAATTCTGGTCCCAATTAGGGTAATCAAGCGAGGACTGCTTACTCTTAGCTTGCTTTTGTGCCTTCCAGGGGCACAAAAAAGTTAAAAAAAGTTAAGATGGGTGGCCACAACCATGTGATTGAAGCCCCACCTCTTTTTATATGTGTGGTGATGCTTGTAAAAGAGGGCAGGGCTTCAATTGCATAATTGTGGCTGCCAGGTTGACTTTTTGGGGGCCCCTTTCTATGGACACTCCTAAGACCTTGCCCAATACGTTAATCAATCTACAAGGCTGAAGTCAAGAACAATACAAAATAAAAAAATAAAAATAAAACAGGAATTAGCCAGGCAAGCCAAGTTTACTTTTCCTTATATGCTTATATTGTCTTTGGCTTATCCAACAGACCATGTCTCAGGCTGATACATGAACATAGCCAGTACCCCTGCTTCAGAGAGCTGGTCTTCATCTTGATCACAAAGCCTACTAATTATCAGAATGCCAAAATACAAAATCCATGGAAAGATTATAGTTTTGGTAGTCCAATAAACTATTCTGTGTGGCTTGCTAGTATCATGCAAATTGCCATCTTTTCCCCAGAATGCTTTTTCATGATTTCCTATACAGAGATCTTTTATTTCCCTTCTGCTTTTTGATGATGTTCCTTTCTATTAATACCAAAATGAGTAAGAGTTTTCTGATACTATCTAATTGTCCTTGCAATCTGGCAGACAAAGACAATTAAAAATCTGGCAGCCAGAGAGCTGATGCTAAAAGAATTCAGTTTCAAAGGAAAAAATAGTTAATGGAACAGTAGGAAAACCTACCAATAAATATTCCATTACTTAAATGGCTCATTTACACTGCAAGAGCAATTTTGGTATACTTGCAACTATCATTACATCTGAAGGGTTTCAATGTGGCTTGCTACTAACTCAAAAAAAATGTGGAAGGGGGGAAAGGAAACAGATGAATGACCAGATTTAGTGCCATCCCATATAGAAGGTGGAATTATAATCCAACAGACCACAGATTCTCCATACCTAGAATCATAAAATCATATGGTTGAATGAGGGCCATTTAGGTGCTAGAACATATCCAGTAAAGGGGAGCCCACTACCTCTCTGAATAATTTGTGTCACTATCAAACTGCCCTTACTGTTAGCAAAGTTTTTGTGACATTCAATTGGAATCTGCCTTCTAGTAATTTAAATCCATTATTCCATGTCCAACACGCTGGGAACAATGAAGAACTGGTCTTCATCTTCTTCTGCTTCAGATATTTGAATAGTGTTAACATTTATTTTGCAGTATTCTTTTCTCAAGACTCAATAAACCTAGTTCTTTCCATCTCTCTTCATAGTACTCAGCTACTAGTCCACTGATGATCCTCATTGCCCTTCTCTGACCTGTTCCAGCTTGTCTGAATCTTTCTTAAAGTACAATGCTCAGAACTGGCCACAGTCCTCAAGGTGGAGTCTGACTGAAGCAATTGGGAACACTTATTTCCCATTGTTTATAAATTATATTTTTGTTGATGCAGCCTACAATTGCATTTACTTTTTGCATTTGCATTGCAAATTGATACTAGTTTGCAGTCAACAACTGCTCCATCTTTTTCATATGTACTGTTACCAAGACAAGTATCCCCAACCTATAACTGTGCATATGATTTTTTTTTCTTTCCTAAGTGAGGAACTCTGTACTTAGCTTTGTTAACTTCCATTATGTTACGTTCAGAAAATCTACTATACCTCAAGTATAGTAAGACTCATCACACTGACTGGTAGCTATCCATTGCTGCTTATCCATGTGGGGACAAATGACACTGCTAAAAGAGGACAAACACTTCAGAGGATCACAAATGACTATAAGGTCCAGGGTAGGAAGGTGAAGGTTGTAAGTAGTAATCTCATCCTCCTTCCTCAACTTTTTGACACTGGAGGAACCCTTGAAATATTTTTCAGGCCTCGGGGAACCCCTGCATATTCAGGCTCAAATATAGGCCAGAAGGTACAAAATTATTATATTCGTTTCATGTGTAGGCCTGTATACATGCATTAACAGTGTTCTTAAACTAAAAATAAAGAATGAAATGTACCTCTTTAATGTGAAGTTGCCCAAATTTGAAATAATTTTTTAAATAAATCCTGATCTCCCAGGGAACCCCCAGTGACCTCTTGCGGAACCCTAGAGTTCCATGGAACCCAGGTTGAGAAACCCAGCTCCTGATTGATGATCAAGAGACAAGAAAGGAAGGCAGAATTCTGAAAGTGAATAACTAAGAAGAAAGTTTGTCAAGAAAGATTTTGATTCCTAGACTATGATATACAATACTAATAAAAGGGTTTCCTAGGCAGGGACTGGCTGCACCCCACAATACAAGTTAAATGCATACTTGGTGGGGGGGAAAGCCCTTGCTAATCTTAATCAGAATTATTTTAAACTAAAGTGGAAGAGAGAGGGGCAGAGGTCCATAGACACAGATAGAAAAGTGTTGGGCCTTAAGGATATGGCTCCACTCAAGAATGGACAAGACGAGAGGCAGGAAGGGTCCTCATAAATCCTCAACACACAGCAGTAGAGAAGCCAGGAAGCAATGATATTCCCAGTCTCCAGGCATTAAAAGGAGGAGATGAAAATCTCAGCAGGAAAAGTGAGTATGACCTGCTAGGTATCATTGAAACATGGTGGGATGAGAATCATGACTAGAATGTAGAACTCAAGATGTTATTCATTCAGAAGAAATAGACTTAAGTAAAAAGGAAGACATGTGGCTTTCTATGTTAATATGTCATATGCCCATCAAGTAATTCATATCTCGGAATATGGAAGTTCAAAGCATTTGGGGAAGATGAAAAGGAATAAAAAACAAAATACTACCATTGTGAGAGTTTACTGTAAGCAATATTGACAAGCAAAGGATGTGAACGGTGCCTTCCCACTCTCCATGTTTTTAAGGAAGGAGGCTATAGTGGTAATGGGAGACTTCAACTACCCTGAGATCTGCTGGAAAATTAACTCAGCTAAGAGGATTAGATCTAACAGACATCTGATCTCTCTTGCTGACAATTTAATTTTTCAGAAGGTAGAACAGGAGGTCAGCTATCCTAGACCTAATCCGGACCATCTGGGAGTAATTGATTGATGGACTAAAGTTGTCAGACACTATGAAGGAAAGCAAACTTTTCATGCCAGAGTTCAAGATAACTAGGGGAGGAAAAGCTGAGAAGTCAGTCATGGTCCTTGGACTTCAGGAAGACAGATTTTAATCACTCAGGTCAAGCGGGGGTTGGGGATGGGGGGCAGCATGTGATAGCTTGAAATCCAGAAGTATAAACAAGTTGAAGGTACTTGAGAGATCCAGAAAAATGAAATCCTGAAAGTGCAGGCATAAATGATCCCCACTAGAAGGAGAAATGGAAGAAGCGTTAAGAGGCTGGTAAGGATAAATTGAGAGCTGTCAGCCCTCCAAGGTAGACCAAACTTGGAAACCAAAGACACACAAGTTAGTACTACTTTTATTATAAGGTTATAGTAACAGAATCTTGCAAATCTGAATGTGCTTTTCCCCTTCCTTCCTTTATCTTCATGAGAACTAGGGAGGGTCATGCATGAGACACTATCTCAAAGTTCCTCAAGGTTATGCCTTCTTCCCATTACAAGAGTTCACTGACAAGTTGAGAAGTAAAAAGGTGATATATAAGAAATGGAAAGAGGGACTAATAACTAATCTGGTAGCTCTTAAAGTTCAGAATGAGATGAGGGTGGTGAGGAATGCAAAATGGGTTTGGGATGTATATCTAAAAACAGGAAGAGTCAAGAGGCCGTTGGCCTGCTGTATGGGAAAGGTTCAGACAGCTTCGGTCCTCACTGTAAGCTCCTGCATTTGGGTAGGATAAATCAAATGCTTAGGTACAGGATTAAAAACACTACATGGCAAATGTAAAAGAGGGGAAGGGCTTCAACTGCATGGTTGTGGTCACTGTCTAGACCAGTGCTTTCCAAAGTCCCGCCGTTGGCGACACACCAACAGCGGTGGCGGCGCGGCGGTGGCGGTGTGCATGGCGGCAGCAGCGGCGGCCTCGCGCATCGCGCTAAAACCCAGAAGCGCTGATGGCGCGCCGCTGCCACCACCGCTACCACCGCTGCGCACGCCACCACAGGGGCAGTGGCGACGCACCATCAGCACTTCCAGGTTTTGTCGCGAAACACTAATGTGTCACGACACACAGTTTGGAAAGCTGTGGTCTAGACCAGTGCTTTCCAAACTGCCGCCGTTGGCACACCAAAAGTATGCTTTTATACCCTATAGTCAGAATGGTAGAGTTGGAAAGGACTTGAAGACCAATTAGTGCAAACCCCTACCCAGCAAAGGAATCCACAGCTATGCAATTCTGAACAATGGCCATGTAGTCTTTGTTTAAATGCAGGCAGAGAAGGTAAGTCCACTACCTCCTGAAACAGCAGAGGTACCTATAGGATCTAGCACTTTCATCAAAATGATAGGGTGTTCTTAAGTTTCTCAGCCTGGAAACATGACAGATTAATCGAGAGAAGAATTAGCCAAGCCACATGCATACCAACTATATTGTGATTGCATCTTATTTATTATTTATTTATTATTTGGATTTATCCCTGCCCATCTCTACCGCGGTAGACTCTGGGCGGTTGAAGAGTTCCCTGTCAGTTTAGCTGAAAATAATTTTGGATGGGAATTTTGGGAGTCAAGGGCCCCTGACTTGAAGACAAGTGAGGAAGACATTCTTAAATATACACCTTCCCATCCATTTTTAACACTGTTGTTTCCTTCTGCATTGTTGTAGGGCTCTTTTCCTTCCCTTTGAGTAGGCCTGCACAACATATGGCCACCAAGCAGCTTTGTGCAGCCTGCTAGCAATTTAAAGAAGTAATAAATTCACCACCATTGCCCCAGAAGATGCGCTGCCAAGCCCCTCCAAGCCTCACCACCACCACCAGCTCCAGTGCTGCCACCGCTCCACTAACCACCAAACAGCTGATTGGCACCCCAGGTATTCCTTTGTGGCCTGGGATGGTTTTTAATTTATCAGTGTGGCCCTTTCTCCTCTACAAGTTGTGCAGGCTTGCCTTTGAGCATGTTTTCTTTTATCTTTATTTTTTTATATTGTATTGGTTTTATTGTAACTTCTTTGTTTGTTGTGAACTGCCCAGAGTCATTGAAAGTCAGGTGGCATACAAGTTTAATTTATTATTATTATTATTATTATTATTATTATTATTATTATTATTATTAACCAGGAGACTGTGAGTTCTAGTCCCGCCTGAGGCATGAAAGCCGGCTGGGTGACCTTGGGCCAGTCACTCTCTCTCAGCCCAACTCACCTCACAGGGTTGTTGTTGTGGGGAAAATAGGAGGAGGAAGGAGTATTAGGTATGTTCACCGCCTTGAGTTATTTATTAAAAAAAATAAAGGCAGGATAATTTTTTTTAAAAAAATAGCTAAAAGGGGAAAAAAATCTCAGTCAGCAACCAAGATCCTGAGGACTTGCAGACTTACCTGACATTATTTGGAAATAATATTCTTGACCAAGTGATAATTAAGTACCATACTGTCCTCATGTCTCATCTAGAGAAAATGGTAGCTCATTCAAACATATCTTAATGTATCAAATAGAAATTAAAATACAAACATTAATAGGAAGCCAATGAACATGCAATGATAAAGTTATGTGTCTTTGTTTTGTTCTTCAGCCATGCTCTGATGGATCAGACCTTGGCCATATTTTTGTTGTGTCTTAGTAGCAGATGGCAAATTGTTCACTTTAAATTATCTCCTGTTGTTCCAGCCAATTTGCTGACAACACAACAGAGCATCTTCTAACAGAGTATTGACCTCCATGCTGTATAATCTTCCTTCCTCCCTTCCTCCTATAGAACTGGAAAAGCAAAAATAAGGATAAAAGTTACAAATTAAAATAAATAATATTTTGTTTGATATAATAAGTTATTTGTTTAACATAAAATAATTCAGTTGAAGGGAGTAAAAGTTGGGGCAAAACCTCTACCCATTTAGATACTTTCAACCAGCCTGAATGGTACAACTTTTGCTAGCACAATGTGTCTTCAGGAATTTCTAAGTCAAATGAAAAGATCTCCTGTATGCAATCATCCCACTGCTCATACAATTATTAGATTCATGTTTAAAGCATGAAACTGAAAATCTCAGATATTTATGTTCTGCACAATGCGTCCTAACATTAATGTAAGCTCCCTCAATACATTTCTAAATTTCTGTGGTAACATCAGCAAGAGTTTGGCAGTAGCTTCAACCAGCTGATGCAACTGTATGAAACTTTAAGCAATTAGCCAAATTAAGAGTGAGAATTTACAAGAAGCAACAAGTGATTTAAAGCTTGCATTAACACTGCACTGCTCATGGCCAGAAAAATTAAAAATAAATAAAAAGATATATTTTTAATATTTAATTTCTGAATGTTGTACCTTAGATCACTTCTACACAATATTCAGCTTATTTAATATTGTCACCTCTATGTGTATATTAAACATAATTTGCCCACATTTTACTTTCTAGAAAGCTATCCATTTTTTTTATTCAGTGAAAAATTTCATGCCATCTTCTGAATGGGCATTATGCCAGTAGAGGAAATGGTCATATAGATATACCGTTGATGTCTCATTTAAAACAATTGGATTATTATCCAAGAATCCACCAAAAATGATAATTTAGGCCTTGGGATAGGTTAGCCTCTGCAGCTGTCCTTTTAAAATGGTCTTACCCTGTTCAGAGTGAAGGAAGATAGATGCTTTTGAACTGTGGTGTTGGAGGAAAATTCTGAGAGTGCTTTGGACTGCAAGATCAAACCAGTCCATACTCCAGTCCATACTCCAGGAAATAAAACCAGACTGCTCACTTGAGGGAATGATATTAAAGGCAAAACTGAAGTACTTTAGCCACATAATGAGAAGACAGGATACCCTGGAGAAGATGCTGATGCTAAGGAAAGTGGAAGGCAAAAGGAAGAGGGGTTGACCAAGGGCAAGATGGATGGATGATATTCTGGAGGTGACGGACTTGACCTTGGGGGAGCTGAGGGTGGCGACGGCCAACAGGAAGCTCTGGCGTGGGCTGGACAGTGAAGTCATGAAGAGTCGGAACCGACTGAACAAATAAACAACAAAACCCTGTTCAGTAAAATAAAAGTACAGGGGAGTTGAGGGAGTAGGAAAGAGGAGTACACATTTTTTTTATCATGCCTTTTGTTATCTAGAGAGGAAGAATGGACATTTACAACTATATTGAAATCCATTCCAAGATATTCAGACACTGAAAGAGTTAAAAGAAAACCTGGCTACATGGACACCTGAATCATGCCAAATCAGGTGCTGAGAAGCAATGAGGACTGGGGTTTTCCCCTTTCAGGTGGGCTTTAAAAAAGAAGAGGGGATCAGACCCATTTTGCTTCTGTCTTTTGTTTTTATTCCTGAGAGAGCTCTACTCCAGGGCTGGCTGAAAGCCAGATCAGAAAAGAAGCCCTAATCCATACAAATCTGGATTGGAGATAAGGGAATTATGTACAGGAAATTAGGAACCAGTAATGGATATATGCAGAATAGGTTCAATTTTATTTTGTGGACTATGGTCCAAACGTGGGACTTTCTTTTTTCTCTTTGTGTTATGGGAAATCCTGGGCTGAGATCAATCTCCTCAGAAGTCATTCTCTTTCCCCACTCGTTTCTCCCCACTTTCTTTTCTTTTCCTTTCCTTCCAATATTCTCCTAGTTCTGGGATTTGTCATGTATAATAAAGATTCTGAATTCTTGTTGAATCAGTGATGCTTATTTTTAGAAAAAGGGGCAGCCTTTAGCACAAGTCTTCCTGTCTGGTCAAGCTACTGAAGGAAGGAGGATTGCCACTTGAACCCTCCTGCGTAGGGGGCTCTCTCTGGAGAAAAATAAGGGGAGACAGCATTACTGAGTGGGCTTTTCCCAGGAGCTGTGAGGAAAGTGTGGTAGGGTTATGGATGGAGAGTTTAGAGACCCACTTATGGGAATCAGCAAGTCCCCATCAACCACATTCCATTCACACGTATGCAAATATGCCCCATTACAACACTATCCTAAAGGTGTTAATAAGTGAGTGGTAAGCTATTATGTCATCAATAGTTCTTTCTCTCTGGTAACTGTGTTTAACAGTAGTGTTTAAGTACTCATCCTCACGTTCCTGTAACCAGAGCGTGATAATGCCCCTCTAAAAAAAGTTTTCCCCCACACATTTGTGCAGTTGTGTCCGACTCTAGGGGCTAGTGCTCATCTCCGTTTGTTAGCCGAAGAGCCAGCGTTGTCCGAAGACGCTTCCACGGTCATGTGGCTGGCATGACGCATGCGGAACACTGTTACCTATCCACCAAAGTGGTACCTATTTATCTACTTGCATTTGCATGCTTTCGAATTGCTAGGTTGGCAAGAGCTGGGGCGAGTGCGGGAGCTCACTCTGTCATGCAGGGCTAGGGATTCAAAACTCCGAACTTGCGATCTTCCGATCGACAAGCCTGGCATGGCATATTTTCATGATGACGCCTTTGTCTCATCTGTAATCCATAGCTGAGGCAGCTTGATGTCATCTTTCCAGTTTTAAAGTAGTATTTTCCATCTTCTGCCACAATTCTTGCCTGGACCTGATCTATGAGACTTCCTTAATGAGGATGTGGTGGCTGAAGTGGTCAAGAGCTGGGTAGAAGGCCACTTTTGGACTACTGTGGGCATGTCCCTCCCCTCCCCTCCCTGGGCACTGTTTTCCAGGGCTTCGTTTAGCAGTGAGAGTTGAAAGAACCAAACTGGTCTCTTTTCCCATTATATGCCAGGTCTCTGACTACACTGAACAGGTCAGGGAAATTGGAAACCTGGTGGCTAATCAGTCAGTTCTCTGCTCCCATTTATCTTCTCACTCCCTCTCAGTTCTGGCAGCCTGGATATCCTCTCTTGCTTTACTGGCAGGTCCCCACCCACTCCACAGATTAGCTCTTTTGGTATCAGGTTTTGACAGAGTATCTTTTCTGATGCAAAATCTTATGAGCATTTGGGATCCAGTATGGATAGACCACATACTTGTTTAGTAAAGGTAAAGGTTCCCCCACACAGTCGTGTCCGACTCTAGGGGCCGGTGCTTATCTCCGTTTTTTAGCCGAAGAGCCAGCGTTGTCCGAAGACACTTCCACGGTCATGTGGCCAGCATGCCGCGCGCGGAACGCTGTTACCTTCCCACCGAAGTGGTACCTATTTATCTACTTGCATTTGCAGGCTTTCGAATTGCTAGGTTGGCAAGAGCTGGGGCGAGTGCGGGAGCTCACTCCATCACACGGCGCTCGGGTCTCGAACCGCCAAAGTTGTGACCTTCCGATCGACAAGCCTGGCATCTTAACCGCTGAGCCACCGTGCCCCCTCCACTTGGTTAGTACTTTTATTTAATTCAATAAATTCAATAAAGCCTGATGGGTAATTTGCCTATGGTCTATACCAAATCAGTTGAAAAATGCCCATTCCGCTTGTTTTACAAGATAACTATACAACAGGTGTAGTGTGCAAAGACTGCGCAATGTAGTGGTTAAAGGCCTGGACTTAGATCAGGATGACCTAGGCTGTTCCACTCAGCCATGGAGTTTCTTTCTGATCATTCTCTCTCAGCTCAATGTACATCACAGGCTGTTATTGTGGGGAATAAAATTAGGGATGATCTCCATGAAATCTACCTTGAGCAAAGAAGAGGTACACTCAACAGATAAATAACTAATACAAGCAAGTCATAAAACTTGAAGAAACATTCTCCAATGCAAAGTACACACTTCTATATCCTTTTTAAGATCCCCCCTCCACCTGATTACTTTCATAAGGTAATACAATTGCTAGTGGAAAGTATTTCAGAGAAACTGCTTATTTCTTGTTAGAATAATAATGTTTGGGCTGTTCATAAAATACAATCTAGAAATATATTTATTTCCAGATATAATTGTTCTGTTTGCAATGAGGGGTTTCTTGTCATGCATTTCACCCTGATATTTTTGTTCTATTGAGGTTGGCAAGGAAATCTCTCTTTTGCCTTGAATTATCTTAAGTCCCTAATTTAATACTAGTTATCAGCCTAATGTCAGTAAAGTCTAACCCATTGTATGAGTGCATCCATGATCAAAATATCAATCACAATTCTTTTTTTCTTCTAATGTCTGTTTTCATTTTTAAATTCCCCAGCAGAAAAATAATTACATATGTAGTTGTAGAGGGCATAAGGAAAGACAGGAAAGATATGAGGTATCTTTTACATGATGGTTGTTCAGTCTGTGGCTCTTCCTCCTGTCTCCCAAGGTCATTCCCACATGAAAGACAGGAGGGAAGAGCCACTACCAATACAATGGTCAGATAAGTGGGGTTTGTTCCTGTAATGCAGGGCTTTCCAAAGTGCCAGCGGCAGCGGCACGCGCGCGCACGGTGGCGGTGCGGGGGGCGCACATGCACGGCGGCGGCGCATAGGGGGCGTGCGGCAGCGTGCGCGTGCACAGTGGCGGAGCGGGGGGCGTGCGGCGGCGCACGCGTGCACGGCGGTGGTGCGGGGGTGTGTGCGGCAGCGCGTGTGTGCATGGTGGCGGCAGCAGCGGCTGCTGCTGCCGTCGTACACACGCGCACCGCCGCTTCCGGGTGGTGTGGCGACACACCACGCTGTGCATGGCGACACACTTTTGTGTTGCGACACACAGTTTGGAAAGCTCTGCTGTAATGGTATGTGGGAATGACCTTGGGAGACAGGAGGAAGAGCCACAGACTGAACAACCATCATGTAAAGATACCTCAGTCCACAGAACTGGGGGAGCATGGGAAGTGTTTCAGAAGGGACTCTCCCTAGTTTTCCAGAGAGTAAAAGGAGAGAAGGGGAGAAATTCTTTCAGATTTGCAATTCTGTTAATGTAACCTTATAATAAAGATAGAGTTAGTACCCATAGTTGTGCTTCTTGTCTGGACTACCTCGAAGGGCTAACAAATCCTCAGCCAAGAAAATAACTTGAAAAAACATATCAGACAAGACCCTCCCTTGTTCACATGAAAATAAAGTAAGGGTGGGGGGGGACTTGTAAGATTGTTACTATAACTGTTATAATAAAAGTAGTCCCGACCTATATGGCATTGGTTTCTTAGTCTGGTCTATCTTGTAGGGCTGACATCAGCCAAGAGTTGCAGTGAGAAGACAACTCATATGATTGATATTTCTGTCCCCCTCCTCCCACTAGAGTTCTTATCTCCCTGAAAACCCTATCCAGGAGGGAGTGGAAAGTGGCAGAAGATCCCTCTTTCTTCTCGTCACATTGCATCCTGGTGAAGGCAGGGGATTAAAAGGAAGAGCAGGTGGGTGAGCTGTCTTCTACTCAAGCAACCTTTGGATACAGCCCCAAACATTACATCTATGATTTCATCAAGAATTTGGAGGAAAATCTGAAGAGAACATCCCATCCCACCACTGTGAGAAACATCATATGTTACAGTAACAAGAGATACCTATAATTAAGTCAGCAGCACTGCATGAGCACAAAATTACATGCTGCTATTTATAACTACTATTGTCCCATAAATGCACTAAAAACTCTAGGGGGAAGTGGAAATAAGCAATATTATTCAGGAAGATTTCCTTTTAACCTCTATAAAAGGAGATGACAACTCCTCCAAGGAGAAACAGGCAAGCCTCCTCAGAGAATAAGTTCTCAACAATGAAAATAAGAGCATAACAAGTTGTGTACAAATGATACAGATACTCATGTGAGCTGTCTCAGGCAATCAAACAGAAGATGCTAAAATAAATAAAAAAGGAATATCTGAGTGTACAGTCTTTTGTTTATTGTACTTAAAAAACAAAACAAAAATCAGGGCTTGTTACTCATGGGATACCATGATGACACGATCAACAAGAATTTATGCCCGCAGCTGCTTTCATGTTCTGAAGACTAGTACCGAAAGCCTACACCTGTATACTCGTACAGAAGTCTCACTTTCTTTTCACATCCTAGTCTCCTGTAGCAATCAGTGGATGAAGTCTTGTGTGGCCTTGTTCCAAGGGAGCCATTTACTGACTGAGGCTCGCAAGGCACTGATCCACCTGGAAGAAAGGACAAGCCAAAGCTGATCACTAACTGAATGGCACTTATCTACCTGCAAAATAAAACACAAGTAATCATACCATGGTGAGTGAGATATCAAATATGTCTTTCTTTTTTTTTAAAAAAAACTTGCATTCCCTAGGTTTTCAGAATGTACCGTATTCGTCACTGTTACCATTACTGCCACCATCTCACATTATTCTTTGGATCAGTTTACAGAAAGTAGCTAACCTCTGCAAAGATTGTGCAGGTTGGCATATTGTTACTTACTATAGACATCTGCCTTACCTGGAGAACTGTTAATGCATTCAAGTCAGGAGAGAATAAATCCTCCTGCTCTCTCACTGAGCTGGCAGTATATTAACATGTTTAAATGATTATTCACCTGGCTAAAAACTTAAAAAAAAACAACATCTGAGTTGATGGGTTGAATCCAGATTTAGTCAAGCTTAGTATAAACCCATTTAAATCCACAGCATGTAAATTATTTTAATTGGGTCTATTCTAACTAAATATGGCTAAGGCTGGATTCAGTCTACTGTGTGGCACAGTTCCCAAGGGTATAGCTGACTATATTATGAGACACACACCCCTTCTTAGCATCTTAAAGGCTAACAACATCTTTAAGTTTATTATGCCAGCCTTCGCTATCATAATAACTCCTAAACCCTAGCCAGTGAAGCCAAAAACTGTGCTAGTGTTGGTTTATAGGAATTGAAGTCTAATGCTTCTGGAGGACACTAGACTGAAGACTCTATGATAGCATAAGGGGGCAATATAATGTTTTGGGGTGCAGTAAGGAGAGGAATACTGCAAAGTGCGCTTGGTTGTGTTATACATGTGGCATAGTTTTCATGACTCTGACTGAAACAGGGCTGACTAGTGTGCCGCTGGCCTTTAGTAATTTGTGGGTACATACCAGAGGAAAAAAAATTGAGGGTCACATTGCCACTTAGATCTTAGGTTGTCCACCCTGGCTTAAGAATTTCTCCAGGAAAACTTTAATCAGTTTATTAATCTTTAATACTTAGTAGGATCTTTGTTTTAGGAACTGAGCTGACTACTTAAAATTTGAAAGGTACCTTTTGGTTTTTGACAAAGAGCTTACATTTCTTCATCTGTTCTTGGACTTGACCCAAAGTCACCATTTACCGAGGCAGAACTTTAAAGGAAGACTATAGTGTGGAACTGTTAAATTGCATTTTATCAGCAAGTTTGACTGCACTCTTTTAGCACTCCTACCTGATTTTTCATTATAAGTGTTAGATTAAGGTACACAGATAATGCTAACTGTCATTTATTGCTATTGTGTATCATTACTTGCTTAATTTATTTGCACTTGGATGTCACAGGAGATACATCTTCTTTGCATTGCACAGCATATAGGGTTCTCCTAATATTTTTTATATGTAAGTTTAGATATAAAAAATATTTAAAATCCATTTTATTTAAATACATAAAATCTGCCAATTGTGGATAATACTTCTATTCAATGAAGTGAACTGCAGCCCATGACAACTACAAAAATTATCTATCTTTAAAGACCAAAATTACTTATTTTCATGTTTTTTATTTGAAAAAAAATTGAGCTTTCTTTTAAATAATTTTAAATACTTAGGCATTTATTTATTTATTTATCATTTAAATTTGTATCACCGCCCATCTCCTCCACACCTGGGGACTCTGGGCGGTTCACAATAATAAGTTAAAAATATAAAATTACAGCGACAATAATTTACATATAAAATCCAAACAAAAAGATGTTAATAATAAGGCGGGTTTCATGGCACCAGCCACTCCCAAGAGGAACTATTGGCATTTTCATTAATTGGCTTTTCCATTAATGTTTTTGTTGTTGTTGTTGTTCAGTCGTTTAGTCGTGTCCGACTCTTCATGACCTCATGGACCATAGCACGCCAGGCCTTCCTGTCCTCCACTGTCACCCGGAGTTTACTCAAATTCATGTTCATTACATCGGTGATGCTATCTAACCATCTCATCCTCTGCCGTCCCCTTCTCCTTTTGCCTTCAGTCTTTCCCAGCATCAGGGTCTTTTCCAGTGAGTCCTCTCTTCGCATTAGGTGGCCAAAGTATTTGAGCTTCAGCTTTAGCATCTGTCCTTCCTATGAGCAGTCAGGGTTGATTTCCTTTAGGATTGACTGGTTTGACCTCCTTGCAGTCCAAGGGACTCTTAAGAGTCTTCTCCAGCACCACAGTTCGAAAGCATCAATTCTTCGGCGCTCAGCCTTCCTTATGGTCCAACTCTCACAGCCATACATTACTACTGGGAAAACCATAGCTTTAACTATACGGACCTTTGTCGGCAAGGTGATGTCTCTGCTTTTAATATGCTGTCTAGGTTTGCCATAGCTTTCCTCCCAAGGAGCAAGCGTCTTTTAATTTCATGGCTGCAGTCACCGTCTGTGGTGATCTTGGAGCCCAAGAAAATAAAATCTGTCACTGCTTCCATTTCTTCCCCTTCTATTTGCCAGGAAGTGATGGGACCAGATGCCATGATCTGAGTTTTTTTAATGTTGAGTTTCAAGCCAGCTTTTGCACTCTCCTCTTTCACCCTCATCAAGAGGCTCTTTAGTTCCTCTTCACTTTCTGCCATTAGGGTGGTATCATCTGCATATCTGAGGTTGTTGATATTTCTCCCGGCAATCTTAACTCCGGCTTGTGATTCATCCAGCCCGGCATTTCTCATGATGTACTCTGCATATAAGTTAAATAAGCAGGGTGATAATATACAGCCTTGTCGGACTCCTTTCCCAATTTTGAACCAGTCGGTTGTTCCATGTCTGGTTCTAACTGTTGCTTCTTGACCCGCATACAGGTTTCTCAGGAGACAGGTAAGGTGGTCTGGTACTCCCATCTCTTTAAGAATTTGCCACAGTTTGTTGTGATCCAGAAAATCAAAGGCTTTAGCGTAGTCAATGAAGCAGAAGTAGATGTTTTTCTGGAACTCTCTTGCTTTTTCCATGATCCAGCGAATGTTGGCAATCTGATCTCTAGTTCCTCTGTCTCTTCAAAACCCAGCTTGCACTTCTGGTAGTTCTCGGTTCACATACTGCTGAAGCCTAGCTTGTAGGATTTTGAGCATAACCTTGCTAGCATGTGAAATGAGCGCAATTGTACGGTAGTTTGAACATTCTTTGGCATTGCCTTTCTTTGGAATTGGAACGTAAACTGACCTTTTCCAATCCTGTGGCCACTGTTGAGTTTTCCAAATTTGTTGGCATATTGAGTGCAGCACTTTAACAGCATCATCTTTTAGGATTTTAAATAGCTCAGCTGGGATACTGTCTTCTCCGCTAGCTTTGTTGTTAGTAATGCTTCCTAAGGCCCACTTGACTTCACTCTCTAGGATGTCCGTCTCAAGGTCAGGGACGACACCATCGTATTTATCAGGGATATTAAGATCTTTCTTGTATAGTTCTTCTGTATATTCTTGCCACCTCTTCTTAATCTCTTCTGCTTCTGTTAGGTCCCTGCCTTTTTTGTCCTTTATCATGCCCATCTTTGCACAAAACGTTCCCTTGATATCTCCGATTTTCTTGAAGAGATCTCTAGTCTTCCCCATTCTATTGTTTTCCTCTTTTTCTTTGCGTTGTTCATTTAAGAAGGCCTTCTTATCTCTCCTTGCTATTCTCTGGAAATCTGCATTCAGTTGGTTATATCTTTCCCTTTCTCCCTTGCCTTTTGCTTCCCTTCTTTCCTCAGCTATTTGTAAAGCTTCATCAGTCAGCCACTTTGCTTTCTTGCATTTCTTTTTCTTTGGGATGGTTTTAGTTGCTGCCTCCTGTACAATGTTACAAACCTCCATCCATAGTTCTTCAGGCACTCTGTCTACCAGATCTAATCCTTTAAATCTATTCCTCACCTCCACTGTATATTCATAAGGGATATGATTTAGGTCAAGGGTCGGCAAACTTTTTGAGCCGAGAGCCATTTTGGTATGCTCGTGCACATTTTGAAGTGCTCGAGAGCCAGGGGGCGGGGTTTGCGGGCGGGAGCCAATCGCGTGGAAGGGGGCGCTTTGGCGCGCGCTGATTGGTGGAGGCTCAGAAGGAAGGGCGCTGCCACCAATCAGCATCTCCGTTTCTTCTCCAGGGTTCTTCTCCTGTAGAAGAAACAGGGACGCTGATTGGTGGAGGCTCAGAAGGAAGGGCGCTGCCACCAATCAGCGTCTCCGTTTCTTCTCCAGGGTTCTTCTCCTGGAGAAGAAACAGGGACGCTGATTGGTGGGGGCGCCCTTCCTTCTGAGCCTCCACCAATCAGCGTCTCTGTCTCAGCGTCTTCTCCAGGGTTCGCGCCGCTTCCGGAGACCGGCTTTCTGATGTCGGTCGGCAAAGATGGAAAAAGAGCCAGCGTCAGGAGGCCAAAGAGCCAGATCTGGCTCGCGAGCCGCCAATTCCGACCCTTGATTTAGGTCATACCTGATTGGTCTAGTGGTTTTCCCTACGTTCTTCAATTTAAGCCTAAATTTTGCGATAAGAAGCTCATGATCTGAGCCACAGTCAGCTCCAGGTCTTGTTTTTGCTGATTGTATAGAACTTCTCCATCTTTGGCTGCAAAGTATATAATCAATATGATTTCGGTATTGACCATCTGGTGATGTCCATGTGTAGAGTCGTCTCTTGTGTTGTTGGAAAAGACTGTTTGCTACGACCAGCGTGTTCTCTTGACAAACTCTATTAGCCTTTGCCCTGCTTCATTTTGTACTCCGAGGCCGAACTTGCCTGTTATTCCATTTATTTTTTGACTTCCTACTTTAGCATTCCAGTCCCCTATGATGAAAAGGACATCTTTTTTGGATGTTAGTTCTAAAAGGTGTTGTAGGTCTTCATAGAACTGGTCAACTTCAGCTTCTTTGGCATCAGTGGTTGGGGCATAGACTTGGATTACTGTGATGTTGAATGGTTTGCCTTGGATTCGAACTGAAAGCATTCTGTCGTTTTTGAGGTTGTACCCCAGTACTGCCTTTCCCACTCTTTTATTGACTATGAGAGCTACTCCATTTCTTCTAAGGGATTCTTGCCCACGGTAGTATATATAATGGTTTCCTGAATTAAATTCACCCATTCCTGTCCATTTTAGTTCGCTGATTCCCAATATGTTGATGTTCAATCTTGTCATCTCATGTTTGACCACATCCAGCTTACCTTGATTCATTGATCTTACATTCCAGGTTCCTATGCAATATTGTTCCTTACAGCATCGGACTTTCCTTCCACTTCCAGACACACCCACAACTGAGCGTCCTTTCGGCTTTGGCCCAGCCGCTTCACTCTTTCTGGAGCTACTCGGAATTGCCCTCCGCTCTTCCCCAGTAGCATATTGGACACCTTCCGACCTGAGGGGCTCATCTTCCGGCGTCATATCTTTTAGCCTTTTGATACTGTCCATGGGTTTTCTTGGCAAGGATACTGGAGTGGTTTGCCATTCCCTCCTCCAGTGGACCACGTTTTGTCAGAACTCTCCGTCATGACCTGTCCGTCTTGACCTGACTTCATTGAGTTACGCAAGCCCCTTCGCCACGACAAGGCAGTGATCCATGAAGGGGCCATTAATGCTCCCCACCTCCATATCTGTAAGAGAAATATAGTAGCAATATTCCTACCCGGAGAGCCAGTTTGGTGTAGTGGTTAAGGCACCAGACTAGAAACCGGGAGATTGTGAATGCTAATCCTGCCTTAGGCACAAAGCCAAAGTCATTCTCTCAGCCCTAGGAAGCAGGCAATGGCAAACCACTTCTGAAAATCCTTGCCAAGAAAACTGCAGGGACTTGTCCAGGCAGTCACCTGGAGTCAAAAACTGACTTGAAGATGCCCGTGCACACACACACAAAATCCTACTTTATCTATGATTATTTACAGCATATTTTATTTATATCAGAAGATTTTTGATTGTCCAGGCAATGACTCTAAGGTCTTACCAGTTTGTACTTCAATGTGATTTTATCTATAGCTATAGTAAAGTATAAAGAGGCAGGTAGAAATATACCAGGGAAAAAAATAAGCTGAGAATAGTTGGAAAAAAGATTAAATGATTTACCGCTGGTTTTCATTGACACTTTCAGCACATAAGTAGAAAGTAGTAAACTCTTCTGAAGGTGGTTTCACTTCAATCACAGATCTTCTGGAACCAAGGCCTTGTTCACTCACCATGTAGCCCTGCAAGTAAATGCCCCCTAGGAAGAGAAACAGGGTCATAAGTAAGTGGCAAAGAGCACTGAAAAAAATAAAAAAGATGTAATGGGAAAGACTCCTGCTCAGATTTTAAAAGGCCGTTAAGACTACTGGTTAATTTGTGCTACTATATTTGGCTTGTAAAAAACCTGAAAACCAAGTTGGAAAATGGCTTTTGAATTAGAGTTTCATGCTGACCTGTAAACAACTGCTTCATAAAATACAAATAGCTGAAGAATCCAGCAATTCTGAATTTTAGAATTTTAAAGTATTTTAAAGCACATAAGGCCATTACTCTCTCCCAAGAGACTGCTGTACCATGGAGATAGGAGTTTCTCTATCTCAAGAGACTGTTTCACCAGTGTGAGGAAACTTATGAACTTATGAATCTGGGCCTTAAGCAGATTTGAAACAAAATCTGGAAACTAAACTGATTTTGTATTATGTCTGAAGTCAACCACCATGTATTTAACAGTGATTGACTTTGATGCTAGTAGTCAGTACAAGATTATGTAGATCTACCATATTTGGGCTGCAAAAATCTGGACAGCCACTAGATCGTGGGATTGGTTCGCTTTTAGGTGGAGGCAAAGAGATGCTTTGCAGTGCAGGTATGGTAGCCCAGCTAAATGAACCAGTCAGATACAAAAACCTAACAAATCAAGCTACTATGGTTGATTTACAAGCATTCTAAAAATTATCCTGCAATGTTCCCCAATTATTTATTGGCTCTTTCTGGAATGTTCCTTTCTTTTATATGTAGGACTAAGGAGAATAAAATCACCCCAGAAAGCAGGTCTTTACCAGAGGGCTTCATGTAAAAATTAAAGACAGCCATTTGTTGGTTATACTCTAGTTTGGGAATAAAGGTGGGCACTCTGCATGTGATCACATGTGGTCACAATCTTCCTCCTGCTTTATTTAATTTTTTTGGAGCTCTGATTGCTCTCTTGCCATGACACCAAATTTTGTGGCACCATTGCTAAAAATCAGTGGTGCTATTTTCTGCCATTTTAAGGTAGGAAAGACCTGACACCTATGTAAAATAAACCATGAAATAAGCTCAGAACAGTTAAAAAAAAACACAAAGTCCTCACAGAGGACATCACAATTCCTCTCCCAAACCTGTAAGATGAGAGTGCTTGTTTGCCCAGCCCAGGAACTAACAGACAATGAACACCCTCCCCTTTCAACTTTTTATTCATTTCTTCTCCAACTCTGTGATTGTTTTGTTTGTACATATGTCATGTAAAATGTTCACTGATTCTCTGAAGATTGACAGTAAAACACATTATTTAGGCTTACTTTATTCCATGCATCCAGTGTCCTTTTATTTGCCTGCAAACCTGACTTAATTTTCAAAGGTCTGTTTCCACCTCTTGTGGCTGTCCTGTTTCTAGTCTCCAAATCGCAGGGCTTCAATCACAGGGAATAAACACAGTATCATGTCTGAGTGGGCCTGGCAAGGTAACCGTCCTTCCAAATGAGCTTACAGTTTTAGAGCAATTGTGCAACATGAATGCACAACAATGGCAGGTTGACAGCAAGCAAGAGGGTGAGGATAGGTGGGGATGCCTGGAGCATAAGTACAGGCAACACTGAAGAGAGCAGCAGGAATTGAAGAGACGAGCTCTGAGTCATGTGGTTACGGCCACCATCTACATTTCACCAGAATCCTTCTGGGCTCTAATGTAGTGTTACCGAGGGATGCTAAATAGAAGGCTGTCCTCACACATTTAGAGTATGGAAGATGCAATCAGCTGTTCCATTTGCTACAATGGTCTCTAAATGTGTATGTTATGTAACTACCTTACATATTTTTAGAAGGATACAAAATGAGAGGAGGAGGAGGAGATCAGTGGTTTTTCCATCATAATTCAAACAGCTATGGAAGTTTATATAACATTATAATTGTAATAATATTATTAATATCTGATAATATATAATATTATAAGATATTACAATATTTATGTAACTCGGAAAAAAACCCGTTTCTCTAAAAAGAAAATAAAGGATGCAAGACAGGCAGAAAGACAGAGCCACCTACCAACAGCATGTGTAGAGCGTATGCTGGCATAAAAATATAAACAGCCATCTTTCAAAATGCAATAGTGCTGAACCCACATATTCTTGGCTTTGTCCAACTCATGAAGGAGCCCCAGGCACTCGGGGTTTTTGATAGCAAGTGGTGGAAGGCTTGTGTTGTGCATGGTGACATCTTCCCACACATGGCTCTGTATGTTAACATTAGAAAAGAAATCACTTTTTCCCATTGGTACAGAAACTAATGGCACACAAACATCTCTAAATGTGTTTAAAAGTAGAGTATTCAATTATTTGTTCAGTATGCAACAAATACCTCTCATTTTTTAAGGCTCATATTCTGTCATATCCAATTTGGTTTCCTTCTACCAGAAGACCTTCTACTACATTCAACTCTCAAACATCATTAAATTCATGACATCAAGAAACACTTCGTGAGAAATATACCTAATGATAGTGGAAATTTTGCTTAAGTAGTAAAATGAAGCTACTTTTTAATTCAATTGATAATTATTTGGTATGCTTCCTAAATATAGCCCTTAAATGAGGCAACTGAAATGTAACACCAGAAGCTATTTTTAGGCATCAACATTCACTCTGGAGCTTGCTTATAAATCAACTTCATGACATCTAAGTCTCTTGAAAAAAAATTGTATATCATAAGCTCCTGTGGACTGCAGCTGATAAAGTAGACTCTAATCTATGACATTTTATTGCACAATAAGTTTCCTAGTCTTTAAAATGTCACAAGAGTTTGAGATATTCCTAAGGGGCAGCTCTGTCATGGGCACAATTAGATGGGCATTATTATTATTATTATTATTATTATTATTATTATTATTCTAGACAGAAAATAACTGGTAGGGCACTTGCCTTATTGTCTGAATCTGAGAAGGATGGGCAAACACATGTTCTCAACACTTCTCAGAAAAAGTGTAGTTTTTACTGGCATATTTAAGCTCTCACTGATTACTGTATGAAATAAGAATGCATAAAAGGCTTTAAAAATAGTCCCAAACTCTTGAAACCCCACACAGACATACACTGGTTGCTATCTCAAATGAAAATGAATAAAAGGTCCTGGGGAAAAGATAGTTTGCCCTGATGACTAAACAGAAAACCATTTCTATCCATCTTCCTCTTCTGAAAGAAAATTGGAATTTACAATCTAATGCTAATGCGGTTGTTTCTCTACAAAATGCTAAGCAGTGTAGAAACATATGCCTTCACTCATTTGGAAACTTTAGAAACCCTCAATACTGAATGGACCCTAATTGTTAATTACTGATAATTGTTTTCTTAAATTAATTTCTTTCTCCTGGACATTTGATAAGCCTGCAATAAGGCAATGAATTAATTTTGGAAGTTTGTTTGTTTGTTTGTTTGTTTGTTTGTTTATTTATTTCCCTAGGGCCCAACTTCAGCCAGAGAGTCTCTTACCTGCTTATATGCAGGGCAGATCCTCTGAAAGGCAAGTCCAAAACCCAGGTGGGTACATCTCTGAGAGGGGAAACCCCTCTCCTGACCCACCCAAGTTTCAGTGATACAAGCCAGGACAGCTGCCTCATCCATTATCAAATCATGGATAAGGACAGCTTTATTACAGATTGATCTGGCATTCAACAGCCACAGCTGTAGCCCAGGGCCACCAAGGATCTGGTAACCTGGTCCCAAGGGGACATTCTGTGATTTGGACATTGGAATTGCTCTCAAACAGTGAGCCTAGCATCCCTGAAAGTGGTCCACCCCCAGGATCTCTCCATATCTCCCTCTGCCCATCATGGCCCTGATGTTCCACTCTGCCCTGACCTCTATATCAAACAATAAATTTACTTTTAATGTTTTAAAAAACTGTATTACCTGATGAATAGGATGTGCAGCTTTCTCCATGGCATCTACCCACCTTTGGAAAAAAAATACAGAAAAGTATAGTTTTGCCTGGTAGAAAACAATTATGCATTGACTAGCCTATGCAAAAAAGTATTGTAGCCTCTTGAGCTGCACACATCCAATATTTCTTCTGCTACTTGTCTAGTCCAAAGAATGGGTTGACTGGAACCCCTAGTTCATTCTCTGAGCTGGGTATTTAGCAGAACATATGTGCGCAAGTGAATCAGTTTGGTGTAGTGGTTAAAGGCATCAGGCTAGAAACCGGGAGACCATGAGTTCTAGCCCCCTCTTAGACACAAAGCCAGCTGGGTGATCTTGGGCCAGTCCCTCTTTTTCTCTCTCAGCCCTAGGAAGGAGGCAATGGCAAACCACTTCTGAAATCTTGCCAATAAAACTGCAGGGACTTGTCCAGGTAGTCACCAGGAGTTGAGACTGACTTGAAGGCACCCCTCAACCCCCCCAAAAAAACCCACAATGTGTAGAAGTAGAGTGGTTAAGATTATCTAGAGTATAGCTTTCCAAACTGTGTGTCGCGACACTTTAGTGTGTCACAGCACACGGTTTGGTGTGTCGCAACACAAGCCAGAAGCAGCGGTGGGGGCGTGCATGGCGGTGGCATGGGGGCGGTGGTGTGTATGGTGGCGGCGGCAGCGACAACGGCAGCGGTGCGCCATCAGCGCTTCTGTGTTTTAGAGGAGGCCACCGCCACCATGCACGCCACTGCGTGCGCCCCCGCACCACTGCCGTGCATGCCCCCGCTGCCGCCGTTGGTGTGTCGCCAACGGCGGCAGTTTGGAAAGCACTGATCTAGAGCCAGATCTGAAAGGACAAGTATGTTTTATTAAGAAACTTGCTTTGAGGTAAAGATTGAATCCTGATTGTGAGGGAGTGGGGAGGAGGAGGAAGTATTTTGTTCTTCCAGTAGGAAGTAGGCTGAAGAAAGTGCCTAAAAGTATCAGTCTTTCAATCAAAGAAAAGCAGAGTACAGATAGTACAATTGCCTTGTTTAGCGACCATTCACAGTTATGATGGTGATGAAAAAGTAACTTTATGAGCAATCCTCACATTTACAACCTTTGGAGGTCTGTAAAGCAAAGGAAAGCTGAAGTAAGATCACAAGCAGTTGCGGTTTCACTTAGTGACTGCTTCACTTAATGACCTAGTTGCCAGTCCCAATTATGATCGCTAAATGAGGACCACCTATACAGTCAGAGAAGAATGAAAGGAACATCCCTTGCTATTTTCTCAATTGCTAATGCCACTAATGGTCAGTAACAGGGATGGTGGTTCTGAGGAAATGCACTAATGCAGGGGTCTGCAACCTGTGGTCCAAGGCCCACTGGTGGGCCGCAGGCTGTTAGGAAGTGGGCTGCAGGGTGAGCCGGTGCAGCTGATTGGTGGGGGCCCGGATGGGGAAACACCTCCACCTATCAGCGCACGGCAAAGAAGGGCGGAGGCGGGCTGAGGAGCACCCCCGCCAATCAGCCTCCCCTCGCAGCGGCAGTGTGCGCGGCGAGGCTTTTTGCCTCCCTGCAGCTCAGTGTCGCGTTTTTTTCACCAAAGAGAGAGAAAGAGGGAATTGTAATTAAACCTCAGTACCGTATGTTCTCTCTCCTTCCCTTCCATAAAAGGCCGATGGGTATTCCTGCCAATGAGCTTAATAAACGCAATACAAAAAATAGAAAAAGGAACAAATTTAGTGAGTGGAGGATGTACCTCTTCATCTCTTGGACTGATGTAGCACAGAAATAGAAAACCCTCTTTCCAGCCTGAGGAACACATTTAAATGCAAAAGGCTTGCCCAGGCTATTATCCACACCAATTTCAGCACCTTCGACCTTTGTTACTTCCAGTGGTCTGCACTTTCCTTCCTCCTACAACACAATTAACAAAATCAAACTTGAAGAGTGCTTGTGATCCAAGTTTAATTGCCATAGGATGAAAGGCAAAGTCTTGTCTATGTAGCAAGACTTGTTTAGCTAACCCTAATTTAGACAAACTGTGGAACTCTTATGCTTCTGTCTAATGTTCCTACACCTCCTTGGATATCTCAATATTCAATATTCTCTGATAGCGCAGTTGGAAAGAGGAGGCATAGAATGACCAATTTCTCTGGTCACATTCCTCCACTTCTGTCATCAGCACCATGATAATATTTGTAAAGTTTACAGAATATGGTGGATGACCGTGGACCATATAACGTTGCCTTGTATCCAAAAATCTTATTAATATTTTCAGCCTAGTTGGATAATATTAATTTGATTTTCTAACTGACAGGTTATTGCAGCATGTTTGTAAATGATAAAATTACCAATCATGCTTCCCAATTAAAGTCAGAAAACTAGAGTTTAAATGAGAAACTAGTCCAATATGGTGTTGAAATTGAACCTGAGAGACATAGGATTTAAATCTGATAGATCAGTGATAACAGATCTTGTTCCCCTCCCTGCCACCATTAAGCAAAACAGTTTGTTACAATTGAATTCAACGAGACTGATTAGAAAAAAAAACCCTTCAAAAAGTTACATAGGTTCTATTTGGATGAGCAATCAATATTTCTTTCTCAACCTTGGTCTTTTCCCTTGTTTGTTAATCAATATTAAGCTATAAATATTTTAACCATAGAAATAGCAGGAACTAACGTAAGTCAAAATCTTTGTATCAAATATAGTTTTAGCATGGAGAGAAAGGGAGGAATCTCAAACTGAATAATGTTATAGTCAGCGTTCATAACATTTTCTATAAACTGTCTCACTATTTGAGTTAGGGTAACTCAAAACTATGACTTGGTTGGATGCCAGCAAACCATCTTTTATTTAGGACTGAAAAAGAAGCCTCTGTCTCAAGAACCTGTTGCACCAGTGTAATGAGAATGAATTTATGACCTTATGAAGCTGAGCCTTGAGCTGATACAAAATAGAAGTATAAATTTGAAACTAAAACTATAGAATGGGTTCCTAACTATGGTTAGTATAAATTAGATCCTAGCCTTGGTGCAGGTCATTTGGAGTAGACTGAAACACATCCTGGCTCAATTATTTGGTCTGAGTTTGATCCTATTAATTTCAAGGAAGTGTGCAGGTTTCTTGGAGCTGTACATTTGGGCATCTCAGTGTTATATCTGAGCTAGCCAAGGCTGACTGGGAGGCAATGTGTGGTGGGTCTAGGCAATTGTGAGTGCATCCTAGAGAGAGAGGCAGTTCTGCCATCCTTTAAGGAGACAGTGGCCTGCTCTCTCCCCAAGAAGCATCCCTAGACCCAATTGTTTTGGACAAATTTTAGGGGAAGTTGTTGAGGAGATGGTTGCCTTGCAGCTTCAGAGGGCCCTGTATGAAACAGATTCTCTGGACCCCTTCCAATTAGGTTTCAGGACAGGGTATGGGACTGAAACAGCATTGGGTGCACTTGTGGATGATCTCTGGAGGGAGCAGGATGGGGATAGTGTGTCCATACTAGCTCTGTTTGATATCTCAGCAGCCTTTGATACCATTAACCATAGTATCCTTCTGGACCAGCTCTGGGAGTTAGGAATTGGGAGCACTGTGTTAAGCTGCTTCTCCTCCTTCCTCTGGAGTTGGTTCCAGTCAGTGTTAATGGTGGGGTGTGGGAGTGCCTCACAACTCCTCTTGGGTGGGGTGCCTCAGAGATCAGCTGTCTCCCTACTCTTGTTTAACATCTACATGAAGCCGCTGGGCGAGGTCATTTAACAGCATGAGGTGCGGTATCATCAATACACTGATGATATCCAGCTCTATATCTCTGCCACTGGCCAACCAAGTGATGCTGTGCAAGTTCTGTCTCAGTGCCTGGAGGCTGTGGGGTCTGGATGGAGAAGAAGAGGATTCAGCTCAACCACAGCAAGATGGAGTGGATTTGGGTTTTAGGGCCTCCTGGATCTGGTGATTTTCTGTCTTTAATTCTACCTCAGTACCAGCACACAATTTGGGGGTCCTTGAAGAGCAGGTGACAGCTGTAGCCAGAGACTTTTGCACAGCTCTGTGTTGTGCACCAATTGTGCCCCTTCCTGGATCAGGAAGCCCTGCACATGGTCACTCATTCTTTGGTCACCTTCCAAGTGGATTACTGCAATGCATTGTGTATAGAGCTGACCTTGAAGAACATTCAGAAGCTTCAATTGGTCCAGAATGCAGCTGCATGGGCAATTCTGGGTGTGTCTCATTATGCCCATGTTACACCTTTGCTCCCTGACCTGCCCTGGCTCCCAATTTGCTTCCGGGTACAATTCAAGATGCTGGTTATTACTTATAAAAGCTCTACATGGCATGGAGCCAGAGTATTTATATGTTTTGGGCTTTTTTTAGTTGTAGGAAAGTAATATTTCATTTTTAAAAATACTGTATCTGGGTTGCATAAATCAAGACAACTATTTGATGGCAGCAAAGCATTAGAATTTTTTTTTTAGTAACATTGCTCTGTTCTCCTCTAGGAGTTCTGTAAAACTAAACTGCAGTTCAAGGTTCATTGATCAAACAATATAATACAGATTTAACAAGTAAGTACTGTGAAAACTGTACTGATAGTCATAATATTTCACATTTTATTAATACAGAATAAAATTTGAGTACAATAGGTATGTTTTACTTTATTGAATGTTACTTTACTGCATTGTTCCCACTCAATTTTCAGTCCACAGTCCCTTCAAACCATTTGAACATTGGCCATGCAGTCATGTTCATTACTCTACCTTTTGAGCGCTAAGCGTATGCTCATCACCACAAGCCAATCAGTGTTTCTTCCAGCTGACCGATAGGAGGATGAGAAATCATCATTCAATTAATGCCCTGCCCTCAAGCTTCTGCAGCTCTTAAAAAATATGTTGACATTGCTATTTTAAACTGGTGACATTGCATAAATATATAGGTCTAGAAATGCTGCTGGAGCAACACACTTATTTATTTATTTATTTATTTATTTATATTTATTTATTATTCAAATTTATCACCGCCCATCTCTACAGCAGTAGACTCTGGGCGGTTAAGATACCCTTTAGAAGGGCTCTTAACTCTGTTCTAGTCTGGTTTAATCTTATTTATTACTCATAGCAAATATGGTGGGTTAATTGTGTGTGTGTATAAATACATATAACTTGTACAAAAGTGTCCAACTGTAAGATGCACACTTTCAGATTTTGATGAAGTTTCTTATAAATTATTGAATCTAATATACATCTTCTCTATGTACTGTAAATACTAAAGAGATAATCTTTTATTTTATTAAAAACTTGCTAGAGAGATTTTTAGAAAGCAGTTCACTTAAAATGTTTATGCATTGAGACACACAGACATACAAACAACTCTTATGGTTAATTCTCGCCAGATTACTGTGGTTTCAGGAGGCATTTTACTTATCTGTTACTGTATTTATCTAAAATAAGAATAAAACTGGACAGCTGTGATTTCATCAATATGAAGAGTTTTGTTTGATGGTTGCACAATAAGGTAAAGGGTAAAGGTTCCCCCCGCACATTTGTGCAGTCGTGTCCGACTCTAGGGGCTGGTGCTCATCTCCGTTTGTTACCCGAAGAGCCAGCGTTGTCCGAAGACGCTTCCACGGTCATGTGGCCGCATGACACATGTGGAACGCTGTTACCTACTCACCGAAGTGGTACCTATTAATCTACTTGCATTTGCATGCTTTTGAATTGCTAGGTTGGCAAGAGCTGGGGCTAGTGCGGGAGCTCACTTCGTCACGCGGGGCTAGGGATTCGAACCTCCGATCTTGCGATCTTCTGATCGACAAGCCTGGCGTCTTACCCGCTGAGCCACCACACCCCTGGTTGCACAATATGTTTCCCCTTTTTCTAAGATTCCAAAGGCTAAGTAGCACATTTTTAGTATATTGCTATGAACAAAGGATTTTATTTGCCTGGAACTGCACTTAAATCCCAATGAAGCTATTTTTTTTAAAAAAAAGAAAAGCAGCACACGTTATTTTATTCTATTTGCTGAAACCAAAGTGTAAATCAACCGTGAAATAAAAATGAAGAGAAATAGCCAGTAACTTAGAAGAAAGATAAAAGCAGCAGCAAAGCTTCTATTTTAAATGCCAGAAGTCCCCAGTATAATCCTTTACATCTCCAGGTAGGACTGAGAAGACACTTGTCTGAAATCCTGAAGAGTCACTAATCCTATTTACAAAACTGGAGTGTCTGCCATCTTATAATGTAGGGTCCTGATTCATATGGAAACCCCACAGACTTGCAACCCAAACACCAAGTCTTTTTTCCTATGAGCAGAAGTCAGTGTGATTTGAATGATGCTAGCAAGAGTTGGGGAGGTGCTTTATCAGACCACTTCCATAGTGAGTCATCCCTTTTTTTATATATAACATTGGAAAAATGATTCTGCTGGTCAACTTCTAGGCAATTGAAAGTTAAAGGAGCCAATTATATCCCTTGATACTAAAGCAGTTTCATATTTTCTGTGACAAAACAAAATCAATCAAGGGAGATGAAGACATTGAGATGCCCCTAACCATCACCTTGTTAGAGAATAGAATCCCCTGAGATTAGTATGAGTTTCATTTGAGTAAGTATTCTCAGGATTGCACTGTAAATGACTGTAAAGGAAATCCAAAGTGCTGACTGAAAGTACAATTGCTTAGAAGCAAAGAAGGGGGATGGCTTTCTGAGCCAAACATTCAGAATGGCCATTGTGGTTTCCACCAATAAAGAAAATGAAGAATTTCCTAATAAGAGAAAGACAAAGGATGCCAAAAAGAAAAAAGAAAAAAGAAAGGATCATTGCACCTGGAAACTATATTGTGACTTACACTTTGGTGGATTAGAGCCCAGATAGACCCTGAGAGGTTAATTAGCAAATCTATTGACAAGCAGTAGCCATTTCAGAAGCTCTGCAAATGAAATAGATTGTAGGATGTTTGTAAAGAATGGATGTCTCTCTGCCTGTGGTGGATAAAGCTCTTTGTCAGAATGTAATGCAAATGTACATTGTACCTCTTGGAGCAACAGCATGGACCAAAATCTATTTATAGTTAAGCCTTTTTAGGAAAAGCACTTAGCAATGAATATAGAGGCTTGAAGGAAGAAGGGCTTGAATGGAATAATGTGAAAGGATTATACACAATAAAGCAGTATTATCTCTTCTGGTTTCCAATGAACATAAAAAATAATAAAAAAGGGTTTGCATTGAATTGCTAATTCAATGCCAGCAAAGATACCATGTTGGCTGGGGATGCTTGATGCTGAATGTTATATACATAGAAGGTACAAGATTTTGGAACACTGGCCTAAAACTTGTTTGAATGGTTGAAATGCTTTGTCTATGCTTGCCCAACAAAGAATGACTGGCAGCTTTCAAGTCTGACAGACCAATCCCTCAATTTCCCTTCTCATTCATTTAAGCATGAATCAAGTAAACAAAAAAGTTGGTTGATGAAAGTAACCAGCCAAGGGGTCCACTTCTCTGTCATCTACTTGGATATGTGGATACTAATCTAAAAGTTATGGGTTTATGTGTATGTGGAAGAGAAAGTTAGAGAAACGTCTAGAAGCAGCCAACTCTTTTTAATCTATGAACAGCTCAATAGACTGAAATAAGATTATGTATGTAATGGTGAGAAATGTAAGGTTCTGTATTTAGGCAAGAAAAACCAGATGCATAGGTACAAGATAGAAGCAGTAGTACTTACAGGAAGGATCTGGGTGTCTTAGTAAACATCAGATTAAGCATGAGGCAGCAATGTGCACAGCTGCCAAAAGACCCAACACAGTTTTGGGCTGCATCAATAGAGGTATAGTGTCTAGATTATGGGAAGTGATAGTTCTGCTTCATGTCATGCTGATCAGACAACATCTGGAATATTGTGTCCAGTTCTGATTGCCACAATCAAAATGGATGCCAAAGAATTGGAAAGAGTGCACAGAAGGGATGGTAAGGGGCTTTGAGGCAAAATCCTTTGAAGAGTGGTTAAAGGAATTTGGTATGTTTAGCCTAAAGTTGAAAAGGCTAAGGAGTGACATGATAGCAATCTTCCAACACATGAAGGGATGTCACAGGGAAAAGGGTGTGGAAATATTTTCCAAAGCACCTGAGGCTAAGATGAGAACCAGCTTTATAATGAGAGATCCAAACTCAAAATAAAGGGGAATTTCCTGACTCTGTGAAACAGCCTGCCTCCAGAAGTTGTCTCCATCACTAGATGTTTTCAAGAAAAGATTGGACAGCCACTTGTCCGGGATGGTATGAGGATTCCTGCACTGAACAGGGGTTGGACTAGAAGACCTCCAAGGTCCCTTCCAACTCTATGATTCTATGATTCTAGCATTATACTACAAACAATCCCCCTAGCAATAATCAGGACAACAATGATCTTTAGTTTTAACATGGTGTTGGGATGACATGTAACTCCTGGGCCAGGGGACTTTGACTGGAAAGTAAGATTTTGTTGGTTGTGGACTAGGTTGATAGAAAGCTAGAAAAAGACTGAAAAAGACTGAGAGATCAAACAGCACTACCAAATCCTAGATGAAGGGAAAGCAAGAAGGACAGTGCCTTCGTGGCGACAGTGGTTATAGTTGAAAAACCAAAGGTTTGGAGGACAGAGGAAAGGAAGAAAATTAAGAATAGGAAGGAATATTGTGGGAGAAGATATGGATCTGTGGCAACTGATAGATGGTAAAGAACTAGATGGACCTTCTAGATTGAAAGAGGAGATGGAGAAAATTAACAGTAGGCCTCCATGTGACAAGAAAGGTTTTGCTTCTGTGAAAGGGACTTACATTGGAGAACTGAAGGCAATGTCACTTTAGCAGAAGAGAGAGATTGGCTGGTAGGCAGGCAGAGATGCTGTTTGGATAAGTAATGGATGAGGGAGAGAGCAGTGGTGAAGACCCTCCTAGGTTCCAGAGCCTGCACCAGCTGCAATACCAAGGGAGGGAAAAAGGGTTTGACGGTGATTGTCAGAAATAACTTACCTGTGACCAGGAGCCTGGCTCTGGAGCTGACAGATTATGAAAATATATGCATCAGGTTGGTCTGTAGGGACAGGCTCATGATCCTGCTCATGTACCACCTGCCCTGCTGCCTGGCTGGATTCCTGCCTGAGTTCCTGACCTTGTCGCAGAGCTGGTGCTGTGGGACTTTAATTTCCTCAACCAAAGGGTGAGGTATGGTGTTACTCAGGATTTCATGACAATTATGATCCTGTCTCAAGTAATCTTAGGCCCAGTTCTGAACACATGCTAGATTTCATTTTCGCTTTTGAGTGATCTGAGAATGGAGACCACTGGTTTAATTCATTGCCATGGTTATATCACCTCCTGACCTAGATGAGATGTGTTACCACCTGAAACCTCCCCAGGGCAGGATGGCAGATTAGGATGGTCTTCCCCAAGCACTTTATAGAGCTGGATGGCTTCTAGCAGGTGCCTAGGGATTCTCCTAATAACCTTGCAGGCAGTTCCATTGAATGCCTGATGAAAAGGTGGGAGCAGGAGGTGACCAGGGCACTTGATGAGATTGTTCCCAAACAGCTTCTCCCTATTTGTTGATCCTCCTGTGGTGTTCTTTGGTTTTTCCTGGAGCTATGCGGGAAGCAACAGAAAAGATGCCTGAAGCATTGGTGGAGAAAGAGTAAAAGTGATTTTGACTGAGCATGGTTAAGAGCTCATGGGCAAGCCTATCACTGTATTGATAAGAATGGTGAAGTATTCATATTTTTTGGTCTTAACTGCACCAGCGAGTTTCCATCCAGAGACCCTGTTTAGGATCACTAGATCTCTACTGAGGGGGGAAAAGTGAGAAGATCGTGGTCTGCTTGCTGTGACTTGTTTGTGCAACACTTTGCAATAAAGTGGAAATGCAAACTTCTCTTAAAAATAGTAAAGATTTATGTATTTACCTTTAGGAGGTAATCTCAGATGGAAAGCAGAATAGAAAACATATATTACAATTTTGAGCCAAAGAAACGTTTTTTTCTCCTTATTCATATTTCATCTGACATCTAAATAGCTTAGATTAGAAAGGCTAAAATACAAAAGGAACGTATGCTTTCAGGATAAGCTAAACGCAACAGAAATAGCATTTTTTTGGGCACTGTTAGTAATGCAAGGAAGGAAAAGGAAGGTATGGATCTGGTCCTAAGAGAAGTTGATAGGATAGTACCAGGTGACAGGGAGCAGGCAGAACTCCCTACTTTACTTTGGTCTTCTCCCAAATGGGAACTGTGTTAAAATGGATTTCAGCAGAACAATTGACTAACCAAAGGAATGGCAACTTAAAGTAAGTAAAGAGATGGTTAGAGACAGCTTGGCTACTATGAATGAGATTAAATTTTCACAATCAGATCAGATACATCCGAGAGTCTTGAAGGAACCTGCAGATGTCATCTTGGAGGGCCTTTCTGTGATCTTTGAGAAATTATGGAGGATAGGCATAGTGCCAGAGGATTAGAGAAAGGCAAATGTTGCTATCTTAAAAAAAAAAGGGGGGGAGGGGAGGAACCAGGTAACTACAATCTGGTCAGCTTGATGCAGATACAGTACTTGCCTTATCTCTGGAACAGATTATGAAGCACTAAGTTAGTGAGCATTCAGAAAAGACTGCAATGCTTGGAAGGAACCAGAATAGGTTTATCAAGAAAAAATCATGCAAAACCATCCTGATCTTTTTTTTGACGGAGTGACCAATTTAGTTGAATGTATGGCTGTACTATACCTTGACTTCACCAAAGAATCCAGGGAATTGTCCTGTAGAGAAAATGGCAAAATATGGGGTGGGTTATACTATCATTAGCAAGTTGAATAATCATACCTAACAAGAATCACTGGGAGTTTGACAATATATTAATATTAATATTAATAATCAGCTGGATGGAAGTATTCAATGTATTGCAGGGTTCCATTGTAGGCCCAGTGCTATTTGACCCAATTATAAATGACATGGATGATGCGTTAGAAAATGTGATTATTAAATTTGCAGATAATACAAAGATAGTAAGGATAGCAAACACCCTAGAGGATGATATCAAGATTAAGGAGGATTGTGACAACCTGGTACAATGGAAAATCATACCCGACAAAATGACTTGCAAATGGACAAATGCAAAGGCCTAGATTTGGATAGAAAAATCAATGGCAGGATTGGAGTGGGGAAGAACCATACTGGAGTAGTGAATTTCTGCCCTGGGAAAAGATCTCTACAATCCCTTTCAACTCTTATATTCTATGATACAATGGTAGTTTTGACCATTTTGTTTTCAAGAGGATATTTGCAAAAGCAAGCAATCTTGTTGAAATAGCAATGTCCTTGTCTTGTATCAATTCACAAACCTGGAGAAGCAGGAACAGATAGCAGACCCACCAATTTTCTGCCGCTGCAACTTTTTCAGCTAAGAGTGTAGTATGGTTGTCTGGGATTATAAATTCTAATACTTATAGTGGGAAATGAATCTACTTTCATCAACGGAAAGTCTTCTTCTAGCAAAGTGAAATGTATTATTTAAACCTTTGAAAAAAATTAGAACTTACCTGTTTTGTCAAATTAAGTCTAGATCTTACAAACGTAATAGAACATTTAATTAATGTTTTTCTAATTGAGGATTCTTACTATATTGGCTACTTTTGTTAATTATCAACCACTGACCCAATTTCATTAACAGTTAAAATTACTTTTTATGTAGTATTAATCTAATGTTGACAATGAAGATATTGAAGTGGTGGATAGGATCAACCATCAACAGTAAAGGAACAAGGAGTCAAGAAATACACTGCAGACTAGCACTTGGTAGAGCAGCCATGAAGGCCTTGGAAAAGATATTCAAATGCTGTGATGTGTCTATACCTACAAAGATCAGAATCGTGCAAGTCATGGTATTCCCTGTGACACTCTATGGAAGCAAAAGTTTAACTTTGAAGAAGCAGGATAGGAAGAGTATTAACGCTTTTGAACTTTGGTGTTGGAGAAGACTCCTGAGAATACTGTGGACAGCCAAGAAAACAAACCAATGGATCATTGAACAAATCAACCCAGAGTTCTCACTCAAGGCACAAATGACCAGGCTCAAATTATCCTACTTCAGACACATTATGCGAAGATCTAGCTCTCTGGAAAAAGCTCTAATGCTCTGAAAGGTGGAAGAAAAGAGAAGAAGTTGACCAGCAGCAAGATGGATAGACTCAGTTTACAGTACCAATGAGTGCACGATTGGAAGGGCTGGAAGACCGGGTTAGGGACAGATCATCATGGAGAAAATCTATTTAAGTGGTCGCTAAGAGTTGACAATAATTTGATGGTATCCAATCAATCAATCAATCAATCAATCAATCAATCTAATGCTATTTTGAAAATTCTTGTTCAGTTTTACATAGTGTGTAAATATCTTTTTATCTCTTTTTGATTGTGCTATAAAATCTCTATTACAATAAAAAGAGCGGAAACAAGAAAAAATAGATATAATATCATAACTGTCCAACTGAGGAATGCTGGGAATTGTAGCTCCAGTTCATATATTGACAGGGGAGATAGATACTTCTCTAGGAGCTATAAATCCTTTCCAGAAATGAGTTTCATGGACCAAACTGAGGAAGACGGGATTGCTTGGAGTGACTGAACAGCCATAAAATGTTTTTGAGCATTTGGGTGGAGCTTTGTAAAAAAATCAAAAGTCTTTCAGGAAACCTTATGGAAATTCATGCATCCTTAACACAGGATGTGTGTTGTATGTTAAAAGAGCATTGGAACAGATATTCTAGCGCAGTGTTTCTCAACTTCAGCAATTTTAAGATGTGTGGACTTCAACACCCAGAATACTGGCTGGGAATTCTGAGAGTTGACATCCAAACATCTTAAAGTTTCTGAAACACTGCTGTATACCAGTCTTCCCCAGTGTCTTCCTCTACACCCTGGGTTAGAATTATAGGAGTTGTAGCTGGTTTATATCAATGACTAAAGTTAACATTGAGTAAATGGCTTTTAAAAAGTAAGTTGCAGGTATAGATTGATAATCTTGGGTTAGAGTAGAGGAGGCTTTAATCTCTTGTTGATATTATGGTTCTAATTTGGATTGGGGTTCCCAGTCTTGCAATGTGGTGTGTGTGCTGTTATGGGGGAGCATCCACTGGGACAAATGGGAGCTTTAATTTCAATGGAAACAGCAAATACTGAAGATCCAGATTAAAGTATAGCGGTGGTGCAAAAGACTAAATACACCTTCTCCCCATGCCATGATCTTTGTCCAGATTGGAACCATACCTGCAAGGAAATGGGGGAGGGAAAGGAGAAGGAGAAGGAGCTATTTGCACAATTAATAATTGTGCAAATATTCTATTCAATTTGAAAATATTATTCTTGAACTAAAAAGAGGCAATAATCCCGAGGTACTTAAAGAACGTTGATTCAATTTATTAGCTCCGAATTTCATTAATTTGTATTACAGTACTATCTCATTTTGGATAGTATATATATTGTTTCCAGTGCTTTGAGAAATATTTCTTATCAAAGTTCTCCACCTGCTGGATATTGTTTGCAATTAACATTGAATCTTTAAGAAACTACATGTAAGATGTGCATACATTGCTAAAAGTGAACCAATGTGCCCTCTAGATGTGTTGTATGAGAACTCCATATTTACTAGTTACCATAGCTTAGATATGACTCTGTTTACACAGATTTTATGGATTGAAATTTAGAATAATTCAAATAAATAAACAGACAATCAAATATTAAAATTATACGGACATATGCACGAAGAATTGATGCCTTCGAGCTGTGGTGCTGGAGAAGACTCTTGAGAGTCCCTTGGACTGCAAGAAGGTCAAATCAGTCAATCCTAAAGGAAATCAACCCTGACGCTTACAGTGGTTGTGCAATTTGTTTAAAGTGTGCGTTAAGACTGCATCTATGCCTGACAAGTAGAAGAATGAAAAGAGAAAAATATATGAAGAGTGAGTGCAAAAATCACACAGGTTAGTTTGCTAATTGTGCCTGAAAAGGTGTTGGCAGGATCAAAAAAATATGAGAGACAAAACTGTTAGAGATCGGGTTTCAACCAAGAACGTCTCACACACAGGCTCGAAGGAGGAGACAGCCTCTGCTGTAACCTGATCTTACTTGCTTTGTGTGGGAGGGGCTGAATCCCGGTTTCCTGTTTCCTGTTCCCTTCTCTTCCTTTTTCTGCTCGGATCTCCTACCAAGGAGCATGGGCCAGCTATGGCTCCCATGTTTTTCATACTTCCAGACAGCAAGGCCACATTAGAAGCATGTGGGTTTGGTCAGAACTACTTGCTCGCACGGATGGACCGTTTCTACTAAGGAACTGTGAGTTACAATAAAATTATAAACTCCTTTTTTTATGTAACTTTACATTAACGTGTGAAGTGTGTTTATTTTGTGTTTTGAACTGATTAAGCCCTGTGCAAGTTTATGGGAACGCTTTTACTCTGCTATATACTAATAAGAAGCTGCGTGGAGTTCTGGTACTACCATCCCAGAATTCCTACAACATTTGGGAAGTGCAGTGAAGCTGTGTTGGGCTGGGAATGTGCAGGCCAGATCTTTGCTTTTCAACAGGTCAGTGAGGAATGTATGAATGTATGAAAAAAAATGTGTTATCTGTTGATTTACAAAAAAACATATGATTCTGGAATGGTCTTTATGAATACAGAACTGAAGGTTTGTTGCTAAATGCAATAAGAGTAATATATGATGGACGTGAAGCATGCATGACATAAATGGAATGTTTACCAGATGGTTCACATTGACAACATTGAGACCAGGATGTGTGATGTTCCTTTGGTTGTTTAATGTTTTTACAGATAAATGTTTAAATGGAGCTTGTGGTATGCAGATGATGTCATGCTGTTGGCTGACTGAGAACCCAAAAGATTTGCAGCAAATATTATAGAGGCTGTTTGTGGCAATAAAGAAAATGCATCTGAAAATTAATGTATCAAAAAGAAATGATTTCCAGTTATAAATGGAAAAAACATTAGAGCAAGTAGGTAAGTTTTCCAATCTTTTTCAGAAGAGTGAATGTGTGGCACAGGGATTCTACTAGTTGCCCTGTAGCTGATTTGTTGAGAGAACACAACCAGGAGAGTGTGTCTCTGCTTGTGTGGCTTTTGATACTATCAACTATGGTATCTTTCTGGATCACATTAGGAAGTTGGGGCCAAAGCTTTGTTATGGTTCTGCTCCTAATGTAATGGCAGGTCCCAGATGATAATTTTGGAGGATTACGATCGAGCCTGCTCTACGATCGAGCCTTTGGATTGAGGAATGTCACAAGGTTTAATTTTGTTCTGTGTTAATGTCCAAGAGTGTGAGACTTCTGCCTACTTTGTTCTCTGGAAGTTAGAATTAGATATGTCAGAAGATACATAAATGATGTTGAACGTAGAGGGAACAGATTACCAAAGAAGTACATTTTGTAAAACAAGAAGTCCCATGGTTAAGACTGAATGAGTGATGAATGAATGAATGTGGATTGCATATTGGAGGATACATGTTAAGGTGGTTTGGCCACACCGACAGAATGACCGAAGACTGAGTCACAAAGAAATATATGAAGAAAGAATAAATAAGTTGAGAGGAAGAGAAAGTGGAAAAAGTCAGGATTGGATGGAGTTCATGTGACTCTCAAAAATAGAAAGATGAGATTTTAAGAACAAAAGGCAGTATTTGAACTGGCGTATGGACACAGTGAAAATAATTTGCAAAGACAGAAAGTTATGGAGAGGTATAGTTAATAATGTTGGCGTGAACTAGATTTAGTTAAATTTCCTTTTCTGTGATCACCTCCCTCCAATTTGTTTTGCTAACTCCTACTCTTTTTCTTTGCATTACATTGCCTATCCCAAAAGGTAATAGCATAATTAATATGTATGCATGTTTATAAGAAAGAAAGCTTTCTATCTTATAACCTTGAGAATTAACAACTTGCACAAATATTCAAGCCAATCTGAATTATTAAGTTCATAACATTTTATTTGCTGTTGAGAAAATACAACAAAAACAACAAAACAGATTTGGTTTAACATTGGTTCTATTAAAGCAGTATCGTTTTTCAAAACAGCAGGTAGACAGATTGAAATCTTCAGTTGTACGATGGAGTCTGTGGTAGGTTAATTCATTTAATAAGCAACCTAGACTTTTAAGTGAAACTTCAATAAATATATTTATCCCAGCAGTATCTCAACTTAAATATAGGAAATTCCTTAACACTGATCTAACACAGTATTGTCTACTCTTACAAATATTTTTTGTTTAGTTATTACAGCTTTTCCCCCCAATACTGTTTAAGTTGGATATGATAGACAATGAAAGCGGGGCATTCTGAGCTCAAGATAATCTCATTTTGTACTGAAATGTACTGAAATGCAATATATAGTTTTAATGAGTATTACGGGAAGTTTCTGTACACGTAAACACTGAATGCATGCTAAAATTTCATCCATATTAAACAAAACTAGATCTTTAGGAGCACCTGTTCTAAATAAATTTCCATGCTTTTTGTACAAAGTTTTACATATTCTAAGGTTCTGTTTGATATAGTTATCAATGTCTTTCTACATTAAATCTCATGAAACCCTTGTATTACGGATGATAATTTTGCATGTGTCTTACCTTTTTGTGTTTGTAATAATACAGGCAACCGTCATGCTTTAATACAAACCATCTCTTTCTCCAGCCCTTCAGGATCCCAGAGTGAGTCCGTTTGTGGAGGTATCCTCGACATGTTGGATGGGGGATGTTGGGGCAACGACTGATATCAGAACCCACCAATAAGTTCAAGATATCAGGACCTGAAATATTTTATTATATAATATGAAATCAAAAAGAAGATCACTCTTCTACTACTCCACATAATAGAAGTAATAAAACAGAAGATGTGTACTAAACCTTTTCTGCTTGATGTTGAGAAAATATCTTGTCCAAACAGACTTACTGAATTCTATTACTATAAAATTATAATTGCCTTTGAAAAATCTTACATTTGTAACAAAAATGGCTACCTGCAACCCTACTGGCACTGATATCTTATGCACAGCAAGCCGCTATTCATTGAAAATGTATAGAGAACCACACAATATGAAACAATTGAAACAAGCTTAGCTAGTGATACCTACAACATTCACTATAATGAGACAGCAGACTGAGACTGTTACTAGAAAATTTCATATTTCTCTGTTCTTGTCCTTCAACCTTTTATTGCTGTTGCTGCATTATTTATATTAATGTTTCCTATAGATCCAACCTAAATACTGTAATGTGCCTCAAAGCATTACTCTGGCTTGGAATCATTCTGTATGGTTCTTCTCTAATGGCGGCAGCAACCCTGAACTTTGGGTAATAGAAATTATGACAGGTTGATATTAAATATGAATGTCCATTCATTTAATGGTAAAGAAAGAAAACATTTATATTTAACACAGATTTAAGATATATAAACTACAACAAATCTCAATTACCTACCTCTGATTTTTTCCCCAGATGACTTATATATATATATATATATATATATATATATATATATATATACATACATACACACACACACACACACACACACACACACACACACAGACGCAGACACGCAGACACGCAGACACGCAGACACGCAGAGTCCCCCGTTTGGGGGAGATGGGCGGTGATATAAATAATAATAATAATAATAATAATAATAATAATAATAAATATATTCATTCATAAAATGGGGAAAATTTGCATGTCAGAAAATTTCAACTGGAAATGTGAGAACATATCTCCAGTCAGACTTTTCATGCATACTCTCTTTCCTCCATCTACAAATCACTGACTTGTGCAAAAGGTGTGAAGAACCAAATGAAATTGCAATCAACAAAATGCTATTGAAAGTATTATAGAATAAATTTGGAAAACCTTTACTTTTAAAGGTGAAAAAAATGAAAGAGAATAACATGTTGCATATTCTTTGGAAAATATTATTTTAGAAAATGCTGTAATGGTTGCTTGTTAATCCTTCCTTTGTTAAGAACTTTGCTGGAATATAGCCTGGAACTATCAAATTATGTTAGTTAATATTTTGGAAATACTAGGGAGATCTCTGGTTTTTTAATGATGAGCTTATTAGAACTTGGTAAAAGTGCCAGCTCTCCAGCTGGGAACATAGGGGAGTTGTGAGATAGGTTATACTCATGTGGCAGATAACAGACAGGAGTATGAAACAATAAGGGATGAAAGTTTGAGCTTTTGGAAAAAATAGAGGTATAGACAACTCTCTTTTATATTGGGAAAAAACATGAACAGATTAAGGGGTTATGTGGCATAGAGCCCTCACTGATTCACGTACCATCCATAGTTACTACTAACTGATAATCCGGCCCTAGTATGAAAATGCCATTATGCTGAAGTACAGTCTGTACACAGAACTCTTGTACAATGAAGGATTTCTCATGCATGGAAGAAATCAATAAATGTGCATTGTTAGTAGTTGTTGTTCAGGCCGCATTCCCTCTGAGATAGGGGAGGAGAATGCCAAGCCATTTCAGAAAAACTGCTGAATCCTGGGAAAGTGTGAGAAAGACACTCAAAACAACTCTGTCTTGATTGGCTCAGGTACAGTATATGTTGAAGTAGAGACAGTACCCAGGCTGCATGAAAGTACTTTCCAAGACTCCTAGCAATTCTTGTTGACTAACCTTGCCTAACGTGAAGGGCTGACAACTGGGGACTATCAGATGGTTGGAGATGAAGCAAAGAGTGGAGACAGATAAGAGCCAGCAGTAGGTATTTGACATCCCCTTTCCCTTTCTGACACAAGGGCATCCATGGGGGGAGATCAAAGAAATCAAGATGGCTACCATCTTTACTTTTTTCACCCCTCTGTGGATGCCCTGGTGGACACCCTCTTCTCTCTCTCTCTCTCTCTCTCTCTCTCTCTCTCTCTCTCTCTCTCTCTCTCTCTCTCCAGGCTGAAAGGACAGGGCAGTCAGTTCTTCCCAGATATCAAAACTGACTTCTTGCATAGTGCTTTTGAAATTATGTTGATAAGCCAGGTGGAATTAGGCACCCATTCAATTTAAATTATAATTACTACAATTAAAGGTGCCTATATACAGTATATGTTCAGACAGGCCCCCTCGCTCCTGGACTTTCAAAAACAACTCAAAACCTGGCTTTGTCAGTATGCTTGGGGCGAGATGGAGAAGGTATATACCTGGAGATGGCTAGCTCCTTAGATTCGTCCTAGAGGGCATATTTTATATTGTTATTTATTGTGTATTTTAATTTACTTAGTTGTACGTTAATGATTTTAATTTTGTTGTAAACCGCCCAGAGTCCCCCGTGGGGGAGTTGGGCAGTGATAAATTTGATAAATAAATAAATAAAATAAATAAATATGTTAACATTTACATTTCCCCCCTCAGATGTATGTCCTTTGCTTTTTTCCCCCCAAATATGTCTCTCCTCCTCCTTTTGATTTATGTTATCTGCTATATTCCCTAAGTGCTTTATTTGAGCTGGTATCTCTAATAAATTTATTTAGAAGGTCAGAAAAGAGGAAAATGCAGTGTATTGACATGAACGTGAATGGCATGTTTGGTTAAAGATTGGCTTTGTTTAGGAAAGGACCTTTAGTGGGTAACTAGACAATCCACAACCCATTGGGTCATCCTTTCAGAGATATTTTCTTACCTAAACAGAGAAACAGAATGACCATGAGCAGGTAAAAAAGCAGTGGGAACGGGAGCGACTTCTGACTTCCTGCTGGCTTCTACATTGATTTTCCTTGTGGGAAGCTGGCAGGGAGCATTGGAAATCACTCCTTCTCCTCCTTGGCTGACCCCCGGAACTGCCTGCCAGGGGAGGGGGAACAAAGGAAGCCATGGACTGTGAGGAAAACTGCACCCCTACTCCCCATCCCTGCATGTCCAAAAGGGCCCCCTCCCTCCAGGGAGGAAGAAGGCTCACCTGTCAACCGCCGGCGCCCCCCAGCCAGCCCTACCTCATCAGCAGGCATCTAAGTCACTCCCTCATCCTTCTCTCACTGCCCACTGCTTTAAGAGATTTCAAATTTTGGCCTCAGCTCCAAAGCAGCCAATTGCCGCTCACCTGTTGGGCCTTGCTGCCAGCTGATTGGGCACAGGGGCCAGAGAGAGATGCAAAAGAGGACAGGGATATCCCCCTCCCATCTTCCTTTGTACCACGCAACCTACAGGTTTCTTGGAAGTGTAGTTGGAAGGTGTGGTAGTGCTGAAGTGGCCAGAACTTTGCCAAATTTCAATCCCACAGGAGTAATGGGTCCTGGATTTTGGATGCATTCTCTAAGTTAGCCCATGTGAGGTACCTTGGTTCAAAAATTGTTGTCCTATGATGTACCGTTTCGCCCAATTGAAGGTTACAAAGAGACACAAGTGTTTTAGTAGTATATAGGTGGAGCTAGTAATTTAATGTTTACTGCAAACAGAAATATTTGCTTTTGTATTCAATTATTTATATGGAACATTATTTTGCTGGGCTTTTCCAACAGCATGTGACAGAAAGTGAAAAATGTTGGATAGTGGGTCAAACACTTGAAGGGGTGCTTCACAAAGTGAGTTGGCATGACTGAAGCCCCTCTCCCCAAAACTTGATGTAGCTTCATCCTGTATATGGCTGCTTTGAGGGGTTTTCCATGTCATCTCCTAGAAGTGCCTGCACAGCTACTTCATTTTGCCAGGATTCTCAGTAGAAGAGTTGTCTACACAAGTACAACTGTGTGCTGACGAAATCTTCAAACCAGCCTTCCAGAAGATCCAGCTGTTGGATGTGTGATGCACAGCTGCTTCAGTGCTTTACACATTTTATGAAGGGCCCCCTTGAATATTTTGCAGAGCCTAATAGATATTTTTAATACAAAATATTAATGCCCTAATTAAAAAATGACAATTGAGGTACATGTTTGAATATTTCTAAGAGCTTCTCTAAGCCTCTCTAACTGTACTTTGAGTGTTCTGTGACTGTCATGTGGAAATTATTCTCTTAAACAGAACCCCGCCATGTCCTCTGTGTGTGTGTGTGTGTGTGTGTGTGTGTGTGTGTGTGTGTATGTGTGTGTGGTCTAACCAAAATAGCATTGTGCTGTTGCAATGCACACACAGAGCTTCTGGCCAAATGCTGCTTTCTTCATTCCGATAAAAGAAGCAGGAGCCTGAGGACAGCCTTGACAGAATCTCAGAGTTCTTATTTAAAATGCTTTCTGAATAGTGATGTATTCTTTTATTTTAAAAAAATCCCTAAGACTTCTTTATCATTCAGGTTTGGGGAACAAGAGCAGGGAATTCTCAAGCCTTCTCTTAATAAATAGAGAAGGAATTTTAGTTTTTCTAATGAAAGAGTGTGAATTCCATCTCTACAATTAAAAAATTGGCATATCCTAAAATAAATTTGTCAGTATCTTGAGAAATCAGTTGTATTTGTTAAACATTTTTTATCTCTGTCAAAACAGTGTTACTGAGAAGTTAATACCCCATGGGTATAATTAGCCCTCAGTCAAGAATACAGTTTGACTTTTAAATATACCTCCTAAAAGAAAATCCATATTAACATGAATGTTATTGTGCTTCTGCTGGTAGAAAAGAGCCCTTTTTTCTTACTATCAGAAAAAGTTTCTTATACCAAGAGCCAATGCATTAATTCAGCCAACTATGAATTTTCCTCCTGAGAAAATACCAGACATAAGTAGTAGATTGATGTCTTGGACACCTTTGTCAAGACTCATCTATCTTTGAGTCATGGGCCCCAAGAGCAATATTGCTAAATGCGCTCTTTCTGTCTGACATTTGGCCTAGATTTAAGTAATACTCTAGGAAGGTAACAATAGGCACATACAGAAAAATAGTTTTTTTAAAAAAAAATCTAATTCAAGTTTTTTTCTTGGTTCACTATCAGCATATTATCACATCAGTCTCCATGTGTCTAAACCTGTCCTAATTGTCAAAGTCAGCTTTTTTAGGGCAGCAGAATGATAACATTCAAAGATAATTTTGTTCTCTCTCTCTCTCTCTCTCTCTCTCTCTCTCTCTCTGTATGTATGTATGTATGTATGTATGTATGATAAATATATGGCAATTTCAACTTCCCTGACAATAGAAATGGCAATTGAGGTCTCTGTTGCAATTTTGGAAATAAAAAAAACCCTCAAAGAAGGAAAAATTAATGAACTGCTGAGTAAAATTACTTGTATTTAAATACTTAAGGCAATGGTATGTCAGAAATATGTTTGCTAGGGCTATTTGAAATTTGGGGATTTGATTCAGATGCATCGAAACTGATTCCCCCCCCCCCATCTGAAAATAACTGTATTGAAAAGCACTGAATTAACATTCCAACTGAACTGAGAATTCAAATAGGATAAGAGCCAATCTATATATCCCTGATCTTCCTGTGTTTCTATGGAAAATATACCTTTCCATTATGAATACCACCATATCTCTCTTAGCTAGAAGCCTAAGAAAGCTGAAGCCCAGTCATCCAATTGCTTGTGTCATTAACCACATTCTCTATTGAACAGAGCAACCTGGCTTGTCTATGGAAAGTTCTTATTTTTACTGTATCCTAAAACAGTGAGGACTCTGAAAATGATCTCCTAAGCACTATTTAAAAATTCAGAAGCACATTGTGCTGTAATAATTTGGCTATTTGTGGCTTTTGGTTAAGAACTAAGAGCAGGATGCTGCTATATGCTGTGAGAAAGAACCACGTGTTACTAGAGAAACCATATTTTTGGCAAGCATGGAACTGATCCACAAATAAGGAATTGTTAGAAAGCGTGTGGTTGGAGAATATGGATAGGACAGCAATCTTAGAAAAGTAGGAAACCAAAAAATGATGCAATGGGACCTTATTCACTATTGTAAGAAATAGAGCTTGAAGGCACAGAGTGGAAAGAGCCATGAATGCAATTTCTTCGTGGTATTTCGTTGAGAATATAAAAGGCTGAAGAAAAGAATTTTGTGTTGAATTGAAGGAGGCTGCATATATTAGATGTGATTAGTCATATTGCACATAGTAAGAAAAAAAGTGCCTTTGGATGTAACTTAATATTAACCGTACTTTGATCTTGCTGAGGAGATGCCTGCCCAATATTTATTATTTACGTTGGTATTTGTGGTTGAGTTAGCTGCAAAGTAAAATTTCTTCTACCTTTCCTCCATTTTTTCTATGTTTGCAAAATGTGCATTTTTTTCATTGATGAGAAGATTATGCACCAAATTTAAGTAAGCACAGTCAGAGCTAAACCAGGGACTTTTCTTCTTGACTGTGATCCCTTCACTGGGTATGTCAAAAATCCTGACAGATGAGTAGCACAGCCTGAAAAGCCAAGGGCACACCTACTAATGCACCTATTTATTTTACTCCTTGATTTGGCCTTGTATTTCTACTTTTCACTGTCAAAACAGTATTCATAGGGCTATGTCTTAAACTTAAAAAAAGAGAGAGATCTTTCTCAGGATTGTGGTCTCCTAAAATATGGGGTGAAAGTTTTAATGTTGGGCAAGGCTGTTTAAGATGTAAGAGACTTTTTAACTCTGTGCTGCAGATATTGTTCCTTATTTAAATTTGCATAAACCCAATGTCTTTTATTGTTGGTGGTGTCCACATTTATGCTGTGGTATGCCTGTTTTATTTTAGCAGTGTCAGATTAAGAAAGGTTTAACACCATTTACAAATCATCAGTTAAAAGCTCGTATCTTTGAGCAGTTACCTTTTCTTGCTAGATTTGCTGCCTCCGAATGAGGCATGCTGGTGACATCTGTGCCATTGACAGCCATCACAATGTCTCCAGTTTGAAGGCCTGCTTCTTCTGCTGCACTATCTGCCACAGGATGGAAAAATGATCATCATTTAGGAATAAGTGGATAATATCAGGACAAAGGAGACAGCATTACATTACATGCATCAGTGCAATCCACTTCCTCAGAAGTTGGAAAAGTCATTTTCCCTACAGATTCCCAAGATTTTCCCTTGCTTTGCAGGATATAGCAAAGGTCATCCAAGTTGAGCTTCTCTGGGTATCGGGCTCATGCACTGCTGTCTGTTGTTCTCTGCTTGAGGCTGATTAAAATAGCCTAAATGAAAAGGGGGAGGGAATTTAGATTCCCCCCCTCTTTTTTAATTAGGTTAAACTCACAGGCAGTCTAACCTGAACAGAATCCACTTGATTTTTAAGTGCATGAAATCATTACATGATGACATCATGGAAGATCTGGAAAGGCAGATGGAATATGGACAATGGACCTCTGGCTCCATAGCACAATCCTGATTTCATATTATGACATAGTAGACAATTATTCGTGCAAAGGCAATAGTAGAAGAAAAAGAGCAGGTAGCGAGGGGATTATTTTTTCTGGGGGTAATCCTTGAATTTCCCTAATATTCTTAGGTTATCTCTCCTCACCAAGCTCCAAATCCCAGCCCATGGCAAGCTACAAAGCAAAGCTGCAAGCGCTAACATCATCTCTATTTACAGAAATCCCTCTGGATCCCATAGACATACTTAGAAGGCAAAGTGATGAGTGGCTGTGGCACAGTGCTTTGTTAGGAAATGTGCCACCTGCCCAGAGATACCAGGTGAACTGAATTAATAAAAAGCATCCCGGTGACTCTGCTCTCTGTTGGATGGAAGTCATTTGGTGGACCAGCACTAATGACAACAACACAACACAACACAAAACAAAAACCTTGGTTTTCAGTTTGCAGTGCTGGAATTCCACACATCTCGGAGATGGGATGTTTCCCCTTGTTGGGAATTCCCACCTCTTTGGCTCTTCTTCCTCCCCTTTGTAAACTGCCTTAGGGCCACAATACCCTTATAGCTCCCCTTAGAGTGGCAGGATTTTTTTGTTTTTGTTTTTTACTTGCTGTGAAAGCAAACACAAGAAATAATGATGAGGATGGGAAGGTGAAGCTCTGACTGCAAGTTTTTATGATTTTCCCTACTGGTCAGTTGGAGGGAGCTGGACAGCTCATAAGAGAGCAAATACTTGCAGGGTGGCTAGAATGCATTTCTGAGGACACAGAGGCCAGGGGGACCTGATGGCTCTGTGGAAGTACCCAGATATTTCTTCAGGAGCTCAAGGCAGCATACATAGCTCTCCCTTCTCCAAGTATTCTCTATAATAAACTGGACTAAGGCCCTAATACAACTGTTGTTGTCCCTACATTAACAGTGCTATGAGGTAAGCGGGCCTGAGAGTGGCTGACCCAAAGTCACCAAGTGAGCTTCAATGGCTGAGGGTGGATTTGAACCTGGGTTTCCCCAGTCTTAGTCCAACCCCTTAACCACTATACCACCCTGGCTCTAGTATGCATTCTCACAGAGCTAAACAAACATTAGAAGAATGGAAAGCCTGAAAATAGTGATTATGGAAAGTACTTGTTGGTGGGATTTGAACTCATATAAAAGTATGGCTGATCCAGAAGTGCTAAGTTCTCCTTTGGACTATTATCAGCAGCTAACTGATAATGGACTATTATCAGCAGCTAACTGATAAAATGATAACATTTGCAACTGCATGTCTATGTATATACATGTGGTATAGATGTATGTAGCCTGCTTAAAGACAGGCTAGGAGCAGAAGAGAATGTACATAAGCATAACATGTGTTCAATTAAGGTCCATTAATTCACAATGATTTGAATCCTTCCTCTACATGTCTCAGAATAATGTTCTTCCACTGTATCTCTTTGCAGCATGCAATTACATGTCATAATGTATTCTTCCAGAAAACACATACACACAATTTCTTGATTAATACAAGTAATTTAAATTTTCTGGTACTCCATGACTTAAAAAGTGCATCTGAACAACATAATGCTCTTTTCTGAAGGAGAGGAAGGAAAAATCAAAAGCTAGCCGGGAAATGACAGGCACAGGAGTACTGGGAGCTTTCACTCTTTTCATAAAAGCTCATCAAATAATATATCTTGCATTATGGCAGATTATGGCTCATCAAATAATATATCTTGCATTTGACTGATACATCTAGAAATGTGGCATTACATTTCCAAAGCCATTTCAATATTTTTGAAGGGTTTTTTTGCATCTATTATTATTATTATCACCATCTCCAGTTGCTGCAGTTTGGAGAAAAGAAGCCATTTTGATGGAACTGGCTCATGGTTTATTCATTCCTGCCATTTAGAAAGTTTAGAAAAATGCCAAAAGGAATTTCAAAGGAAGTATGTTATACTTCTGAACTTCTCTGGGTTTTACTTGTGAATGACTTCTGAAACTCCTTCTCAACCTCTAAAACTCTTATAGCCCACAGAAAATTCTTCACCCAACACATTTCAGATGTGTGTGTGGATAATGTAAGGTAAATACCAATAGCACAATCAGGAAGTGGATCTCACATAGCAAGCCTTCTATATCAGATATAGTATCCTATAGAATTCTAGGTGCACTCAAATGCAATGCTAAAGCGAGAATAAGATCCTGGACTACAAGAAGCAATGATTTCTACAAAGGTAATTTCTGCACATCATATAAGTGCAAACAAGGGCAACTGGTGGCTTGAAATCAGGGTTGGTGGGCAAACTATAGTGCACACAACCTGTATTTAATGGGCTTAAGATGACGTGATTAATTAAGGTTCAGCTTCCAGTAAATCAGAAATGGAAGTTATTAAAAGCATGTGGGGAAGGAAAGGAGAAGAAAGAGGACATGACTCTGAAACATATAAGCCCTATATTAAATATTTCCAAAAGAAATACATGCCAGGGTGGCAGGTATTCAACTAATAATTTGCTTTGTCAAATTGAATTATCACAAGAACAGGTCAGGTGTTAAAAAATGATCTTATTCAAAAATGAGACAGACAAAAATACAAGCAATCCACTTTCCCCCCCCCTAACAGCCAAGGCGCACTGACCTTTTTTGTCATTATCATCATCTCTTCTTAGCAGAGTATAAAGCAGAGCAGAGGGGAAGTAATTGCTTCAGGCAACAGCTGACCCTTTTAGTTTGATTAAATGAAATTCAGAATCAAGGAAGATTCTTCATCCATAAGTGAATGGCAAAAGAGAAGAAATCTGTTCCCGTAAGCATTTTTATTACAATGGTAGGTCTATTTGCAAGAGTAACACCAGAATTTTCTTCCATATTGTAGAAACATAATAGAATTCTAGAAAATTCTCTTTGCTGGCTATTTTAAACACCATACCATTCAAAACTCCTTTGAATCTTTTCACGAGGGAAGTGATCTTTGGGGATGATCATGTCACTTACTGGAATCCACTTCGGTAACCAAGATGGGCTTTGAGAACTGGATTCGGAATCCCCAAGGATAGTCACCAGTTCCCTTAGGAATCCTTACAGTTCGTTCCCGAACTAAAAAGTACAAAGAAAACAAAAGTGAAGTAAAATGCCCAAGTTCATATTTTTATGGGGTGTTTGTTGACTACCAGGAATAATTCTGAATGTAGTACTTCTTGTTATGGAGTTGCATTTAAACTGATGTTTTTTAAAATTATTAATAAATCTTGTACAGTATTAATAGATATGAAGAAAGAATCAAGAACATAAAATAGCCATCGTAAGGGTGCTTTGATAATTCCAACAGTACATTGGCTGCAACCTGGCAGGGCAGAAAAAGAACTGAGTGATGTTTTCTGTTTTAATTTCATTACTGATTGTGTATCATATAAAGTTATATCCCTTTATTAGGGGATCATCCTTAGCTTTCAGTTTCCTGTTTGTACGAAACTTACTTCAACTTAACTTTGGCCTTACAGGGGTCTTATTTTGCAAGTATTTTGATACTTTTTCTTCCACATTGGAAAAAGACATTTATCATTACTGGGATGGCATTCCCATTTCTCCAATTTGCAGTCTTAGGAGACAAATGGTATAAACAACAGGTTACAGAATGACAATCATGATTTCATTGGAAGTTGCACACTTAACTTTTTTTTAGGTACAATTTTCAAGCAAATGGTTGGATACACCCCACAGGAATGTCTGCAAGGGTTATAAAAATAGTCAAGATGATAGAGATGACCATGCAATTAAACCTCTGCCCATTTTTTCATTGTATTGCATATAAAAATAGTGGGGTTTGATTGTGGAGTCATGGCTGCCATCTCTGATTTTTTTTAAAAAAATTCCTCCTATCACTTGTATATTCCCTTCATATCACATGCATGCACACCCTTTTATAGCCATACACAGTTCCTCCCGACATACTGAGATTTCTTCTTTGTGCTGAATTAAATACATAAATAGAGAGCTGTCAACTGGAACAGCATTATTACAACACATGGTGAATGGTACAGATTGCAAATGAAGACTCTACCTTGGTTCTGACTTATTAGATATTAAGTCCCATTATATATTAAGTCCCATTAAACCAATGTTAGCTTACAGTATCCAATGTTAAGAAATGCTGAGGCAGCCTTCCTTCAATTGGTGTCCTTCAGATTGTGGTGGTAAAAGGTACCTCCCCCCCACACACACGTGAGCCGCATTCACTACCAAACCTATCAGATCCCCCACCCCCAGTGAACTGCTTAAAGTGCCCTTGTAAGAAAACATTCACCGTAAGCAGAATTGACCCTAAGTGGCAACAGGGGGAGGAATCAGTCAGGAACCTGTGGCCCAGTAAACCAAATTGTTTATATTCACTGACCACATCTCCCCATCCTCTGGATTCTTATCTATTTATTATTATATTGTATTTTTAAGTGTATAGGTTTTTAATATTAATATTAATGTTGTAAACCACCCAGAGTCTATTGTCGTGGAGATGGGCAGTGATAAATTCTAATAATAAATAAATAAAATAAAATATCTCAGAGATTGTTCAGCTGACATGCCAAGGGATAAATAATAAGGTCACCCACATGGGTTTATCAAAAACATTCCAATGTCATGCTGTCATTTACACTGTGTCTGCTTTTTTTCTTTGTCTTGTCTTTGTAATGTATCAGGCCAAGGGTATATAAGCTATGGTTCTGCCTTTGCTCAGGGCTGCCCAGCAAGCTGCCAATGGGAGCCCAGTGTATACTGTATTGTTTCCATGCCTAATAAAATTATGTTTTATCTTCAAAGTAATTTGGTTGCTTTAGGTGAGCCAGGTTTTGGCTACAACAAGCTGTATGGGCCAGAACTCTTAGCAATGACTATACTGGCTGGGAAGTACAGAAGGTCAAGTCCACACACATGGAGCGCACTCAACTTGGGGAAAGCTGGCCTACAATATCTTACCTCATTGCTGTCATAGCTGCCAGTCTCTGGTGATAAACATGATCTTTCTAATCTTTTATTCACTGACTTCCCATCTCTCCTCTTTCAGATTTTCCACTTATTTGAAAAAAAAATCTTAGAGATACCTAGGGTGGCTCCTCAGAGGGAGGGAATTTCTGCTTTAAAATTCCTGAAGAAATTAAAGCCCCTAAAAGTCCTCATCTCTGCAATAACATGCTGTCCAGAGCCTGTAAGGCACTGTGCATAAAATCACGAGACTCTCCCTGTATATACACACCTTATAAGTTTGCTAGCAGTTGCTGCTGTCATCTTTGAGGTAGTGGTGGGAAGAAAACGGCATAACATTCTGAACTCCTATTCAGAACATTTCAACCCAGGAAAGGTGACCTTCTATGATTAGCCCCAATGAAGAACATCAATAACTCCATTTAAAGTGCGATATGAAATGCTTTTGTTGCATAAAAAGAGTAACTTTAGTCAATTTACTGCTCTTGGACTATTTTTACTGGATTGTTTGAAATTAGCTGTTTGAACCCCTAGCCCTGCGTGACGGAGTGAGCTCCTGCACTAGCTCCAGCTCTTGCCAACCTAGCAATTCGAAAGCATGCAAATGCAAGTAGATGAATAGGTACCACTTCGGTGGGTAGGTAACGGCGTTCTGCGCGCATCATGCGGCCACATGACTGTGGAAGCGTCTTTGGACAACGCTGGCTCTTCGACTAACAAACTGAGATGAGCACCGGCCCCTAGACTTGGACACGACAGCACAAATGTGCGGGGGGAACCTTTACCATTACCTACAGTATATCCCATTTGAGTAGATTCATGTTAGTTCAACTGCTGTCTATTGCTACAAAAATCAGAATCATGCAAGCCATGGTATTCCCTGTGACAAACTATGGAAGCAAAAGTTGAACTTTAAAGAAGCAGGATAGGAAGAGTATTGATGCCTTTGGACTTTGGTGTTGGAGAGGACTCCTGAGAATATTGTGGACAGCCAAGAAAACAAACCAATGGATCATTGAACAAATCAACCCAGAGTTCTCACTTGAGGCACAAATGACCAGTCTCAGTTTATCCTGCTTTGGACATATTATGCAAAGATTCAGCTCTCTGGAAAAGGCAGAAAGGTGGAAGGAAAGAGAAGAAGACGATGACCAGCAGCAAGGTTACAGTGGCATGAGTACACCATTGGGAGACTTTGAAGAAAAGGTTAGGGATAGGTCGTAATGGAGAAATTCTATCTATGTGGTCGCTGGGAGTCAAAAATGACTTGATGGCACATAATCAGTCAGTCAGTCAGTCAGTCAGTCAGTCAGTCAGTCAGTCAGTCAGTCAATCAATTGCTGTTATTTTTATAAGGAATAGTATCATGCAGTTGATAATGACAAAAAGTGTATAACTTGCCTTCTCTGAAGGCATTACCATATCACATTCCTTTGTACTTACTAGTGACTGGCCTAGGCCTTTTTCTAAGACATCTGAGGTTATTATCTGCATTAGCATCATCCCCTTGAAACACCCATGAAGTTGAGTGGAAGATTTCTGTGTAGAAGCCTCGTTCTTCACTTTCCTTGTGTAGTCCCTGATCCAAGGAACAACCATCTTCTGAATTCACTGGGAAGAGACAAGAATTGAGAAAAGACAGATTTGGAAAGACCAGATTTTGTTGTTGTTGTCAAGAAAATGACAAGGGTATAAAAAGCAAAGAATACGAGGAAAAATTAGAATCTATTGGTAAGAAATGAAAAAGATGCTTAAAAAGAAAAAAAGCTCATCCACCTCCATTCATGCCCTGATCATGATTTTTCTACTCATTACAATGAATAATAAACTATTTGATTTGAATGTTCGATTATCTGTTCTTTCCCTCTGTATGCAATTATATTTTAGTTCTGTTTATTTATTTATTTATATTATTTAGAGAGCCAGTTTGGTGTAGTGGTTAAGGCACCAGGCTAGAAACCGGGAGACCGTGAGTTCTAGTCCCACCTTAGGCACAAAGCCAGCTAGGTGACCCAGTCACTTTCTCTCAGCCCTAGGAAAAGGCAATGGCAAACCACTTCTGAAAAACCTTGCCAAGAAACCTGCAGGGACTTGTCCAGGGAGTCTCCAAGAATTGGACACGATTGAACGGATATTTTTTTTTTACAGGGCTTATATAGCAACCTATCTCATACAATGACTCTAGGCGGCTCACAACAATCCATAAAACATGGTTAAAAACAAAGTTTTTTTGGTTCCCCCCCCCCCCGAGACCAAACATCCTTGCAGCTCAACCCGCATCCTGTTCTTATGCCATCTTCTTTTATTACTTTGTAAAATATTTTTTAAATACTTTATTACTTTGTAATAAATATTTAAAGCATTAACATGAGCTGCCTTGAGGACTACTGTCAGCTCCAGGCAAGAGGATTTAATTGCTCCCCTTCATAAGTGAATCTTCCTTTTCTGTATCACTATAGCTATTTGCTTCCCCTTCTCTCTTTAGATTTGACCAGCACAAGCGCCCAGAAGGGAATGGAAGGCATAGTGCTGATCCCACTTTGTGCTACAGTATTTCAGTGCTTCCATGCTTATAAATGACAAGTGAACCTGATTAGGAGGCTTGAAGCAGTGGCTGTGGCCTTCACAGAAAGATAGGCCTCAGGAGTATTCAAAAATGCTGACCATATGAGTTCTATCAACTGGAGAGAGAGAGAGAGAGTAAAAGAGATTTGCTTTGAAAATTCAGTGTCTGTTCCCTAATTAAGCCTTTAATTTGTGACTCAGCTATATCTTGGCTAGTGCCCATTGCTTTTGCAGTCCCAGGTAAGTCCCAGGTAAGCAGCCAAAACAGGAGGCTTAGCAAGATTCTAGTGAACTTGACAAGCAAGTGCATCCAGCCTGGATAATCAGAAGGCACATATCAATCCATGCCAATCATTTAAGATAGCTACATGTGTATCACACAATAAAGGTTGCTATTTTCTGGACTCAGAATCAAGGACATACTAAACTTCATGACTGTATAAAGACATATAAAGTTGATCACAAACACATTTTCCAAGTTTGTTCTAACTTACTGAACTTCTACTAATTTTGTAAGGAATGTTTTTGCTCAGATACCTTCCTATTGCTTAGGAAAGCAGATGAGTTTCTGAAGGTTTAGTTTTATGAGCCAATATTCTGAATGCTTGTTAATGTTAAGAATAGAAACTGCCAAGCTGCAGGTTTTGTGTGGGAAGCAAAAAGGAGAGTCTAAAATAAGTAATATCACAAGTGATGCTCCTGGGGTTTGAACATGCATATTAACTTTGAGTTTTATATGTAGATTAAAAATCAATTTATCAAAATCTCTGATTTCAGATCAATATTCCTTCCATATTAACCCGTTTCCTATTATAACATGTTTAGAAATGGATATGAATTTCTTTGCTTCAACACCGTCACCTTACAAATGTATATTTTTTAATACTGAACACAGTGTTATTTTCATTATTGACCAATACAATATAAAATATCTGATAATTTCCCCTTATTTAGTACAGAATGGTACAGAGAAACGGAAGGGATTTTTTTTTCCATAGCTCGGATTTTTCTTCCCATTAACTCCCTTCAAATGAGTAACTCATCGTTACCATTGCTGGGTCACAGAAAAGAAAATGACAAACAGACTTTCACACAAAAGCCCAGGTGAACTTACCTTTCTGTTGTCCTTTTGACCACTGAAGGTCCATGTGTTATACATTGATCTTTATCAAAATCCACTGTTTTTAAAGCTCAGTGAATATTGTTTATAGTTCCACAGTTGAGGAGAGGAGTTGTTTTCAAGGAGCAGCTTTGATCATATGGATGAATGATTCACAGTTAATTCAATCACTCCAGAAAGCACTCATCAACACAGTGTTACATAAGGGACAACAGCATTCATGATATAGCACTTCCAAGTAACAAGTTATTGTTCATGTCACAGCACCATGTGCATGATGGTGTACTGTATGACTTAGTCAAGACTAGCCAAGTTTAAGCAGAGACTGCAAATAAATAGAAAGCCTCAGCAATATATTCTTTTGGAGAAATTATGCCTTTCAAAGACACTTATGAACCTTATATTTGGGTGAAAGGAATAAAAATAAAATATCTATCTTAAAAACACCTAATTATTTTTCCCCATCATTTAGACTAACTATTTATGTACTATGGTGACAAATCAGGAGGTAGATTTATGTGAACCATTAATTCTGCCTTAGACATTAACATTCCATTTTGGGGAATTCATCAGCATGCACTATAAATTCATTAAACATTGTAAGTTGAAGGCTATCTTTTAAGACTTTTAGCTGGTACATTTACATACTTTTAAGATGTGAAAAGCAAGCTGGAATAATAATGAGAAAAATTCAAAACATTTAGCCAAGGGCTACAGAAACTTTAGTCTAATCAGTAGACATCCTGGAAAAGTACTAGAGTATGTTGTTACAGATTTTATTAATTTTATTTAATTTTATTATAGATAGAAATAGAGGACTGGGAGGAGAACACAGTATTTTTTTAAATGTGACACAGTTTTTTCCTAATCTGTGACAGAAAATCTCACAAGTTTTTTTTTCTGTGACAGTACAAATACAGCAAACCTTTAATAATATATTAAATCATTAATATTTGCTACCCTTTCCTTATATTCCTTAGCATCAGCTGTTTGAGACAGTCTCTTCATTCTGCTTAAGAGAAGGTTCAGCTTAAAACTTCCCTAATTAAATTCAAGCACACTAAAGAGCTGGACCGTGTTAAAAGACACTATGGACTGTTCATGTGCAATTACTGCAGTGTAAGAAACTATGTTTTATCACAGTGAGAAATGGTGTCATGTCCACAGTTTCTTCCTCTGATCATACCCCTTCTCACATATGGCTTGGGGATTTCTGTGATGGTTTATTTCAACTGGCGCATGCAACTTTTTCCAGTCAAGAAGTGTCCTGGGCTCTGGGTAATGTGCCAAAGGGCCCACTCAAATGAGACATAGTTGGGATGTTGGGACAGGACTAAAGCTACAGTTGGTTTCATTAACATTTAAATTTAACTAAAATTTTAAAATAGTTAATATGATTGCTCTCCTGTCTTGTATTTAATCATCTTCTTATGTCATTTTCTTTTTAAAAATTATTATCTAGGAACCAATTTTGGAGGTATCTGGGGTCACAGTAAGCTCTTTAGGGGGCAGAGCTAAAGTGGCCCTTGGTTTTTATGGCGTTTCCTCTAGACTTGATAAAGTTTGAATAAGAAAACATAATGTCCTGTAATGCAGGGCTTTCCAAAGTTTTTCCCGCGGCGACACACCAACCGGCGTTGGTGTGTCGCCGCGGGAAAACCTGGAAGTGCGGCAGCGTGCAAAAACCCAGAAGCGCTGCTGCTGCTTTCGGGTTTTGCGCGCTGCAGTTGGTGTGTCGCCGCGGGAAAACCCAGAAGCGCTGATGATGATCAGCGCTTCCAGGTTGTGTGGCGACACACCAGACTGTGTGTGGCGACACACTTTTGTGTCGCGACACACAGTTTGGAAAGCTCTGCTGTAATGACACCTCTCCAAGCTGGAAGAATGGATCTGCAAATCTTTGGCAAATTATTTCCCCTTATCACTCAACTAAATGCAGTACTTACTGGATCCTTCGGTGAAGCTACTATTCATAGAGCTCTCTCCAGCTGAAGGGTACCTTTTGCTGTTTTTGAACCATTTCCTTCGTCTAGCCCAACGGTCTGCTTCTTCTTCTTGAGAACAATTGCTTGTTCTTGCATCTTTCAGCACTTGTTCACTCGATAATACTGAGCTCATGTCTCTTAGCGATTTAGCTATGTTTTGTGGGAGGAAAAAAGAAACACTCTATACACCTAACATTTAAAGCCAGATTACCTTTGAAAATATTCTACCTAACACAGGTTGCAGATATGTTAGCTTAATGTCACTTATTGAAAATACAAAGTAAAGGAGCATTTTTAGAAGAATGGGAAAGTAACATCTCACATGGAGCTCCAGTGTGCCAAATATTAGTTTTTCAACCTGAGTGAAAGTTACAAGCGATGGGCCTTTGGAACAATGGTTCCATTTATTCAATATTTGAGATGTGCAGAGCAACACAACAAGCTGTTTCAAACATTCTACCAGGAACAGATCACCACCCAGAGGTCAAGAAGATATGACATTCACTGCTTTACCTGCCATTTTAATTTTTTTAAAAAACCCTACCATTGCAAATAATGGGAAATCTTTTAAGCCAGTTCATCTGAGAACATTTTAGAGCCTTTAGATTCATATTCTCCTTATGCATCCTGCTGATTCTTCCTTTCTTCCTTCTCCTAATATTGTAATATAAAGAATAATTCTTGGAATATTTTAAAAGACATTCTGGAAATAGCATAAAATAAAATTATGGTTCCTAACATAAGATAAATGTATAATTTATGTAAGAGAAAGCTTTAAAAGATTTCTGTACTTCTCTTCTGGTCAGGTGTATCCAAAGGGTGTGGTTAAGAAAAGTCAAGATGGTAGCTGTGATGGTTGAAATTCTCCCTGTTTGTTATGTGCATCACAAATGATTTACTTTGCTGGATCTTTCATGGTGAAACAATGCTTTGAGGAATAGTTTCTGTGTGGCATGCATTTTCCAGAAATGACAACTTTCTTTTCACTCACAAAGGGAATCTTAGATTGCCTTTAGATTACCCCCTCCGTACTAAAGATATTAAATTAAATTCACTACTTCCTATCAAGTAATCAGTTTCAATTACAATATGTAAATTAATGATTAAATTTTTAGATTATACCCTTAAATCAGGGCTTTCCAAACTTTTCCTGTTGGCGCACACCAACGGCGGCGGGCGAAAACCTAGAAGCGCCGCGGTGGTGGCGGCGCATGAAAACCCGGAAGCCCCGCGGCGGCGGCGCTTCCGGGTTTTTGCATGACGCTACCGTGGTGGCGCTTTCAGGTTTTCGCACACCGTGGTGGCAGTGGCGTCCTGGTGTGTTGTGCTAAAACCTGAAGCACTGATGGCCCACCGCTGCACGTGCTCCTGCGCGTGGTGGCAGTGGCGCGCCATCAGCACTTACCGGTTTTTTTCAAACACATCTGGGCCCCGCAGGCGACACAGTACTGTGTCATGACACACAGTTTGGAAAGCTATGCCTTAAATTATACCTTCATTGTTTTTTTTGGGTTTTTTTGGTTATGCTTAGGGAAGTATGTCAAATCAAGATGAAAAATACGGATGTATTAGGAATCACAGCATGCTAAAAGGAACATCTCTCCCATGTGTAAAGCATGTGAATCTTCCCATAGATTATGTTACTGCCTGTATTGCTGTCTTGCTCTCTTCCAGATTTGGAACTAAGATAGAAATGTATATGGAGGGTATGAAGTTCTGCTCCATTGGATAAAGTCAACTATATTTTCTACTAGGATACCAGAATAAGGAAGATGACCTTGAGAGATATTTACTCATTTGGTAAATGAGTTTTTCCCCTCATTTACCAAAACAATGAGGGGAAAAACTTACGTATGTTCACCACAAACAGAAACTGCGTGGAAGAGGCTTAGACAGACACCTCCCTAATTCACATGAGTGAATTAGTCTTTCTGTGGAGTTGATTCATGGTCTGGTCTACCTGTTTGGGCTGACAGATGATCAGAAATAAGTTGAAATCAATTTATGATTTAATCTTTCTCCTAATCCCTTCACCAACGTATATTTTTAAATACAATAGTTTTATTCCATCTTCAATGATACAGACTAAGCCTACTTTGGATTCTGTTTTAGGAGAGGGGTAATGAGGAGCAATTGCCCTGAGATCCATGCTGTAGGGCCTCATCCAAAGAATGTCCAGTTTTTGAAATGAATAGAAGAATGAAGACTTTTTGTTCAAGGGAGTAAGCAAATCAATTAAAATATCAACCCAACAATCATTTGAGTAATTCGGTTTTCCCAATACATTTCTATTTACTGGGTCATTGACTTTGATGGACAAAAAACAATGGAGAAAAGAAAGCATGGGCATACGATGCCATGAGAATAAAGGGGAGATATGTTTGGGGGAGGGTTAAAAATTGTTCCAGGAGAAGTGTTCTTTATTAATTTCTGAAATGAAATGTTTACTTTTTATTGTACTGCTGTCTTATTTTTTTTGGGGGGGGTTAAATTCCACCAATTAATTTTTTTAAAATAATAAAAACAATGATTTCTTGAACTCTTTCAAAACTTGGGGGTTCACCATGTCTGCTTTGTGCATTGATTGTACTGTTTTATGGCTGTTGTGGGTCTTCCGGGCTGTGTGGCCGTGTTCTGGAAGTTGTGGTTCCTAACATTTCGCCAGCATCTGTGGCCAGCATCTTCAGAGGGCAGGAGCACAGTCAGAAGCGAAATCTCTCGCTTCTGTCTCTGCTCCTCTCCTCTGAAGATGCTGGCCACAGATGCTGGCGAAACGTTAGGAACCACAACTTCCAGAACAAGGCCACACAGACCAAAAGACCCACAACAGCCATCGAACTCCGGCCGTGAAAGCCTTTGACAAAACATTGTACTGTTTTAGTTACATAAGAAATAGCATTCAAATTCTGAATAGAAAAAAATCTAGGAAAAGAATTTATACATCTGCAAGGAAACAACAAGGCTCAGAGAGCACCAAGGACTCCACAGTTCAACCCTGAGCTACAAATATTCTCTTCGATTGGTAAAGAATGTATATATTGAAGCTGGGCCAAATTTGAACAATACTATTTTGAAGCATCGTATCATTGTCAATATTCTTAAAGCCAACTTAATTTTTGCAATATGTGAGTTTGCTGTTAGAGTAAAATTTATTTAGAACTTCTTGAAAAATATTAGCATAAATTAATAGTTGGGGGAAGCAAATATATAGCTCACCACATCAGGAATAGCACTGAAAACTGCACAGGTTATGTTTAAACAGATTCTGCATGTGTATCAAAAATCTGATGACCATTTTAAGATCAACACGTCCCATGTCATTGTCAACCTTTGCCTTTGCGAAGGTTGCCTTTATTGTTTCAGAGAAGGTTAAAATTACTTGCCTATCTGTTCAGCATGATTTACTGGTGACAATGTGGCTGGGGTCAGGACTACATTCTTATTTGTTTTTCTTTCTTCTTCTCGATTTTCAGAGCTGGGTTTGAGTGCTGCTAAACGATTTCCAGAATGATGGGAGAGACCTATGTGTCGTTCCCTGGAGAGCATCTCTGGAGCATCTGTGAAAGAGTTCCCAGCTAAAAGATGCTCAGTCTGGGTAGAATAATCTTGGCAATCAGAATCTTCCTGAATGTTTTCAGACATTTTCTGAATGTCAGTACAACTCTGGAAGTCATTAACTTGATTTGATTCTTCAGTATCCAAAAGAGGCAACAGAAATACTTTTTCCCTTTTGCTGCTGGGCAATAAGGACTCCTTTTTTATTGCCAAGCCAAATGAATTTGCCATAGATTTAATGTCAACTGGAATGAGGAGCTCCTGTTCCACTTCCCCAGTTATTACAGTCATGACTGATTTTCTCTGTTTCTTTTTCATTCCTTTAGACTCGGAAATACTTAGTGGAAGGTTTTTGTTTGACTGTATTACTGATTGTTGGCCTTGAATGTCTTCTATAGAAACCTTAGCAGAAATGTTATTATTGCTATAGCCACTTGATAGCCTTTTGGAAAGCAAAGAATCTTGATGTACAGTTACTTTGTTTGGTAATTTTTCATGTCTTTGAACTTGTTGGTCTTTGCTTCTTAGAACCTCCCAATCAAAGCCATCTTTTTCAAAGATAATGTATTCCTCACCTCCTTTTTGCCCTGTTGGAGTCTCGATGGGTCCATATTTCTCCTTTTGAGCTTGACAAGAATTAACAATAGAATGAAAGTCTTCTACTGCCTCCTGCCCCATTTCTTTACTACTCTCCATGTATTCTAAATAGTTGCCCATTAAAAAAGTATTGCTCAGTTTCCCTTGTTTAGCATGATACACAATCATGTCATGATCATATGAAACAAAAGCATAGCAGCATGAAGATTTAAGATCTCTGAGATTACCAAACAATGATGTGAAACTTGAACAAGGTTTTGTATAGCTGATAGGTGTATTAGTACTCATTCTATAAGTAGTCACTGCTTTGACTGGTCTGGACAGGAGTTTTAAAGAGAAAGATGGCATGGAATAAAAACCTGAGTCTCTTCTAAGCTGAGGCAATGACAATACATCAATAGAAGTGACTGGGAAAGAATATCTTCTTATGCTTTTTGATTCCTTGGATGAAATTAGCATAGCAGTCCCTGTTTCAAGAAAGCTGTTCTTCCTTATTTGTAGCACATTATTCATCTCTTCATTATGTTTCTCTCTAAAATGGATTTCTTTGGAACTGTAATTTTCTTGTGGAGTTTCCCCAGAATAGCTAAATTCTGAAAAAGTCATTTCTTTATAGAAATCTTTTCCTTTTGTGCAGTCCTTCATTTTCTCTTCACTAGAAGCATTTTCTTTTTCCCAGTTTAAGGCAACTGAGTATGTATCTGATACATTCATGTTGCTTCTTCTTTGTAGGAATATAATAATCTCAGTTGTAATATCTAAGCAGCTTTCTCAGTCAGCAAATGAAGCTGGAGGAGATGTAAGAATGTATCATTCTGGACTTACGCAACTTAAAAATGTTTCTCCCAAAAGCCAAAATTTGACTCAAAATTTGAATGGCAAGACACACAAAGTAATATGAAACACAGTATTTTCATGTAGTTTCATAACTACATGAACTGCGAGCCCGACCATATTTCCTTTGTCACCAGGCTCAAAACTAACCAATAACACCTTTCCATGAGTATATTTTCCTTCCCTCCAATCCTTATTTTCATTGATGGACTCGCAATTTGGATTGTGTATTTGGATGTTTCAGATTTTTTTCAGAGATCAGTCAAGAAATGAGTGGCTTTGTGTTACCTGTAACAGTGTTCTTTGTGATGACATCTTTTTCAAAATGTTTTTTGATTTTCAAGCCACACAATTTCTATAACCAGAAAAACAAAAACCTTTTCTCATTTCCTTATTCAAGGGATCACATTTCACTTCTCCGTACATCCATTTTCTGATTGAAGGGAGTCCACAGAGTTGTATTCCTTTGTAGTATGTCCTTTCGATGCACTTTCTGAGTCATCAGTATTTACACTGCTACAATACCATTTTGCTGAGCCAAAAGAGCCCAAGCTAGACAGTCTTAGTCCTTGCTTTCCTTTTTTGCACGATCAGATATTGTCTTCAAAAACATCAGTGTTATTCTCTTTTCTAGTTTGTATAAGAATGATGGTTTCTATTTCGGTCAAGTGTTGCAAATCCGTTGCTTCATGAGTACTAGCTGTTCTTGGATCCTCACCTGTCCTGTTTTCAACAGCTTCTATGTTCTGCTGGCATCAGCAGATGATTGGCAAATAGCCATCTGAAGAGTAAAAACAAAGGAAGAATTATGTTACTATTCTGAAAGTAAGACTGCTTTAACATTTTAGGCTGGTCAGTGATAATTTTTCGTGGGGTAAAAAGGGACACAATGCTTGTAGTGTATCCTGATCCCACTGCAAGTCTAATAATTACAACTTGCTGATGTTACGCTTTCGTTTTAAAAGGTCTAGAAACCATCCCACACTGAAGCTGACAGCCTGTACAGCACAGATGCAGTTTGTATGGTCCCCTCTACCTCATTAGGGTGCCACCACTTGTAGATTAGGATGGGGTAAAACCTTTGATCACATCACTCCTTCAAACCAAATATTTGAATTGAAGCTTCGATGAACTGATTCAAGCACCAAATCAAACCAAATGCCTTCAGATCACTTTACGATTCAAAGGCGATTTGCAGATTCAGTAAATTTTCTGGCTTTGCAGAAGTGGGAGAAGTTGAGTGCTGTGAATGGCTCTGTGATATTGGCGTAAATAGCCAGCCAGTTGCAGACCCTGTCTGTCAGAGCGCTTGGGGGAATGCATTCTTCTGCTAGACCAACCTTTCTCAATCTTTTGACCCTGGAGGAACCCTTGAAATATTTTTCAGGCCTCGGGGAACCCCTGCACATTCAGGCTCAAATATATTATGTAACCAGAAGTTACAAAATTATTATATTCGTTTCATGTGTAGGCTTGTATATATGGATTAATAGTGTTCTTAAACTAAAGATAAAGAATGAAACTTACCTCTTTAATGTCAAGTTGCCCAAATTTGAAATAATTTTAAAAATAAATTGTGATCTCTCAGGGAACCCTGGGAGTGTGCTGGGCTAGAAACCAGGAGTCTGTGAGTTCTAGTCCCACCTTAGGCATGAAAGCCGGCTGGGTGACCTTGGGCCAGTCTCTCCCTCTCAGCCCAACTCACCTCACAGGGTTGTTGTTGTGGGGAAAATAGGAGAAGGAAGGAGTATTAGGTATGTTCACCGCCTTGAGTTATTTATAAAAATAATAAAGGCGGGATAAAAATTAAATAAATAAATAAATAAATAAATAAATAAATCCCCTTGTGACCTCTCGCCGAACCCTAGGGTTCCATGGAACCCTGGTTGAGAAACCCTGCTCTAGACACTGTTTAAGCAGATTTGCTTGGAAGGAGAGAGAGACGGAGAGGAAGAGGGAGAGGGAGAAGCTCATGATCCTATGTGATTCTTTACCTTCTCTAAATCCACATTCTTCTATCCTTGTTCCTTAGCTCAGTTTGTCTTACCTTTATTAGAGAATGTTAGTCTCTGTGTCTAGTCTGCCCAATAATTCCAGTGTTTTAATTTCCCCCAATAAATATATTTTATAATGGTGGTTTTCTTTTCACTGTTTTTCTCCCCCTGTATTGTCTTATATAAAATGAATGGATCTTCATTGTATGATTTGTATTTGCTTGTAAACTATTATACATATAGTCTATTTTTTTTACATCACTGTGGGTTATTTATTTTATTTATTATTCAGATTTATCACTGCCCATCTCTACAGCAGTAGACTCTGTATAGCAGAGCTTTCCAAACTGTGTGTCGCGACACAAAAGTGTGTCGCCACACACAGTGTGGTGTGTCGCCACACCACCCGGAAGCAGCGGCGCGCGCGTGCACGGCGGCTGCCATGCACGCGCGCGCCGCTGCACACCCCTCCACGCCGCCACCGTGCGTGCGCGTGTGTCGCTGCCGCCGCCGCCGCCGCTGGGTGTGTCGCCAGCGGCGGCACTTTGGAAAGCCCTGCTGTATAGGGTTATATATGCAATAGTGCATATATGCAATTATATATAGGGTTATATATGCAATAGTGATAACACAATCATACCTACACAAGCAGCATGGAAGACAGAACAGGGTAGCCTTGCCATTGAGTCATACCAACAAGTCTGGCACTCCAGAAAAGCAAGTGTTCAGAAAGTGGCAGACTCTTCAATATTTAATAAGATCAACACACTTTAATAAAGATTGAAGAGCTTACTTTTAAAATAGTCTAAAATAAAGTTTTTTTAAAAAATAAGATGGAGTGGATAATTAAATTAATTAATTAATTAACCCTTGTTTATGTGCAAACTGGAAACTTTGAGAGGCTTACAACAAACCAAGTACAGAGTGTGGATTTAAGCAGTAAAACTAAATTTCAAAGCCACTAACAGCATCCAGTCCACTGTGCCTATATTTTAGGGTAGAATGATCTTCCTTTTGACCTAGGGTGACCATACGTCCCGTTTTGAATGGGACAGTCCCGTTATTTTAGCATTTTTCAACCGTCCCGTCGTTTTGATCAAAATCTCAATTTTGTCCCTTTTTTAAACCCGGCGGGAAGGAGGACAGGAAGACAGGAAGGAGGACTGGAGCCGGACTTGCCATTGGAGGCAGCCCGGAAGAGGCCCTATCAGCGCGGCAACTGGAAGCCCAGTTGCCACGTGCGATCCCAGCAGCAGAAGCAGCACCACAGTCCAGGTTCCTGCCTCCTTACCTGATCCTGAGATTGTCTGCCCAGCAGTGGTGAGGCCAGGGAAAGCAGGCACGGGAAGGTTGTGGGAAGAGGGTGCGTGTGTGTGTGTGTGTGTGCGCGCGCAGATTACTTGCTCAGCATAATCGCGCACACACACACAAACACACACTAGGCTGACCATACGTCCCGTTTTGAACGGGACACTCCCATTTTTTAAACAATTCTGGAGCTTCCCATCATTTTAATAAAAATACCCATTTTGTCCCATTATTGAAAGTTCCTGCGGCGAAGCGCGCGCGAATGCACGCCCACTTTCTCCAGGGTCGTTTTTTACCTCAAAGAATATATGGTCAGCCTATCCAAGCGGGGCTTTTCATGCCGGTGCCGTCCGGGGTTTGCATCCGACCACGTGACTGGGGAAGTTGTATAGGAGCCGAGATTAACTGCGGGAGTACAAATGTCGCTTTTATCCCCCACTTATTCTCAATGCTGCTCGGGCTGCCTTCTGCTTGCAGCCTCCGCCGGCTTCCCTGTCTTTAATCCCTTGCAGAAATGTCAGGCGAGGAGAAAGAATTGGCTTTAACTCCCAAGGAGGGAGGCTTGGGAAGCCGCTATAGATCAGGAACAGTGTGCTGTAGATACAGGGAGGGAGGAAGGGAGGGAGGGAGGGAGGAAGGAAGGAAGGAAGGAAGGAAGGGGGAGGGGGGAGGGGAGGAGGAAGAGGAGAAGGAGGGAAGGAAGGAAGGAAGGGGAGAGAAGGAAGGAAGAAGAGGGGGAGGAGGGAAGGAGGAAGAGGAGAAGGAAGGACAGAAGGAAGGAAGGGGGAGGAAACGGGAGGAAGGAAGGAAGAAGGGGAGAGAAGGAAGGAAGGAAGGAAGAAGAGGGAGAAGGGAAGGAGGAAGAGGGGAAAGAAGGAAGGGAGGAAAGGAGGGAGGGAGGGAGGAAGGATATGAGAGCAGTACACTATGGCTGTGCAGCTCTTTGGATCACGAGGTACTAGGAAGCTTCTAAACCTGCTCTTAGAAGTATCTTTTTGCCTTTAAATCCAAAGAGCAACTGATCCATGGTTTATAAAATGCAACCTCCTTGGTGGTCCCCTGCAAAGACCTCCAGAAAGGGTTAGCCAATTATCCTTTTCAACATGACGGAAGGGGGAAATCATTATCTTCAGGACTGGGCAGTAATATTATCTATGGCACCCATTAAATGTACATCAAAGCAATCTGAGCTTTCCACAAGGCCCCATCCCCTCCTTTTGGAGCGTGTCCCTCCCAGCGCACCGTTCGAGGGTCAGTGCAATCCTTCAGTTGCAATCCTTGGTGGGACACCAAGTGCAAAAGATTAGGAGAAACGCTAGTGCCCCGTCGAATGATCTGGGTAGGAAGTGTGCCAGCCTCACAAAAAAAAAAAAAAAAGCTGAGCAAACTTCCCGCTTGTCTCTAGCAATCGTTCCATATTCCTCTTGTCCTAATAAGGGAGGGGGAAAAAACTATTTTAACCCTAGAGTGGGAAATAAACATCCCTCTTTTTCATTAATTCCTTCTCGCAAAGCTAGACAATCTCTTTGCTGCTATGGTTTTAATTCTATTTTTTTTTCCAGTTTCCAGGGGATATAAGGTCTCTTAATGCACCTATTCCACTGTGAGGAAGGGCATTGAAAACAAGCACACACCTGCACAAATGTGCCCCTGAATTTCTTTCGTTTGCTGTGCAATTTTGGCCATGGGACCTTGGTGGGGCTTGAAAAAAGGGCCTGCGATTTACAGAAGGCCATAAACCCTGGTTGGCTTATCCTGTTTTAGCTAGTGGTGTCCCTTTCTCTATAAAGATATAGATATAACTATAGATTAGTTATACAGTGTGTGGGATATTGAGAGCCAGTTTGGTGTAGTGGTTAAAGCAACGGGCTAGAAATCGTGAGGCCGTCAGTTCTAGTCCTGCCTTAGGCACAAAGTAGGCTGACCATATGTCCCATTTTGAACGGGACAGTCGCTTTTTTTAGCATTTTTCAACCGTCCCGTCGTTTTGATAAAAACCTCAATTTTGTCCCATTTTTTAAACCCAGCGGGAATGGCGCGGAAGGAGGATCCGAGCCGGAGCTGCCGATTGGAGGCAGCCCAGAAGAGGAAGCCCTTCTGCCTGTCAGCACGCAGCAAAGGAGGGCGGAGAGGTGGAGAGGAGGGTGATTGGCTAGGCGGGAGCCAATCGTGTGGACCGGGGGGTGGGGTTTGCAGGCGGGAGCCAATCACACGGACCGGGGTGTGGGGACCCGTCTTTTTCATGAATACGGAATATTACATAACACCCCATCCCGTTTTGCCATCCCAATGTCCCGTTTTTGCCTCAAGGAAATATGGTCAGCCTATATAGGACCAATTGGCAGCAGGGCAAGGTCTGGGTCAAGGTTCCCTTTGACAGTCAATATATATATTTCCAATCTCACCCTATTGCCAAAGGGAACCTTGACCCAGACCTTGTGGGTGATCGCAAGTCTTTTTATATAAACAGTAATCTGTTTAAGCAGGGGTACCCAAACTTTTTGGCACGAGGGACCAGTTTCATGGAAGACAGTTTTTCCACGCACTGGGGGGCGGGGTTTGCAGGCGGGAGCCAATCAGGCGGAACGGGGGGTGGGATTTGCAGATGGGAGCCAATCACATGGACCAAGGGGCGGGGTTTGCAGGCGGGAGCCAATCACGCGGGGCAGGGGGAATATTACATAAGACCCTGTCCCGTTTTTGCCATCCCAATGTCCCGTTTTTGCCTCAAGGAAATATGGTCAGCCTATTTTGACCCCAAATGCCTTCTGAAACTGCAAGATTTGAATGGCTCTTCAAAAGTTTAATAAAGAGGATCCAGTCCATGCCTCTTCTCAATTAACTCTTTGTTGGACAATTTGAAGGGTTCTGTGTTCTTCTTTCTTCCCCCACTATCTCTGCCTTATATTCTGCAGGGCTAATGTCTTCTAAAGGGTCTACTATTGCTGCCATTTTTATCCTATTTAGCAAAAAAGAGGAGAAAAGAAACAATAGTTGCAGGTTTTTGATGCTTCTCCATTATAGTTTACAGAATCCTGAGTCTCAAATCAGTTTAAATCCAGTATTGTTGCCTTTAAATCTTGAATCTGAAATTCAAATAAAGTCTTGTTACCTTTGATTCTCAGATCTGCATACCTCTGCTGTTTAAACCAGGAGCCTCATCAGTAAAAGTAGTTCAGTTTTGTTTCTTTATTTATGTAATTAATTAATTAATTAATTAATTAATTAATTAATTAATCCCACTAGCAAATTGTGACTCTGGGCAGTTAACAAAATAGTAATAAATAGTAGTAGACAGTAAACATAAAAAGTGCAAGGCTCAATATGAAACAACACAAAATATGACCAAAACACTATATGTTCCTTATTCCCCAACCCATTTACCAAATGGTTCATCCAATCTCCTGGCCCAGTGCCAGAGGAAAAGCATGTTTTTAAAGTTTTTTGAAAGGCCAACAGGGTCAAGGTTATCTGAATCTCAGGGGAACGCCATTACAAAGGGCAGGCACCATGGCAGAGAAGGCATGCCTCTTGGGTCCCCTTAGATTACATTGTTTCATAGAGGGAAGCCAAAGCATGTATTCCCACTCTATCAGATTTCATGGGGGAGCAGACACAATTGGAGTTAGGCAGTCCTGCAAATAATCCAGCTCTGTGGCATGAAGTGGTGTGCTTATAACTACTTGCACTGCTGCTTTCTAGACCAATTGTAGCTTCCAGATCATATTCAAGGGCAGCCCATGTAGAGCACACTGCAATAGTCCAAGGAGATAACCAAGGCATGAATGACTGTGATCAGAGCCTCCCAATCTAGGAACAGGCACAATTGGTACACAAAATGGTTGTGCAAAGCCCTTCTGCCCATGACTACCACCTGCTCTTTAGGCAGAAGCCATCAGTCCAAGAAGAACTCCAAATTGTGTACCAGTTCTATCTGGGAAAGTGCAATCCCATCCAAAATCAAAGATGGAAAGTTCCCTGATCCAGTTTGTCCTAAAACCCAAGGCCCACTTGGTTTTATTTGGATTGAGACAACCCTACATCCTCCAGACATTGGGAAAGAACCTTGATGGGATTGCTTGGTCTGACCGGGATAGCAATTTATAGCTGCGTATCATGTGCTGATAGATGACCTCACCCAGTGGTTTCATGTAGAAGTTAAATAGGAGTTGAGAGTGTGGAAATCCCTGAGGAACCCTGGACAGTAGGAGTCTAGACTCTAGAGCTAGATCTCTCTCCTGCACTAACAAAACTGGTTCACAACATTACTGCTAACACTTTGTGGTTGGATTGATTTTAATTGCAGTAATGCCTGAAGCTATCAGCCAGATTTTGTAGAGAACCACAGAGATGACCTTGGAGAAGTAAGGTTGGCAAAGCATGAATTAAGTCCCCTGGTTGGGGGAGATGGGCGGTGATATAAATTTAAAAAACAAACAAACAAACAAAGAAACAAAGAAACAAACAAACAAAGCAAGCAAAGCAAGCATGCAAGCAAGCTCAGGAAGGGAAGGAGGCATTACAAAGAAACTTAAAGTGACCCTGTCTTGGCTCTCTGGTATTCTTTGATATGTTCAGATTTTTTGAAATCTAAGCTCTGGAATGTTTTCATGTACAAACTGCTGAAGCAACAATACACTTAAAAAATTGGTTGACCTGTAGAGGTGTCCATAGGGGGTTCAAAAAAAAAAATAAGATGGTGGTCATGATCACATGATCAAAGCCCTGCAACCTTTTAATCTGTGTCATTGCAATGCATGTAAGAAAGGGTTATGGCATTGATCATATGGCCATGGCCACCATCTTCACTTTTTTGACCCCACACTTGGACAACTCTGTTAGATAACATTTTTAGCGAAACATTCAGTGTTCTGTAAATCATTCAGTCCATGACCCAATAAATATCCTGACACAAACAATTGCCTTAAGTAGCAGCTTTTTCCCCCCAGTGTTTCAACAATGAATAATAGCAACTGGTATCTTACACTTTATGTTCTGGAAATGAGTGTATTATTCCATGTAAATGTTTTCTGTTCCTCTTTATAACATCGTTACTTAACTATTTTGTATGGAACAACTGTGACTGATGTCTATGCATGCTAATTGTTTTCCTAAATTTATTCCCAATATATTTTTATCAGCCTTTACTTGGAAAAGCAGCAAATCCCAGATGCATTGGGACTATAACTGCCAGCATTCCCAGTTAGCATAATTAACAACTAACTTGGAACCTTGGGAGATCACCAAGTTGGGAAAGCACGTTGCTTTAATTTGTATCAGGAAAAAGTCAACTTTATTTATTGATTTATTTACATTTCTCTATGCTTCTTTCCCAATAAAGTTAGATATTTTGATTATAATCTGTTGAAATCAGATTTAAAAACATAATAAAATACAAAATCACATCTCTGTATAATTGGTAGGAGGAGTTAATGAACATATGGTAGGAGGGAATTAATGAACATATGGATGAGGTGCAAAGGGCAATAGGCTGGCAATGGACTCTTTGGGTTTAATCCTGCTCCCACATCCTACAAACACAGAACAGCACATTTCTGAATGAGTGCAATATACAATTTTTGTTGTAATATACCTCCTGTGGAGGGAGATGGGCGGTGATAAAAAAATTGATAAATAAATAAATAAATAAAATAAAATGTGTTCCTTAAGATGAGGATCAATGACCTGTATTCTCAGTCAGGACTTGAATGGTGCCTAGATGTCCATGGCTGGGAGTGATGGAGCATATCTGAACTCTAGAATGGAAAAGCCTGATTTCCTGTTTGTCATTGGGAAGTTGTTGAAGTTTAACAGCACAAGCCAGGATTTGAGTTGAAGCTGCTAAAGCTCGAGGAAAGTAATCACAGTGCTTCACTCTTTTGTTCAGGATATTTTTAGGCAGCAATGATCCTAGATCAGGCATCTCTGGCCTTGAGAGCTTATGTATAACTACTCTCAGATGAACCACCTACTTTTTTTTTTGTCTAATCTTGATAATTCCAGCAGGGCTCTTACTGTCTTTTTTGACCTTTCTGTTTGTACAGTGCTGAATATAGTGTTTAAAATTACTGATTAAAATCATACAAGCTTAGAGCCAAGTGCAGCTCTGGCTGTTGCTTGAGAAGATCATTAGGGTCATGTGCTGGCAGTGCAATTTTAAAATCTGACATAGAAAAGACGTTAATTGATAGTATTGCAAGAGAAAATATTTAAGTGTGTGTGTGTATGTATTACAGCAATGGAGCAGACAAGATATCTTTTTTTGAAAGGTGTTGATAGGAAGTTTTTAGCTCTGTCCTGTGTGTTGACATGACACTTAGAAAATCTCTTATTTTTAAAAATGGAACACTTTAAACTGTCAGATAATGAAGACAGTTTGCTGGTTCCCCACATACCACCACAAATCTTAATAGCAGTTTCACAGCATATGACTATATATATATGTCCTGAATGTACAGCTATCTTAAAAGGACCAACTTAAATTGACAACTCTGAAAGCTCCATATAAATAACAGTGCAATTCATCATTCTTATAGACTGAAGAGCCACACTAATACTTTAACCGCTTTCCCCAAATGTCTTTAACTCTACAGGTAGTCCTCACTTAACGAGCAGAATTGGGACTGGAATTTCAGTTGCTAAGCGAAGCGGTCATTAAGCGAATCCGACCCGATTTTACGACCTTTTTTGCGGTGGTCGTTAAGCAAATCACTGTGGGCATTAAGCAAATCATGCAGTTCCCCATTGATTTTGCTTGCCAGAAGCCAGCCAGGAAGGTTGAAAATGGCAATCACGTGACCACGGGACGCTGCAACAGTCATAAATGTGAACCGGTTGCCGAACGCCAAATTGTGATCATGTGACCACAGGGATGCTGTGACGGTCATAAGTGTGAGGACTGGCCACAAGTTCGTAAGTCTGAACTGTTACTAAACAAATGGTTGTTAAATGAGGACTACCTGTACTTCACTGGAAATAACATTTTAAATGGGCTATACAACATACCAAAGAAGGTTAACTATACAAATCTTACAGTTGCAAAAGATCTTTGATCAAAAGCCAGTTGGAATTTATCACTGCATTTTTATAGGTTCAAAGTATATCAAATTGAGTGAACAGATGGATGAATCAAAAAGGTTAAGTGAAAGCAGAAACAATGTGCATTTCTGGTTTTATCTTTTCAACATTTGTTTTTAGAGATGTTGATATTAATTGAATTGCTAATGTACATCAAGAAAAATGCTTATGTCATCAAGGTCAGATGAAAATGAAATAATATAGCATAATCAGTTTATATTGGCATTGCTTAACAATAAAACTAACAAACAAACTTCCTTGAGAGAGAAATAGGAAACTAAATGAGCTGATGAGCTGAGAGTTATATTCAGTTTAGTAAAGGCCACCCAAGGAAGAGAAGCCTATAGCAGGCTGCAAACTATATCACTAAAAATCCATAGCCATTTGATAGGTCACTTTATTGATGTTATGTTGACTGGGTTGTGATGCAGAGACCTTGCTAAGCAGGACAAATCAAGCTAGTAAAGATATATATATATATATATATATATATATATATATATATATATATATATACATACATACACACACACACACACACACACACACACACACACACACACACACACAACATAAACTCAGCTATGGCTTAATAGTCAAAGATTTCTTGCTATTCCAAAATGGAGAGGCCATCACCTTAAGCTTGGAAGCTGCACATAGTTTTACCAATCTCTATTCCTTTTATTACATCCAGTTTTTGTTCCTTTCCTTTTCAACCTATATGTCACTTGTTGTTGTTACGCTTTTTACTACTGATTTTTATTTAAGTGTAGCTTGATTCGAAACAAATTCACTCAGTTTTTCCCTGGTCCTGTAGCTTTCAATGACCTCAAAAAAGTTTCTAGATGCTTAAAGGATCTTCCAGAACGTAATGACAGTTGGCATTGGGTTTTCAAAGAGATGGATAAATTGGCAAAATGTGTTTTATGACCTTCCACTGGATCCAATCCAAAGATGATGATGATATCATCATCATCATCATCATCATCATCATCATCATCTCTTTAGACAATAACTAAGCATCCTTTCCAACTTAATCATTAATCTGAATCTGTTTTCAATTTATTTTTTCATTTAAAAATAAATTAGAGATATAGAACAAGATATAGAACATTCTCTTCGATTGATATAGAACATGTTAGGATAAGATTAAAAAACTTAGTATTATAAATTGTCACTCCAGCAAAGGAGATCGTTACCTTGTCGTGGTGCTGGAGCTTGAGCACCTCAATGAAACCATGAGCTAAACCGTGAAGGGACACCCAAGACGGGAAGGTCGTGGCAGAGAGGTCAGACTAAATACGATCCCTGGGGAAGGTAATGGCAACCCACCCCAGTATTCTTGCCATGAAAACTAAATGGATCAGTACAACCAAAGATATGTCGGTATACCATCGGAAGATGGGACTCCCAGGTCGGAAGATGGTCAAAATGCTACTGGGGAGGAACAGAGGATACGTTCAACTAGCCCCAGATGTGATGACGCAGCTAGCTCAAAGCCGAAAGGACGGCTAGCGGCCGACGGTGCTGGTGGTGAACGACGAATCCGATGTTCTAAAGATCAACACACCATAGGAACCTGGAATGTAAGATCTATGAGCCAGGGCAAATTGTATGTGGTTATTGGTGAGATGTCAAGATTAAATATAGACATTTTAGGTGTCAGTGAACTGAAATGGACAGGGATGGGCCACTTCACATCAGATGACCACCAGATCTACTACTGTGGACAAGAGGACCACAGAAGAAATGGAATAGCCTTCATAATTAATAATAAAGTGGCTAAAGCAGTGCTTGGATACAATCCAAAAAACGATAGAATGATCTCAATTCGAATTCAGGGTAAGCCATTTAACATCACAGTGATCCAAATATACACCCCAACCACAGATGCTGAAGAAGCAGAAGTAGATCAGTTCTATGAGGATCTGCAGCACCTACTGGATAATACACCAAAAAGAGATGTTATTTTCATTACAGGAGACTGGAATGCTAAGGTGGGTAGTCAGACGACACCTGGAATTACAGGCAAGCATGGTCTGGGAGAACAAAATGAAGCAGGACATAGGCTGATAGAATTTTGCCAAGACAACTCACTGTGCATAACAAACACTCTCTTCCAACAACCTAAAAGACGACTTTATACATGGACTTCACCAGATGGTCGACACCGAAATCAGATTGACTACATCCTTTGCAGCCAAAGGTGGCGGACATCTATACAGTCGGTAAAAACAAGACCTGGAGCTGACTGTAGTTCAGATCACGAACTTCTTATTGCAAAATTTAGAATCAGACTAAAGAGAATAGGGAAGACCCACAGATCAGTTAGATATGAGCTCACTAATATTCCTAAGGAATATGCAGTGGAGGTGAAGAATAGATTTAAGGGACTAGATTTAGTAGATAGGGTCCCAGAAGAACTATGGACAGAAGTTCGCAACATTGTTCAGGAGGCGGCAACAAAAAATGTCCCAAAGAAAAAGAAAACCAAGAAGGCAAGATGGCTGTCTGCTGAAACACTGGAAGTAGCCCAAGAAAGAAGGAAAGCAAAAGGCAACAGTGATAGGGGGAGATATGTCCAATTAAATGCAAAATTCCAGAGGTTAGCCAGAAGAGATAAGGAATTACTTTTAAACAAGCAATGTGCGGAAGTGGAAGAAGACAATAGAATAGGAAGGACAAGAGACCTCTTCCAGAAAATTAGAAACATCGGAGGTAAATTCCAGGCAAAAATGGGTATGATCAAAAACAAAGATGGTAAGGACCTAACAGAAGCAGAAGAGATCAAGAAAAGGTGGCAAGAATATACGGAAGATCTGTATAGGAAGGATAATAATATTGGAGATAGCTTTGACGGTGTGGTCAGTGAGTTAGAGCCAGACATCCTGAAGAGTGAGGTTGAATGGGCCTTAAGAAGCATTGCTAATAACAAGGCAGCAGGAGACGATGGTATCCCAGCTGAACTGTTTAAAATCTTGCAAGATGATGCTGTCAAGGTGATGCATGCCATATGCCAGCAGATTTGGAAAACACAAGAATGGCCATCAGACTGGAAAAAATCAACTTATATCCCCATACCAAAAAAAGGGAAGCACTAAAGAATGTTCAAACTATCGAACAGTGGCACTTATTTCACATGCCAGTAAGGTAATGCTCAAGATCTTGCAAGGTAGACTCCAGCAATTCATGGAGCAAGAATTGCCAGATGTACAAGCTGGGTTTAGAAAAGGCAGAGGAACTAGAGACCAAATTGCCAACATCCGCTGGATAATGGAGAAAGCCAGGGAGTTTCAGAAAAACATATATTTCTCTTTTATTGACTATTCTAAAGCCTTTGACTGTGTGGATCATAACAAATTGTGGCAAGTTCTTGGTGGTTGGGGATACCAAGTCATCTTGCCTGCCTCCTGAGGAATCTGTATAACGACCAAGTAGCAATGGTAAGAACAGATCACGGAACAACGGACTGGTTTAAGATTGGGAAAGGAGTACGGCAGGGTTGTATACTCTCACCCTACCTATTCAACCTGTATGCAGAACACATCATGCGACGTGCTGGGCTTGAGGAATCCAAGGCTGGAGTTAAAATCGCTGGAAGAAACATTAACAATCTCAGATATGCAGATGATACCACTTTGATGGCTGAAAGCGAGGAGGAGCTGAGGAGCCTTATGACGAAGGTGAAAGAAGAAAGTGCAAAAGCTGGGTTGCAGTTAAACCTCAAAAAAACCAAGATTATGGCAACGAGCTTGATTGATGACTGGCAAATAGAGGGAGAAAAAGTGGAGGCAGTGACAGACTTTGTATTTCTAGGCGCAAAGATTACTGCAGACGCTGACTGCAGCCAGGAAATCAGAAGACGTCTACTTCTTGGGAGGAGAGCAATGGCAAATCTTGATAAAATAGTTAAGAGCAGAGACCTCACACTGACAACAAAGGTCCGCATAGTTAAAGCAATGGTATTCCCTGTAGTAACCTATTGCTGCGAGAGCTGGACCATAAGGAAGGCTGAGCGAAGGAAGATAGATGCTTTTGAACTGTGGTGTTGGAGGAAAATTCTGAGAGTGCCTTGGACTGCAAGAAGATCAAACCAGTCCATACTCCAGGAAATCAAGCCAGACTGCTCACTTGAGGGAATGATATTAAAGGCAAAACTGAAGTACTTTGGCCACATAACGAGAAGACAGGATACCCTGGAGAAGAAGCTGATGCTAGGGAAAGTGGAAGGCAAAAGGAAGAGGGGCCGACCAAGGGCAAGATGGATGGATGGTATTCTGGAGGTGACGGACTCAACCATTGGGGAGCTGGGGATGGTGACGGCCGACAGAAAGCTCTGGCGTGGACTGGTCCATGAAGTCACGAAGAGTCGGAAACGACTGAACGAATAAACAACAAAAATAAATTGTCATCAAAGGCAGTATAAGAGAATTAGAAGCAAGTATTTCTTGAAGGTAATTTGTATCTTCTTAAATGATTAGAGTTTGCTTAAGGTAAAATTCTAAATAATTTCTAATAGTAGATTCTCTGAGAAAATATAGTTCAGGCTAGCAAAATCATCAAATAATTTTGCTACTACTGCTACTAATAATTTATATTTATATTTACAATAATGTATATTCATAAAGGAACCAAATCAGAGGGACTCTGATATACTATAATTTATTTATTTATTTTTCAAATTTATCACTGCCCATCTCTACAGCAGTAGACTCTGGTGTATAATCTTATACATTCAAAATAAATTACTCAATTCAGAGTAAATATATTTTAGAAAGAGAAGTAAAGCCATGATCATATATTCAGAAATGAATTCCACTAATAATAAAGATTACCCCCTCCTAAAAAAATAAATAAACTTTAGAATCATATAGCCCCAAGTAATGCTAAGATAAAGAATCTTGTCTATTTTGAGGGATAAAAAATTATAGAATATTTCTTTTTTTGTCGGAACACACCTTTTGAAATTCTATTATAGCAGATGTAGCTGGCATTTTGTTAATAACCTACAAAATGAATAGATTCATGTAAGTATTTAATAAAGTCTAAGCATTAAACATCAATTTCATTTGGAATATACAGTACAGCTGTGTTCTGATCACCATACTTGAAAGAACAAAATAATTGCCTGGGCTACCATAAAGAATATAAAACAGGACACACAGTTCAAAATCCTCACCTATCTCATTTCTCTTTTTTCATTTATTCTTTTCTTTTCTGTATTATCAGCTCAGAACACCAATAGCCACACATACAGGTAACTATCTGTAGCTTGAATCATGTCAACTGGATTTCTATTTTCTCAGTGGAAACGTTTCGCTCCTTATCCAAGGAGCTTCTTCAGTCTGAGCAAAGTTAGTAAGGGAATCCTAAATATGTTTCTAATATATATAATCTAAATATGTTTCACCTAGAAACATATTTAGGATTCCCTTACTAACTTTGCTCAGACTGAAGAAGCTCCTTGGATAAGGAGCGAAACGTTTCCACTGAGAAAATAGAAATCCAGTTGACATGATTCAAGCTACAGACAATTCCACCTGGATGACTGAGAACCTTCATAGACATACAGGTAACTATGTAGCTTTTGGATTGATAAAGTAGTAAAGGTGTACATTATTATTATTATTATTATTATTATTATTATTATTATTATTAATTATTATTATTATTATTATTATTATTATTCTAAATAATACCCTCCCTCCCCCCCCAAAAAAAATAAGCCATGGGCAAGCAACTCACCTATGCAAATTCTATCGTCTTCCTATTTTTCTGAAAAGGCTAAAAGACTTTGCATTCAAACGGAGAAAAGACCAGTCAAATCTTATTAAGCCTGATTGGCCTGCTCTACTTCTTTATATTTCTATTCTTGTTCCTTAAACTCAGAATCGGATTAATGTATTTAATTCCAGAGATTATCAAGAATGGCCTGCCTTCAATCAGCCTACTAATACCTACTTTCTTCGTCCTTCACATGTATAAGCAGATTCAGAACAAAAGAAATGTTTGAAAATTAGATCAAAAGGATTTCCCCCCCAGAAATATTTAAACAGACTGCATATTAACAAGCAGCCAATTCATACTTAACTGCTACTTAACTGCTATTGTGTAGATTTTTGCTTTTTATACTGGGGCATCCATGGAGGGGTCAAAAAGGTCAGGATGGAGTCCATATTGGCATGATCTAACCCAGACCCTAAAATAGGGCAGGACTTTGATTGTGAGGTCATGGCCATCTGCCATCTTGACTTTTTTTAACCCCTGGTGGACATTCCTGCCTTGGTATAACATAAGACCAAAAAAAAAAAAAAAACAACCCCCCGAAACCCACAACCCAAAACAGAAAGTAGTTAAGGCTGGGAACAGGTTTCACTGAATTTAACGGGACTTCCTTTCCATCAACCATGTATAAACTTTCACTGCAAAAGATTGCTTTTGGGAGGCTGTGACCATGCCGGTACAACTAATTAAAGGGCCATAGGCCAAAATGCAGATGTTGCTTTAAAAGAAAGGGGCAAGAATAAAATGATGGAAGAGTGGCAGCTGGGACAAGTTTTACTAACACTTTCTCAGTCCTAGATGGGATGGTGCCACCAATGTTTAAAGTCAGAAAAAAGAATGGCACATCAGCATTTTAGAAAGAATACGCGCAATACCATGAAGTGCAAATTTGGGTAATAAACTTACATGCTTATCCATAATAATTGAGTAAAATTAAATTGCAGAGCCTAACTAAATTGGAAGGGATTGTAACAACTTTTTATGGGTATGGAGAAACCACGTGATTAGTTATGTGGTTTTAAATGGAACTTCTGGAAACAGTCTGACCCATTCTGTTTAACTTTGGAGGTAGTTGGATTGGAATTTGTATCCAGATTACTTGAAAAAAGAGAGCTCAGCTCTCCCATGTAAATAGGTAGGAAAGTCCCAAATTGGCCATCAAAACAGACACAGAAATAGAAATAACTGCAGGCTACACTCTCCAGTTTCTCAAAAAGACCATGTCTCTGTTACTCAGTGACAAAAGGTAATGACACTTGCAGCAGTCATAGTAAGCCAAATTTCAATTTTTTTTCGAGTTCCACAGAGGGCCTTCTTAATCTTGCAGTAAAACAAAGGAAACCAGGTTCATAGCTGCTGGTTAAAACTGGGATTGTACCACTTGTTCTATCTCCTGCACTTTTCTTGTTTCAGTGTTAGTCTGCAATACGTTTCACTTCAATTTGATATAATTGAACTAGAAGTACTGAGCGAGGAAAATGCAAGGAACAACTTTGTTAGTGAACTCTCTACAGAGGCAAAATCTTCTTTTTAATAGATGTCACACAGCTGAAGGGTTTAGGAAGACTTTGTTAAAGAGCTCCGGGGGATGAAAAAGCCAAAAGTCAGCTTGCTAATTCCAAACCTCTCCCAATTTAAACTCTTAATACAATTAATGTAATATTGATGACATATTTAGAATAATTCTTAATATGGTATGTTGGAGAAACTCAGGAGACTGCTTAATACAAATATATCCAGAAATCCCAAATTATAATTTTATGATTTAGCAATACTAATGGATAGTATAGCGCAAAACACATAGCAAGCTTTTTAGAAGAATGAGATCTTAGTTCACATTAGTAATGCAAATTCTATTTTAATAGGATTTTTACTACAATTTCATTTTAAAAATTGCATAGTAAATTGGTAAGAATATTATACTGATAGTATAATGACAATTCTGCTACACATATTGAACAACTAGTGGGTAAGATACTACTACTTATGAAATTTTTGGACATTTTTCACTTAAAATATTAATTACATTAAAAAAAAGTTTGGAAGTAAGTGGATGTAATCAAGGGCTATCATAGGTAAAGTAAAGGTAAAGGTTCCCCCCACACATTTGTGCAGTTGTGTCCGACTCTAGGGGCCGGTGCTCATCTCCGTTTGTTAGCCGAAGAGCCAACGTTGTCCAAAGTCGCTTCCACAGTCATGTGGCTGGCATGATGCATGCAGAACACTGTTACCTACCCACCAAAGTGGTACCTATTAATCTACTTGCATTTGCATGCTTTTGAATTGCTAGGTTGGCAAGAGCTGGGGCTAGTGCGGGAGCTCACTCCGTCACGCGGGGCTAGGGATTCGAACCTCTGAACTTGCGATCTTCCGATTGACAAGCCTGGCGTCTTATCCGCTGAGCCACCATGCTCATTAAAATATTAATTATATTAAAAAAAAGTTTCGACGTTAGTGGATGTAATCAAGGGCTATCATAGGTACTGATTCCCATAATATATACTGTACTTGCTAGCAAAACACCCAAGTTATTTCCTAATAAAATAAGCTTTGATCAGAAGCTTATTTATCAAGAAACTAGGCAATATTTGACAATGCAAAAATTTGTTAAAAGAACTGTAAATACAAACATTATAGGGAGGGTGTGGGGGCTACAAGAATTCGAATTCTAAAATTATTATCATAGTTACATTAAGTTTAATTTTATCTTAAAATATGCAGCTATGATACAAGTTAAATATACAATTTGCTGAATTTAAAGATTAGCATTCATTCCAATCCAGTGCTTTATCAACTGATGAGCAATGGCTTGATGTGGTGGCACAAAAGTATTCTGGTTCTTTTTATTGAGGATCTCTATTACCTGAAATGCAAAAAAAAAAATAAAAAAAATCAGAACAAGCTCACCTTACACAGGAATTGAAAGGCAGTAGCTAAGATCAATACCCAACTGTTTTTGATAGAAGACATTGAGTAATTCTCATATTTGTTCCCTTACTTCTCATACTGGCAGTGTTTACTATTTCTGGAATGATCTACTCCCTTTTTTATTTCTAAAATCATTGAAGAAAAAGCTACAGACTAAAAGCATCAGTTCCCTTTTCTTGAAATATCAATATAATTATATTATTTCATAGTTTTATCTATTTTGGAAGCTGGGTTGCAATAAGCTAACAATTTATGTCTGCTAATAATTTTTCAGTCTTAAAATGAACAGATGGAAAGTGTCAATTTAAATCAGAGAATCTAACTGATCACTCTGCCTGGTCATCAAAATTGGTAATGAAAACAGCTAAAAAGAAATATGAGTGGGAAAACATGGGAGACAAATCACTTTATGAAATAATTGTTTTAGTGATGTTTACCTCAATAACAACAGCCTGAAATATTTTATGGAAATAGAAATTGTTCTAATAAAAATGGTCACCTCATTTATCTAACATCTCCAAGGAGAACATATTTATATTTCCAACTTATATCACCGCCCATCTCCCCCCATTCCGGAGGGGACTCTGGGTGGTTTACACCAAGCCAGTAATTAAAACATATAAAAATTTATAAAATAGAATACATAATTTAATTAAATATGTAAGATCCAAGAGGCTCTGATGTTAGGCTTTAAAGAACCCTATGGAGCAACCCAACCCCAAGAGGAGCTATTACTCCCCCCATCCCAAATGAGGTAAAACTTGTAAAACTTGAATCAGGATGATCATTATACTTGGAGAGAAAACCATGTATTTTTAATAGTCTTCTCTGAAATGTACCTACACAACTTACTGACATGATCCAGGGGCTCAACAGAGGAACAATTGCTTGTATCAATTCTTTTACCAACATATAATTTTCAATTTCAGTGTAATCACTGTAGAATAAAGAGAGTAAGAAGTCTAATTTGTCTGACTGAAAAAAGCACATCCATATTGTATGCCCTAACCAATGCATTCTGAGGACAATCAAGAAGAAAAGGAAATTAAATTGAACTTTACCTGTTCTCTACTGAACCAGCGGGCATCTTCTATTTCAATGTTGTCAACTTTAATTTCTGTAGACACTGCAGCTGCTATGCATCCAATCATTAGGGAGGAAGGCATTGGCCATGGTTGACAAGAGACATACCGAACATGGCCCACTTTAACTCCACTTTCCTCTTCTACTTCCCTTCGAACAGCATTTTCAATTGTCTCACCTAATCAAAGAAAGAGCAGAACAGTTAATTGACAATGCTTAATGCAAGGATTATATCCTGTGCTTTAAAGTATCTCAAAAGATATAAAACTTTCTTGAGCAATCATTTGTGGCTATTCAAACATCAGAGCATAAAATACTTCCAACCGGAAAATGCGTCCACAAAAAGCAAAATAATGTCAAAGCAATGTAAGCTAATAATTTCAAAGGATGTAAATGGATTGCATATCTTTGCAGTAGTTCTCTGGTCCCCTGCAACTGCTTTTACCAATGAACGTATTTTCAAGTTTAAATTATTTTCATACATTTTGCCCCCGTTTTATTGTACATGGATAATTCATATCCAGGCAAGATTAAGAAACTGAATCCCACAGCTCATGGGATCCTTTGAAAATGAGAGTAACAGGATGTGCCTATGAAGGGGAGGGGATACTAGGAGCAGCAGATGTCTTGCAACATCTTAAGGTTTAATAATGTAGTTTTAATAATTTATATTTCTAAAGAACCGACCCATCTTGGAAAAAGATGTGGAAAAACTGTATTAATGGAAATTGTAATAGATTTTTGCGCTAATCTTAATTAAAGACTGCAGTGAGCTTTCAATTACTTGTTTGGCTTTATACATTTCAAACCTCATTTTTAATTACCTTAACATCACTTTTCAAGAGTTGACACTTGGGATCTTTGCATTTCAAAGCATGTTGACAGCAACAGTTCCAATAAAGAAAGGAAGGCTTGCAAACTGCTTTGAGAATAACAGCTACAGACTGTAATTATGCAAATATTTTAATATTTCTTTAATGTTTAGCTCAGGGCATCTATTAAGTTCAAACTAATGGAAATCCCTTTAGATACGCATGATCCTTCACTAATGGCACTTTTAATATGGAGCAGAACTGAACAATCTTTTTCATGCTGAGATCCAAACTGTGCTACTGAGTGTGTTAGGCAGTCAGAAAGTAGGCATAGCTGGAGGAAGGGTGGGGAATCTTTTAAATCTAAAAAAACCCAACACACACAACTGTATTTAAATAAAAGCAAACATAAATAAAAAGAACAACAAAAGCAGTACAGTACTTAAAATGGCAGTTTGCAACTGAATTCTGACAGCATGCTGTTGAAGTTTAATAACATTATATGGGGAAGACTCTGGAGGCTGCATGCACTGATACTGTATATAGGAAAAACAATCTAGTAGTTACAGGATTATTCTAGAGGTTGCTGTTTCCTACACACTTCCTCCCATAGCTGATAATCCTGGTCTAGTAACCTTCAAAGAAATACTGCTGGCTACCCTCATGCCCCTTAAGAGCAGCGGATGGACTATTCCATACCCATCTCTCAATGGACCCAAGTAGTAGGAACTCACCATATATGCCCCTTATCTCTCTTCTACGCATCTGTGCACTGTTCTTCAATCAAATAATATACATTTTAGGGATGTGCAAAAGGGTGATGCATGAACTCCCCTGTGCATGGAATAGCCAGGTTTGGATGGTCCATGCCCAAACAAAAATATCTGTGTTTCCCCTATTCTGGTCCATATTTGGAATGAAACAGGTTTTGTTCCAGGCATGGATCACAGCACAGCTGTTCTCAGCAGAAGTAGTTCAAGGTTGGAGCAGGGGGAAGATAAGAGGAGGAAAAGGGCATAGCAAAGGAGTTTCCCTGGCCATGTCACATATGGATATCAGAAGCAGGGAAGATTGGGGTACGGAGGCCAGTAGGATACACTGCAGGAACAGCAGCAACTGAGGGGAGGGAGAAAGAGAAAATTACTGGCAGGCTGGCCAGTGGGATATGCTGCTTTGGGAGCCTGTTCCTTACTGCTATCAGTAAGGAAGCAGCACAGAGGCCAGCATGTTAGTAGGGACTGAGGAGAGGTGAGGGAGGACATTAGGGAAGGTGTTGGGAAGACTAAGGGTGGGATGTCCAGTGAGATATGGCTGGGAAAACTGAAGAGCCCTCCTTGCCCTGCAAAATTACTCTGACATGCTGTTTCAGCTGAAACCCAGCATGAATGAAACATTCTGGGTTTTGTTACTGCCAAACTGCAGAAAATTTGAAACGGTTCAGCAGAACCTCTATCTGTACATTTGTTCTTTCAAGAGCAATCAAAGTGACAATAAAAGCCATATAAAATCAAGGTTAGTGTTATTTCTGAAATTCTTCATATCTCGGAAATCTCACCATATATTCTGGCAACAATCTACAGCTAAAATTATTTCCTGACATTTTTCATCAGTAAATCTCTGAAATAGGAATACTGGGCTATTTACGTAGGTGGACTTCTGTCCCCACTAATACCAAATTCTTAGCCTGAAAAAGACAACCTCCCTGAATTCTGGGAGTTGAAGTCTACACTTCTTAAAGTTGCCAAGTTTGAAAAACACTGCCCTAAAGCAGGGTTCCTCAACCTCAGCCATTTTAAGATGTGTGGACTTCAACTCCCAGAATACTCCAGCCAGCATTGCTTGCTGGAATATTCTGGGAGTTGAAGTCCACACATCTTAAAATGGCTGAGGTTGAGGAACCCTGCCCTAAAGGATATCACTGGCCCACATTCTGTGATCCTCAACTGCCCAAATAAATAAAGTATGTCCACCAAACTTATTTTGGTCTTATTCAGACTTACAAAGCTGCTGAAGTCATAGAAGGGACATATATTTCCAAACTGATTCTCTCTTACCCAACCTCAAGTCCTATTTAGTGAGCAGGATGCTCTTTTGACTCCTTTGATGAATCTATTCAAGGCACAATTAAGAATGATTTCTGTTTTTGTGCTTTCTGCATGAAAGAATATCACTACCTTCCCTGTGAACCAATTTTTGTTCATCTTTATTTGAATCTGCATATGACAAAACCTCTGCCACATTGTTCCTACATATCCCCAAGAGATCCAAATCTTGCTGCCCAATTAGAACCAGATACTATCCACGCAGAGAAATATTTCCCATTTATTCCTCTACAGAGAATACTAGAGAAAAGAGAAAACCTGGCAAGAAATCTGTTATGAAGTTGTTCAGTGGCTGAACTTGAATAATGTAGTAAAATACGAGCTTAAAAGCATTTTGGAAAGGTTTCTCAAATACAGTGTCTACCCTAAAATGTGAGGTTTCAGTATCCAAGAGGGGATGGTACCCTGCTGTACAAGTTCCTTACAGTAGTCAATCCACCTAAATTGACAAATGATAGCTTTAACTGTCTCTAAAGTGCTGCCTTCACTCCATGTTGAATTGAGATTCACCAGCTAGTAGATGACCCTAGAAAGGTATCTTCAAACCTATCAGCAATTCTTTAGGTGGATTTTTCTCCTTCTGGATCATGGAGATCTCCCTCCATTTTTCCCTCTAATTTCTCCTTAAATGAATGAAAAAGGATGTCCTCTTGCCTATCTTTAACCTTGAGCAGTGGGAAGTCTCTGTTTCAACCTATTAATTTGCGTTAAGTTTTGTACCCAAGCTCCTTTTAAAAAAAATTCTAGTACTGCTTCAGTGGTCCCTTCTCCAGAATTCTTTCTAGATATCTAGACAGACACTCCACATAAGCCATTTAACTTATTCTTACAACAGGCTCAGAACAGTATCCAGCTGAAGGAGCTGTGTTTTGATCCTCTTTGCTGTTGTGTAGCTTCTATGATTTTGTGCCTCCTATTTGAGAGGTTTTTGTATCCCTAAGCAGGCAAATCTTTAGATGCTTGTGCAAAACGGATCCTCCTCTAAATTCCTCCTTTAATTCATCTCCATTTGGTCAATCTCTTTCCTCTCCTCTTCACAATTGCTACTTCATTATCTTTCAGGCAACGAGCAAAGATGGCAATCCTTCATAGAATCTTCATTGTCCTGTATGTTCTGATTGTCCTTGCTCACAAATTGACTAAAACCAGATTCAGTGTTTCTCAACCTAGGCGACTTCAAGAGTTGTGGACTTCAAATCCCAGAATTCCCCAGCCAGCCTCACTGGGTAGGGAATTCTGGGAGTTGAAGTCCTCATATCTGAAAGTGGCCAAGACTGAAAAACACTGCTCATGGTCTTGGGTCCATGACCTCCCCATCAAGCACACCTGGAGGGCATTTTTATATTTTATCTACAATTACATACAACACAATACATACAGTACAAGACTGGGGGGCCGGGGGGCGGGATTTGGAGCCGGCAGCCAATCACGTGGGGTGGGGTTTGGAACCGGGAGCCAATCACGTGGGCTGGGGGGTGGGGTTTTGAGCCAGCAACCAATCACGTGGGCTGGGGGTGGGGTTTGGAGCTGGCAGCCAATCACATGGGCCAGGGGCGGGGTTTGGAGCCGGCAGCCAATCATGTGGGCCGGGGGGCGGGCACTCCTCATTACTGTGTCACGAAATTATGCATGGCTAAAAGGCGTGTCACCATCATGAAAAGTTTGGAAAGCCCTGCACTAGACCAAACTGGCTCATTTACACTGCTTTCATTTCATTTAATGTTGTATTCTTTTAACTTGAATTCTCATCTCTCCTCTATAATGTTCAATCTTTTGAATACTTGAGTTCTTCTGTGCTTCTTTGGGTGTCTCTGTTTCAATAAGAGAGAAAATGAAGTATTGGAGAGCGACCCAGGCTCTAGTCCACCCACAGCAACCCATATGGGTAACTGGTAGCCAGTCATCTTCCTTAGCCAAGGTACCTCACAGAGTTGTCACTCTGGGGAAAACAAGAGGAGGGAAGACTATGTATGCTACCTTGAGTTCCTGAACGAAAAGTAGGACATACATCTACTGCCAAGATCCTTAATATATATGCATGTTAGAATATGACTGGAGCTTTAGTCAAGCTTTAGGAGCAGAAGTGGTAACATGCTTCTGTCAAAGAAGGTACTACTTAGAAATCAATTCAATACTTTCCTTCCCGGTCCCACAAAAAGAAGTAATTTTTTTTTAAAAAACTGACATTATATGCACAAAGAAAACTCACCAGGCTCTACAAATCCAGCAAGACATGTAAACATGCCTAGGGGAAATGTTTTTTTTCTTCCCAAAAGGCAGTGATTGCCTTCTGGATGAATGACTTGCATTATCACGACAGGATCTGAAATAGAGGTTAAGGAGAGGCATAAATATTTAAATCCCTTTTTAAAAAAGCAGCAAGAAGCATAAACCTACCCGTTCTCACTTAGCATTGGTATCTCCTTTCAATGCTTGAAACCCAATTCTCAGAAGAAGTCCTGTAGCTAAGCAAACTTACTTCAGGATTTAAAAACAAAACAAAATAAAACAAAAACTTATTTATGTGATTTTGTAACACTGATGCCTTCTGGGAATGTATCTACATAGACCAAAAGCAAGACTCAGGAGAAAAATTGCCTGAATTGCTGCATGATTTTGATAAAAACACTGGAGTAAGTTACCTAGTTATACACAACAGCAATTTAATCAGCAGGAATTTTTGCTTTCTTCCAGTTATTGATTAATGGTTTAGTGATATGTATTGATTTCCAAATGTTATGTTTAAAGGACAAGAAGATTTAGTTATTATTATGTATTTTATTCTATTTATAAATGTATATCAATGATTTTAATTCTGTTGTAAACCGTCCAGAGTCCCCCTTGGGGGAGTTGGGCGGTGATAAATTTGATAATATAATATAATATAATATAATATAATATAATATAATATAATATAATATAATATAATATAATATAATATAATAAATATAATATAATATAATATAATATAATATAATATAATTAGTTTGTAGTTCTATCAACTGCTTTCGTAACTCTCCCTTAATGGTAATTTTAATCAGTCCAGTCTTTGGACATTAATTATTGAAGCAAAAAGGCAACATGTAAGTAGTCTGTTAATAATAAAAAGAGGAAAAAATGGAAAAAGTTGACAACCTGCTTGTTTCTATAGGCATGGCCATAAGAGAGTTGGTAGAACCCAAGAACTGGCTGGAAACACACAACTGAAATCAGAGCTGCTGCACCTCTATTACTGAAGTCCTTTCAACTATATTATTTTCTAAAACATGCTAAATCTAACAGCTCTGCATTGTATGATTTTTTTTCTACTTGGTTCTTCTTATTCTGTATTGTCCCCTTTTTCTCTCCTGCCCTAACAATCTCTTTTCACAATCTTAATACCTATATTTGCTACATTCCCCCGTCTCTATTGTCAGGTTTTGACATTTTCACTCTGGAAGATGTCCTTCAAAAAAAAAAAAAAAAGATATTGTAAGAGGTTTCAACCAGTGATCCTTACACAGACCATTCCTTTTGTCTACTCTTTCTTCTGCCTATCAGTAGGATTTGCAGGTGGGGTAAAAGAAGGTAGACAAAGGGGCTGGTGAAAAAATGTGATGTGAGATGCGATGGTTACACACTGTCTCTGAGTTTGCATTTTAAATAATTTTTTTAAGTATAGATTCACAACCCAGTTGCTTCATATTTTGATATTCAATATTCTTGCTTCATTTTTAGCTTTTTGTTGGTTTCTCATCTTATCCTCTCAAAGTGACAGATATGACAATCCCATTAGGTAAGTATGTTTCAAAGACTGATGACCTGTGGCAAATCTATATGCTGCAAAGTATTGAGCAGGAGTTTCTCAAATCTTGCTGACTACTTGTTTTGTTAAAGAAATTTCACTGGAAATACCAGCTGTTGGCTCAGCAATCTTGCATATCTGATCCCGATCACATTTTTTTCTTTTCTTAGGTATCTGAAGATATAATAGCTATTTATTCCTAGCTTCAACTAAGTTGTCTGTGAAATGTAAAGAACTTGCATCAACCAAGATCCAAAAGGAAAATAAAAGGAAAAGATAAGGAACAAGCTTAAAATACACCATGAGAAGGAGGTGAAGAAGTTAACAAAAAATAAAGAAATAAATTAATAGTAAGCAGCTATGTAAAACTGTTAAGATATAAATGTACCTTTTTAAATGAACTGTAAATAAATATACAAGGATGGAAACAAGGCAAGGATATATATAGTGGAATAATCATTTAAATTCTTTAAACTTGATTGCACCTGTTGAATGTTTTCCTCTTGTGCTTTATGAACAAAAGAGAGAAGGAGAGAGAATTCAAGTTTTCTAGAGAGAACACAGTGGTTATGTTTATAAAGGTAAAAAGGTAAAGGTTCCCCCTGCACATTTGTGCAGTCATGTCCGACTCTAGGGGCTGGTGCTCATTTCCATTTGTTAGCTGGAGTCAGCGTTGTCCGAAGATGCTTCCACGGTCATGTGGCCAGCATGACGCACACGGAACACTGTTACCTTCCCACCGAAGTGGTACCTATTCATCTACTTGCATTTGCATGCTTTCAAATTGCTAGGTTGGCAAGAGCTGGGGCTACTGCAGGAGCTCACTGTCACGCGGGACTAGGGATTCGAACCTCTGATCTTGCGATCTTCCGATCGACAAGCCTGGCATCTTACCCGCTGAGCCACCATGCCCCTCTTATGTTTATACAGAATAGTAAATCAGATGTATTGCCTTGCCAGCAGCATCCACAGGGGGTGGGGATAAAAAAAGGCAAGATGGTGAAAGCTGTATTGGAGTATAAGGTGGCCCCTTGTGTATAAGCATCACACATACACTTATCCATTTCTATAGATTGCCTTTTTTGACCCCAACCCCCCACCTGCAGATACCACTGTGCCTTGTACTCTCAAATTACTCCTTCTACAATTAGGTGGCTAAACAAATTTTTAAAAATGTTTGCTTTTTGACATCTGAATGCCTGATCTTACATTTAGTCCAAACATAACCCAGAACTCATGAGACAACCTTGTAATCCTGAGATGTTTGGAAGCACCAAAACATATCTTGTCTTTCAACTCCAGAGAAGGAAAGTATAGCAGAATATTTTTCTGATGGGTGGAGGATTGAAATGACATATGAATATCAGTGTACAATTTGTTAACAATAAGCTGCATCGGCCAACAATCTTAGCTTATCTATATGAGCATACAGGACTAATAAAAAGAGAATCTGAATAATTTTGTTGGGGTTTGTATAATACCCAGAATTTACAGATGGATTAATTATACAGGAGAGGCTAGAGTTATCTAGGTGAGAGTTGATATTTTCTGCAAGTCATCCAATTAGCAGCCATTGTAGAAGGTATGATGTGACTCATATTACAGGTGCTGTAGTTTAGTTGGGTGTGGCAGATAATTTGTTTGACCTATAATGTGATTGGTCAGTTTATGTATATAAGCAGAGGAGATCTAGTGTTCACTCTCTTCTCGTTACTTCATCTCATCTGTATCTGTGTTGGACGTTACTGGACTGTATTTTGGACTGCGTATGTATATAGAGTAAGTAGACTATTTTATCTAATCTCTGCTTGAGTGTCTGTTTACTGCATAGAACGTATACCTTTGATGTCTTGGAGAAGCATTGGCCACCCCAGCGTTGTGTGCTTTGACAAATTTTAACGATGTCTATTGCTTTATTTTGGTCTGTGCCAATATTTATGGAAAATGTTCAGAAAATGTGTACTTTACAGCTTGGATGAAAGAATGGGTCTTGCTGAGAAATAAAAGAATGTTAGAATTGGAAGACCATAATCTGAGGTTTGGCTGGCATGGCTTTTTATGGTATGTTAAAGTTAACGTAGGGGCTCAGCGATGGCTCAGTGGTTAAAACGCCAGGCTTGACGATCGGAAGGTTGGTGGTTTGAGACCCTAGCCCCACATGACGGAGTTTGCTCCCGCACTCGCCCCAGCTCTTGCCAACCTAGCAATTCGAAAGCATGCAAATGCAAGTAGATAAATAGGTATCACTTCGGTGGGATGGTAACAGCGTTCCATGCTTGTCATGCCAGCCACATGACAGAAGAAGCATCTTTGGACAGCGCTGGCTCTTCGGCTAAGAAACAGAGATGAGCTCTGCCCCCTAGAGTCGGACACAACTGTGCAGGGGAAACCTTTACCTTTACTAAAGTTAATGTAGATTTTAAAAATCACTATGTAAGAAGTGCCATATTGAGAGTATGGAACAAATATAAACCCAGGTTGTGCCTGAAGATACCTTTAGTGACTTCAGCACAAGAAGCATTCTATGAAGAGAAACAGCAGATAGGGAGAAATAGTTAACATATCAAGACTTATTAATACAGGAAGATGGGAAATTAAGATGATGTCAAGACAGCAATTGACTTTAAAAGGACATCATTTTCAGTGGTTCTTATATGCACAGTTAAAAGAAAGGTTTAATATGTATTTCAATTGGAATTGAAAGACACAAAACAGAATTTGAAATTGAATTATGCACAAATGATGAACATATAATAGCAAAAACATTTGTATAAACTTTTGTTAAGATTTGAAACAGAAGAACAGGTTAAAGATTGCATGACAAAATGGGCTATTAATTTTGGGTATAATATAGGGATGGACACTTGGGAGAGAATGTGGGTAACTGGTATTAAATTTACATTGTGTCATAATTTAAGAAAAAAATATATAAAATGATGTATCGTTGGTACATGACACCGGAGAAATTATCAAAAATGTATAAAGGTATTTCAAACCAGTGTTGTAAATGTGAAAAACATGAGGGGACATTTTATCATGCATGGTGGACTTGTGAGAAAGCTAAGAAATTTTTGATACAAATTAACAATGATGCAAAGGATTTTAAAGATTAATACTGCAAAGAAACCAGAACTCTTTTTATTGGGACTTATGGACAATGAATTAGAAAAGATGCATGGTAGATTGATTTTGTCTATAGTAACTGCAGCAAGATTATTGTATGCACAATGACGGAAGAATAATGAAATCCCCACAGTGGAGGAATGGATTGTGAAAATGTCAGAATTCGCAGAAATGGCAAAACTGATCTGTTTGGTCAGAGAAAAAACAAAACCTTTTTTGAAAGACTGAAAACCTTATATGGAGTTTGCTGAGAAGAAGGAAATGAAAAGATGATTTGAAGATTAAGAAAGATGTGGATTAAATGAGGGGCTGAAGGGACTTGTATAACATCTAAGAGGGAGGAAGGACAATAAGTTTGTAATTATCTGTTGAAAAGAAGGTTGGGAGTCACTTATATATTCTTCAGCTTTAGTTTCTTACTTTTTCATTTCTTGCACTTTTTCTTTTCTTTGTCTTTTATTCAATGGAAAGAATTCTTAATATAAATACAAATAAATAAAAAGAAAATGTATATCAGTGTATACAGTGAATGGAAGTGTTTTAATATTAAAACAACAAAAGCCACGCTTTCACATGGTTATTCTACCTGGTGACTACCCATTTTTCTCCCATTACTAACATGCAGCTCTGTTATGCCATACATATAGGTACAATTTTCAGGTTAACACATGAGTTCAGAGACATAATTTCAGAATCCATACTGCTACCTAATAGTCTGATTTTTCTTACTGCTATTAGCAAAGACATAGCAACATACTTGCAGTTCTCTTACCAACTCTTGGGAAGCATGTATTATGAATTCCCCGATGGCTGGGGCAGTCTTCTTTTAAGCATAATTTCCTGTAGCCTCCGTCTTCTAATTTAGTTGCACTGCCACATGTTGGGCAAAATTGATACCGCTTATCCCATGCTAGAACAGACCTAGCTTGGGCGATGACTCCTAAAAATGGTCACACAAAACATTCATTCAATACTCAGCTTTTTTCTGCAGATACCACAACATCAACTTTCCAATTTATCATTAAAATCAACACAAAAATAGCTGTTATGTCTTGCTATTAATACTGGTCCAGTTTGAGTACTTGTTTGTATGCTGTTGGGGAGGTTTTTTGGTCACTGCCTTTACATTCGTGACATTTTGGAACACTGAAAGACCTTAAATATTATCTTGCTAAAGTTATCATTAGAAGTGTAATCAGAACATTTCTCTGACATTCAGCTATCAACAAAAACATAATCCTAACTAATGAGAAAAACTAAAAAGAAAGTGAATTTAATGAACCAGAGGAAATGAGAGAAGAAAGTCAAAAAAAGATGCTTAGCTATTTCTGTAAAATATATTATCAATGCCTAATTTGTGGACTTGCAAGTAAAGTTAGAAATGAAGACAATCTGTTTACTCAAATCAGTAAGGTTTAGCACAGTGATAGCACTATTCCGGTAATAATCACAAAGAGATAACGTAAGCTAATACTTGTTACAAGTAGTTCAGTTAGAAACAACTAAAGACGTGCATCAGAATCACAAATCAGGGATTGTTTAGACCATAGCTTTCCAAACTCTGTGTAGCGACACTTTAGTGTGTTGCAACATACAGTTTAGTGTCGCAACACAACCCGGAAGTGGCGGCGGGGGTGTGCACGGTGGCGGCGCGGGGGCGCGCGTGGCGGCGGCACTTCCGCATTTTAGCGGAAAACATGAGGCCGCCGCCGCGCCCCCACCGTGTACGCCCCCGCCGCCGCGCGCACCCCCGCTGCTGGTGTGTCGCCAACGGCGGCAGTTTGGAAAGCACTGGTTTAGACTGATTTTGCACAAAGTACAGTGAGATACCCACAAAGTGACTCAACCTGAATTAGGAATGTTACAAAAAGACCTTCCCTACTTTTGCCCCAGAACGTAAGCAGAACCTTACCAGCTTCATTTTCAGATAACTGCAGCAGTGTAGGCATTGGTGGATGAAGGAAATAACAACCTTTATGCTCTTGTAGAAATCTATCAGCAGCTGCAGAATCTATACTAAGAGCAAACCAGGTAACTAGGCCATCCTCATCTTCTTTGCCTGCATTTGAATCTTTTACATTTATACATCGAAGTTCTACTCCCAGAAAAATTGTAGTGATAGCTTCAGGCTGCTCCAGATATCTCTTTATATCCTTATAGCGAAATTTACAAAGCTTGACCTTTGGATAATGGAAACTATGTTCACCATCATCTGATGTAACTAACGGATTTAAATTTGAAAAAATTATATATATGGTTGTTGGTTCCTTCTGTTTCATGCTCAGCCACTTTGAATCTGCTCTCTTCTCAGTCTTCCTATCCAAAAATGTCCTGCAAAAATAATTTTCATGTTCTTTGACTTGACAAGTCAAGAAAAATGGCTCCAATCCATCTTCCACGTTAGCTAATAAATTAGCTATGTTTTTATAGCCCCAAAATCTAGCAATATCCAATGCAGTCTGGTTTGAAGTATTGGTTCTGGATCTGTCACACCTTTGAAACAGCAAATTTAAAAAAGTTACTTTGGGGTAATATTTTCAGACAGAATGTCATATTATATCAGGTAACATAAAAATATCCTAATCTCACAGGTGATATAATATCAAAACTGAATACAATAAAGAAGTACGCCATTGCCCAGGTAGGATTTTGAACTATTGCAAGTTTTCCTTGCAGAACATAAGGAATGGCAAGTTATATTTTTGAGCAGTGACAATGGACAGAAAAAAGGATGTATGGAAAGGGGATGGATGAACCATTAAAGAAGGTGAAAATGCAGCTCAGTCCTGGTAAAGTGGAAAGCATGATTAAGAAGCTGAAAATAACCCCGACAGTCTTTCAAGATTGATGTTAGTCCTTTGAAGTAGGCCAGGTCAACAATTAGACATGACAAGGATTCCAGGAATTCTATTTTATTGTTATAGGGTATAATAACAGAATATTGAAAGTCTGTGGAGTCCTTGGTGCTCTCTGAGCCTTGTTGTTTTCTTGCAGATGTATTGAAAGTCTATCAGAGTTCTTCTCTGCCCCACTTTATACCAAACAGAATCAAAATGGGGTTAAATTTGGTTTCTTTCTCATGCTTTCCACTTTCCCAGGACTCAGTTCCCTGTGAAGCCAGGTTCACACCTCATTCAATCATGATTTTGAACTAGGCACTATCTCAACTCACACCATTGCTGATAAGATAATAAAATGAGATGAAACCCCACATGCACTACCTTGAGTTCCCAGTGAAAAGGCAAAATATACATGTTTTCTTTTTTCATTTTAACAATTTAAGTGAATGTAAAAGAAAAAATCATTTTAACTATGAATTTAAATGCATGAATTGCTCTAGCAAATAGAATCATCTCCACAGAGCAGTAAATAACTTTCAACAAAACACTGAATTTATAACAAGTTGAACAATGTCATTTTTCATTTTTTCTTACCCCTTTTTAAGAAGGACCTGTACAATTTCAAAGTGACCATTTCTAGTCGCATACATTAGGGCTGTCCAACCGTTCGTAGCAGCTTCATTGATAAGGGATGGAGAATGATCTAGCAGTGCTATAAGCCTGGCTTTGTTTCCATCAGCAGCAAAATGGTGAAGCTCGGAAATCAGTTGTTTTTTTGGATTTCCTTCACTATCCTCCATAATCTGTTGATTAAAAATGTAACACAGGCTGAAAACATGGATCAAGGTACATTATATTGATCTGATTTCATTTCTTACAGGGTAACCAAATACAAAAGACAATAGACCTATCCTTCAAATGATTCAACAAAAGAAGTCGCTAGAAGAAAAGTAATTCAAAGTGATTCTTCTGTAATTAAGCTTTCCAGTTAATGAGTGGTAAAGAAAAGTCTCTCTAACAAAAGTGGACTTGAAAAACACCACTTGCGATTTGTATTTTTTTTTAAAAAAAGTTACCATTGCCCTTTCCTATGTAGGCTATTTAATTTGGGCCACAGCTTCCAGAGAAATGTTGATTAAATTTTGGTTCCTGCAGTACTTCTATCAAAGATAACCCCCTTTTCTTGCAGCTATTAGCTTTGCAATGTTAGCTCTCATAGCCATGATGGATGTTCTACCTATTACTTACTGATGCAGAAGTAACATACTAGGACTTCGTAACTCACAAGGCTTAATTAGGTGTAATGAACAACATTATTGCTATTTTTCTGGGGCTCAGATTCTTTTATTTATTTATTTATTTATTTATTATTTCTAACTTATATCACCTTCCTCAGCACATTAAAGCTTCAAATGCTTTATTCTGTTCCAGAGATAGAAGATGTACTATTGAGATTGGGATGTATTATTTTCAAAATTCTATAGAATTTTAACACATGTTTAGTACTGGAATAAATTCAGTAGCACGCATAGTGATTTTACAAGATTTGCTTCCAGCTATGCATCACTAAGAGAGCCAGTTTGGTCTAGTGGTTAAGGTGCAAGACTAGGAGTAGGGAGACTTGAGTTCTAATCCTGCCTTAGGCATGGAAGCCAACTGGGTGGCTTTGGGCCAGTCACTCTCTCAGTCCTAAAAAGAAGGCAGTGGCAAATCACTTCCAAAAATGTTGCTAAGTCACCAGGAGACAAAACGGACTCAAAGGCATCAACCCCCCCCCACACTAGCAACCTTCCATGTTGCGTCTGAAAACATACTGTACAAGGGCTCAGTCCTCAAACAAATGACGGCCTTATTTCACATGCACCAGTCCTCTAGTGAGTTTATTTGCCAGCCAGGGAGCCACACTGGAATAATAATAATAATAAAAAAGTATTGAAACTCAACTTCTAGTGTTCTTGGCTACAATAAGGCAGAGGTTTGGTGTTGACTTCCAGCCTACATCCTTGCGATTTCCTCGTGGTCTCCCATCTCAGTATGATTAAGTCCCACCCTGCTTAGTTTTTCCAGGTCAGCTGAGGTTTTACAGCCCACCTCCAACTCAGAAAGTGGAGCTTGCAGATCGGCCCGACAGTTACACCTCTCCTGTCCGAAACAATACAGTGTATTTCTCCCTGTTCCATTTAGCCTTCGCTAGCCTTAAGAACCTCCCCCTTCGTTCTTCCACCCACAAGAAACTCAGAACTGCACGCCCGACAGAGGCTTCTGCCTGCAGGTTTAGGCTTAGGAGAGGAAAGGTCCACGGGGGCCCAAACGGTAGACTTGGGTTCGTTTCAACGGACGATGAGGAGGGTCTCCGGGGCCAGAGGGAAGGGGCTGAGGTTAGGTCCAGGAAAGGAAAGACCAGCCCAAGACATTAAGAATCCCGCGGAGACCTTCTGTTACCTCAGCCTTGCGGAGCGGTTACCTACACGATTTCCTTCCGGAGACGCCTCCAGAGCCAAGCGTTGCAGAACGGCATCTTGGGAATTGTAGTTTCTTCTGCAGGCAGAGAATGCAACGCGGCAGCCGTACAGACAGTACTATATTTTAAATAGTCTTCTTTCAGATTCGCTCACACGTGGACGTATGCAGATGCTTTTAGTAAGCTCGTCCTCACTTGACAAAAAAGACGGGCTTTATTTAAAGAGCTGTCCCGACCAACAGTAGTTACTTGGCTCGTTGCTTTGCAAACTTCTTACGGTTTTAGGGCTGTAAATTTAGGCACCTTTACCTAGCAGCCTCCGGTATCGTGGTATGATTTATTTCCATGGAAGCATTCACAGAATTGGCTGCAAACTGTTGTATTTCTTTTGGGTGTTTTAAGGAAAGTTATGCTGAGGCTAATGAATGCACTAAGATTTGTTCGTTTATTTATTTTTTAATTTGTCAAATTTATATAGCCCCCCATCTCACAAAACAAGTGACTCTGAGTGGTGTACAACAAAGCTAAAAAACAATAGTTAATAAATAGCAACTTCTATTATTATTATCATCATCATTAAAAACTATTAAAAAAACAACACTAAAAAGAAGAAATAGTACGCAGAGGGATGTTAACCGAGCCACCTCACTAGTTCACCAGTTCCCTGAGGTCCCCAGGCCTGATGGCACAACCAAGTCTTGAGGGACCTTCAGAAAATCAAAAGCGAGGGACCCAGCTTCACCTCAGGGAGAAGGATATTCCATAAAGCGGGGGCCACAGCAGAAAAGGCCCGCCGCCTAGGGCCTGCCAAATGTAGCTCCCTAGCTGACGGGACCTGCAGCATGCCCTCTCTGCTGGATCTGGTGGGATGGGCAGATGTAATCGGGGAGAGGCGGTCCCTCAGATAATCCAGTCCCATGCCATGTAGGACTTTAAAGGTTAAAAACACCACCTTGAATTGGACCCAGAAACAGACTGGTAACCAATGCAGCTCATGGAGCAGAGATGTAATGTGTGTTCTATCAGAAACACACATAACTGCTCACGCTGCTGCATTTTGCACCGGCTGAAGTTTCTGGATACTCTTCAAGGGCAGCCCCATGTAGAGCGCATTGCAGTAGTCCAATTTGGTAGTGACCAGGGTATGAGTGACTGTGAGTAGGGCCCCTCAATCTAGGAATGGGTGCAACTGGCACACAATACGAAGTGCAAAGGCCCTCCTAGCCATGACTGCCACCTGCTCATCGAGCAGGAGTTGTGAGTCTAGGAAGACCCCCAGATCGTGCACAGGGTCTGTTTGGGGCAATGCAACCCCATCCAGCACCAAATATGGCATAGTCCTAGAACTGGAGGGCCCCAAAACCTGAAGCCACTCAGTCTTGCCAGGGTTCAGTTGAAGTCTGTTGTTCCTCATCTAGAACCTCACAGCCTTCAGGCACTGGGATAATACGTCCACAGCATCGCTTAATTTGCCAGGAGCAGGGATGTACAATTGAGTATCATTAGCATACTGATGATACCTCACCCTATGGCGACGGATGAACTCACCCAGTGGTCTCATGTAGATGTTGAATAGGAGAGGGGAGAGCTTATTACCAGGAAGACAAGCATAGGATCGCACAGCAGCACAAGCAGTTATGTGTGTTTCTGATAGAACACACATTACATCTCTGCTCCATGAGCTGCATTGGTTACCAGTCTGTTTCCGGGTAACCAATACGTCATTGAACAGAACTGATGTAGCATGTTGACTTCATAACAGTTTGCATATTTTCAAAAAGAAAAGGCTCAGAAACTTATTGAAAACAATGGAAACAAAAGATAGAGAAAGATGTACAGTAGCTTTTAAGTTTTGTGTTAAATCTTTCGTTGTGTATTGGCTTCCCAGAGGCAGCAGGACTCTGACTAGATGAAACCTCCATTAATTCATCAGGGATCTTTTTTTAAAAGGTGCAAACCACATATTTCCTGTTTGCTATGTGTGGATTGTGACTGATTTAAATTAGTCTTAATTTAGGTTACCTTACTAACTTTTAATAAGGCTATTTTAAATCTGATAATTCTGGACACCTTGGCCTCTGATTTCATACCTGGGACAAAAAGAAAAGGATTTAACTGCAGCCAAACTAGAGAACTTCACATTATTTTCATTATTTTAAGAGTGGGCTGATTTATTCAAGGCTGTAACACTGGGGAAAATGCTGACTACCAATGAAGGGTAGGTTTTTTCCCCTTCAAATATGTGAATGCCCATAATAAAAATTCATTGCACATAACAATGCTTATGAAAATAATAAGACAGAAGAAATGGTGGAAAACAATTCTCTAAGTAAAATTCCAGTGAATGAGGCAGAATGATTGCATATTAAGTACTTTTTCTGCAATTATCGTATATGGAGCTGTGCCAGCCTGGAGGCCATTCAGTCTGATTTTTTGTACCAAATAAGAGTGCATTTTAGTAATTTTAACATGCTCCAGTAAAATCAACATTAAAAACATATTTTGAAGTTACATAACCAAATCATTCATACTTAGGGTTACCAGACGTCTGAACAGGCAAAGGAGGACATGGCCATTTGGTTAGGAGGACAAATGCGGGGGAAAGGAGGCCATTTTGTTGTTTATTCGTTCAGCCGCTTCCTGTCCTGACTTTGAGTGAAGGAAAACATGCTGAGACTTGGAGTTGAAGCTCTAATGCTTTATTGTCCTACTCTACTAGACAGAATCCAGCTAAACTAAAATGAACTAGTAATGCTCAGAGAAAGGGTCCAAGAAATCAGGGCGGGGCCTTCTTTAGCCTCTTGGGAGGAAAGCAAAGCGATTCAGTACTACGCATGCATTTCTCCCCCTGGAGGGAGCCCCCTCCTTCTTCGCCAGTTATCTCCCTGACACTTCCGACTCCTAACTGTTTAACTTTCTTGGCATCTGCGACAAAAATTACAGTGAAAAACTGCAAAAAAAAAAAAAAAAAAGAGAGAGAGAGAAGTACTTAGGTCTACATGTATATGAAATTACTTTTTCCAGCATCAGAAAGATTGGTTTTTCAACTGCAGGAATGTGCTACAAGGGGTTAGGAGGCAAAAGCCTTCAGTGTGTAACTGATTGAGGTCTTGTCAATTTCAGGCAACTGCACAAGCCTGCAGAGGGTACTAATCAACTAATTAAGGTCACTGAGCTCAGCTTCTTAACCTGCTGGTTAGCACTTACTAGGGAAGCACCATGCCGGGCTGCTCAGGAAGAGAGAGCTTGTAGATCAGAGCTTTCCAAACTGTGTGTCGGGACACGTTAGTGTGTCAGCTGCAGTGTCTGGGTGTGTCGCGGCTGCTGCTGCCTCCGATCTCTGCCAGGATTCTGCGCAGGTCCTAGTGCCTGCCTTGTGCCTGGCTGCCTCCAAATCTGCTGTGATTCCGCGCAGGTCCTAGTGCCTGCTTTGTGCCCTGCTTTAAGGGTGTGTTGCGAAATGATGCCCTGTTGTAAGAGTGTGTCGCGAAATGATGCATGTCTAAAAAGTGTGTCACCAACATGAAAAGTTTGGAAAGCTCTGTTGTAGATTCTCAAAAAGCCTGACAATATTTGATTTTAAGGCTATGTCTGCCAGACGGAGGACATGAGCACAAAAAAGAGGACATGTCCTCCCCTTGCCAGACGTCTGGTAACCCTATTCATACTAGATTCTAGAGTATAGAATATAAAAAATAATTTATTAGGCTTGGAGATGTTAATGGTCCCTTTGATAATACGTTTATTACCAAAAGAAAAAATGGTAACTTAAAAAAAGTACTTGAGATCGGATGTTAGTTACATGAATTCATCCTTCTCTATCTTCAGTGAACTTATGAGATTCTTGATTTTAAAAGGGTTTTTAAAAAACCATTTGATATCACGCCCAGTGATATTTTAGAGATTAACATCATTTTCTTATGATTTTAAAAAATTCATACAGTTGCATTTTCTTCATCATAATGGAATCTATTGAATATTAGTTTTCTTCTACTCTTTAAGGTCACATATACTGTAAACAAGGACAAAAATGATTATTTAGTCAGTTTTGTATATCGTTACATTTTTCAGGGTCAGATCCAGCAACAATGTCTTGTCACTGGCAACATTAAGATGTAAATTGTAACAGTTCCAATTAGTTTACTGATTTAGTTGAATTATGGGCATGCTACAGCAGGCTGGCTCAACATCTGACCAAAATACATCCTACCAGTCTTGTAATGTGGTTTGCCAAGAACCTGAAAACATGTTTTAATGTCTTAGGAAGAGACAAAATTCAGGAATTCCTAAAGGAGATGCCATATGTGCCTAGTGGGATTCACTCAGACATATGGCCCTAAGATACGCAGTTTGCATTATAGTTCCTATACATCTCCTCACATTGGTCAATTGATATACCTTTATTTGCGCTACAAAGAATATGCTGTAATACATGAAACTTGGCTGTGGAGTTGGGAACCTTCTGTCCTTGGGGTTCCATGTGGTCTTCCCTTCTCCTTGCAAGTAAAATTGTTCCCTCTTCTGAGCTTACTGCCCAATGCTCCAAGGGAGGGAGAACAGAGGCTGCTGCACTTTTTGTCTCATTCCTTACTATTTATTCATTCAAAGTACAGACAACAGCAGCATGGAAGACAAACAGTCAGGTCCAGAGTCCAAGTGATGGGCAGTGGATTCCATCTTCAGTCTGTATCTGATCACAGCCTGTTTCATTACTGTATATAGAAAACTACTTGGACTCTGTGGGTAATTTGGTAAAAAAATCAGTATCAGTATCAGTATCAGTATAGCTTTATTGATTAGTCAAATGACCATATCAAAAGATGGGCATCAGCCACAATAAAATACAGTAAAATAAGACAGGTAGAATACAATATGATATAGTAAAATAGACTAGAGTGAGATAAAATGAGATAAAATACAGTGAGGTAAGATAAAGATAAAGGAGTATAAAATAATGCAGAGGCTTATAATAAGATGAATAGTAAAATACAAACACAAAATGTATTTAGGTGAATTCATCGCCTTTGCATGCTACCCCAATAAGTTCTATAAAATGTGTTCTCAATTGGACAGCCCTGATTATAAACTTAACAGTTCTAGAGACTACGTATGTGTTTGTATCCTGAAGGAAGTAACATAGTCGTTTATTACAGTCCCAGTGTATGGTTCTGTCAAGTGGAGTCTGTAAGTACTGAGCCCTTGCTGAGGCATATAATTGGCATTTAAATAGGACATGCACAATGTCTTCTATTTCGGATGCTCCACAAACACATGTTTTCTCAAAATATGGCACTTGGTGGAATCGTCCATATTTGACCATAGAATCTAGCTGCTCAAATCTTGCTCTGGTAAGAGCTATCCTATGGTATTGAGTCAAACCCATTGTCAGGTATTTTTCTGTCTGAAAGGACATTTTATTCTTGGTCAGCCATTTCAACAACCTAATGTTTGCAAGTGCCTCAATGTCGATTTGGGCGTTAACATCCAAGACTCTTTGTTTAAATATTGCCTTGGCCTGATTTCCGGCTGAAAGTAGTTATTGTGTTGAAAAGCCGAGATGTTTGGAAAAGTTGGTTGGTCCGTGTGGTGGTCTCAGCTCCGCCTACCTCGCAGGATTGTTGTTGTGTGGAAAAAAACAGAAGGAAAAAAACAGAAGGAGGGAGTACTATCTGCATCAGCTTCAATCTAGGTTGGCCCATATTTGATCAACTTCTGCTCTAACTCTGCCCAGGATGCGGTGATAATTAGCAGAGTGGCAGATCCAAGTCATACAAAAAAGTCAAGGCCATTTGCCTCAATGAGGGTAAAAATTTAAATACTACTCTTGAAGAGATGTAGATGAAGATGCCCAGTCAGCATGAACCTGCGCAACTACAAGGATTTTTGATTTTGAGTCTTCTGGTAATTTCAGCAAACTATTAGAACTTATGTTAGAAGCAGAGAAGTCCACCAAATCAGATGCTGCCTGAGAATTTTGTAAATCTTGATTTTTTGTAGCAGCTATGGAAGTGCCAAAAGATTGCTCTTTTTCAGGGTTACCCTCACATTGTTGCTTAAAATAGGAATTTTCATCCTGACTATTTCGTAGAGCAAAATTTATTAGTGGCTTAGCTGTTTGACATGTTGTCATTAGGGCTTCTCTTAGATCATCCAATCTCTGAAATATATCATCCTTCCTTGTGTCTGACAAAGCACCGAAGGAGTTAATCAGGCTTTCTTCATATGAATCATTTGCCAGCTGTGTAGTTGTAGGGTGAGCTAGTTGTTTGCTTAAACGTTTCTTTGGCAGAGGCTCTGTTGATGAGATGTCCTTAAGATTGTCTGAGGATATTTTACTATTGTATTTTAAAATGCTAGTAACCTCTTGGCTACTCTGAGCCACAAGTGGTCTAATTTCTTCAAAGTGAAAAACACAAGCTGTAAAAATTGAAAATGTGCTCAGAAAAGGTTTCATTTTGAAGAGCATGCTAGGTACCACAGACTGCCCAAACGATAGCAGGACTCGACTGTAATTGCCTCTGGGTGGGAGCCATTCTACCTTTTGTAAGTCCATAAATTTTCTCTCCCAACGTAAAAGCTGACTTAATGACTGAATAATGGCATTTTTTGATCCCCATCTGCCTCTGTTTAATCTGTTGTTTAAGATTTGCAGAGTTATCTTATTAGTTTGTAGGATACATTTCCTTTCCTCCTTCTCTCCTTTCTCTATAGAAGTGCTTATCTTTTCCTTCCCCCCACTGGCACTTCCTCTCAAGGGTTTAGGTTTAGAGGTAAATTCTTCCTTCCCTCTGTTAGCTGCATGTGAAACACAGTCATTTAATTTGGTAGGATGAATAATATGATTAGGCTGACTCTCAATAAATTTAGTGAAGGATTCTTTTAGGGAGTCAACTTTATCCTTAATCGTAGTCATCAAGTCAAAAATTGAAAGAACAGTCTGTGCAGTCAGTAGGCTATGCCTAGTTATAAAGTCCAGTGCATGTTGTTCTTTCAAGGATTTAAAGTTAGAATTCATGTCTCCCTCCTGTAAAAATTGTTCCGCAGCTGAACTAACAGCCACTGCCTGTGGAGAAGGGGCATTCTCTATCAGTGACGAGGAGAGTTCCAAAAGTTGCTGGCTTTCAATCTCAGCCTGCAAATCCCACTCAAACAGGTCGTTACTTACAGGGGAGAGTTGCTTTCTTGTAATAAATCTATCGACCTTCTGCTGTTTTAACGGCTTGCCTGATAGCTGTGTTGCAGACGGCGTTCTCTGTCGCTTCTTTCTTTTCCCCATGTCGACTGTAGTAATTAGTTGTAATTTAGAAGATATATAGTAGTAAAAATTAAATTCTCTTGGAGGAGCCCATTACAGAGGCTGCAACTTCGTCGCCATCTTGGGGGCTGTAAAAAAAAAAAAAAAAAAAAAAAATCAAATATGTTCTTCAAACCACTCTTATGTATTAAGAACATTTAAATTTGCAAAGTATATTGCAATTAATAAGATTACAAAAATTAATATGAACCAGTAAGAACCAGTAAGCACAATCCAAATAATAATAAGGATAAGGAGCGAAACGTTTCCACTGAGAAAATAGAAATCCAGTTGACATGATTCAAGCTACAGACAATTCCACCTGGATGACTGAGAACCTTCATAGAAATAATACTGCACTATATTATATATATCTATATATTGTAATATATATATATATATATATATATACGCTATAAGATCAGCACATGTGACACCTGTGCTGTGCGAGCTGCATTGGGTACCAGTTTGCTTCCGGGTCCAATTCAAGGTGTTGGTTATCACCTTTAAAGTCCTACATGGCATGGGGCCAGGCTACCTGAGGGACCATCTCATCCTGATAACATCGACCCGCCACACGCGATCATGCAGAGAGGGCATGCTTCGGACCCCATCAACAAGAGAATTTCATCTAGCGGGGTCCAGGATGTACCCCGCTAATGTATTTAAAACTACCATGAAATCTTAATGGACTAATAAATATTATCAAGTTCGGAAGCTGGCAGTTCTGACTAGTGATCGGTGTATTGTACATGTATGTCATAACAATATGTGCAACTGAATAGGTTGCAACTGCAAAGTCACTTTTGATCTTTAAAAATGCTAGCAAATATGTTCAATAAATCCAAATCTGCCACATGATGTACATTATTTTGTGTTATATCTGCATCATATTTTAGAAGTTTGGAATACATGAACACTCTCTTTTTAAAATGAGGATTTGCATTATTAGAACTACTTATTGACTTTAAGAAAACTTGATTTAGATAGCTCTGGAAGTTATGAATTAAAGACAATAGTCATGCTCTGGGAGAATCTATGATCAGATGCTGAGGTGATTTGTGCTATTGGAGAAGACACAAAGCTACTCAGTCTATAGACACAAGGGTGAATAATATACAGGATGTGATTGTGAATGTAAACAATTGCAGCTGAAGAACAAGCGTGATGACCTGCCCCTTGAAGTAGTTTATTTGTTTTTTCCTCCATACTCACAAGAAAAGTAAAGATGACTAATATTGATCTTTGGTCAATGTGCACATGTTCTACTGAAGAGGACCCAGTTGGCCAGGAAAAGGTGAGAGGCAGGTTGGTGATTTTTCCCTGGATCTAACTAAATGGGAGAGCTGAAAGAGTGAGGCAGGATGGTGGCAGTCATGTCTCCTTTTGATGAAGGGATATTTGATCTGGGGTGAAGTGGCTCCATCCACTGAAATAATGACTTTAATCTCTTTTACTAATGCAAAAATTGTTTGGGAGGAGTTGACAGTAAGCTCTTGTGAGCTGAGCCGAGAATGATTTTGGACAGAGAAAAAAAAAGCTATGAGTTAATAAATGTGTCATTCAGTAAAGACACCAAATTTGCTATAATTATGTGCTCTTTTTATTTTTCAGCCCCTTTCCCCTACTTTTTAAAGGCTTATATAAATATGGATTTTACTGTCAGGTATTCACCTTTTCCATGAAACTTAGGGGATGTGAAAATTGGAGAGTAGTGTTCTGTGAGTTGAAACTATCAAGTAAGAAATACTCTTGAATGCTTATTAATGTGTGCCATTATACCAGATTCCCCAACCTGCTCCTATCCAGATGTGTTGCCAACTAGTACTGGAATTTTGGGAGTTGAAATCTCAGTATATTTGGGAGTCATCAAGCTGGGGAAAGCTGCATTACCTTTTAATATAAATGATGTGTGTAATTCTCCACATAATCAAATTCTGTTTACTTAGCTCTGGAAGAATTTCTATGAAATCTGAGACAAGAACATTTCTTGGAATCATACCATTCATGGATTCTAGACTCCCTGGGAGCGGGCAGACTATAGATCTTGAAAGGTTTTCATTTCATAAATCTCAGTGTTGCTTTTTTATTTTTTTATTTATTAAATTTCTATAACTGCCCATCTCCCCTTGAGTGCACACAAATTAATCCAAATGAGAAATAATCACTACTACGTTTTTAAAAATCTGTTGTAAAAGTATCTCAAAGCAGAGATGATCAGTTGTTGACCGAATGTGTGACAAGAGCTTGTGTTGAAAATGACTTTCTAGATCAATGTGTATTAATGATGATATTATTTCTTATTACAATGTATCACAACTTAGTACCCTCTAAATGTGTGGGACTACAACTCTGTTATCCTCATCTAGAATATATTAAGGTACAAAATTAATCAGATAAAGAAGTGTGTTAAATTCCAAATCAGTTGTTTCAAATTAAGCAAAAGCAGTGAGATGTTTTCTGGCTTTGCTAAGTAGGCACCATAAAGGGAACTGAACAGTAGAAGCATAAAGTTAGACATATTATTTGTCATTTTGCTCTTCCCCCAAAGGTTTCAGTGAAGTAATATTTTTTTGGAATGTCTGAAATCTCAGTTTGTTGTTTGCTTATGTGATCATAAAATTTAATTATTTACCTTTATGGACAAGGTTGCAATCCTCTTGAAGAAAGAATTTGGAATTTGCAATTTGGAAGTGATCCTGGCCCTGGCTTTGCTCCCAGATTTTCAGATGGAAGTTGCGGCCAGCAGGGTTTTTGCCCAGCTTAGCTTGGTGCCTCAACTGTGCCTATTTCTAGAGAAGATGGTCTTGGACATACTCGTATGTGCCTCAGTGTTTACGACACATATGTTTGCAACACGTATGCTTTGTTTGCAACAATGAACTGAATATGGAGCTGCTTTTGAAAAATGTTCATGAGCTTTCAGCTGGTCCAAAATGTAAAGCACTAACTTTAGCATGCTCTCCCCACAGCAGTTTTGGAGGGCTGATACAAAAAAGTCCCCTATGAGCTGAGACTGTGCCCCTGTGGACAAGGGGCTGTTGAAACTACAGCTCATGTCCTGCTACACTGTACCCTTTAGAAGGATTCAAGGACCTGCCTTAGAAGTCCTTACTTGGTAAAACACCTGGGAAGTTCTGATCTTTTTTATGTACACTTGTTATCAGATCAGTATGATTCAGTGTCCTTGAATGTAGCTAAATTTTGTTATTTATACTGCCTATAAAATTAGGCAGACTCTGATTATCCACTGACGAACCCACCACCAATTGTAATATTTTATCTTGTTTTGTTTTAACTTTATTTTTATTGTGGTTTTTTTTTTTGTGCAACTGTGGTCAGTGACTGTAATAAAAATATTCATTCATTCATTTTCACTAAGCTTGGATATAGGATGCATGAAGTTCTATCTCCTCCCATATGATTTTGCCATGATCAACTGGTGAGACTTGCTGCTTACCGCTTTCTAAGGATCTCCTTCATTGTGTTGCCTGAACATTAATAATTCTGATGGGGTATATGCTGGCTTAAAGGGGAAAAACCCGAGGCTTGAGAATAAACAGACAAGAATGCAGCTTGTTAGGGCCAACAGTGTTTACTGTTTAGCATAGGGCAATAATGCAGATACAGTACATTATCGCAAACATGAAAAAGATGAATATACAGGATACATCATTGTAAAAGGAAAAACAAAACAAACTTATAAGCAGAGTTCCGTGTATTGATCCCAGGGCCAGAGTTCCTGCCATGGCCTATACCCAAAGCCAGGCATAGCTCACTCTGCCCAGTCCACAGGAAGTGAACACGTGAAGAACTACATGGCTAAAAGACACTAGAAATCAAGAAGACATAGAACACCATTTTGCATGGTTGTATATTCAGTTCTTCTAGCATTCTGATTGGCTGGAAGTTAGCTGTGACACACACACTAGGCCTCAAAGCATTAGGCCTAGAGCACATAGCATGTCCTGCTATTGGTTAGCAGTGCTGCCTCTACGCACTGAGTTCCCCCCTCCTCCTTGCTCAGGGGGGGCTTGGGCATGGGCAAGGCTTCCCACGGAAGGACATCAGGAGGATATCTCTCATGGGAAGATTTCCATTGCTAGCCATAATATGGTACCTTCTCGCTCCTTATCTCATGAGGACGTAAACAACGCCAAGGCTTCTCTGTTGTCCAGCCACCTGGCATTCACGTCATCATGAGAAGGCTTTGCTTTGCTTTGTAAAAGATGCAATTTGCCAAAACACTTTTGCATTGAAAAGAAATCCAATTTACCAATATCATATAGTATAAGAAGTCTGACACCCCTCCACATTGGATTTCAACACAATGCAAACAATGATGGAAGTTGTTCAAAGCTTTAAAATACATTTGTACAGAAACAGAAACAACAAAGGTTAATACATGTAATAACCACACTATTCAAGGTACAGTTTTCTACAACCAATAGTCATCAACACTAGAAAATGGTTTAAAAACACTTGTTATACATATGTATAATGCACAATATACACTTCATGCAATGTTTTATTCAGATACATACAAATACATAATAATCAAATAATACAGATTATGCAGGAACAGAAGCAGTCAAAGAGACACAGAAAAACATTGCCCTCAAATGTCCTGTCCACACAATCTCCACAGCATCTCACACACTTGATTTTACAGGTTTGTCTCTAACACACTCAGCCTCATATCATAAGCAGTTTCATATTGCAATGAAACATTCAGCACCAAGTACACTCAGACTTGACCAGGGCTGGAACACTGAGGAGAGAAAAACAACAAGTGTACACATACACATTTCTTACACAGAAATATCAGCTAAAATGACTTGCTGAACTCAAGGCTAAAATTTGTAACAATAACTGTCCATGTTTACAAACTTTACAGCGAGCCGAATTCAAAAACAGAGTCTCTGTAGAAATGCTTACACAACAGCAGCCGGTAGAGTAGAAAACTTGGATTCGTTGTTCAGCTGACTCCTGGCATCTGGCCTCCCCTCCCTTCGTAAATCAGGCCTCCGCTGGGCATCTGGGCAGGGAAGAGCCTTGTAGAATCACAGCAAATCACGGCTATTGTAAATTCCATACCAGGTTTTACTTCAGCTGGAACACTCTTTGCAAATTGTAGGAACAGGAACAGATGACTTGCAATGCAGCTTCTAGAAGTGGCTTGTACAAAAATCACGCACGCTTTTTCACAGCCTCAGAAAAACATGCCTTGTTGTTCAAATGCAGCAAACAAAGTCTTGAACTCACCAAGGTGGGTTATCACAGTCTCACCGGTTGCAGCTTCAAACCATAAAGCTGTCTTAATAGACCACCAAGGGCAACAGAGTTCTGCTTTGTATTGAAGGCTCCAACAGCTCTCAGCACCCATTTCTCAGTCCGTGGGTTGCTGACATGCAGTAGCTGAAATAATTCCATTCAGAGGAGTTGAGTCCCAAAAGCAAAAATGCCATAAGCACAGTCCAAACATGCTTGCACTTCTTCAGAGAGAACTTCTGAATCCTCCAGGGATCCCTGGAAGTGGATTTGCCACTTACTGCCACAAATCATCTTCTTGCAAAAAGAATGATTCCATCTCCACACACCAGGTCAGATAGTTTGTGCCATCTAAAGCCTCAAACGGCAGACTGACCAGACACTGTTCAGCCATTGCTGACCACTCAAAGAAAACATGTTTACTCCAAAACCAGCCTCTAAAACAAACTCCCTTTCACAGCCAGGTCCAACGCAGCAAAGAAAACGCAAACTTCTCTCTGGGCCCGTAACCTGATGGGGTATATGCTGGCTTAAAGGGGAAAAACCCGAGGCTTGAGAATAAACAGACAAGAATGCAGCTTGTTAGGGCCAACAGTGTTTACTGTTTAGCATAGGGCAATAATGCAGATACAGTACATTATCGCAAACATGAAAAAGATGAATATACAGGATACATCATTGTAAAAGGAAAAACAAAACAAACTTATAAGCAGAGTTCCGTGTATTGATCCCAGGGCCAGAGTTCCTGCCATGGCCTATACCCAAAGCCAGGCATAGCTCACTCTGCCCAGTCCACAGGAAGTGAACACGTGAAGAACTACATGGCTAAAAGACACTAGAAATCAAGAAGACATAGAACACCATTTTGCATGGTTGTATATTCAGTTCTTCTAGCATTCTGATTGGCTGGAAGTTAGCTGTGACACACACACTAGGCCTCAAAGCATTAGGCCTAGAGCACATAGCATGTCCTGCTATTGGTTAGCAGTGCTGCCTCTACGCACTGAGTTCCCCCCTCCTCCTTGCTCAGGGGGGGCTTGGGCATGGGCAAGGCTTCCCACGGAAGGACATCAGGAGGATATCTCTCATGGGAAGATTTCCATTGCTAGCCATAATATGGTACCTTCTCGCTCCTTATCTCATGAGGACGTAAACAACGCCAAGGCTTCTCTGTTGTCCAGCCACCTGGCATTCACGTCATCATGAGAAGGCTTTGCTTTGCTTTGTAAAAGATGCAATTTGCCAAAACACTTTTGCATTGAAAAGAAATCCAATTTACCAATATCATATAGTATAAGAAGTCTGACAAATTCCTGCCTTTATCTTTCTTTGAAAGTGGAGAAGAACCTTTTGTTCTGCCATAACCAGTGTTTGAATTTATGATGCCTCCACCTCGTTCAGTGAAAATACTGTTCCTGGGTCTCACATTTAATTTTATGTGTTTCTTTTGAAATTCTTCTCTTTCTGAATACTGATATGACAGCCTCTTAGATGTTTTTGTCTGAATACTAATAATTAAAAAAAGTACATAATTTAATAAAAATATGCTGCATTTCCAAAATATGTTAGATGATTGCTGCTGCTCAAGGGTGGTTTCAAAAAGGTATCATTGTATACAACTTAGATCATGTGGATCTGAATGGTAAAAGAAAATATGTGGCTAAAAATTACTTTATCCCTGCTATACTAAGCAGTTCCAGAGCAGCATTCTGCATTACTAGATAGTTTCCAAACTCAAACAAGAAATACTCTTGTAAAATATTGTATTAACTATTAACTATGGATACTTGCTGCCTTTTAAAATTCATTGGTAAAGCTGGCAAATATAGATTTAATTATGTAGATGCTTTAACTGCAGTGCCACTGAGTACTCAAAATCCAAAGAAAGCAGTCCTGCTTGAAATGCATACAAATCAATTCATCGATCTGAAGTGAGTTGTGCTTTAATTTAAAACTTAGCTTACTAAAGCTTACTTTATCAAACTTGATAAACTTGAATAAATAAACAAACTTGATAAAGTCTAACTTTCTGAAACAGATTCACCGTCATGCAGATAATTTCAACTTTTTCTTGAAATGTAGACTGTTTTATAACTATCGTCTTAGGGAAAATGAGCATGATATAGCCAAATTTGATTTCAGTACAAGATATATGCACAAACCTGTCTATTTCTACTGAAAAGTAAATCCTATTAAGTTGGATAACAGTTACCCCCCTCCCCCCAAGTAAATGTGCATAGAATTGTAGCCCTACAATGACATCCTGTAACCACTTAGGAAGTAATCATGATTAATAAGCATGAAATTAATTCTAGAGGTGACATGTATATGATTATGGCTCTATACCAACTATTATATCTTTCCATTCATATCAGTGGAATTTAAAAACTCTTAATTGTGGCTGTGTAATGTCTGATCATTACTTTCCTTTACCTGTTCTCATTTTATAGATTTTTAAAAATTAAATATTTATGTCATCTTTTCTCAAGAGTTTAGGGTTGTTTTTTTTAATGAAACACAGTCACAAATTTTGCTGTGAATTAGTTATTTGAGAGGACAGTGAAGTGACAAAATATTGATGAGATCTTTGAAAAGCAGTCAATATCTGCATCGGCATATTAGGATGAGCCGTGCCAATAAAAAACGAAGGCACAAAAATGTATGACAATACTATTAGAATTCTGGAGGTGACAGACTCAACCATGGGGGAGCTGGGGATGGTGATGGCCGACAGGAAACTCTGGCGTGGGCTGGTCCATGAAGTCACGAAGAGTCGGAAGCGACTGAACGAATAAACAACAAACTATTAGAATAAGTAGTAGAATTTTGTGAATTTTAGGAAATAGCAAAAACAGGAGTCCATAGTACCCCAAATTTGGGCTGAAAATAAGCAGAAATAGCACAACCATATTCATAAACGTCACTCCCCACCCAACCAAATAAAACATGCTTCTAAACAGCACCTATATTGGAGCTGATGCTCATCCAGAAAGGTATTCCAAGTCATCTGAAAGCAGCATCAAGGAGCAGGACAGCTGAAGTGGTGAGTCCTGTTCCTTGTTGCTACCTTCAGATGGCTGATGGATTTGGGAGACTTCAGGTGAGGAACAGAGGACCATACTGTATGTCTAGACCATTGTACACAAAAAATAATGCTTTAAAGTATTAGACAAGTAGAATGGAAATTGATTCCATCATCCCAGTAAAAGACTGGTATACACTGAGGTCTGTGTGCAGCTTATGACAGTGCTTTCAAAAGCCACAACCAAACTGTAATTTTTAATGTGATGAAAGGGAGAATAAACAGTAATGATATTAGCTATCTTTTATTACTTTAAATTAAATTTAAATTGGATGAAATTTATATCTTTGTTCTGGCCCTGTCGAGTTTTGGAGTACAACTATAGACAGATGCTCAAAGATGAAGTGTGTTTCCCCCAAAATTGTACATCACTGCTTTAAATGTTTTTTAAAAATGCTTATCACAGATCATTTCTAGCTGATCTGATGTTCTCCAGATGTCTTAAACCAACTTCAGATCCTTCCCCAGCCAGCATAATTGTTGGCCATGCTTGATGGGGATGATGGGAACTGGACTCCAATATGGTCTGAGATTCCTTCTTTGGGCAGGGGGTTGGACTAGAAGACCTCCAAGCTCCCTTCCAACACTATGATTCTATGCCTTGAGAATATCAAACTCAATAAAATATCTCACATCATCTGAGATTCAGGCTGCTTGGAAGTCCCTGGAATAGCTAAGGTGATGAATTAGCTTTGTAAGCAATTTGCCTTTTGGTTTCAAGGTCTGTCTGTCCATCCATCCATCCATCCATCCATCCGTCAATCAATCAATCAATCAATCAATCAATCAGTTTTTAGACTGGAATTGTGTATTTTTAAAAGTTCTTTAAATTGCACTGTTGGGGAAAAGGGATTAAGCCTAAAAACATGGTGAAATGGATATCTAATTCCTATGTTTCATGCTGAGAGAGAGAACATAAGAAGTGCCCTGCCGGATCAGACCCCTGACCCAGTCTAGTCCAATCTGTTTAGACAGAGGCCAACCAACTGCACAAGGAAGTCCAGTGATCTCCCAGCAGATAGCCTTCAGAGTCAGTCACACTGCCATCAAGACTAATTGCCAGTGATCCCCATGACTTTCATGAATTGGTCCAACCCTTTTCTGAGGCCAGCGAAGCCACCAGCTTAGCACCACATCTCATGGTAGTGAATTCCAAAGTTTAATTATGTGTTGTGTAAAAAAAATTCTTTTTGTCTGTCCTGATTCTTCTGGGATTCAACTGCTTTGGGTGACCTCTGGTTCTAGTGCTGTGCATAGCAAGAAAGATGATAGATGGAGGTTACCAAGAATGGAACATATTAATAAAGCATTACATACTACTCTAGTGTAATGATATGAACAACATCGTTTCTTTTGCAGACCCCTATCTCAATGTGTATGGTAAAGTTTGAGCTCAGTGTTTGTCACCAAAAAGAGTTTTTTTCTTAGAAAACTCTAGGAGGCAGAACAAAGCTTCCTTTTTTCCCCTATATGGTATCTTTATGGGTATTTATTTGCCTTAATATGTTGTAAGTGCTGATAGAAAAGAATAGTGTCAAATCTTAAGGACTCAATCATTTCTAAAGCCAACTTTTCCTTGGAAATGTACTCATAGTGTAAGAAAATAAATAAATAAATAAATAAATAAATAAATAAATAAAGGCCATTTATGTACCCGGATCCCTTTTGGCTCAAGTCATATCCTGGCAACATTACCCTTATCTACTGTGACAAAGAGTGGTTTTCATTTGTCATTGTTACTTACCATTTAAACACTAAGTAGCGTTTTAAGCATCAGCAGCGGTTGCCAAATATTTAACAGCCAATAGGCAACTGTTCTTTCAAGGGCTCCCTATATTGTTTATTACCATGATCTCAGTTCAACTGGAACGTAGTTGCCTTTTCTTTTGTGACACAAGCTAAAACCCCTTTCTCTCATCAAATGCTAGTAGTGCAGACAGCTTTTCTTATTTGATGTGCTTTGTCTCATCAGTCCCTTTCTCCCCACATCCTCTTCTGCCTCCCTTTTAAAACCACAACTTTGGAGTTTGGCTTGAACAAAATAAAATCCCAGTAGCACAAATTACCTCTTCCCAAGCCTTTACAGGCTGTTTGGTTCCCTCTTCTACTAAGCAAACAGTACCAGTGAAAACAGCACAAATAAAAACATCCAATAGTGTATTATAGCAGGAAAAAAGGGGGGAAAAGGCATTCAATTTTGAAATGAAAACTGACAGGCAGTTGAGCCCTATGGTTTTGGCTTTTAGCTGGAATGGCACAAACATTACTTGCAGTACGACACCATCTCTTCCTCAGGTGCACACCCAGGGGCATCACAGATGTGCCAGCAACAATGGCAGCTGCTGGCCTTGAACTGATGCCGGTGTCATTCCATGCGATGGAGCAGGTGAGCTAATGCTCGGTCCCCAGAGCGTCCGTAAGCCTGCCTTTATTACAAATGAATAAACATATTGTATAAAGATGGAGTTAGTGACCTTCATTAAAATTGAATTTTTACCAAAGCACAGTTGCACTTGCAAGTCACTGCTATCACAGCCAGCTAATTCAACTGTTAACGTATCTACTCAGCAACTACCTGATTATTAATAAGCTCACCTATTGTATTTAGTTAAAGCCTAATTAGACCCGTGCATAAAATATAGGCAAAAGAATCCCATTATGACTATATAGCTGTAATCATAATGGATTGAAATGGCTAGAAGTACACCAGTGTGCCACTAGAGTGCGCACAGTACCTGTGCATTGACAGAAGAAGTAAAATGAAAAGAATGGTCCTGCTTAAATTATTGTATAAAGAGCCAAGAGATGTTTGTCTGAGAAAGTCAGATATTTCTAGGGTTATACTTGTTTCCACTTTTCTTTCTCCTGCTGTAACATGATGCTAAGGGTAACTTTCACCTTAGATTTCTTTTTTCCCTCTTTCAACATTGCCTTTGGAAAAATTGTCACCACGTTCACTCTGGCGGTTTTGAGAGATGTCGAGCCGTATAGCACAGAGGCAGTGGAAAGTTCAGTACATGCTTTGATGTGTTTTTGCAACTTGTTCTCTGCAGTCCTTTAGACTGTGAGGGGGAAAATGTAAACAGCTAATTCTGGAAACTTAACCAATAGATGGCAAATTGTTTCCCATATGACATGTTAGTCACAAGAGCTTTTCAGAAATAATTCCAGTATATTAAAATGATCTTTAGTAGTCATCTCAAATTACTTAATTTGAAGTAGGGCCAGCATTTTTTTCTCAAAGCTGCTATGTCTTTTGGCCACAACTTGTGTTTCTGTTGGCCCTAGAAAGGCCTTATCTCCTTTACTGATTGATACGTTCACATGCCTAATATGTTGGTTGCTGGAATATGTTATATAACAGCATCTACATATGGCTGAAATATGGCTTGCATTTAGTATTGGATTGTTTATCATTGGATGCTGAAGGGGGCGCACAAAATCAAAACACAGCACAAACAACAGTAAATATATTTATTGGATTTTATCATCGCCCATCTCCTCCCAAGTGGGTATATATATACCCACACCCACACACATACACCCACACACATACACACGCCCGCACACACCCACACACATAAACACACCCACACAGTAACAATAATGGTGGGGATCTTCTCTAACTGCTTATCACCAAAGGTCTTTTTGAAAAGCCAGGTTTTAACTATTCTCTGGAAGGCTGTAAGAGGAGAGGCCTTTTTTATCTCATTCTATAAGCTGTTTCAAAGGAGGGGAGCAGTCACTGAAAATGCCCACTTCCATGGGTGAGTAGGGAATACCTGAGTCAGGTGGACAGCATTTACTTGGGATAGGCAGAACTGTGGGCTATGAATGGATAAGTGGATAAATATATGCCAGACAGATTTCATAAGATGTGCTTCAAAACAGTTCAGTGGGCCAAACCAATTGAATTAGTAGTTTGCAATGGGATTATTAATATTTTTTGTTGTTGTTCAGTCGTTTAGTCGTGTCCGACTCTTCGTGACCTCATGGACCATAGCATGCCAGGCCTTCCTGTCCTCCACTGTCTCCCGGAGTTTACTCAAATTCATGTTCGTTACATCGGTGATGCTATCTAACCATCTCATCCTCTGCCGTCCCCTTCTCCTTTTGCCTTCAGTCTTTCCCAGCATCAGGGTCTTTTCCAGTGAGTCCTCTCTTCAATATTAGCACAATGTAAAACACGTTAGCATGAATGAAACAGTTCTCCCTGAAGTGTTCAAACATTTATGCCCTTTGGAAGACTCTTCAGACTGCTTTGAAGGCTGTTTCTCCACTGGCAATCCCAATGGGAATGGTTTATGTGTGTGCCCCTATGCATAAACCCTTGGGGCAAACCTTAGAAACAGCTGCACAAGCCTTCTGAAAGATGCAACTAGTTTATGAGTTCTCAGCCTGGGTAATAGAAATGGATTAGACTTCCTGTGAACCAAGCAGAAATTAAAGTCTTGACTGATTCCTCCCTAAATTTGAAGCAGGAGTGGGAAATGCTTTCCAGAATGGGGTTGCAACTTAGTCTCTTGACCCAGGCCCAGGGCTGAAATTTTTTGGACCATTTTTTAGCATTTGAGGAATTTGGAAGAGAGTTTGAAGATGAGAATAGGAGCAATTGACCAGAAACCAATATTTTAGTTTTTAAAAGGTAAAAATGATGGCACCAAAATCCAGCAATGGAGGCAGTTTGATCCTGAGGTGCTTTGGGGTGCATGTGGGGTGTTTGGGGTGCTTTGGGGTGCATGTGGCCAGCTGCCTGCAATCTTGATCTGACATAATAAGCATCTTAAATTCCCAAAGTACCACTCATACACCACTATGCTTAAATAATAAGTTATTCTCCTCTTGTACAAACTGAACAATGTCAGCACATAGTCCAACATCAATTCAGTTAAAATTATTAAATGGATTAGTGCTTATAACTGGTAGAGAAGAAAATTTTGAAGGGATCAAGATCCACTGAACTCAGCTAGACTTAATTTTGATGAAACTGAAATGGCTTTAGTAGTCCATAGGAAAATATATGTACTGTACCAGCAACAGAGTGTGCCAACCTTGTGAAGACTTACAGAAAACGTTTGACCTCTGTCATTGCCAACAAAGGATATATAACAAAGTATTGAGATGAACTTTTGATATTGACCAAATACTTATTTTCCACCGTAATTTGCAAATAAATTCTTTCCAAATCAGACAATGTGATTGTCTGGATTTGTTTTCTCATTTTGTCTCTCATAGTTGAGGTCTACCTATGATGTCAATTACAGGCCTCTCTCATCTTTTTAAGTGGGAGAACTTGCACAATTGTGGCTGACTAAATACTTTTTTGCCCCACTGTATGTAGATCACTAGACCCTGTACTTTTAAAATTTACCAACAGATACAATATCTGAAATGTACCCTCACATGTCCACATTCAATACTTGTTCATTGCTCCTGGATTCATAGAAAAAAGTCTGGCACATGGGTGTACTAATGGTAAATTGATTATTGGATTCCCTGGACAAGGCTGAATCCATCTAAAGATGCTTGATAACTGTAGGTATTCAGGTGGAAATTGGCACGTGTGCAAGGGAAATTAACTCAATGAAGACCCAGGTATTGTGCCAACAGCTAAACACATTTTCCTTCCATTCCTTAATGACATGTTAAAAGGCCAGAGAGAACCAATTCTATCAAGGTCACATTGATAGCATTTGGAATTAAGCTCTAATAGTACACTTGTGCAAATCAGTCAATAAAATACTTCACTCATGAGCCAGGTGGCTCTCTGAATCTACGTCTCAATGTGTATCCATAGTACCTCAGCTCTGTTTAACCTAGACTAAAAGTGCAGGTTAAAACTGCAGCTTTTGACAATTTATTGACCAAAAAAGAGAAGCCACTGGAGGAAAAATGGTCATTCATAAGAGAGTATTTATGTTAATCATGGCTTGCATCATATGAGTTTATGGTTGCACTCACACACCATAACCAGTACATGGAATTTTTTTTTCACTAAGCGGGGAGGGAAATATAAAACATGTCTATTCCATTCATTAATTTCTATTTCATGTCTTGATTTACCTGCTTCTTAAACAGCATAAGAAGCTACAGAGGGTGGCCCATCTCTCTCTCTCTCTCTCTCTCTCTCTCTCTCTCTCTCTCTCTCTCTCTCTCTCTCTCTCTCTCTCTCATTCTGAAGGTTAACAGCTGGTCCTTCAGGTGGAAAAATCCCTGAAGAAATACAGGTAGTCCTCAACTTATGACCACAATAGGGATTGGAAAATTTGTCGTTAAGTGGTGCAGTGAGGCATCATCTGACGGCACCCAACTTTATGACCTTTTTTGCCGTGGTCATTAAGCAAGAAATCACATGACTGTGACTTTTTGTATGTGTGTGGTTTACCTCACATTTCTCTCAGTTTCTGAACCCTCACGTTTTTCTTTTAAAATATTCTTATTGTTATATGGTGGGAAAAAGACTTGGTGGAGCCAAAATACTGCAAAAAGCAAAACATATATTCTACAAAGTTAAGGATTAGGAAAAAAAATGTAAGAAAGTCACAAGGCTAAGGAAGAATAGAAAAGGGGTGGTAGTGTAGGGGTGGACAGATGTTGATTCTTGCATTTTTAAATCCATTCTTGGACTGATGGGAGAATGAGAGATTAAGAACATTCCCATTGCTTTCCCACTTGTCTTCACGTTTAGTCTTTGGCATTTAAAGCAGGAGAGTTCCTAGTCCCTCGAACACAACTGGGTAAACGGACATCTATTGCTGATCGGATGGGAGAGCTGGGTTTGTATGAGTTTGTGTGTATTATCCATGGAGGGAGGGAGGGAGAGAAAAGTGAAAATGCTGTTGAGACGATCCAGGTGAGTTCATTCTCTAGGCCTCCCAGGAATTGTCCAGTTCCCAGCTCACAGGTTGCACTGCGGGCTCCTACCTGAAGTCCCTGGCATCAGGTGGAGTTCCATTTTCCTGGAGTCCTGGGTCTTTTATTTCTCAGCTTCAGTCACGTATGCTGTCTAACAGTGGTACAGTAAGTTGGCTGCCTTGTTCGGCTGCCTTGTCTTACTCTGTAAGCAGAGTAGATGGAAGGACGGCTTTTAAAGCTGCCTTAAGGAATTGACACAGTAAAGACAATGCAAGGCTTAAAGCAGCTGCCTTTCTTTTAAGTCAAGAAGTGTGTGTAAACAGGTGCTATGTTTATGTGAGACCCAAAACTCTCTTTCAAAATCAGTTCTGATGTGTGCGTACCTGTAGTTTCTATAATTTATTTCCTGTTATGTTCTGTGATCTGTACTTGCTGCTTACTTGATTATTCTTGGTGTGTTGATAATTTGTTGTTGACTCTGTATTGCCATGTGATTATTATTGTCAGAACAGTTTATACTGAAGCTCAGGGATTCTTAACTTTCTTGTGGATGTTCAAATAGAAATAGAAAGCTGCTACTGGGGATGTGCACAAAGCTACCAATCCTGGGCTGCAAAGATATAGATGATTTTAAGATGTTATATCTTTTTGCTGCCATCTAGTGGTTATCCAGACTTTTGCAGCCCAGGTCTGATTCCAGAGCTACTGTATATAAAAAATGGACAGACTATCAGGAGCTAATGCAAAACTGTTCCTCACAAAGACCTGTCACAAAAGTTTAAGTACAAAAGGAAGGGTCCCCTTCCACCCCAAACCATGGTATGCAAGACACAACCTTAACTATTTTGGTCTGATTGATCCTAAATAATTTATACAGATGTTGTTTAATAAATCATTCCTTTCTATTAGTTCCAGCTTGAACATGTGCAAGGAGTTTTTATATATATTCTATCATTTTATCAAGAGTACAAAGTAGGAATTTGGGGGGTGGGGAGAATAAAGTTGGGATAGACTGTGTGGGATGATCAAAGCTGGATGCATACTTTCAACATTAAACAAAAAATGACTAAGAGAAATTCCTCTCTACTGTGATAGCATTTATTTCTTTTTTCCTTGCAAATGTGGGTTGAAAGGGATAAAGTATTTAAAGGGTAGCAGGGCACCCTCCCCTTCCCTTATACATTTTATCTTATGGTCATGATTTGTGTTGAAGGATTTTGGATCACACCAAATAGCTCAAAATAGACTGCAGACTGAACAATTTAGGAAAAATTACAGGACAACCCAGGAAAGACCTTTTCTGAATGGTCGTCTTTCAGTGAGTCATGTCTGTTCTTCATAATTAGCCTCTCTCTTCTACCTCTCAGTCAGTTTATTGTAGCCAGATGCTGAGGTCTACAAAGGCAGTCTTTGCAAACAGCTCCAGTATGGCTCTCAAGCAGATACAAGTGGGAACCACAGCAGAATTCCGACTGGTGTAGACATTAGAAAATGTCCGTGCAAGGGATATGTTGTTGGTTATAGCTGGTCTCTTCTCCTAGAACAACTTTTTCAATCTGACACCCTCCAGTTGTATTGAATTCCACCTTCCACAACTCCAGGTAGTATACTCTTCAGACTGGCAATGTGGACTTCTGTTAACTGCAATCCTAACACAACTGGAGGGTACAAGTTTGTGAAGGTTGCTTCACAGGAGTGAGGGTAAATATACTCCCCCTACTTTTTAGACCTCTGTAAGTGAATGAATATTCAAGTTTAAATAGGTGATGAGAGGGAACCTGGACCTTAAGGCTTCATTTTCCTAGAGTTCTTCCCTCCAATGCCGTCTATTTCCATTAGAAAAAGTTCCTATTTCACTTCAGATAGAATCATAGATTGGGAAGAGCCTTTTAGGCCCAAACAAGAGTGCAGCCTCTATGCCAGGCCGGGGCTACGGAGGGAGACAAAAAGTTGCAGCTTCATCAATCTCTCGTGAAGATCTCATCTGTATCAGGTCCCTGCCATTTAGAGGCTAAAAGGCATTCACACAATTGCTTATTGTGCCAAAGAAATATATCTGATTTTGTCCTGAGGGAAACTAAGATTAGGTACACCAATCTTCTCCATCTTGGTGCTGTTCAGATCTTCCAGCCTGCTATGGATGATAGGAATTGTAGTTCAGGAATTGGTCTGTGATTGGTTAGAAAGGCTGAATTGGACGGGGACAAAGTCTACCAACATTTCAAGTATGCCACATGAAAATTCCCACAAAATCTTCAGTACCCTAACTTTTATATAAATGGTTGAGGGTGCTCTACCCTGAATGTGAGAATAAAGGTTTGCTGGTTCATTGCAAGTCAGGTAAAATAACACAGGCAGCCATGGAGTAGAAGGAATAATGTGGGCTTCTCTGGCTGAATTATTAATAAAAACATTGCTTTTTAAAAACCTGTCCTATTTACATACATAACCATTTTAAAAGGACAGCATTTTGTTGGTGACAAAGTCAAGCATTTATACCTTAAGCAATGTTTTATTTATAGTAGCAAGTGGAACTATATCCAGTCCATTCCTTTGTTCATGCTGTGAAGTGAGCAGAGAAGTGCATATGTTAGAATATTAGTTCATCTGACTACCTTACATCCTTTCGATAATCAAATGCTACTCAGAGAAGCTACTTAAATATTCTCTTTTCTCATTTTACCTGAATTTTCAAGCCACTTGAATATCGGGAGAAATTTCACTGAGGTTTATATCTGATATCTTTGGTCTCTTACCTGGTTAGCAGGCACATTTAGTTTGCCAGTGGCCATAGATGGAGTGCCAGGTGAGAGTAGATTGTTTGTAAGTTTCATGCTTGTACACTGGGAATCTATTTTATGTTATTTTCTGGACAGGATCAATAAGACAGTCTGTGCTCTGAGTAGTCCAATGCTCCTTAGCAGGAACAGGAAACCTTGAGGGGCCAAATAACCATGATTAACATTTTTGGGTGACAGAGAGCCACAAAATGGATGGCAGTATATCACACATGAGAATGAGAGTGGACTTTGGGAGGAAGTTTTTTTTCTTAAAACAAAAGAAAGAAAGAAACCCCCAAACCCGTGATAAACCTATTTTATGGCTTACACTTGGCCTATCAAATTTGGGCTGCAAAAATTAGATGAACCCTAGAAGGCAGCAGAAAGGTAAATGTCTGTATCTCTGCCACCATCCAGTGGTTATATGGATTTCTGGATCCCAAATTTTGTAGTCTTAGCTTATGTAATAGTTTTCATCTGTTCCTTACCTCAGAATGCAAGCACCTGTGCTATCACTTTTTCTGATCAAAGAAGTCTCTGAGGGCTGTGAAAACAAAATTTGAGGCCCCTATGGCTGCTTTAAAGAATGGGACTACTTTATGCCCTCTGGCCTCCTTCAGTGTCTAGTCCAGAGACATTAGACAGTTCAGAATATAGCTGTAAGACGAATAGCTAGGAGTGTACAACATTAGCTCTTATTTTCCATCTTCACTGGTCTTAATTCCTGTCTAGCTGCCTAAGGTGCTAATTTGGATCTTCACAAGCCTTCATTACTTGGGACCACAAGAATACATCTCCAAAGCTTGAGATAACTGATGTATTCTTTTAGAGGCTTTTCAGTAGGGCAGTTCATCATTGCTTCTTGACTTCTACTTGCTGGGGTATGGAGGATGTTGCCCATTAATAGATAGTATCTGGATAGAAAGAAAATCATATTTAGCTCATAGATTATTGACCCCTAAAAATTAATTTGTTAGAAGCAATTATTGAATCCCTTGGAGAGTGTAGTATAGCCAATTGAAGAGAATATTTGTAGCTCAGGGTTGAACTGTGGAGTCCTTGGTGCTCTCTGAGCCTTGTTGTTTTCTTGCAGACGTTTCATTGCCAGGCTAGGCAACATCTTCAGTGTGAAAAGGGAGTGGGACTTGCTCTCTGTCTATATACCATGGCTTGTCCTGCCTGTGTTGGTAGGGGTGTTGTACTCTCCTTGGTAGTACCTTGATTGGGTTGTTGTTTGCTGCTTGGTTGATTGACTGAGTTAATAGTTCCTTGATTAGGGTCTATTGTGTTGTTTGATTGCTCCTCTGGGGCTAATCTTGTTATTAATCTTTGCCTATCTGGGTGTTGATTGCTGGCAAGGAGGTGTTCTGGTCTACTGGCTTTTCTATTGTCTCTTATGAATGGTATGTAAATGTTATTTACCTCTTTGTGTCTGTTGATGGCTGCTTTGTCTGAGTGCCAAGCTTCCAGGAATTCTCTAGCATTTTTGGATTTGGCTTGGTTTAAGATGCTCACAGTTTCCCAGTTGAAAGTATGGTTAAGTCTGTCCATGTGTTATGAGATTAAGGAGTTTTCATCGTGTCTTCTGACTGCTAGTTGGTGTTCGTGAATGCGTTCTGCTAGTCTTCTGCCAGTCTGTCCTACATAGTGGCTGCTACAGTCCTTACATTGTACGTTGTAGATAACTCCTGTTTTTTCTTCTTGGGTTACTTACGATATTCTGAAGGGTTTTGGTTGGTTTATGTGCTATGGTGATACCATATGGTTGTAACTGTCTATTAGTAGTTTCTGAGATGTTTCTGATGTATGGCAGTGTAATCCTTTTCATAGCTTCTGTTGGTTTTGCTGTGGTGGGTTGAGCGGTCAGGCACTTTTTGATAAAGTTGCGTGGGTATCCATTTTGCTGGAAGATGCTATATAAGTGGTCTGTTTCCTTTTTCTGGTGTTCTGGGTTGCTGCAGTGCGTTTGTGCTCATCTGAATAGTGTTCTTACACAGCTCCTCTTTTGGGAGGTTGGGTTATTGCTTTGGTAGTGGAGCACTTGGTTAGTGTGGGTAGATTTCCGGTAGAGTTGTGTTTACAGAATTTTTGAAGATGTTGTTGATGGTTCCATGTGTTTCCTCTAGTTGCAATGTCTAGAAAAGATAGCACTCCCATGCATACAACCCAAAGTATGGATCCGGTATGTAGATGACAACTTCGTTATAATAAAAAAGGAACAACTAGAGGAAACACATGGAACCACCAACAACATCTTCAAAGGAATAAAATTCACAAGGGGAGAAGAAAACAACAACACACTACCCTTCTTGGACATCCTCATCAGTAGAGGAAATGATGGCATTCTGGAAACACAAGTCTACCGGAAACACAAGTCTACCGGAAAAAGAAATCTGGAACAACTTTCTGTAGTTTGGTGGTCCAGATTTGGCAGAGTAAGTGAGTGAAATGTAATGATGGATTAATTTGGCTTTTGGTTGTGGACAAGATCAAAATAATGTTAGGTTCTCCTATTCTAAAAAGTTATTTATTTGAAAAGTTTGCATGATAAAATATGTGTAAAGATGGTTAGGAATTATCCATCTCAAAACTAAACCATTAGGAAAGTGGTCACATTTCTGAACTTTCATTATTCTTCAATCATTAACTATTTTTGTTCCAGTCTAGGAACCTCAAACAAAAATTGTCCCAAGTGCTGCATTAGTCTGAGGGCTGCAACAGTGAAGTCTTTTCATACAATGATATCAAAGTCACTAGTAAGCCAAACATGAAGAAAATGAAAAGCATCAGAGTATGCCATCACATCTAAATCTATTAAATAAAAAACCCTTAACCCTGCCTTATATTAGCTACATATCGTATGTATGAAATCCAGATCTGAACCAGATGGAGATTTTCCACAGTCATTTAAATTTCCACATTGACTAAATGCTTAAACTGAGAAATAGTAACTTTAAATGTACCAAATAATGTGTACTTTCTGACTGGATGAATGAGCAAATATGAGATTGGAGAAGTTAGGAAACTGTCCTAAACACAAATGAATTTTGTTACACCTTACTGACCTTCCAGTTTGATTTTTCATCAGTCTGTTTTTCATCAGCAGTTTTAAGGAAGGTGTAACCCATTTCCAAACAGTGCTTTTTGCACACACTAACATCCACAGAAGTATTTTTTACCTATTTTCCCTGAAAAATAAATAGGATCCATGGAGAACTTAAAGGAAGAAGGAATAAACTGCATTCCAAAGAAGAAATGTATCTGCAGGCAATCCTCACTTCTGAACCACTGTGCTGAAGCCTTGCTGGAAAGTGAAACATCCACAAAAAATGTGATCTTCACCTCAGTATTGAACTCCCCAAGCCTGGATAACTCTAAATAAAAGTGTGCACAATAAACCCAGGCTATCATTATCCCAAGTAATTTGTGCTTTTAAGAGCAAGAAAGGGGAAGACTAGTTGAATGACCACTAATAAATGGGAAAAAAACTAAGTTTGTGTGTGAAAGAGAAAAAACATGCACAAGATATAGCCTTCTGTTTTCTCCTTTTGCAAACAATATTTAATAAACAGCATGTATAAAATGAGAACCGGTTTGGTGTAGTGGTTTAAGGCACCAGGCTAGAAATTGGAAGATTGTGAATTCTAGTTCCACCAGGCATGAAGCCAGCTGGGATGGCTTCAGAGAGGGCAGAGGAACAATTGAACAATGCTTACCTTCGATTAGAAGCTGGCATGATAAAAGTTGAGGCTTCCCTGAACCTCTGGCTAAAACTTAAGCATTTCCCTCAAGGTATTGTCAAAGGCTTTCATGGCCGGAGTTTGATGGCTGTTGTGGGTCTTCCGGGCTGTGTGGCCGTGTTCTGGAAGTTGTGGTTCCTAACGTTTCGCCAGCATCTGTGGCCAGCATCTTCAGAGTGGCTGATGAGCGTGATTAGCATGTTCATTGTGAGAAGTATTCCCATGTCCTGGTGGTTGGACTGAGTTCGTTGACCTTTTTTCAGGCTGTGTTTTTCAGGAATTTCTCTTAGTCATCAGCTACTCGTTAACATTTCAACACAAGAAAAAAACCCACCTAATCTCCTATAATTTAGCTCTATAAATAGAAAACAAACAAAACTCTACCTGGGCACAGAGATTTCGCTTCTGTCTGTGCTCCTGCCCTCTGAAGATGCTGGCCACAGATGCTGGCGAAACGTTAGGAACCACAACTTCCAGAACACGGCCACACAGCCTGGAAGACCCACAACAGCCATTTCCCTCAAGGTTTAGCGCCACTCATTTTCCAAGATTACTTTCAATCCTCCTGGTTAAAGGATATTGAAATTAGTGTTGCAAACCTAGGATTTCTACGGATGCAATTCTTAGGATGGATTACGAACAGGCAAAATTGGTCTTGAAGCAAAGGATAAAGGACATAGAACGACAAACAGACTTAGAGAAGGCCCCTTATTTCCTAGCTTCAGAGTATAATAAATATATAGTTAATACCGCTAAGTATCTTACACAACTCGAAATTCCTAGCCATCGGAAAGCTTTTTCCCTAGCTCGAAGCCACACACTCCCTTCTGCAGTCTTGGATGGCAGATACAAAAAAATCCCTTTAGCTGCAAGGTGTTGTGCTTGTAAAATAGGAGAGATAGAAACTACAGACCATGTGCTCCTTCGCTGCCCTTTTTATAAAGAGCTTAGGAATAAATTAATAATACCTCTGACCAATAAATATCCTAGGCAGCAAGATATAGTATCTATGCAAATGCTACTTATAGATGAATATCCAACTGTTACGGCACAAGTAGCCAGATTCTGTGCAGCTGCCATGAAGATACGCCAGACTATGATTTGAAAATGTAATATGGTATTCCTTGTAATAATTTTAAGTGGTATATTTATTTATTTATTATTTTATTTATTTATTTAATTTATATAACCACCCATCTCCCCCAACGGGGAACTCTGGGCGGTTTACAATAAAAATAATTAGATAAAAACATGAAATATAAAATATATAAACCAACAATTTATACAATTAATATAATAAATAGATATAAAAATCCAAGTGGGAGATACTGTGGCTTGAATCATGTCAACTGGATTTCTATTTTCTCAGTAGAAACGTTTCGCTCCTTATCCAAGGAGCTTCTTCAGTCTGAGTAAAGTTAGTAAGGGAATCCTTAAATATGTTTCTAGGTGGCTCTGTGACCTTGCACCTGGGGCTAGGTCATGGTTATTTTGAGATGTTATCTCAAAACATATTTAAGGATTCCCTTACTAACTTTACTCAGACTGAAGAAGCTCCTTGGATAAGGAGCGAAACGTTTCTACTGAGAAAATAGAAATCCAGTTGACATGATTCAAGCCACAGACTGTTCCACCTGGATGACTGAGAACCTTCATCGACATATTGCCATACATTTTGGGGAAGTAACCCTGACGTTGGTAAGGAAATTCGAGAAGACAGCAAGAAAGGTGGCAGACTATAGAAACCACCTACGTTTCAACCTCAGATGCAGACAACAGAGACTCATCCCGACAAGCCTACACCTGCAATCCATGGTGAAGGGTCACAGACCAGACCAGATCCTGCAGAAGGCACAAAGACATCTTCTAAATGAAAGAATAAGGCAAGTCCACTTCACCATTGATGCCCTGCAATACAATTTTGAAAACCTTCACCAGGAACTCACAGCCACCCTTCCTGACCCAGTCCTGGATAGAGTTATTCAGCTTGGCAATAAAGTACAGCTGGCCCAGCATCACAAGACAAAGGAGAGGCAAACTAAGAAATTTGACATTCTTCTTTCTCGCAGCAAGCAGAAACAAGGAACTGGAGAAACCGCTGGGAGGAACAACAACAACAGGACCACAGAGGACAAAAAGAACATGTGGGTGAAAAATCTTTCAGACAGAGAACTCACCCAACCAGAGAGAGATGTCCTAGCCAAAGGTCTTAATTTTGCCATCACTCCCAAGCAAGTTCCGGTGGTGGAGCTCATTACAGCCACAGAATCTGCCATCCACAACAACCACCTACCTTTTGAGGAAGCGGAACAACTCCGGCTTAAAATATCTGCAGCTCTGTCTAGTGCTCAACCTCCTCCCCCCAACCTTACCGTCCAAGAGAGGAGAGCCCTGACAACCCTCAGCAAAGATGAAACCATCACCATTTTACCTGCTGACAAAGGAAGATGTACAGTGGTTCTAAACACTGCAGACTACCACAATAAAATTACCTCACTTTTGGAGGATCACCATACATGTGAAAAACTGAAAAGAGACCCCACCAGCAATTACAAGAAAAAGGTAATAGACAGTTTGAAACAATTGTAACATGATGGCTTCATCGATAGGATTACCTACCACCGTCTGTATCCTGGAGAAGCCATCCCTTGCATCTACGGACTTCCTAAGATCCACAAGGAAGGAACACCCCTCCGACCCATAGTCAGCAGCATTAATTTGGTAACATATAACATTGCCAAACACCCCTCTACCATACTAGCACCTCTAGTTGGACACGCTGAACACCACATCCAAAATTCGGAAGAATTTGTTTCCAAAGCAAAGATCCTGAAACTGGATACAGATGAAACTATGGTCTCCTTCGATGTGTCCTCCCTTTTCACCAGCATCCCCACCACTCATGCTCTATCCGCTGTCAGGAAGAGACTAGAAGAGGACAGCACCCTTGAAAGGAGAAACCATCTCAACCCAAACCAGATCTGCCATCTTCTGGACCTGTGTCTTAACACCACTTATTTCTCATACAGGGGTGACTTTTACAGACAAAAACACGGCTGTGCCATGGGTTCTCCTGTGTCTCCCATTGTGGCCAATTTATACATGGAAGAAGTGGAGAAGAAAGCACTCAACACTTTCCAGGGAATGGTGCCCACCCACTGGTTTAGGTATGTGGATGACACCTGGGTCAAAATCAAGGCCCAGGAAGTACAGGCCTTCACGGACCATATAAACACTATATATGCCAACATTAGGTTCACCAGAGAAGACACCAAGGACAACAGACTGGCATTCCTAGACAGTGAAGTCTTCATTGGGACCGGTGGCAAGCTAGAAATAGGGATCTACAGGAAACCCACACACACAGATCATGTTTGACTCCCACCATCCACTGCAGCACAAACTAGGAGTCATCAGGACATTATCACACAGAGCAGAAACCATCCCCACCTCCATGGATTCCAAAAAGAATGAAAATCAGCACCTGAGAACAGCTCTGAAGGCCTGTGGATATCCAAATTGGGCCTTCACTAAATCTAAGTCTACCAGACCTAAAACAGCTACAGATAGGGCTGAGACTCAGAGTAAACGGAAGAACCTGGTCATTCCTTACATGGCTGGCGTGTCTGAAAAGATAAAACGGATATTTGGCAAACACCACATACCTGTATATTTCAAACTCACCAACACACTGAGACAGAGGCTTGTACACCCCAAAGATCAAACTCCAAAACACAAGGAAAGCAATGTAGTGTATGCAATCCAGTGCAGTGAGGAGTGCTCTGAACTCTACATTGGAGAAACCAAACAACCTTTGTACAGGAGGATGGCCCAACACAGGAGAAGTAACACCACAGGACCAGAGTCAGCAGTTTATCTTCATCTAAAGGAAAAAGGACACTCATTTGAGGACATTAATGTTCACATTTTAGACAGAGAAGATAGGTGGTTTGAGAGAGGGGTCAAGGAATCCATTTATGCCAACTTGGAAAATCCTTCCTTGAATAGAGGTGGGGGCTCAGGCACAATCTTTCCCCCATCTTCCTCCCTGCTTTGTCTTCTGTGCCTAGGAAGATTAAGATCGTTTCGCAAGCTCAACAGCAGCATGGTAATCTTAACGATCCTCCTTTAGATGATAAAGGGTCTTAGAAATAACATCTCAAAATAACCATGACCTAGCCCCAGGTGCAAGGTCACAGAGCCACCTAGAAACATATTTAAGGATTCCCTTACTAACTTTACTCAGACTGAAGAAGCTCCTTGGATAAGGAGCAAAACGTTTCTACTGAGAAAATAGAAATCCAGTTGACATGATTCAAGCCACAGACTGTTCCACCTGGATGACTGAGAACCTTCATCGACAAGTGGGAGATAGTATTAATAAAATAAGGGCATTATAGAATTACGGGATTAACCACCCCCATGAGGAACTATCGTTTCCTCCCTCCCATGCCAGGCGGCAGAACCAGGTCTTCAGTTCTTTCCTAAAGGTCAGGAGGGAGGGTATCTGTCTCAACTCTGGGGGCAAGATGTTCCATAGTGTGGGTGCCACCACAGAGAAGGCCCGCCTCCTAGCCCCCATCAGATGACATTCTTTAATTGATGGCGCTCGTAGCAGGCCCTCTCTGAACGATCGGGTGGGGCGGGTCGATAATATGGGGATAAGACGGTCCCTCAGGTATTCTGGTCCCATGCCATGTAGGGCTTTAAAGGTGATAACCAACACCTTGAATTGTACCCGGAAGCAAACCGGCACCCAATGCAGCTCGCGGAGCAAAGGTGTTATATGTGCGGATCTTGGTGCACCTAAAATCGCCCAGTATATATATTATATATTATATATTATATATTATTTTTGTATCACTCATTTTAATATTTGTATTTTATATTTTTATAATTATGTACAACTGAGAGAATATTAGTCATGATAATGTAAATGAATAAGACTGTTTTTAAATTTGATAAGGGGCTCATTTACATTGTGATCTAAATGCATTTTAATATTTAATTGGGACTTGTTAAATTAGATTTAAAACTATTTCAAATCAGAGGGTTTATATTTTAAAGCCCAATATGTTTACCTTGTAGAATTCCAACTTGTACTGGTCAGTGACTGTAATAAATTGAAATTGAATTGAAGCCAGCTGGGTGACTCTGGGCTAGTCACTCTCTCTCAGTCCTGGGAAGCAGGCAATGGCAAACCACTTCTGAAAATCTTGCCAATAAAATTTCAGGGAGGCAGTCTCCAGGAGCCAAGAATGACTTGGAGGCATAAATATATCTATATAAACTAGACAAAACTGGCTAGACAACACTCCTGCTATTACTGCCTCAATATTACTGTAGGCTCATGGGCTGAGAATTAGAGACCCCTGATTTAGTGTGATATTAGGTAAAGATAAAGGTTTCCCCTGCACAGTCGTGTCCGACTCTAGGGAGCAGTGCTCACTTCCGCTTCTTAGCCGAAGAGCCAGCGCTGTCCGAAGACGCTTTCGCGGTCATGTGGCCGGCATGGCACACACGGAACGCTGTTACCTTCCCACCAAAGTGGTACCTATTTATCTACTTGCATTTGCACCTTTCAAATTGCTAGGTTGGCAAGAGCTGGGGCGAGTGCGGGAGCTCACTCCATCATGCGGTGCTCGGGTCTCGAACCACCGACCTTCTGATCGACAAGCCTTGTGTCTTAACCACTGAGCCATCACGCCCCTTAGTGTGATATTATGCTGGATAATTCAGAAGGCTAACACTCTCTTTTGTAACACTTTTGTTGTTCCTAATAAAAGCATTCATCTATTCACAGTTCTGAATTTTTCCTCCCATTAACCAACATTTTATTTATTTTTATTTATTATTTCAATTTATTCCCCGCCCATCTCCCTTGCAAGGGACTCTGGGCGGGTTACAACAATTGAAAGTTTAAAAAATACAAAAACAATATCTAAAATACATCCAATAATAATAATAAATTACATAAAATCCAAGAAGGGGGGACTGTAGGATGAATCATATTACTACAGGGCCAGCCAACCCCAGGAGGCACTGCCGCCTCTGTCGTCCCAGGCCCGGCGGCAGAGCCAGGTCTTAAGGGCCTTCCGAAAGGCCAGGAGTGAAGGGGCCAGTCTCACCTCCGGGGGCAAGATATTCCATAAGGCGGGCGCTATCGCAGAGAAGGCACGCCTCCTGGACCCCGCTAGATGGAATTCTCTTGTTGAGGGGGTCCGAAGCATGCCCTCTCTGCATGCACGGGTGGGGCGGGCCGACGTTATCGGGACGAGACGGTCCCTCAGGTACCCTGGGCCTATGCCATGTAGGGCTTTAAAGGTAATCACCAACACCTTGAATTGGACCCGGAAGCAAACTGGTAGCCAATGCAGCTCGCGTAGCAGAGGTGTAACATGTGCCGATCTCATGGCACCCATAACTGCTCGCGCCGCGGCATTCTGCACCAGCTGAAGCTTCCGGATACTCTTCAGGGGTAGCCCCATGTAGAGCGCATTACAGTAATCTATATGGCTAAGCTACCAGGATTGTTTAAAACCTTTAAAAAACAGTATTTTGGAATGCACAGAAGTGCATGCAAAGGACTTTGTTCTGAACTGTTTAGGCAGCCAAATCTTTTTCAAGACTTGCGTGGCTGTTTTGGAAGCTGCCCCAGGCTGGGAAAAATAGAAACAAAGTGTGTATGTGCTGAAAACACATGAGAAGATGGCTGGAAGTAGTTTCTGAAATAGCTGCACGAGTCTGAAATAAAACAGGACAACTTTAATGATTGAAGAAGAGATGCTTCATATATGCTTCTGCACATTCTGACCTATTTATTTCAAAGGATGTACATAACCATAATTGTCCTTTGTCTTTTTTTTAGTGATCCAGTATCTTTATAAACTTCCATTTGTAAAGGAAAAATTAAATATTCTATATGAAGCAAGATTTATTAACCGAGTGCTTTCTCTTGTTACGTTTGTTGTTTATTCGTTCAGTCGCTTCCGACTCTTCGTGACTTCATGGACCAGCCCATGCCAGAGCTTCCTGTCGGCCGTCACCATCCACAGCTCCCCCATGGTTGACTCTGTCACCTCCAGAATGTCATCCATCCATCTTGCCCTTGCTTGGCCCCTCTTCCTTTTGCCTTCCACTTTCCCTAGCATCAGCATCTTCTCCAGGGTATCCTGTCTTCTCATTATGTGGCCAAAGTACTTCAGTTTTGCCTTTAATATCATTCCCTCAAGTGAGCAGTCTTGTTAAGAGTCTTGTTAAGTAGACTGATTTAAATGTAGATACTTACGTTATATTGATGGCTGAAAGCGAGGAGGAGTTGAGGAGCCTTATGACGAAGGTGAAAGAAGAAAGTGCAAAAGCTGGGTTGCAGTTAAACCTCAAAAAAACCAAGATTATGGCAACCAGCTTGATTGCTAACTGGGAAATAGAGGGAGAAAAAGTGGAGGCAGTGACAGACTTTGTATTTCTAGGTGCAAAGATTACTGCAGATGCTGACTGTAGCCAGGGAATCAGAAGACGTCTACTTCTTGGGAGGAGAGCAATGGCAAATCTTGATAAAATAGTTAAGAGCAGAGACATCACACTGACAACAAAGGTCTGCATAGTTAAAGCAGTGGTATTCCCCGTAGTAACCTATGGCTGTGAGAGCTGGACCATAAGAAAGGCTGAGTGAAGGAAGATAGATGCTTTTGAACTGTGGTGTTGGAGGAAAATTCTGAGAGTGCCTTGGACTGCAAGAAGATCAAACCAGTCCATACTCCAGGAAATAAAGCCAGACTGCTCACTTGAGGGAATGATATTAAAGGCAAAACTGAAGTCCTTTGGCCACATAATGAGAAGACAGGATACCCTGGAGAAGAAGCTGATGCTAGGGAAAGTGGAAGGCAAAAGGAAGAGGGGCCTACCAAGGGCAAGATGGATGGATGATATTCTGGAGGTGACAGACTCAACCATGGGGGAGCTGTGGATGGTGACGGCCGACAGGAAGCTCTGGCGTGGGCTGGTCCATGAAGTCACGAAGAGTCGGAAGCGGCTGAACGAATAAACAACAAAAACAACATATAACGTAAGTTTTGTTGTTTATTCGTTCAGCCGCTTCCGACTCTTCGTGACTTCATGGACCAGCCCACGCCAGAGCTTCCTGTCGGCCGTCACCATCCCCAGCTCCCCCATGGTCGAGTCCGTCACCTCCAGAAATGTTATATAACATGACATAAATAAATACATAAGACCAGTTTTGATACACTAATATGGTAAGCTTTTGCTGTTTTTCTCTTTGCATACAAAATAACAAAAAAATATTGAAACAGAAAAAAAATGGAAAGCCCATTTCTCTTGTAAATGGAGATAGATAATTGAACTATGTAATGAATAATGACAAGGTTTTTTTGAAGGTGTGGGTAAAACTTACTGTTCCAGGAACAGAACATTTTGAAAACTCAGGAGTGTTCCATTCCATTTCTGGACGATGTCAGTTATGGACTTTCTGGGGGCAATCTGGCAGTTTTCCAGAAGTTAATCCTCTGAACTGGAAGTGGTTTATGTGATCCAGAAAGTTCTGCACATCCCTCCTATTTGATCTTAAAACAATTTCATTGAATTGGCTAATATGGGTAGCACAACTTGTTACTTGAATGTGAAAGTAGAAATGAACTAAACAAGTTCATATTAAAACTAAATATGTGAACAAAATTCACCCACTGTACATCTCTTGATACATCTTGTGATCTGCTGGAGAGCAACAATGTAAAAGTGCTATTGTTCTTTCCACACTTATGCATTTCCTGAATGCATCTGGTTGGCTGCTGTGTGACATAGCATGTTGTTTTATTTATTTGTTTGTTTGTTTTATTTATTTTCTATCCCACCTTTATTATTTTTATAAAAAACTCAAGGCGGCAAACATACTTAATACTCCTTCCTCCTCCTATTTTCCCCACAACAACAGCCCTGTCTGTTGAGTTGGGCTGAGAGGGAGTGACTGGCCCAAGGTCACCCAGCCGGCTTTCATGCCCAAGGCGGGACTAGAACTCACAGACTCCTGGTTTCTAGCCCGTTGCCTTAACCACTAGACCAAACTTGTCTCTGAACTACATAGGCCCTTGGTCTGATGCAGCAGGTCCTTTCTCCTATTCATGCCTTGTTGAATTATCAGTAACTCTCCTCCTAGTGTTGCCCTTAGGGTGGATTTCCATTTCTCCATCTTTCAAATGCAGTGGAATTGCAGTATTTTCCAACCACTCTGGATGACGCTAGATTAAGGTGCTGTGTGGTTGTGGTCTGTATTAATTCCACATAAAGCTCTTGCAAGCATTTCAAAGTACTTCTAATTTGAGAAAGCATGTATCAAGGATTCTGTTTTTAACCCACCAAGTTGGGTTACATGCTGTATTAGTGATTTTGCTTTCTGCCCAGGATTTTAAAAACAAAATGGTTGCCATAAACAGGCAATTCTATTAGCTTGCTGACTCATAAATTGTACCAGTTCCTTAATCTTAACCTTTATTATGGCCTTCGAGCCAGAAAACACACATACATCAAATATGTATATCAGATAGATAGATAGATAGATAGATAGATAGATAGATAGATAGATACTGTAGATAGATAGATGATAGATAGATAGATAGATAGATAGATAGATAGATAGATAGATAGATAGATAGATGATAGATAGATAGATTACATTATATTCTGCTTCCCTGCATCTTATAGCTATTACCTCAAAATGTGCATTGGGTTTATTAGTAATATACTGGGGAGTGGAAACTATTTGGGGTGAGTTTTTCATTACAGTATTGTCTCATGTAGAAAAGCTGTAATTGATAAAATATTTATTTTCTGAAACAGCAGCTATTTATTAAGTATTTCAATTCTCCATTATATATTTTTTCCAGCTTAGATCTAGCACTAATTGCTCCTTAATTGTCCTGATCACTGATACACTGGTATGTGTTTATCATTCCACCTTATTGTACAATTGTTATTCAGAGGTAAGCCTCACTGATTTCATTGGGACTTATTCCCATGTAAATGTTTATAAGATTATAGCCTTAATGTCTCAATAAAAGGTGTTTGCCATGTATCGAGTTCTTTGAATTATTAATTAGTTTCCCATTAATTTCCACTGAAGATAAAGCAGGTTTTGAATAGATGTGTCTGGAGGTTCTGAGTTAATGTTTCATCTAAGTTTCTAGCTGTACCAGCAACCTGAGAGTGAAAAAAGATTTAAAACAAATCATGCCTCAAATGGAACCAGCATTATAGTATTTGGTATATATCCTGCAAGATACATTTACTTCCTCTGTTACCTGCATTTTGTTTTGTAAAATATACATTTAACTAAAACAGTTCACACTGGTTTCATCTATAATTGAAAATATATGTACTGGGGGACCATGCTGTAACAAAGAGTGTTCATCAGCAATTTGCTTAAAGTGTGTGAAATTGGCACTTTTTAGCTTTTTAGTTGTGCATTTTTAGCTGATTTCATTTGTTGTTAATCTCCTTTCAATGGCCTCTTTGACAGACAGCAAAGTAGTAGTAGTTTTTCAATGATGCAATCCCATGAGGGTGTTGACTGAATGTGAATGATGCTATCCAATTATCAGTGTATTTCTATCTGATTGGTATTTAATCAGGCAGTAGGTGCTACTTGCATGAGAAAAATTCCAGAGATACAATTTGCCCTTGATTGGAACATGCCACAAGGAAATTTTACGTTCACAACTAAGGTTATGTGTGAAGAACTCACAATCAATTGTGTTGTATCATCTGGTCTAAAATCAGCTCTGTATCATATCACGGATCTTGCAAATAAATTAGGACAAGTTTCGTTTGCTTTAAAATTATGCAGACACTCTCAGAGACAAAATGGGATTTACACACTCTCACAAGAGTATCTACAGGAACTCTAACTCTTTAACATGCCATATAAGGCCCGCGGGGCTCCCACCTAAGGCCCACGGGGCTCCCGCCCGCAAACCCTGCCCCTTCCATGCGATTGGCTCCCGCCCGCAAACCCCACCCCCCAGTGCTTGTGATTGGCTCCCGCCCGCAAACTCCAGCCCCCGGTCTGTGGAAATCCCAGAAACCCTGCCCCCCCCACCCCGGTCCCCGGTTATAAATATCCAAATAGCCCTTGGAAGAAAAAAGGTTCCCCACCCCTGCCTTAGTTGGTGACTACCTCCTGGGAGGTAATGTGTGGTTGGATGTATTCAGTGGTAAATTAATGCTTGAGAGTGGGGTGATTCTGTCTGCCCTGAAGTAGGCAATGGTGTGCTACCCCAGAAAAATATTACTGGACCCAACGGTTCTGAACAACTTTTGCCCAGACTCCAACTTTTCCTTTTTAGAAGGTGGTCAGACTACAGCTCAGAAGACCCTGGAAGAAATGGATTATCTGGACTTGTTGCAATTGGGTTTCAAGTCTCACCTGTCCCTGCAAGCCTTTAGACATTTGTCCCCCAAACTCTGGGATAGGTTGGTAGTATGCCCATTTGAAGTGTTTTGTTGATTTTGATTGTGATGTTTCCCCTTATTACATGGTGATCTTTTGCTTTTTGCTTGTTTGCTTTTAGATATTGGACTGTTTTTAATTATACATCACTCAGAGTTAGCTTTGGTTTAGGGCAGCCTTTTAAATCTAAATAAACAAAGGTCAGCTTTTTTGGGCAACCCTGTTTTTTCAGGACAGGAGGAAAGCCATTAACCCAACCCAGCCACGAGGCCCAACCTTCCCCCCCCCTGTCATTTTTATCCCTTTATGACTCTCTTGTGTTAGTCTTGTAAGCCAGTTTAAAAAGTTATAGTGCTAAGATCCCAACCAAGCTGGTACTGTGGGAATCCCCACTTTGTAACCCTCTACAGCAGAGCTTTCCAAACTTTTCATGTTGGTGACACACATTTTAGACATGCATCATTTCATGACACACTCTTACAGCAGGGCACAAGGCAGGCACTAGGACCTGCGCAGAATCACAGCAGGTTTGGAGGCAGCAAGGCACAAGGCAGGCACTAGGACCTGCGTGGAATCCTGGCAGGGTTCGGAGGCAGCAGCAGCCGTGACACACCGAGACACTGCAGCCGACACACTAATGTGTCGCAACACACAGTTTGGAAAGCTCTGCTGTACAGTGTAAAGAAGGTATGTCTTCTATGAGAGATGTAGGCAGACTGGGATTCACGCTGTCTTTTAGACTATAGTACCTATTATTTTTGAATCAATGGCCAGATATTATTGGAGTTGCAGTCCAAATGCTTGGAGATCCTAGGTTGTCTAATTCTGTCATATAATCTTACTTGCTAAATTTACCATGCCAGTATACTGCTCTTGGTGAACTCAAGGAATAGGCACCCAGATAAAAGATAACAGTAAAGCAATTTTCCAGAGAGAAACTAATTCATCTTACATGAACCTATGAATTCATAAAGAAATGTATACTGACACTGCTCCTCTCCTTATGCCATATTTGTTCTGGAAAGAAATATATGGCATAGATTTCCAAGACTGTCACTGCACCAACTGTTTATAAGGCACAAAAGGCACTTGAGGAATAAACTTTTCTCTGGCTCTATTCAGTGACTTTAACAAGAGCTTTGTTCTGTCTTCTGACTGTAATAAACAGGTTGCCCCTTTTTCCTCTTGGGTTCTTTTTATCTACCATTTCAAAGTGAGATTTGTACTTTTCATGTGTCAGATTACTCCTTGCACACACAAGCTAAACTAGTAAATAGAAGAAACAATATTGTAGGGATCTAATTGCCGACACCAAAGACTTTCTTTGGGTTGATGTACAAGCTAAGGCTTTATAGGCATTATATATAAGGTAGTTTCAGACTTATGGATTCCAGCTTGGGGGGACGGGGGGAACACACACCAGTAGAAGGGATAAGGTAATGATACCTCCACCTTCACCACCACCAATTATGACACTGAAATTGGATTCATAAAATGTTGCCTCGTGGTACTGCCTCAAAGCAGGGATGCCTGACAATATTATAGAATTGATGGCACATTTAGACAGAGTCCCTGGATCTTCCCAATTTGGTAGTTTGAATGTTAGGAGTTGACATCTTCAACTACAAGTCCCAATGAGTCCAAATTCCTGTCAGTCCAAACCCAACGAGAAGCAACCTGCAGAGAGTGAGTCAGGGCCAAGGGGGAAGGAGTGGTCTGCTATTCCATTCCAAAAGCCAATCCAACCTAGAAATGGAGAGAAGAGCACTGCATTGTGTTCCAATAAGCCATGGATCTTTTCTCCATGAAAAGACTTAAGTTCTATCTATAGTACCATGTGTTCCTCAAAAACATTGTTCAGTACAATACACTGGAAAAGTATTTATCAAGAAAAAAGGAAAGTAAACACCACTAATAAGCTCCCCAAAAGGAACATACATCCATCCATCCATCCATCCATCCATCCATCCATCCATCCATCCATCCATCTATCCTCTATCCTCTATCCTCTCTATCCTCTATCCTCTATCCTCTATCCTCTATCCTCTATCCTCTATCATTTCTCTATCTCTCTATCTCTCTATCATCTATCAGCATCTCTCTCTCATCTACCTACCTACCTACCTACCACAGAAGGTAAATACAAGATGATGAAAACTGGATCTTCCATAATTTTTCCCAAATAACAAAACATTTTGTTACACATTACAAAGTAAAAGACTTGCCTGGGACAACCTTGGGCTAAATGTGGCTTTCAGAAGGCACTTTCTGGGCATCTGAACACAGACCTTCCATTCTAGGAAGCAACTGCATAATCACACAGCAGACAGAAGATTTCTAGCTCATGATGTCCTCTCTGTTGCTTGAATCATGTCAACTGGATTTCTATTTTCTCAGTAGAAACATTTCACTCCTTATCCAAGGAGCTTCTTCAGTCTGAGTAAAGTTAGTAAGGGAATCCTTAAATATGTTTCTAGGGTGGCTGTGTGACCTTGCACCTGGGGCTAGGTCATGGTTATTTTGAGATGTTTATTTCTAAGTCCCATTATCATCTAAAGGAGGATCGTTAAGATTACCCTGCTGCTGTTGAGCTTGCGAAATGGTCTTAATCTTCCTAGACACAGAAGACAAAGCAGGAAGGAAGATAGGGGAAAGGTTGTGCCTGAGGCCCCCACCTCTATTCAAGGAAGGATTTTCCAAGTTGGCATAAATGGATTCCTTGACCCCTCTCTCAAACCACCTATCTTCTCTGTCTAAAATGCGAACATTAATGTCTTCAAATGAGTGTCCTTTTTCCTTTAGATGAAGATAAACTGCTGACTCTGGTCCTGTGGTGTTACTTCTCCTGTGTTGGGCCATCCTCCTGTACAAAGGTTGTTTGGTTTCTCCAATGTAGAGTTCAGAGCACTCCTCACTGCACTGGATTGCATACACTACATTGCTTTCCTTGTGTTTTGGAGTTTGGACCCCAAAGATCAAACTCCAAAACACAAGGAAAGCAATGTAGTGTATGCAAAAAGTAAGGGTCAACAATATCGCAGAAAGAGCAACCAGTGTATTTTTAACCCAGTGTTTCTGAAAGGTGCAAGACAGGTACCAGAATAACACATGAAACAGTGGAGTGCGGGGTTCTTGGTAAGTGCCTAGTAAGGTCCCAAGACTAATACAAGTGGGCAGTATTATGAGTTGATGTCATGTCATAAATGATATATCACCAATATTTCCTTGATGGGCTCATTTACATCTGCAATGCCAAGAATGGCTTCTGAGTGGAAATCTGGTTCTTCTGATGTCCTCAATGGAAACAACAGTTTCTACAAACATGCATGGGGCAAAGATTAGCATCTTTCATTGTCTGAATTAGTTGTGTTTTTACTTATAATTCTTTTATTTCTGTTGCTGGAGATGAGATTGATTCCAATCAAAGAGATTGATTATGACTCAGACTTAAGGTCTGTGTGAAACCTATTCTTGCATAACTATACTGTGAGTCAGCCCAGATTTTGTTCTTTAGCTGTTTATTGTTCCACCAGCATATACTGTAGAGTGTATCAAAGTAATGCCAACATATACCTACTACTCTATTGTAACTTACTCTTTCCTGGGAAAGGGACAGCAGTGTGTCATTCCCATTCTGTTAACCAGAGAATCAGTTAAGTTGAATTTTAATAAAAAATTAGCAAAATAAAGAATATCATGCCCTTTAAACAGTCAAAGTGTATATAATCGCAGGTTATACCATAATGTTAAGCTCCGCTGCATTCGGATAAAGAATGATAACAACACAAGCAAGATAATGCTGGATCAAACTGAAGTCCTTCTTAGGACTCTGTAGCCATCATTCACGTTCCCCTGGGAAGCTCAGAAGCAGGCTGAGATAATAATAGCCCGCCTTTGTCTCCAAGCATCCAATTATAGGAAGGACTTTTCCCAGAATGTGGAAGATGCATTTCTATCTTTCACAGTAATTGTTATCAGTGGACTTTTCTACCATGAAGTTAGGTGATTTTTAAAGTTGTTTCTGTCAATGTTTATTAGAAGGTCATGTGGCAATTTCTTAGCTAATTATTGGTTTTAAAGTAAAGACATACGGAGATATCAAATTCAGTTTAGGAGCCCAGACTGCAGTTCCAGAAAGAGCCTAGTGCAGCCCAGGTTGCTTCAGAGATAGTTCAGTTTTGCTGTGCAGCTCCAGAACAAAGCTACATCTTCCTATACTTAACGTGGGGAAAACATAAATATTTTTCTTTTCATCAGAATGAGATAAATTTACTGGTATGCCAAAGCATTATGAGGAACGGACATATGCCAACTTTCACAGAAATTAGTGCAGAGATTTTCAAGCAGTGATTTAAAACCATTTGTTTTTAAAGTGATTTTTGCTTTGTTTTTATGGGATAGACTATAATTCAGTTTGCAACAGCAGCCATTCCTGTTATAGAGAACTCTAGTGCCATCTTCTTGTTTGTGGAGTCAGTCCAAAGGGAGGGGACTTTGATAAGGAATATAAGGCATCCTTTTTGAATGAGGTAGAGTTAATTTTGAAAGATTGCTTCAGAAATGTAAGAAGTTAACTCACAATTTCAATAAAAGAAATCAGTTTCCAGGTGAGGTTGGTCAGTTGATGTAGCTCAAGAAAGATAATCACATATCCATTCCAGATGAAGGAGCAGTAACAACAAGGCAGTTTTATCTCATGAAGCATAATTAAAATTAAGGAGCCCACAATCTTTTCATACATATCCATACAGGCTGGCTAATAATGGTCTTATGGCAAGTATCATTCTTATTTGAGAGTTGGCGTATAAGTTACAAAAAACATAAGCCTGCCTGATTTCCTCCCTCCCTCCCTCCCTAGAATATCCTATGGGAAGTAGTTATAAAGTAGCTATTTACTATGCAATGTCTTCCTTGAATGTGCTTTTTTTTAAAAAAAAGAAAAACAGAATCCCCCTAAACTGATAAAGTGTTGATGGTTTTATATATTATATATTTTATATATTATATAATTTTAACTGAACTGTGTTTCCAGTCCAAATATTTTATCTGTGTTTATAAATGGGAAGCTTGGAGACAGTAGTGTGCACAAACCAAATGAAGCCACTGCTTTACAGATTGCAAAGATGAAATAGGAGATACAAAAGGGATTAAAGTTAAACTAGAAGTAACAAACAAAGGCATGAGGAAAAAATATAAGTTCATTTTCAAGGTCAAATAGAGAAGTTGTTTTAAAGCTAAATGGGGTTTGAGTCTGTCAGAGGGTGGGAAAAAGGAACAGGAACACACAGTTCTTTTCTGTTTACACTGTTTACACTTTTCTGTTTACACTGATATTTAATATATACAGTGGCCTTAGCTTAATATAAAATATACATATGCAGTTCTATAAAGGCAATCTTAACGATCCTCCTTTGGATGATAAAGGGACTTAGAAATAAACATCTCAAAATAACCATGACCTAGCCCCAGGTGCAAGGTCACACAGCCACCCTAGAAACATATTTAAGGATTCCCTTACAAACTTTGCTCAGACTGAAGAAGCTTCTTGGATACGGAGCGAAACGTTTCCACTGAGAAAATAGAAATCCAGTTGACATGATTCAAGCTACAGACAATTCCACGTGGATGACTGAGAACCTTCATCAACATATTCTATAAAGGCAGTTTCAAACTGAGCTATTTACAATGTCTTATCTATTTCACTCTTTCCTTCCCTCCCTCCTTTTTGCAGCTTCTATCTTCCTTCACTTCTTGGCTTACTTTTCCTAGGGAGAATGGGAAGGAGATTGGGGATGATTTATTTTCTGGGCTTCTTGGCTTCCAGAATTTTTGACAAGCTGCCCTTGCTGACATCCGGTCTATCTTTCAAAAACTACAGTCTTTTCCATCAGCCACTTTGTTCAACAGATCATTCTCTCAGATTCTGCTTGCTCCAGCTGGATCTCCAACTGCAGATTTTATTTGGACAATAAAAATTCCATAGTGGGGGCACAAAACAGGATTGAAATAATACAACTGTAAAATAATAGCAACAGTAATGGTACCAAGAGATACAATACAGATTCAATAAACAGTTTGAGTGAATAAATAAGATTTGCATCATCATGGCCACCAAAAAGACCTGGTTGTGTCAGCAGGCCTGGGGACCCCAGGGGATGGGTTAGTAAGTTAGTAAGGTGGCTCCATTATTTTTATCATCTCTTTGTCTATTATTCTGTGTTTTAGTTGGTTTTATATATTTCTTATACTTTTAAATCTATTTATTGATTATTTTTTAACCCTGTTGTACTCTGCCTAGAGTCGCTTGGAAAAGTGAGATGGGCAGCTAAGAAATTGAATAAATAAATAAAAGTATAATCTTTGAGGCTTACCATTTTAGGGTGTGTGGGTAGAACTTAGATGCATCCATTTATTTAAACTTAGAGATGAAATCTCTGTGAATCCAGTCTTTGGTTAGGCAACAACTTAACTTCAGTGATGAAACATTACCTGTCTTTAAACAAAATGTGAACAATCCTATGGGAGAAAAGAAAGTTTGGCAAGAGTTTAAAAATGTGCACACAATTTTGTTAACTTTTATTTGGCTTAATTCACATATTGCTTTAACACTACTTTTCAATTTATTTTCCTCTTCACGGTCAACATAGTTGCTTTTGTACAGGGAAGACAAGATTCACAGCACATGATCATCCCAGAGAACACCAAAGAACACCAAAGATGAGGACCCCTCAGGTGCTGGGAACATGTAGAGCAGGGTGGGGAATGTCCAGCCCGCGGGCTGTATAAGGCCTGCAAAATCATTTGATATAGCCCTTCCAAGGCAGGCGGGACTCAAAATTCAATAAATCTAGGAGCTCCCGCCCACAAACCCTGCCCCCTTCCACGTGATTGGCTCCCGCCTGCAAACCCTGCCCCCTGGTGCTTGTGATTGCTCCCGCCTGCAAACCCTGCCCCCCAGTGCACGCAATTGGCTCCCGCCTGCAAACCCCGCCCCCCAGTGCGCACGACTGGCTCCCGCACTCAAACCCTGCCCCCCAGTGTGCGCAATTGGCTCCCACCCACAAACCCTGCCCCCCAGTGCTTGTGATTGGCTCCCGCCCACAAACCCTGCCCCCCAGTGTGTGCAATTGGCTCTCACCCGCAAACCCCGCCCCTGGTCCATGAATGATGTTATAAATATCCAAATGGCCCTTGGCAGAAAAAAGGTTCCCCACCCCTGATGTAGAGCAATAAAAAAGATGGTCCGTTAAAGCCTCTCCACATTCACCAGCTAGACTCTGCTTGCTGCTTCACCTGCTTCATCTTCATTCACCTCAGTCAGCTGGCAAGTCTTCCTGATATGAGAGACTTAGTGCCCCAGGATTTCTATTAAAGGTCATTCCTGAATCCGGACCAACACATTTGTGGTAAGAGTTGTAATTACATGGCATGGGATATATCAAATAGTTTGAGTGGTAAATGAATACTTAATTTTGGTATAAACTTTGTTTTAAAAAGGCTTTAACAATGGAGAAGATAGGAAGATATACATAAGTGCAACAATCATTATCCTGTTCACCAAAAATGATTACATGCCCTTAAACACAGATATGAAGGGAGGATATGTTTGTTTAATTGGATGATTTGCATATTTTATGAATATTCAGTGGTCCAAGATTGCAAAAAAAGTTAGAAATACTGAAGGAGAACATTACAATTCTTGATTGATCGATTGATTGATTGATTGATTGATTGATTATGTGTCATCAAGTTGATGTCAACTCTTAGCAACCACATAGATAGATTTTCTCCATGATGATCTGTCCCTCACCCCATCCCTCAGGTCTTCCAATAGTGCAACCATCTCTGCTGTAAATAAGTCCATCCAAATTGCTGCTGGTCATCCTCTCCTTCTCTTTCCTTCCATATTTCCCAGCACTAGAGCCTTCTCCAGAGAGCTAGGTCTTTGCATAATGTGTCCAAAGTAGGATAATTTGAGTCTGGTTATTTGTGCCTCAAGTGAGAACTCTGACTTGATTTGTTTGATGATCCATTTGTTTGTTTTCTTGGCTGTCCATGGTATTCTTCTCTGATAAAAACGTGGGACGTGGGACGCGGTGGCTCAGCGGGTTAAACCGCTGTAGCTGTAGGGTTGCTGGTTGGAAGGTCGGCAGTTCGAATCCCCGTGCAACGAGGTGAGCTCTCGTTGCTAGTCCCAGCTCCTGTCGACCCAAACAGCTCGAAAGCTTGCAAGTAGATAAATTGGGTACCACCTTAAGTGGGAAAATATGCTGGCATCCTGTCGGGGGTCGGTATCCACCGGACGGAAGATGGAAGATGTCTTCGAATGGCGGCGGTTACGGCAGATCCCGGAAGCAACAACATCTACAGGACGTCAGCAGCCGGCTCTGACACAAGGCACCCTGGGACATGTAGTCCGGAAGCCAGGAAGAGTCGGTTCCCTTACCCCCTTCCCCTTGTGCGCGGATTAAGAAAAAACATTGTATAATTTGAAATGTATAACCATGTATGTAAGCGCCCAGAGTCCTCCGTTAGGGAGGAAATGGGCGGGGTATAAATACAAGTATAAATAAATAAATAAAATAAATAAAAAGTTCAAAAGCATCAATATTTTTCCTATCCTGCTTCTTCAAAGTCCAACTTTTGCTTCCATAGAGTGTCACAGGGAATACCATTGCTTGCACTATTCTGTTTTTTGTGGGTATAGACACATCAGGGCATTTGAATATCTTTTCCAAGGCCTTCATGGCTGCTTTGCCAAGTGCTAGTTTTCAGTGTATTTCTTGACTACTTGTTCTTTACTGTTGATACTAAAAGGTAGAAGCTATCTACCCTTCAATATCTTCATTGTGAGTTCTAAGGCTGGTTTTTGTACCTGTTGTCATTAGTTTGGTCTTCTTTATGTTTAATTTTAGTCTTGTTTTTTGACTGTGATCCTTGACACTTATTGCTAGAGCTTGCAGATCCATTTTTGGCTATCAGAGTAATTTCAGTTCTACAGAAAAGAAAATGGAAGATACTTCTGTAGTCATCTTGTACAGTGGATAAAGTCCACTCTTTCTTGCCCCACCCATTTTTAGAGAGAAGGAAGTTGAACGCTTAACAGACTTTACTTGTGCCACCATGAATTCGCTGGGTCCAAAACATCAACATTCCTGGAAGAATCTGACAATAGATTGGATAACAAAAGTTTGTGAAATAAAGTTTTAATGTACACACTCAACAGAAAAAGACCACAAACAATTCTGATTTTCTTTCTGCTGGGTATTTATTATGGTGAGCCAAAAACAGATTGTACAAAGGATGATTTTTAGAATTAGCTAACACTGAGCATTCAGATCCTCTTCAATTAACTGTGAGTCATTCACGTTACCTTGAACTTCATTCCGTTCTGCAGTATCATCTGCCCTCTGTGAGATTCACACATGTGTGATGTATCTGGATTAACAGGACAGTTTCTCATTATTTCTTTTTCTCTGAAGGGATTCAGGTAGTATTTTTAAAGTGAGAAGTATAACGGTAAAGGTTCCCCCCTCACATTTGTGGAGTCGTGTCCAACTCTAGGGGCCGGTGCTCAACTCTGTTTGTTAGCCGAAGAGCCAGCGCTGTCTGAAGACGCTTCCATGGTCATGTGGCCGGCATGACGCATGCAGAACGCTGTTATCATCCCACCAAAGTGGTACCTATTCATCTACTTGCATTTGCATACTTTCAAATTGCTAGGTTGGCAAGAGCTGGGGCTAGTGCGGGAGCTCACTCCGTCATGCGGGGCTAGGGATTCGAACCTCCGAACTTGCAATCTTCCAATCGACAAGCCTGGTGTCTTACCTGCTGAGCCACCAAAGTGAGAAGTAGTATACAAATATTTCAAATCGTATTTTAAAAAAATGGTTCTGATTCAGAGTGGAGTGTATCTAATCCAGGAATCTTTTAAAAATGATCAGTAAACAGTAGATACAAAAAAACTAATGGAAATTGCCCACTAGTCCATTACCTGCCTTCCATCTACCCATGTACTAGTAATACACTGACTGAAGGTGGTGAGTGATTATATATAATTACAATATACTTGTGTATTACATATGTAGTACCCTTATACACAAATATAGTAATATATTGGAACTTTTAGCATTTGCACTAAATTTTTTAGCTTAAACTGGTTGGGGAGGAATATCAAGGTATTGAATTGTGGAAATCTGAATTTGCTTTCACATTAACCCAAATCAATAGTTAGGGAAATAGCTTTATCCAGTGTTTAAATTCAAATTAAACCTCTTGTCTACTGACTTAGGTCTAAACGTATTTTTGTATGCAGAGATGCATTTGCTTTAAGCAATTAACACATTTCTTTCTAAATCCTCCTGAAAGCAGTAAATGCAAACTAGGGTTTTTTTTGTAATGGAAATAAATTAAACGTTCCTAGTATTTTAGTAGCTTTTTCCTCAAAGTTTATAAATTAGTAGTGGAAGATGGAAACCTAGCACTAAGGAATTCTTCTGAAAACAATATATTCCTATTCCTCCTTCTTTTTAAAAATGTTTCTACAGCCATTTAAATTAGTTATATTAAAAAAGCCAAAATGATGTTTCTTCCTGCACATAATTTATTTATTTATTATTTGGATTTATCACTGCCCATCTCTACCACGGTAGACTCATAATACATGATGTAAGGCATGATCATACACAAAAGCACACACACACACATGCATACCTTCAAGACTGAAGGCTTTTTAATCAAAAATCATATTCTTTACTCAAGGAAAAATACTTCTTTACTATTAAGGAACATGAATCATGTTTCTGCAACATATTTGATTACTACTAACATACTTTGCAAACCACACTTTTGGAATCCTTTGCAAAGCCCTACTGTACAATATACAGTAAAAAGTCCATACACATTGCAAAATGTGAAAGTATTTTTTTCTTCATTACAAAAATAGCAAATCGTGTACTTGTACAATTCTAGTTCATACGTAATCGTAAACAATTTTTTTTAGTATGATATGCAAAATCACTCATTATAGCTTAGTATTTTATGTATTAGGTTTAAAAGGGGTACTATGGCTTGTGGGGGAAACCATAGTTAAAATATGGGCATAGAATTATGTGCAACTTCAGTTTTTTTTCTCTGTTCTGCTTTTTTATTGTCTTTTCATTCCAGTCAACAACACAAATTCTTTGGGCAGTATAAAATCAGTTCCAACGTATAAAGAATTAAAATAATGTGAAAATAATAGCATAAAACCAGTATTATATTTGTTTCAGCCTGGCATAGCTTGGTTTTTCCTTTTTCCCCAAATGTAGAATTTGTAAAAGTGATCATCCTCATGCCTTGCCCCGTAGGGACACTCAGCTGGTTATTTCTGGAGATTGAGTTCTGGGCTAGATGGAGAAAACCAATTATTTTATGTAATTTACAGTCAGATTTGGACATTGCAAACAAATGCAGGACACCTGGCCTGACTGCTAGCATAAGGAAGTGCAATGAAAAGACTATCAAAGGAGTAGAAGAAATGAATGAAAAGATCACAGCCAAAGGAAATGAAGGCCACCCAATTGACAGCCCTCTATAACTATCTCAGAACAGAACTCTGAAATAAAATTGCCAGGAAAAATGGATAGCACTTTAAGACAAAAATTTTTTAAAGCCCAATTTCTTGAGTGGAAGGTTTTGCACACATTCACACATGCACTCACACATTCAAACAGAACATTGCACAAAGTGTGGGAATATCCACCCTGCCGGGTTGCCCTGTAGCAAATACAGAACAAGAACTGATTTTATCCATGAGATGTGGTGTAGTGGTTAAAGTTCTAGTCCTTCCGTAGGCACAGAAGCCAGCTGGATGACCTTGGGCTAGTCATTCCCCCTTAGCCCAAATCAGAGTCAGTCTCTGTAACAAGCTGGCTGATAAACAAAACCCTTTCTTGTATCATGAACTGATAGCTTTACTGTAAAAACTAGGTGAATGTGGTGTAAAAAGAAACAGAAACTGTAACCGTGTGGGACAAATGCTAAGAACAATGACAGGAACAGATGGCATCTTCTACTTGCTTCCAGCCCACCATGAGTGCATTCTCTGCCTATGATTTCCTGCTCTGCATTAAAAGTACTGTTTTTCAGCTTCTGCCAGCTCAAGTGTTACTGCCCAGTTCGTCTGCTGCGCTTTGCTTTGCTTCTAGACAATCTCCTGCACTTTGACTGGCTATTGTGCAGTCAATTGTCTATTGTAGTAGTGGTTGCTACCCTGTAGGTCTCTAATTTCTGCTGCAGGTACTATTAGTAATAGTGTCCTGTTAGACCTTCCCACAGAAAGGAAAGTGATTGGCAATTCCTTTCCTGGCACAGAAAATTGGGAGAGCACAGCAGCAGAGGAGTTGTCCAATGGGGGCTGCAATAGCCATCCATCTTGACTGAACACCTGGCACGTTGCTGCTGAATAGATAGAATTTGGTTGAGATGGCTGGATCCAGCCAGCATCAGGACAGAACAGATGCAGCTGAAAGGAGCAGCCCAGATATGCATTAACTGGTTCATTAAATTTTATTTATTTATGTATTTATTTAACACATTTATATGGCTGTCATCTTAACCAGTGGAACTCTGGGCACTGAACAAAAAGTTTAAAACACAATAAAGAAACAGGACACATTAAAAAAAATATCCCTAGTTGAGAGACTTAAAAAATCTCTCAAGCAACAGAAACAAGCGCATCCTGGCCTCTGCTAACATCCCAGCCTCAATGCCTGGAGGAAATACCAGGTCTTCAAGGCCTTCTGGAAGGTCAGCACAGTTGGGGCCATCTGAATCTTGTTGTTGTTCAGTCGTTTAGTCGTGTCCGACTCTTCGTGACCTCATGGACCATGACTTCCTGTCCTCCACTGTCTCCTGCATCTGAATCTTGGGGGGAGCTTATTCCACAAAGCAGACACCATGACTGAGAAGGCATGCTTCCTAGGTCCTGGCTGGTGAGACTGCTTCACTGGGGGGACATGGACCTGGCGAGGTGGACAGAAGCCACGGGACAGGAAGTCGTGCAAGTAACCTGGCCCCATGCCATATAGGGATTTAGAGGGGACAGCCAGCATCTTCGATTGCACTCAAGAACCTACTGGGAGCCAGTACCACTACAGAACCTGTAAATTTTACAAGATTTGTTGAACTTGACAAATTTTGAATATTAGGCAGAAATTATTGCAACTCTTATTTCCATTTACAACTTATACTTAATATTGGCTGCAGTTGTTAATTGTTGTATAATAACATAATTTAAATAATGACTTACTTTAGCACTGACTTAAACCTTCAAATTAATTTAAGACATTTTAATATGCAGGTTTAAACCATGGCTACTTTCAAACTTTATAGCAAAGTAATGATGCTTGTCCTTTTCTTCCTTTTATCCCCTTTGGCTGTATTTGTAAAATAAATAAATTATAAGGAGAAGAAAACATAATATTGTGGCAACCACAATTACGAGAAGTACAACCCAGTTCCAAAAATGTTTTATCTGGAGCAAGACCCACTAAATTCAATATACTTTTATTCCTAATAAAAATATTTAGGCTAGGGGCAAGCAATCTTTTGTGGACTCAGGGCCAAAATTGACCTTTGAGTGATATGAAAGCAGTTGTACCCCAACAGGTGGCTCAGAGACCTTGGTTTGTTCACCCTGGTTAGAAATACAATTTCTGGAAAGTTATACATGTCTCTCTCCATCCGGCAATCCTTACATCCTGGGGGTGGGAGGTGGGCAGGTAGGGATATAGGAATGGGAACTTTTAACAATTCTGTATGCAACCTGTATCTTCTCCATAGACAAAACATTTCCCCTTTGTTTTTAGGGCTAGATAAATTCCCCCCCCCATTCATTATTCAGAACACACTTTATTTTTAACAGTGAATAATGTTTAATGTAAATTTATTTCATGCTATTTCTGGAATAAGAATAAAGGCTTTAGGGTTATTTCACATTCCATAACTCATTATAGTCAAAAGGTGATGGTGCTTGTTAATGCAGCAACCTTTTAAAAGTAATGTTCTGGGCACAAGCCTGGCTGAATCTGCAAGCTGAAATGAGTCTGCATCATCTGTAGTGAATATCTGTCCACATCACAGAAGAAGTCCAAATTTAGAACAACAGTGGTATCTGGCTAAGATATACCAGTGGGGAAGTTTTTGCAGCATCTATTATCACTTGGGCTTCATCTTTAATTAAGCCTTTCAGCCATGTGCTTATTTAAGTAAATAGAAGAGGACACCACTCCATATTGCAAAATTCGTCTCCTGCTGCTGTTCTACAAACACACTCAGATGCATCCTTTTATATTTTCATGTAAAGCAAGGATGCAGGAAGCCAATGAAGATGCTATTGATTGGGGTTTGATTTTGATGATTGCATGGACAAATGCTTGTGATCCCAACCTGATCCCAGAAATATGTTTATCTCCAGGAAACTCATTTTTTATTATGGAGTCTATCACTTTTTGGTTGGATTCACACAACATGCTAAACTGAATTTTGGGCAGCAATATACTTTTGATTAAGTATATTTTGGGAACCCAGGCATTTTCTTAACATTTTGCCTGAATCACACACCATCAAGTTAAAATTATTTGTTTTGGGGAAGCAGTTTACAGTATATGACCAAAACATCTGTTCTTTGATCAGTTTAGTATATTGCACAAGCCCAGACAGTATGGTTCTGTAAAGAGCAAGGGTGGGTTGAAGGGGTTAACTTCAATTACTCATACCTGTGATTAGGGAAAGAGAAAATGAAAATGGTGTTGATTAATAGGGTAAAAAGACAATAATCAGGATGATGGATCAAAGTAAAGCTTTGGAGTTTGCTATGAATCTAACAGAAACATTTTAATTATTGCAGATATTTTTGGGGGAGGGTGGTGGTGTATTATTTTAATATATAAGTGGACCCTTTAATAGAAAGTAATCAAATTTCATAGTGGTGCCAGAGCAACCACCAGAGCACTTTCCAACATAGAGCTCTATATCTGATATGAGGAAAACACATAACAATATAAAGCTGCTTTGGGAACTCAGGGCAGTGAAGAACGACAACATACTGTAATTGAAGGCAGTTTAGAACATGGGCAGATAAAAGGATTATTCAATGAAATGAGAGAACTTGTAAGGAATAGTTAAGTGGTTAAGGGCAGATTGAGGTAAAGTGAATATTGATTCTTTGGTCAAATAGAAACACCCAATTTAACATGGTGGGGGAATTTCTTTGTCTATTGGGAATCAGAATGATTATTAATTTTGTTTTTACTTTAATATCATAAATATACTTTTAATTGGGTAAATTACAGGGCCAACTCTAATACGAGAACTTGGGCGTAACTGGTTACTCTTATTGATGCTTAAAATAAACATGCACTAATACATACAGGAAGATACATGAGATAATGTTTGAAAATGTAATAGGCTGCTTGTCTTTGTAGAGAAGCTCAGAAAAAGAGCCCATGAACTTAAATTAAGGAAGTCAGAAAACTAAAAGCTTTCAAGTTTAATTCCACGGTGTGATCTGTGGTTTACAGAGAGTTCACTTCTAAAAATGAAAGTACAGATAATAATCACCTATGGGCAGCACATTCTAACACCGAAATAGGAATAAAAAGGGATTTCACTGCTCAACAGTTTTTTACACTGGAGTAAAATGTAACATTTAAAGGAACACACTTCCACAGTTTAAAAAAATTGATAAAATATTAACATTTGGAGCAGAAAAAATGGTTTAGAACAGACTTGCATATATGCCAGTTATATAGCTTGGGTGAAATCAAATGGGCTAAGCCAAATCATTCAAACAACCAATTTTGATAGAAATTAGTCTGTTAGAAGAAGACTTACTGCTGTCAATAATTATTTATTATTTATTATTTTTATTTTCTATCCTGCCTTTATTATTATTATTTTTTATAAATAACTCAAGGCAGCGAACATACCTATTATTAATTCCTCCTCCTCTTTTCCCCACAACAGCAACCCTGTGAGGTGAATTGGGCTGAGAGAGTGACTGGCCCAAGGCGGGACTAGAACTCTCAGTCTCCTGGTTTCTAGCCTGTTGCCTTAACCACTAGACCAAACTGGCTCTCAGTTGATTAAACAAGAAGAGTAGAAAAAGACTTTCAGGCCAATCTAATCTGGTTCTGCTAATGCAAAACACATATTTAACAGTTAGCAAGATCAGCTTATGCTAGCTTTCCCACCCACCCAGCCCTATTTCAACAAATACTTTTGAGCCATAAGAAAATTGATAGTTTGCAATAGCAAAGAGGCTGGATGCCACAATAAGATGAGATATCAGTATCTATGCTAGCCTTTCCAATTTAGCTTTTTCTATTTTTCTTGTGATAGCAAGACATAGGCTGGGGCTTCTGGGAGATGTAGTCCCAAAAGAGTGGAGGAACCCCAGGTGAGGATGGCTGACTAGGATAAATCTTACTTTCCAATAGACAGTTCTCAATTGCTTCCAACATACATTTTATTCATCAAATTTCGTCACCACCCATCTCCCCCAAAAGAGGGACTCTGGGCGGTTACATAAATATCATAGAGTGTTAATAGTATAGATGGGTGTTTAAATATAAACCCTTTGCCACTGATGTGTTGGGGAGAAGGTGGGAGAGACTGCAGAGAATTCATATGAGTTGGTAAGGTTTAATTTGGTAAACACAAAAAGTTTGTAGTTTGGAATAGTTTCTATGATAACTTTAGAAGAAAAATAGATATTGTAATAATTAATGCAGAATTCCATGTTTATTTCTCCATTTCAAGCAACTTTCTCTTCATCAAGACTGTGACAATATGTTTAAAAGTATTTAAGGACTATCCAGAATCTGATTATGACTGAATAAAAAAAAAGGTAAAGGTTCCCCCCGCACATTTGTGCAGTCGTGTCCAACTCTAGGGGCCGGTGCTCATCTCCGTTTGTTAGCTGAAGAGCCAGTGTTGTCCGAAGATGCTTCCATGGTCATGTGGCCGGCATGACGCACGTGGAACGCTGTTACCTACCCACGAAAGTGGTACCTATTCATCTACTTGCATTTGCATGCTTTCAAATTGCTAGGTTGGCAAGAGCTGGGGCGAGTGTGGGAGCTCACTCCGTCACGTGGGGCTAGGGATTTGAACCTCTGAACTTGCGATCTTCCGATCGACAAGCCTGGCGTCTTACTCACTGAGCCACCACACCCCCATGACTGAATAAGGTTCTAGCTATTAGGAGGAAAAAAAATAAGTACTCAATGTAGCACCTAGCTCTTTTCATCATGACTAGGAGAAGCCAATAGATTTTACAAATTCAAAATCCCCCTGCCTCTTTAAATAAAATAGAGCTTTGGGAGGGAAATGCATTTTATACATATTTTTCAATTCTTTTATTTTCTCCATTTTTCTTCTTTTTTTCTTGTCCTCTGCATTTAAGTGCAGATGTGGTGGATTTCAGTTATGCTGCTGGTTCTCAGGAAGGAGGGAGCACATTGCAAGAAGGGGGACAAGATAAGAGGAAACATAGTCCAGGAGGTGATTGTGGGAAAACTAAGAGGTTCAGACTAGCCCCACCCTAGAGCTTTCCCAGGTTATTTCCCCTTAGGTTAGGTAGAGTAGCTTTAGTCTGGCAAGATTCTGTCTATACGGTGTGAGCAAATAAAGAACTGAAGTTTGGCTGGACTGATTCTCTGTCATTCTTGGCTGGGCCTGACATCAGCTAATGTGATATGATTTGATCAGAAGAACAGCTTTGGGAACATGGATTTTTCTGTACCTCCCCATATTATTTTTCCCCATTGAAAAATATATCTGTATTTTTTTCCAACTTAGAAAACAGCTGGAATAGTGGACTGTCAGTGAAAAATGAACAAGGTTAAGTAGCACCCCTTCTCCTTCAAAAGCTTCATTTTCAGCAGCTGCATTCTCAGCAAAACCAGTTATTGAATGAAAGATCACTATTATGACATATCTACATTGCTTGATTTTTCCCTCACTAGAATGGGTAGGCATCCATTTCTGGATGGCAGAAACAGATGACAACAACTCACCATTAAAACGAAAACTTAGGGTGTGTTTTTATGATCCATTTATGAAGTACACCTTTTCATTTTATGTTGTCTTCTCTCCATTTTGGATAGTGTGTTTAGGTTTGCTGCAGGCTAACTCCAGCAGTTTGTTGGCTCCATTGCAGAGGAGGAAACCCCTCCAACTGAGATTGCTTACCATGTTTCCTAATATCTTTAAAAGCTGCCTTTTAACACTGTAACAGCACAATGGTTATAATTATTGCCTTGCAAATAGAAGGTTGCTGTTTCAAAACACACAGAAGAGGGGGCTTTTTAATGCTATTTTTCTTTCTTTCTTTCTTTCTTTCTTTCTTTCTTTCTTTCTTTCTTTCTTTCTTTCTTTCTTTCTTTCTTATTTATTTATTTTTCCAACTTATATCACCGCCCATCTCCCCCCCGGAAGGGGACTCTGGGAGGTTTACAATCAAGTTAGTGATTAAAAGCATATAAAATACATTATACAATATAAATTAAATGTTAAATATATAAAATCCAAGAGGCTGTTATGTAATGTTTGCGAGAACTCTACGGTGCAAGCCATCCCCAAGAAGAGCTATTACTCTTCCCATCCCAAGCGAGGTGGCAGAGCCAGGTCTTCACTTGCTTTCGGAAGGTCAGGAGTGTGGGGGCTAGCCTCACCTCCAGGGGCAGAATGTTCCAGAGGGCGGGCGCCACTGCAGAGAAGGCCCGCCTCCTGGACCCCGCCAGATAAAATTCTTTTATAGACGGGGTCCGTAGCAAGCCCTCTCTGCATAACTGGGTGGGGCGGGTCGATGCTCTGGGGATGAGGCAGTCCCTAAGGTAACCTGGTCCCATGCCATGTAGGGCTTTAAAGGTAACAACCAACACCTTGAATTGGACCCGGAAGCAAACTGGCAACCAGTGCAGCTCACGCAGCAGAGGTGTCACATGTGCCGATCTTGGGGCACCCATAACCGCATGCGCAGCCGCATTCTGGACCAGTTGAAGCTTCCGGATACTCTTCAAGGGTAGCCCTGTGTAGAGTGCATTGCAATAGTCTATATGGGAGATGACCAGGGCATGAGTGACTGTACAGAGGGCATCTCGGTCCAGGAAAGGGCGTAGCTGGCGTACAACTCGAAGTTGCACAAATACCCTTCTGGCCACGACTGCCACCTGCTCTTCAAGCAGGAGTCGTGAGTCCAGAAGGACACCCAGGTTCCGCACTGAGTCTGAACGGGGTAGTGCCACCCCATCCAGATCTAAAGATGACAACTCCTTGGATCCCGAGGAGCCATCAATCCATAGCCACTCCATCTTACCAGGGTTCAGCTGAAGCCTGTTGTTCCCCATCCAGGCCCCCACAGCCTTCAGACACTGAGAAAGGGCAGCCACTGCATCACTTAACTCACCCGGGATGGAGATATATAATTGAGTATCATCAGCATATTGATGATACCTCATCCCGTGTTGGCGGATGATCTCACCAGTGGTTTCATGTAGATATTAAATAGGAGAGGGGAGAGAACCAAACCCTGCGGCACCCCACAAAGTAGGGGCCGAGGGTCGGACCTCTCATCTCCTATTACCACCGATTGGGACTGGTCTCGGAGGAAGGAGGCGAACCAGCGCAAAACTATGCCGCCCACCTCCAACTCCCCTCTCCCATGCACACATCCTCCCATACCCAGTCACTCTCAGGAGGCGGTAGGCCCACCAGTGCACCAGCGTTTTGCTCTTGGCGCTGGGAGAACCCAACCCCCCCTAAACACTCACTCCATACTCTCTGTGTCCCCCCCTCAACCTCTCTCACAGGTCAGAGGGGGCCCCATCCGCTCCTGCCCACCTCCTGTCTCTCACTCAGGGGTGGGCACTCTTATATATTATCACTCAATTCTGGCCTCCCCCTGGCTTTCTCACACCCAGGGGGAATACCACTCTCACACCAAGGGGACCCCAAATCTCTGCCACCTCTGATGGACGGGGGAAAATGGAAATGATCAATCCTCCCTTCCCAAGCTCTTTCCTCATTATCCTATTAAAGATGTTACCAAATTTAAAGATGTTATAAGTCCACAAGGCTTGCAAACACAAGGCTTTCCACAAGGAGTCCACTGGAGTCTGCCAAGATCTAACAAAATCTCCAGCATAGTCAGAAAACGGGGTCCATTGATGTTACTCAGGCCCTCCGCGCTCCACACTCTGGCCTTCGGCACCACGCTGCTCCTCCGCCGCTCTTCCGGGGAGGCCAGCCGACTCCGAGGTGACAAAGAAATCACTGGGGGGCTACCATAGATAGCAGGGGGTCCATCCGGGTCCGCAGCCAGGCAAAACGCGATGTCTACTACCGTTTTCTGTATGGAATCCACTGCCGCCACACTCCGCCTTGCTGCCAAAGCTTCGGCACCACTTCTTTCCTGAAGCTTTCTACTTTCCTTGTACTGAAAAGAAACGTGGGGCACTATTTCACCATTTTCCACTCACCTGACATAGAAGGATGTCACCCCCAGCTTCCAAATAGCCTAAGTAACCTATAGAATTATATATTTGCAGGAAAAGCTGCCCATTGGAAGGAAAGCCATTGGCAATTGCTTTCCTGGAACACAAAGGTGGGACGGCATAGCAGCAGGGAAATTACTAATGGGAGGACATGGTAGCCTGCAGTCCAGACTGAATGCCTTGTAAGCTGTTGTCAAAGTGTCTCAGTTCAGACAGATTTTTTTTAAAAAACTGACTCAGATTCAAACTGGCATGAGTACAGGGCAGGAACAGTAAGTGTGGATATGCCCTTGTTAAGTTGGCACATAATTTTGATTGGGTAACATAGAGTAGACATCAGCATTGTCTGTGAGAGACTATATGAAGAAAGTGGAGGAGGAGAAAGATTCTGTTTATGTGAGAAGAGGCAATACAATCCAGATGTGTGAGACATGGAAAAAAAGGCATTTCAAACAGGCTCCGGGTTATTTAACTCACTGGCTGGGAATTCAGTTTCCCAGTTTCCAAGATTCATGAAAGAAATGTTCCTGAAATCCAGGTAGTTCCTGCTTCCTTGGTTTGCCAGCTCTGTGGGCTTGACGCTGTCCAAGGCCTACAGCAACAAAACATCTTGCTTATGTGCATAAATATTTTCAGTAACAGATTATTTTCCTTTCATACTACAAACAATGTTTGCTTTCATTCTAAATTCTCATTTATTTTTAAATATGGTTAAAGGGTATATTTTTTAAAATAGCTACAAAAGAAAGACAAAAGGCAAACATTTCAAGAAAAAGCTTGGGAGATGCATATGGAATTTAAGGCTATTGGATTTATACCAAATAATGCTGGGTACGCGAATGGCATTGGCTTTCCATTGTCCATATTTATAACATCTAAAATCTGTGCTCCACTGAAAGTGAATGTACATAATCCTAATGCAGTAATGGCTACCCACAAATTCATGGAAAAGGATGGTGGTGATATATACAGTATATCTTTAGACATTACAATGGGGTAGAGACTAGGAAAGGTAAACTACTTGTGTTTCTTGTTTTTCCTGATCTAAGTCTTTCCAGTCAGGTTTCTTAATTCTTAGCCTGGTCATATGGTCAGACCTAGATAGACCCAGATAGATATAAGCCCTTAGTCACGATTTGGAGGAATAAGATACAGTAGTTAAGGTGCTGTTGCCAAGCCTGGTTTCCCTCTCTTCCCAGGGCCTAGACTTTGTCTATTAGTTTTAGCAGTTTTGTTAGTTTCAGCACTGACAGCATTATGCTGTATTCATGAGAATCAGACAGAATGTCTTTATGTCGAAAAAGTTGCTGGCTAAGAGTTGCAAGTGGATGTCTATCTTCATATGGCTACCAAATTAGTCCTGTGCCACTAAACAAGCCTATTGCTCTAGGGTAATTATGGTAACCATGGAACCTTCTTCAGCTATAGAAGATACAGCAGTTACCATAGATACCTGGAAAGATAAATGCTGGCTTTTCAAAAGAGCCGGCAATGTGAATTTGAAGGAAAGGAAATGACCGAGGAAGCCTATTAGGGAATAGAGTTGATAGGACAGCAATCTTCCTAGAGTCTTTCTCATCATAATGAGATCCATTTTCCTTACAGAAATTTAATACTATAGATAACCCAGAATATTGAAGGCTAGGGTGGCCATTCACACAGCTTTTGTGAAAGAAAAATATATAATTAATGGCCTAAATAGTAAAATGACACACTGAAACACTTAACAGTGAAAACACAAGATAAATGTGTTGGTTTCACTGTGTTGAGTATTCATCATAAACTTTGCACAGATGCATTTCAAAATGCTAAGTGCTATTATTTTACATAAAAGTGGATTATGTATCTAGTTTATTTTTCATGTTCATTCTGTAACTTATATGCTGAACAAGCTATTGCCAGTCAGCACAATAAATCTTGCCCTCTATTTTCAGGTAGACATTTTTCTCCTGACCTTGTAATCATAATCGCAAAATGGCAAGTGATTTGTAGGGGATTACCATTTTAAAACAATAAATGGCAATGAGGGAAGAAACATGATGAAAATACATGTTTGAAATTACTTTGGATTTCATTTTTGAAAGCTGACTTGATATGGAAAGAAAGCTGTTGCTCTGAAACAGACTTTCTTTTAAACACAAAACAGTTATTAGATTTCCAGCATAATAGGCTCTATCCAAAAGCAGTCAGACTCCGGAATAACCTAACCAAGTTGTGCACTTCCATGTCTTGACTCCATCTGAAAATCTTGATCCTTCACCAGGCAATGCTTTCTGCTCTGTTCCCTGAAACTTAGCCATCAGTAAGGAATTTTGCTCATCTCAAACTTGGATTGGATTGGACTAAGATTTTGTCTAAGAGATCTCAACAGTGAATTCCTCTGCTAATTTCAACCCTGGTTAGTTATCAGTGTTGCTAGATTCTGGGTTGTGACACTTAAGACAGTTAATTATTTAGTCCTTAGCTTAAGTGTCCTTTAAAAAGCTTCAATAAATTTATGAAGGATAGTTTCAGGCAAAAGAATCCTTTATAATCAGTGGCAAAAGATTTCTAAATCATATCCTAGGAATAAAGATTTATGGTTTATAGTTTATGGCTATTATATGCTTGTTAGCTTCCAAGAGACATCTTGAATGTTGCTATTCAAAACAGAAAGCTAGATTTAACAGATACTTGTTGATCCAATAGAAAAGTTCATATTTCCTTATGAATGCTTACTAAACCTTTTTCATCAGAACACCAATATGAACAAAATTAAGCTGTGCAAATATCATTCCACATTTTGTGGAACACTGTTTTCATGTGCACCCTCCCACTTCTCCCCTTGGCAATTCTTCCAGGAGATTTGAACAATTTTCTTAAACTTTGCTTATATAGGTATCTACTCACTTTTTTTAAAAAAAAATGAATTTATAATTCCTTTCTATCAAGGTAAAGAGGAGAAGGTTTTGAATGAATACATGGAGTTTATATATCAATAGAACATAGCTTTCCAAACTGTGTGTCGCAACACTTTAGTGTGTTGCAACACACAGTTTAGTGTGTCGCGAAGTGGCGGCATGCACGGCAGCGGTGCGGGGGCACGTGCGGCGGCGGTGTGTATGGCAGCGGCAGCAGCGATGACAGCAGCGGCGCGCCATTAGCGCTTCCGTGTTTTAGCGAGGCTGCCACCGCCGCCGTTCACGCTGCCACTGCCGCACGCCCCCCCGCGCCGGCACCGTGCACGCCCCCACCCCCGCGCGTGCCCCCGTGCTGCCGCCGACACACCAACGGCGGCAGTTTGGAAAGCACTGCACTAGAAGAATACTCAGAACTGTGCCTATTTCTATTTATCTCTGTGTCATCTTATGAACCTTTTAGCTTAAATAGTTGAGAAGGTTGAAGAGAGTACCAGAAAATACAGATTTCCAAACTCAATATTTCATCACAAAATCAGAAAGTAAATCATTGGGGAAGGGGGTGTCTATGTTGAGTCTGTGCATTGTTCTAACATGCACTTCCTAGGCTCCATAACTCTCTTGATGATGCTTACATGCTGTTGTGAATAGAGCTTTATTCAAAGGTGTAAGCGAGTTTACAAATTCTGGTGCCAGTTGTAATAATTCTGTGTTTCCCAAATCTTGAGTGCACACACTTTAATAATTCGTTCTGGATACTTGATGGACTCATTCCTATGAAGCCATGTCTGTTTAAAAGAGTATAAATCATATATTCAATTTAAAATGAGGGGAGGAAGGAGAGCAAAAATAAAACCAAAGTCATACATACTGCATTCATATAGTAAAGGTCTAGGTGAAGAGGTAGGTTTTTAAGAAGTGCCTAAAATATGGAAATAGAGGTGTATCCCATTTCAGGAGGGAAAGTATTCCACAGTGAAGGTGAGCAGCTCAAAATGGTATTCTGCAGTTTTTGCATGTAGGAGGACCTCCCCAGGCCTGGTATGTCAAGCTTCAGCAATAGTGTAACACATGTATGATCAGCATCTCTGAGACCAAACAAAGCCCCACAAAGAAAGCATTATAGTAGTCGAAGTGTGTATGAATCATTTCATCTTGGTTATCCCTGTCTAGGAAAGAATATTATTGGTATAACAGGTACTCATAGTCACAGAGGTTGCATGAGCCTCCAATAACAATGTTGACTCTAGGAACATTCCCAAACCACATTCCTGTACTTTCTAAGGGAATGAAAACTCATCCAGAACAGGCAAACTCTCCACTTCCCATGCTCTGCAACCACCCACAAGGTCTCCATTTGATTAGATTCACTGTTTTTTTTAACTGACACTGATCAGCTCCATCACTGTATTCTGACATGGATTCAAAACATGCACAGTTCTCTCACCTGTGACTCTGGACACACAGAAACAACAGAGCATGTGCTTCTCCAGTGCCTGTATTATAGAGACATTTGTACTAGCCTCATCTCACCATTACTGCATAAATACCCAGGGTGCACAGGACAATTTTACACTACCTTGTGGCTTTCAGATACCAACCCTGCTAAACATACAGTGTCTCCAGGTTCTATGCAGCAGCACTCAAAATTTGTCAGATGGTGACCTGTGCTATAAACTAGATTTGATGAGTGCCTAGTTCCCTGTATTAGAATGCTTTGGAACTTGACATAGTCCTCCACATATTAACATTTTATGCTCCCCTACACCCATCTAATGCTCCTACCCCTTGTTTTAGATTTTTGCTTTTTATATATATATATACTTTTAGTCTTTAATTCATATGTATATTTTATATCTTCTAGCTTTTCATATTTTTCTAGCTTTTATTTTTACTCTTGATGTATCCTTCATGCTTTTTTAATGATTGTACCCCATCTTCCTTATGCTGGTCTATGACTGTAATAAAGATTGATTTGATTTGATACACAGTTCTCCTGATTCAGGAGACAAAGAAGTAGAGGTAATTGTCATCAGCATATTGATCACTCCCAATTACCACTCTTGATGTGAAATAACACTGGAATGCTTGTGACACTCTACAGCATAACTACTAAGGTGCAGAGGCATAGTTAGTCAGTACTATTTCTTGCATCTTTCCCTGGGAGACTATTCTCACATTATCACAGGGCTTCTGACTGCTAAATTATGGTGACAATACAAGTATTGTGGTTGAAAGATTAAGCAGGATCAACATAATTGGGTTCTCTCTACATTTACACATATGTAACTCATGTATTAGTTAGATTCTCATTTGTACCCACAGAAACATAGATGTTTATATGCAGGCTTATGTACATGGGATGAAGGTAGAAGCTTTATAGCAGCATGGAACCCTTTCAATTTGAACGTTTGTAGTGATGGTCTATATAACATCACAAAGGCATGCATAGAATTTATTCTTGGGCATTTTTAAGTCAATAGATGGAATGAGTTGCCTGCTTAGTATTACACTTCATTTACTGTTGCAGATGGTGAATTCAATGCTAGAAGTGATAAACCCCACTATAATTCATCCTGATTTTCAGACCTGTAACCTTGAAAGTTAGATGTGCAATGCTCTTATTTTGGTTTCTGAAGTTTATGTGACAAGCTAATTAAAACCATTCTGTTTAATAAATTAACCTTGATTAGGGATCACCAATCATCTTTAAGTTCATTGCTAAGTGCCACAGTTTAAACAAAGCAATGAATACCCCAAGAAGAGCATCTGCCTATACTCCCTTAATGATCAATGCCTGTGCTTCACAGGTACCACAACTGTTTATAAATGATAATAAAATTTGGAATGTAAATAATTTCCAACAACTGAGTGGATGTGTTTACCTCATTAACGAAGTATAATGGCATACAATCTGGAATACATGGAATGAGATTAGGGTGATGGAATGTGTTTCCTAGCATTTTTAATGTGGGTCAGTTAGGGATAGGGTATTAATCTTCCCAGGCAGAGATCCAGAAGTATTGCCTAGCCTGTTTATATTAATTCAAGTTTGTCCTCAGGCAATAATTCAACCAGTTAGTTTTAAATCTGAGTGCTTATTTGTAAATCTAGCAAACCAGGTTCTAGTATTAACATTTGTTTATTCTTATGCTCAGCTTTATCTGCATTTCTTGTAAAACTAGAGATTCAAGAAAGGCCTTCAAGAGAAATGCATGCAGATTTACAGCATGAAAAGATCTGATCATTTTTCTTATTACATAGCAATCTTTCTTCCCAGATAAATTTCCAGCAGCCCTGTTCAAGTCAATGGCTGCCAGCATGTTGAAGCAAAAGCAAAAATCACCTACCTTTGATGTTTCCAAATTAATTACATTTATGCAGCGTTACTCCCTGGTAGGCGATGGCTATAATCTGTCCCCTGCTGTATATTTATTTAGATTTATAGTTGCCCTACTGTAGTGATTGCTTACTATTAGACTGGCTAATACATAAAGGCAAAGATAACATTCGTGTGGGTAAAATGTTACTGGTTCTTTTGATGTACCTTAGCTTCTACATAGAAGTAAGAGCATTCTTCTAGCATTGCGAATCCTCTGACTTTGTAGAGCTTCATTGTAGCGTAGGAGCCACCTGCAGTTTTCACTTGGCTTGATCCTGATTTTTTCAGAGAGTTGTTCTACCACAAGTCATCAAATCCACAACATGAAATTGCCAAACCAAACCAAAGCAAGTCAAGTGATTTACAGAGATCAGAGATAGGCCACATTTGCGCAACCACCTCTGCCATCTTGACTCTTTTGACCCCCCTCCACTCTGTGGATGCCCCTGGGCAGGGCTAAAGCAAATGAGGAGTTGCCAGAGGCAAAAGTGGGTGTTGTCCCCATTTTTCTTTTTCCAAAAACCCTCTTTCTGTTTTTCTTCCTTTCTCTGCGTGTTTCTGCCGTATTTCTCTTTCCACTCCTCCTCATAGGGCTGGCGGCCAGATAATGGCATAGACTGTTAGTATTAAAATGCTGTTGAAATTTGACACAGGGACTCAGGTGGCATATTCCTGCTGTAGGATCTTCTCTTTGAGAAGAGAGCATTGGTAAATGTAAGAGAAAGAAACCCTGCTTGCCCCTCCTGAATGAACTACTGAAAACTTGATAGCTGAAGTCTACCAAGGGGCTCTATTCTATATCCTAACAGCATCCAATGAAACTAAATGGTGGAAATACAGGACAGATAACAGTGCTGAAATAAAGTGTAGAATTTAATGTATGAGGAATGTTAACAAAGAAGGAAAAAATATCACACTGTTTCAACAATCGGGGAAGAACAGGTGGTTCCGCTGTAAATGAGCACAGGGCACAGCAGGGGACGGAGAGTCTTTGACAATATATAGTATTATTTGAGCAAGATAGTCAGATCTGGGTGGAAGAATACCAATGTTAAAAAAATCACTGGATCCACATTTCTTGAACAAATGTGCTGACTGGAATTTATACACCAGTGTTTGCACTTTGCAATGCAGTTTTCAGAACTTTGATAGTTATATTGTTAAACTATACATTTGAAGAAGTATTTTGAAGAGTGGAGCAATCGTGTATGAATTGTGTATGAAAGAGAGCCAGTTTGGTCTAGTGGTTAAGGCACCAGGCTAGAAACCAGGAGACCGTGAGTTCTAGTCCCACCTTAGGCATGAAAGCCGGCTGGGTGACCTTGGGCCAGTCACTCTCTCTCTCAGCCCTAGGAAGGAGCCAATGGGAAACCAGGAGTCTGAGAGTTCTAGTCCCACCTTAGGCATGAAAGCTGGCTGGGTGACCTTGGGCCAGTCCCTCTCTCTCAGCCCAACACACCTCACAGGGTTGTTGTTGTGGGGAAAATAGGAGGAGGAAGGAGTATTAGGTATGTTCGCCACCTTGAGTTATTTATAAAAATAATAAAGGTGGGATAGAAAATAAATTTTTAAAAAATCTAGAAAGAAGAGAATGATGGTTACAATTGCCTGTTTTCAGTTGTAAAATGCTGAAGGTTAATTCACAGTCTTATCATCTGCTTACTCTTGCATATGCAAAGGGGTTTGCTCTCTGTATATTCTGCTGCTTCATAACAACTCTCTGAGGTAGGCAACTGCTTTCTTCACTGTTATCACTGCACTCCTGTTGTGACACCTCTCTGGATCTAGAGGAAGCTTATATGCATCCTGAAAAAAGAATCTTATCTCTGAAATGTACCATGCATTGTAATGCGTCTTAAACTTCAAGTGCCTAAGGGAACATTCAGATAAATCAATTTTAGTTGCAAGAAGGTGGTGGCAATTGCAATACTGCAGCTCTGCCAAACAGATGGTAGCAGCGTCACGAGCAGAAAAAAGGAATAGTGCATGAAGGTGAATTTTGGGATTTGCTTTCTGCAATATTTGGAATATCATGTCTAAGATCCAACTTGAGTTTAATTGACTCTTATTGTCCACATATAAATAATCTATTTGAATTATTTTTTTCCTACAGGTTACTTTTGCATTTCTAAGATGCAAGGTAGGAATTAAGCAGTTCAGCCTTCTCCTTGTTGCCTGTCACTGTCTTGCCATCTTCTCCAACCAGTGGGCCAACCATTTCCTTGACTTTCCTCTTGTTCCACACCCGCCTACACATACCACTTTCTTTTCCTTTTATGTTATTGTTGGCATTCATTCATGGTGAGCCTTGGCCTTCTTGACTCCATCCTTGCAGATTTGGGCTATTTACTGCATAGCTCTCCATAAAGACTGCAAGGCCAAAATAGCTGCCTATCTCTTGTTCTCACTGAATACATACAAAATAATGGAATCAAGTGGTGGGTACAACATATACATTTGCCTACATGGTTCTATTCCTCACCTCACATTAGCAGTGGCCCCACTTTTAAATTTGTAGGCTGCCAGTTGGCTTCAGATGGGTATGTCCAACTCATATGCCAGCCTTTGGACCATTGTATGTATTTTGTTTAGTCATTTGAGACTCCTTTACCATCAGAGGGCTCTTTCCTTCTTTCTGAGGTCCTCCTTTCTGTTTTCTCCACAGATTCTGAGCTCACTAGCTGGAATGCATTATAGGAATATTCCCAAAAGAATTTAGCAAGAAGAATCTTCCAGATAAGGCACACTTCCATTTTTGAAGCAACCTTAAGTTCTCCCCAGAAGATGAAGTGGAGGTAAAGTAAGGATAATGCTTTACTTAATGCTTTAGTAAAAATCTGCCTTGCAATTTTTAGAAAATTTCTTCTCTAAAGCCTCTGAAGAGGCTTCAGTTTTAATACTTTATTTTCAGGGTGCTTGAGAATTTCTTTGAATTCCTTTTGATGGTGTTTTTGAATATAGATTCCTGATGGATGTGGTGAAGATGCTATGCTGATGTTGATATTTTCTGTTATACCTTATTCCATCACTCTAAAGTCTTCCCAGGCCCACACTTCCCACTCTGAAAAAGCCCCATAGGAGAAATTCCTTTATGAATCTTCCCTTGAGATTTAATTAATGAGTGTGAAGCCAGAACTGGGTAGGTGATTGTGCAATGAAAGGCTGTTCACACCTTATAATTAAATAAGTGTACAACCAGCACACTTCACCTATGAGAATTTCATCAAATTTCCCCTTTGAAAGAAATTTGGAAAGCAACATCATGAATTAGGAGGAAAAAAAATGCAAGAAAAGATTTCCTGGATAGCAGTATATGGACCAGAGATAGTGCCATTAGATATAGTATCCCTGAAAAGAAGCAAGGAATAACTGAATGAACTGATGAATAATTCCTGATGTGAAATACATGTAAGTGCAATGATCTTAGTTGCAAATTTTCTTCACAGGATCTCACAGGGAACATGTGTTCTCACATTAGGGAGAAACAAACAGCCAGTTTATAGCTTACTGTCTGGTTCAGTTTTCTTAGAATGACTTGTGCCAGATGAGTCAAAATGATCTTCGCTCTGGGGTTTTCTTTTTTCTTTTTTAATGTTTGCATGATTATTGATGGCAGTGGGAAAGGGTTGCTCTAGGCTAAGGCAACAGATGCAGAGAATTTCTCACTGCCATCATGAAAATGGATATCTTCTGTTCAGTGTATGGAACCTATCACCCCACCTCCTTGCAACATGACTTGTCAGCCCCTTGCAGGCATTTTGTTTCCTGTTGCAACTTATGATCTGGTTCCCTTGAGGCACTTCTAACTGTGTCATCCATATTTTCTTTCTATTGAGCTTTCTCTTGTTCCCACTTCTTATTTTGCATGTACAAAAGAAGCACTCTGAACTTTACAGGGACATTCTGTGCCTTCCAAGAGAGTCCTTGGGAATTTCAGAAAAAAAAAAAATCCAGAATCACAACAAGCCATTAATAGACCTTCTGAATATATTTGCAGAGTCAAATTGCTATATTTTATACCTTAGTTCCTGTGCTAATGTCTCTTGTTCTTCCTCTCCCTCACCTTCTTTTTGTATGAACACATTTCAGAAGGCTGGTACATTGTGAATTAAGGGGCTATACTGCACCTGACCTATAATCTACTAAGGAGCACTAATAAATATAATCATTTTTGAAAAATGCACATACAGATTGGTGGCTACTTTTGGTATAAGGGAAGTTATTCAATAGGAAATTAATTCAACAAACACTTCTGCTGGACATGTCAGATGAATCTTCTCACTGGTGTCTTCCCGCTGCTTATTAGACTAAAGTTCACTCCTGAAGCTTCTGAATCAGGAGCCAATTGGCTCCCTTGCTCCTTAACAATGTTTAACAATGTCAACATGCTCTCATTACTGTAACCTTGAATATCTAACAGAGTACAGTGTATAAGGTAATGGTTAGGAGCATATCACACAGGGAAGCATATACAATATTACATTACTCGGCTTCTGGATTTTTTTTCTCCTCTGCCATAAACAAAAGCCAGACAGAATGCGCAGGGAAGAACAAATGTTAAGAACAAGGCATTACAATTGCAAAAATGCAAAAACTGATCTATGGCAGCCCCAGGCAGGAAGACTCTTTGAAGGTTTTTTTACCATAACAAAGAAAAAGCCCATCTGCCATTACACCACACATTATTTTTGTCAGTGGCTAAAGTAGGAATTTCTTCTCAGGATTAATTCAGTCATTTCTGAAGCTTGAAAAATGGCTGTGTGGCATTTCTAATAAAAACAATAATAATAATAATAGTATATATATTTTTAAAACTTCCTTTCTTTCTGCTATACTTGGCTATCACCTTTGTTGGGCAATCTCAAAAATTTCCAAGTGATGGAGTGGTGATAAAGAAATGGCACAGACAAAAAAAGGCAAAAGATTTTATATGGGAGACAATCCAAAGTCTTTGTGTGGAGGTGTAATAACCTTTCCATTTCTCCAGACACCTCTCTACGTTATTAACAGTGGCTTTGTATGTAGGAAGAAAGAACAAATCCAGTCCCTGTATTTAAAGATCTGTAGTTGTTGAACTGCTGTGCAACTGCTGTATTAAAGGCCAAGAACCTCTCTAAAGAAATAAAATCTTGTCAATCCATGAGAAGCATTATTGGATGGAAGACATAGGGCCCCTTAAAACACACACAGACACCAAGTAACAGGAACCACTTCCTCCCAGCATGATACCACTAAGTCAAGATAGTGGTTGCAACCCGTGTGATTGAATGGTTGTGACTGCCATACTGACTTTTTTTTTACCCTTCTTGTGGACACTGCTGGATACCATATTAATAAGGAATTGTACATTAGCACCCAATTGATTCTTGGGCTTGACCAACTATTGATAACCTAATTGCTTCTAGATTGGAAGGGGAAGACCCAGAAAACTGGGGTAGGGTACTCAGAAGAAGAGACATGAGAAGGTCAAAGGACAAAATGCAATGTTTGAAGAGTTGCATGGATGTGGTGGAAGCAGGGATAGAAAGGTGTGGAGAAGTGAATTGTGTTGGTGTAAACCAAATTTAATTCTATTTATTTTGATTTCCTTTATATCATGTCTTTAATTTCTTTGGTTTTCATTTCTTATTGCCTTTCTGCACTCCATTACTATTGTTTACCTCAAATGGTAATAGTGTGATGGGTATATACAGTATGCATGTATGCATCCATGAGTTCCCACCAAACCTTCTGTTTTTTTGTTTTTGTTTCGATGATTACAGCTTGATTTGTTTTACTCTATTGGTATACCTGGGTCGTGGGGGCTCAGCGGGTAAGACACCAGGCTTGTCGATCGGAAGATTGCAAGTTCGGAGGTTCGAATCCCTAGTCCCGCGTGACGGAGTGAGCTCCTGCACTTGCCCCAGCTCTTGCCAACCTAGCAATTCGAAAGCATGCAAATGCAAGTAGATTAATAGGTACCACTTTGGTGGGTAGGTAACAGTGTTCCACGTGTGTCATGCCGGCCACATGACTGTGGAAGTGTCTTCGGACAACGCTGGCTCTTCGGCTAACAAACGGAGATGAGCACCAGCCCCTAGAGTCGGACACGACTACACAAATGTGCAGGGGGAACCTTTACATTTTATACCTTCAATAATTTATTTTTATTTTAATAACGTCTTATCTTAATCTATCACTGCTGTGGGAGTGAAGCTGTAACACTGAATGGCTGAACTGCGGTGATGCTTCAGACTGTTTAGCTTTTCAGAAAACAAAGTAATTTGCAGTCCAATTCCTTTGAGGATACAGAACTTGTCAATTTGGCTGGATTAAAACCTCACATAGGTGAAAACTGAAGTGTTGTGTGAGGTTCTAATATGAAGTTTTTGTGACATGGACTAATGTCATAATTGGAAAATCTTATATAACTACATAGATCTTCTGGTTGGGTTGCCAATAATATAAGATTATATTAACACCTCTTGTCATGGTAATTGGATGATACTGGTAAAGTCTGAGAACTATCAATATTTATTGAATTGTGCCTATCAGTAAGGTAATCACAATCATTGTGTCTTCTTGTTAACATGAAAAATGGTTTGAAAGCTAGAGCAAACTGTATTTTTCCCCCTCTCTCTCAATCAGCTTAAGTATGTAGTCCCAATTATCTTGGATAACATACATTTTTGAAAAATATAGTGTAAAAAGGTATACTAATCAGAGGACAACAAAACTCAGCAGCCCATTCCTAGGATCCTCAGATTTCTTTTCTTTTCAAGGCAGAAAACTTTGAGCTGGTTAAAGTAAGCATTGTCAGCTTTCACTTTTAACATGCTTGTGGTCAGTAGTGCAAAATTTGTGATTTTTTTCCCTGGGACAGTCCACCACTGTTGTTTATTAAAAGACAATTTTACACATCAAACAGCTACTGCAAAATTGTTGCCCCAGAAAAGCTCGCCAAAAGCCACGCTGGTTTCTAACAGGCCTAAGTGACAACTCATGCATCTAATTCATAAGGAAAGAGATGGCAACAAGGAGAGGGAAAGGGAAGAAATATCCAACACCCAACAAAGTGCCATATATTCATGTATTCTAGTGCAGCAGTAACATGGTGAACCAAATAAACAGAGACTTTCCTTTTTCTTATTTCCCAAAGTAGTCTGTGATGGAAAATGTTTGATGCCAAGCAAGTTTTCTTTAAAAAATTAAACCTCGATCAATGATTTGGTTTGATATTTTTTTGTTAGCTTTGCTGTGGTTCTAAAGGAATCCTCTTACCAACTACTCCACTCTGGCAGGACTCCTCAAGGTGCTGACTTTGATTCAAAATCTTAGCTTATGTACACTTTGGCCACACTAGGCAGCATCAGTGTAGGCTGGGAAAACTTTAAGCACAGGCTGTGCTAGTGGGTGTCCTGAAGTATCTTGATGGTGCAGGGAGGCTAACTAGCCCATATTGTTGTGGGTGGCAGAGAGCAAGCAGGCAAATCTTCGGCACATCTTTAAAAGCTTATTGGAAGTGCTGAATCTGTGAAACATTGTGTTTGTCCATAGCTGAACAACTGTGGAAACAGTGAAGGAGTGGAGTAATCTATTGTACTATCTAGATTATTGAAAAAGTTACTGATTGATTGACTGACTGAGATTTAGATTTATATCCTACTTTTCCTCAAGGACCTCAATGAGGCTTATATGAGGATCTCCCTTTTATCTTCTCAATAGCAATTCTGTGAGGTAGATAATGGTAGAGAGAATGAGATAAGCCCCAGTCTTAGTCCATTATCTTAACAACTACATCAAATTGGTTGATTACTTCAGTTGGTTGACTAGCTGGAGACAGTGAGGACTGAGGACATGGGTAAAAATATGGAAAGTGAAGGGACAATGTATTGTCGAAGGCTTTCACGGCCGGAGTTCGATGGCTGTTGTGGGTCTTCCGGGCTGTGTGGCCGTGTTCTGGAAGTTGTGGTTCCTAACGTTTCGCCAGCATGCTGGCCACAGATGCTGGCGAAACGTTAGGAACCACAACTTCCAGAACACGGCCACACAGCCCGGAAGACCCACAACAGCCATTGAAGGGACAATATTACTGGAGTCTTTTATCTTGTTTCTTTTTGCCTGTGACACATGAGAAGCTCGTCCTTTCACACAAATGGTACTAAGATGTCTTATAAATTATCTTGCACATCCAAAATAGCTTATAGGCTTAACATATAGCCAGCATACAATGAAACAGTGACACACTGTGCCCAGAAAAAAGAAAAGAAAGATGTATACAAAAGTAAGGGAGACAGTAAAAGGGAAGAAAACATAATTCCACCAAAACAGTCAGCTCCAGTTGCTCTAATCCACAGTAAGAGATCAAGTGACCAATCAGAATCTATGTTCTCATCATCAAAGCCTTGCCCTTCACTGCCATCTGCTTTTTTTTAAAAATTGGCACTAGGGCTGTATTTACTATAATTGGGTGTTTGTATGTGTATAATTACATGTTTTGTATTTACAATTCTTTGGTCGAGGATTATATAGAAGGTTTGTAAGCAGTGCATTCCATATAGCATTTCAGGCCAATGAATTTTAAATCAGTGCAATTGAATCATACCTTTATGTCCTTCGTGGGTCTGGTTTCACATTCCGGAGTGTAGTTTCTATTGAACTCTGCTGAATTATTGTGCTGATTGATGCTGGCTTCTTACTTTTAATATGGTGTTCCACATTAAGATATAAGGGAGTTTTTTCTTAATGGTTAGGAAAACTTCATGGTTAGGAGACAGTTAAGTATATTTAACTCGGAACCGGTGCGCAACTTGGGGGTCCTTCTAGACTCACGACTCCTGCTCGAAGAGCAGGTGGCAGTCGTGGCTAGGAGGGCTTTCGCACAACTTCGGTTGGTGCACCAGTTGCGCCCATTCCTGGATCGCGACGCCCTCCGAACAGTCACTCATGCTCTCGTCATCTCCCATGTAGATTATTGCAATGCGCTCTACATGGGGCTACCCTTGAAGACTATCCGGAAGCTTCAGCTAGTGCAGAATGCGGCCGCGCGAGCAATTTTGGGTGCACCAAAATCTGCACACATAACACCTCTGCTCCGCGAGCTGCATTGGGTGCTGGTCTGCTTCCAGGTACAATTCAAGGTGTTGGTTATTACCTTTAAAGCCCTACATGGCATGGGGCCAGAATACCTGAAGGACCGTTTTATCCCCATTTTATCGACCCGCCCCACCAGGTCATTCAGAGAGGGCCTGCTACGAACCCCATCAATTAAAGAATGTCATCGGATGGGGTCTAGGAGGCGGGCCTTCTCTGTGGTAGCGCCCACACTGTGGAACATCTTGCCGCCAGAGTTGAGGCAGATCTCCTCCCTCCCGACCTTTAGGAAAGAGCTGAAGACCTGGTTCTGCCGCCTGGCATGGGAAGGAGGAAACGATAGTTCCTCATGGGGGTGGTTAATTCCTTAATTTATTGTCCTTCGTTTAATTCCATCTCCATCTGGATTTATAATTATTTATTAATTTATATATTGTACATTGATGTTTTATCCTGTTTTAATCTATTTTATTGTAAACCGCCCAGAGTTCCCCGTTGGGGGAGATGGGTGGTTATATAAATTTAATAAAATAAAATAAATAAATAAATAAATAAATAAATAAATAAAATTTACAAAAGGATTGGACAAACTGAACTTTGGAGGTCCAAGAGCTGGGTTTGACATTGAAAACCCACCAAAAGATGGAGTGTATGTGCTTTTGGGAATATACCTATTAATCAATGAGGCAAACAAGTAGTTTTATTTTAACATGCAACCTCTAAGCTGCCATTCACATTGAAATTGATGCTCAAATGTAACTGGAAATTATGCCTCAGGATGCCATCAGCTTAATCCTTGGGGCATTGTAAAGGAGAAAAAAAGATTCCCAAACTTAAGGATTTTGAATATTTGAGGTAGCAGTATAATTTATTGCTTATTCTAAGTTAGTTAATAAATTATTATGGTTGGTTGCACAGTCATCCAGATGTTTAGACTGAATTTGGCATTTTTGTCTGCCTATCGAGTCCTTCCCAAGAACCTGCGATAGGCAGATGTTGTTGTTTAATAATATTAAAGGTATCATTGCAGGATGTAAGCCGATCCAAAGAAATTGCCTTCTGCAATTGACTGAAGGTGATTTTCTCAATGCTGATTGTGTTCAAGTGGTCCTCCAGATGTTTTGGAATTGGAATTCCTTCTTCTTGAGTTTGGGGAAATAACAACCTCCATTACTCTTTGGGCACACCTGCAAGCAGGAGGTGCTGCACAATGTAGCTCTCATCCATTTCATCTCGCTTGCACACAGATCTACAATGAATCTACTTGTATCCTGATCTAATGAATACAGTAAATGTAAGCTATCTCTATTTTTCTTCATCTAACTAATGTGTGAAGACTGAATTTATTTCTGAACGTAATTAAGCTTAAAGTGCAAGTTCCCTGCTGGTGCACGCTTCTACTCTGCAAGATTGTTGTTAGCTGCTTGGAGTTCTTTTATTAACCTTCAAAACTCCATCATATACATCAGAGAATAGGCACTTTCTAACTCACAGAAAAAGGCTTAAGCTATAACTTTCTCCAGTCTATTTGTAAAATGAGAACTCTATAAAAATTACCATTTGCTCAAGATTCCTGAAAACATTCCGGAATATAATGTTCATCAGTATCCAAGACCCATCCTAAATGTACTTTACCTCTTAGGAAAGTTTTTTTTAAGTTTAAGGATGCACAAATGCAATAATGTATGAAAAAAGCTTCCTTCCTTCCTTCCTTCCTTCCTTCCTTCCTTCCTTCCTTCCTTCCTTCCTTCCTTCCTTCCTTCCTTCCTTCCTCATCATACTCTATCATTGTTTCTGCATATGGTAGCTTAGCCAGAGATATATTTCTCATTCTTATTGACAGCAAGATGAAATGTGGCTTAAAGGGCTAGGTTTTCCCCAGAATAATAAGGCAGTGGCTTCAGAACACCAACAACAAAGAAAGAGAAAAACCTGTCCTCCTAGCTCAAAAATCTTATAATGAGAAAGTGAAAGAAGAGGCATGGTATTCTTCCAGAATTGGCAGATGCAAAAGCTCACACTTAGTTGAGCACTCACAAATCTTATCTTGCTCTGCAGTTTTTGTGCATGTGTCCTGAAACACTTGTTAGGAGATCAAAAACTAAACAGAAGACATATTATCTGGACAATAGTATTGAGATACAGGGATAGAGACATTAATTTGACATCCAACAATATTACTTTAACATAGAAAAATAAAGACTGATTTCTTGCATGAAAAACATCCTCATAGATTTGTGTTTTGTAAGATTTTGCCCTAATCTTAGTAGGGAAACTTCTGTAGAATATTTTGGCATGCAGGCTTTGTTAATAACTGTCCCATAAATGACAGACTTTCTTTCAGCTGGTGTCTGAATATCTTTTATACAAGTTGCAACACCTCTAACCCTGTTTTGGCTTACTTTCCAGGATTAAGCTGGTTGAATGGCTGTGTTAGTTAAAGTCTATGCTGTGCTGCCTGATTAAACTTTTTAGACAGAGCTGAGTATGCTCCACCAATTTCATAAGGTCATTTGTCCCCTACTAAAGAAAGTATGCATGTGGATCATTTGTAAGTTGTGCATATATTATTATTATTTATAAGGTGAAGTGAGTGGGACAGAGAGTTGTGTATATTTTTTTCTTTATTTAACTAGAACTGGCGGAGCTGCAGCCATCAAACTAAGTAAACCCTCATTGGCCACAGAATGACACAATGGGAATGATGCTGCACCAAAGGGGTTTCACTTTCATACAGTCTATACAGATTCACGTTGAAGCTCACAACCACGTGAACACATTTTGTATACATTCATTAGAATGTTTTAAGGTATGCCATGTATAAGTAAAGTCTCACTGGAGCTGAATTTGATTCCAGGTGATTGATTGCATGTAAAGAAGTATTTTTCTTTCTGCCCAGTAGGGGTCACTAGTAGACCAATACTACGAAAGTCATTACAATATATTTACCATATATTCCCTTCAGGCTTTTTTGGGAAAAAACACATACTCCTCTCAGGATGATGAATGTAGTTCTATACTATACCCTTTGGAATTTCCAGCATATTTTATGCAGTATAAAATATAAACATGTAACACACAATGGCTTTACATCATCTCCTTACAATGTAAATGCAGGCTCAGAAGCTATAGATTTTATGTATCCAAATAGCTTTCTGTAGCCAGAGTACTTTTTGCTATTTCCTTCTTCAGCAGTTTTTGTGTGTAGAAATAATGACAGAGTCAGTTTTTGCTCTGACTTGCTTCTAGTCCTTAACTAAATCAGCCCTCCTTGATAATATTTTCAGATTTCTGGAGAGGCAGATGTCAAATGAAGAACAGAGCTTATTCCAACACTTGTCTTCCAGAAATCCACTAAGAAAATACTTGTATCTATAATAAAGTGTGACACCTGTTCTACTGGCATATATCTTTTAAAGACAATTCAGCACTATTTTAAATTCATTAGGAAACTCATTCACTTTAGAGTGTTTTGAGAGGCAGCCCAAGCCTCTTCTATTTTGAAATGAAAATGAAAACAACAGGATTTGTTCACACCATGCTTTCCACCAGGGGCTCCTTACCCTGGGGAGCATTGTCAATACAGCTGTAAATATTTTTGCATCTGAAGTGAGAAGTCAGAGTGACAGTCGAGTGGAGACATGGAACGATGGAGGCTGGAGACAAAGAAACTGTACCTTGTTTGAAATCTACAATATGGAGGTCACTGCTTCATGCTGAGTCTGCTTTGACTCTTCGGATTTATTTCTTTTTTCTAACAGAATTAACAGTGGTTCAAGGTGTTGTGGGGACCCAGTTCATGTTTTCACCACACATTACAACCTCCTTTTGTAAGTGTGCTTATTTTTGAATATGTCTGCACCTAATTCACGATCTTTTTGTTTGGCAAAATGACAGTCTTTCTCTACCTGGAGCCTTTCAAATTTGTTGGATTAAAGCTCCAATCACACCATGCCCAAATCAAAATGGCCATTTCCTCGATGGGCTAGACACTGTAGGAGCTGACACATCTAGAATGCTCCAACAGGGATGTAAAAGAAATCTCCCTCCACATTGCTGAGAGACAGACTTGCAAGATCCACCAAAACAGATTCTGCTGCTGTGGAAAGCTGCACCAGAATCTGCTAACATTTCTCTTTTATTGTTTAGAAATCTGCATAAAAATCCATTTGTTTGTGAGAGAGATGTCTAAAAAGAGAATGTATGTTTTTGAAAGTTAGGTAAAAAAGTGGTTTATATGAGCTTACATTGGGAAATTTTACATACAGAGCAGTTCTGATACAGTCATTCAAGATTAATAAATATTTAATGCTGCTTTATCTTTCCTGCCTTCATCATCAGAGAACAATGATCTTTTCCCCATCCTGGACAATATCAAGATATACAGACTTCAATTACTAGAATTTTCAGCAATGGCTGAGCTAGCTGGGGAATCCTGGGAGTTATTCCTTGTGCTGGAGAGCATTTGGGATGGAGAAGGCTCTATATTGTCCCATTGATGTGTGGAAAGGAAGGAAAGGCTGATACAGCTAGTGAAATTGCCTTAACTGTGCTATTTCATCTAAGGATGATTTGATCATTTGTATCTTCCAAGCAAGTGGAAAAGATTTTTTTAACCATACGTCAGCTGCAGGGTGTGATAAAAAGCTCTATCTATAGTATTAGTTATCAGTAATGCTTTGGGTCAGGACAGGTCTAAAAAGCTTCTTGATACAATCTTCCCTTTGGGGTTTGCTTCAAGTATCCCGTGCTCTTGTTTCATTGGCTCATGGTTCAACAACATTTTGAAAAGCCTCAGCATTTCCTAGAAGACAAAATGACTAGGATTAGGCTGCTGGCCCATGGGCAGTCACTGAAACCTGTGGGTCCAAAGCATCATTTTTTTTTAATTTGGGAAAACTTTCTAGATGAATTGGGATGACAACTCCCAGGTCCAGCCAGTATGGAAGAAGGTGATAGATATGAGGAACTGTAGTCCAGCAACATTTGGCAGACTATGGCTTCCTCACCTTTCTTTAAGGCAAATGAAGATTGTTCAGTTACATTGCCACTCAACTGAGCCATCTACACCTGCACATGCCCACCAACATCTCTCTTTTAGACCCTCAAATACAGTACATTCCCAGAATCACTGAGAATAAAAGTGTGGGTCTTTTGGAGTCGGGGGGGGGGATTTGCAAGGAGTAGGTAAAAAGAGGCTGGTCATCTGCTATAGAATTAGGAATGTCTTATAGTATGTACCACCAGAGCAAAGTCAGTGAACACCACTCAACAATACGAGAAGACTGCTGGCATATTTTCAAGCTTCATTTTAGCAATATAAACATTTCATATTCACTTTCTCAACCATTCATACATACCCAAAAAACCTGCTTGCTGTCGGCTAAGCCCCACAAAGGGGTTGGGAGTCCTGGGGAGTGCTTTTGGAGAGGAACCTTAATGGAGACTTTGAATTTTTCTTCCCTCCAATTCTCTTTTGTAAGCAATGCTGGATTAACTCAGCTTGATTGCTGGACTACTTTAACATCACAGATCAAGGCCAATAGTAATCCATCTGATCAAAATTTATATGACAATTGCATGAATATAGGGATTAAAAGAATCTTATCCGAGAAATATTTCCTCAAATTCTCCATCCCTTCATATCTTGCCTTGGAACATGTTGTATCTTGATACAGCTTTGCACATGCATTCCTTTCATCTCCTGCATGACTTGTTAACCCTTCATTGTCTGGTCATTAACTTATTCTATAACACTTACCCCTTAATTCTCCAGTCCTACCCATGTTGGCAGAGCTCAACATGCCAAACAAAGTCAGATGTGGCTCTTCGGTTAACAGACGTCACACATCTGTCATCTATAGGCATTTACTATAGTACATCTCTCTCTTTCTCTCTCTCTCATATTAAAGGCACTATCACATAGTGTATATGAACGTTTTTTCAAAAGAAATAATTCTGCCAGTATCCATTTCATAGTCTGTAAAGCTGTATTTCACGCTTGAGATCTGCCCTGCTAATTCTGTGTTCTATACAATAGCCAGCTATGCTAAATATGAAGTTGGAAGTCTGCTGTCATTGTAGAAATGCTATTGACTTCCTCCAACTGGCTTGTAGACATTTGGAATGAACACACTGGCATTATGCGCTCGCGCACACACGCACGCACACACACACACACCCCCATGCAACATAAGACATGGTGGCAAGCTATTTAAGAAAGTGTCTCCTTTTTTGAGAACTGATTTCCTTTGGCAGTCTGCAGAAGGAAGAATAGGGATTTTAAGCTCCTGGTACTGTACATAAATCTCAGACATGTGGCATATACATATATGTTTATTTTTAAAATATGAGTTGAAACGTTAAAGGAAACATTTTTGCCTCATGCAAGCATTTGGTTTTTTTCCTTTTTCGATTTGCACAAGCCCTTCCCACCCCTTCCCACCCCCATTAAACATACTTATAGTGAGGTGGTTTTTGCATTGTGACCCTGACGTTTTAAAACAAAGGCTTATCTTAAAGCATTTTCTTGCTTCACAGCCTCTTTCCTGTTTAAATCCTGTATAAATTTATGCACATTACTTTTCTACATACTTGCACATACACCCCACTCATCTATAGATGGACTGCTTACTTAATTCTTCTTCCAAGTTTTGGCCTTCTAACGATTTTTGTCTAGGGCTAACATGATAGATATCAAGTCAGAAAAGAAAGGTAGGCAAGCTGTTTCTATAGATAAAGAATTGGACCTTGAGGCAAATCAATTGCTGGCATTCCTTTGCCTGTTCCATGGCTTTGAGATGAGGGCAACAAAGAGGGAAAATAGGGCACTCAAAATGTTTTGCTGCCAGAGTCAAGGTTACAAGAGAACCATCCTCCATGCAACACAAATACATTGCCCAGACATAAATGGTAATGGGGCAGCATCTTCTGCTTCATCTGGGAATAGCAGGTTTACTTAGAAGGTGTACTGGATTGTTTATAACCACCATTTGCCTTCTAACACTTTGCCTCAGTTCATTACTGCTCTGCCTGGTTTGTAATCCCTGAGTCCACACATATTGATCTCCACCTTCCATCAAGGCTTTGGTCAATCAAGACGTTCATATAACACTTTTTAGTAAGATAGAGAACATGTAGACTAGATTACCAGCCTTAGTCAATCCATGCCACAGGCAGCATTCCTGTGCTGTTAGCAAGGACAGTACCAATCCATTTCAGTACATTTTGGCCAGTACAAGCACAACCAAAACCCAGGTTTATCGTCATCATTCTTATGCGATTCTATGCAAGCTAGGATATCTAATCTTGCAATCTCTCTCTCTCTCTCTCTCTCTCTCTCTCTCTCTCTCTCTCTCTCTCTCTCTCTCTCTCTCTCTCTCTCTCTCTCTCTCTCTCTCTCTCTCTCTCCTTCCTGGGTGTGAGCTTGTCAATTTCCTGGTAGGGAAAGGCAGCAGTGAAAAAGGTATTCCAAAAAACATACCAGCTGAAATTTTTTAGTGCTCTATGTATCGCTGGAGGACTTAGCACCTGAATGAAGCAGTGGGATGTCTCAACCACACTGAATGTGTTTTGTCAAATTGGTGTTCTCTGAGATCATTCTCTCTTGATGCTTGTTTATGCCCAGGTAGAAGAGCTCTGGGATTGAAACTGGCACGCCTCAAGCATGACTTTAGAAAAGTCTTTATCCTGTGAAGGCATGAGAATGATCTGACCTGGGAGGACTCTTCTTCCTATTGACATTACCAGTTGAGCAATTTGTGGCAATCCCTGTCTTTTGTGCTGCCAGTTACGCACACAGATGCCTGGCACCCTGCACGGAAATACTGGCAGTGGATTGTTATTCAGTAAGAGTTTGAGGCACTCTCAGGACTCTTCTGCTTTCCTTCAAAGGCAAATTGACCAGACCAGGCTGAGCTAGACTAGGCCACCACTCTGGTGGTGAAGAGGGGCAAATAGAGCAGGACAATGGCAACAGAGCAGCAGGGAAGAGAGAGAGATCCTTAATCCTTTCCTCCCTCTCTCTACTGCTCCTGTGTGTAGCTGGTTCTGACTACAGCTTGTTTGGGTTGGGAGGAGGCAAGGAGCTGGAATGGCTATGCTAAGCTGCATATGATCAGTGTTGATAATTACAAGAGTAGGAAATTTATATAGGAATTATTTCTTGTTTACAGCTTTATTAACACTCTGAGAATGGACACTTTTATTTGCATACAGATGGGTAACAAATGCTGAGCTATTAGAAACTTCCTGACATTTACCCAGTGGCAGATCTGGGACTCAGAACTCTGTTCCCTATGGTCCATATTTAATTAAAATAATAAATTGACAGCCATTAAGCTTACCCCATTTCAAGGAAAACAACCACAACAACAACCACAACAATATGAAGCAACCAGTTTTTCCAACTCTGAGAAAGACACACCTATCACTGGGCTTCACACAGTTTCTGGACTATATCAGTTTTTTGTTTCAAGCATATTTCTGGTATATAATCAAAGCTTCCTTTTATAACAGTGGTTGAACACAGTATGAATCATCCATAGGGAGAGAGCGAAAAATTGATATTTTGAAAGGTTAACAGAAAAACAGCTTTGCTATCTGTGATCAATAAAAAAGTATTTCAAGTAATTAAAACCTCTGATGTGAACAATTCTTTGCTGGTGCCTATTAGGGAAAATATAAATAAGTAGCCAGACACATGCAATAAATATAGATAAAACAGGTCTGCTCCTAAGAGAACTTATTATTTACAACTTTAGCCTGGGTGCTTATGAACTCTCCAGATCAGGTTATAAATGAGCTCTGAAAAATATTATTATGTAGGATAATGATTTCCCATGCTTTGTCTAAAACAAAGACTCATAACATATTTTTTTTTGTCATAGGTAAAAACAGGCCTGACTTGAAGGCTGCAATGCTATATGCATTCACGGAGATAAAATTTAATTTAACTTTATGGGACTTCTCAATAGACCAGCACAGGACTGTGTTGCATGTTTATTGTGTCCACCAGCTGTTTTTATGTTTGTGTGTTTTAAATCAGTGTCTGGTTTAGGATGAGTTGGGAACTATTGAGTTGATTCAGGCAGCTGCCTTAGGTAACTGATGAAGGGTGTTGTGAGAGGCAGCACTTATCCTTTGTCTCAGGGCCAGAGTAACTTGGCTTTGAGTACTATGTGGCTGGGTTCAACCACATATGAAACTCGGGTTAACAAAAAACTGGGAGACTGAATTCCAGTCCTCCGTTAGGTATGGAAACCAGCTGGGTGACTTTGGGCCATTCTCTGTTTCTCAGCCCAACCCATCTCATAAGGTGGTGGTTGTGAGAAAAATAGTATCCTTACCCTGCTATATATGGCATTATTCAAAACCTGAGCTGCACTGCTTGGCAGATTATATGGCAGTTCTGTTCCTTTTTTATTCCCCCCCCCGTATTTTGTAATCTTTCCAATCTAATAGAATGTTGGAAAGGAATTACATAAAGAACTATATATAAAGGTCTCAGGACTGATCAAATTTGGTGTGGGAGGGGAAAGCAGGTAAGGAGGGACTCTGGGAACACTTGCAGCCACTGCATGGACTACTCTAGGCATCTGTCAGATAAAGTTGCTCAGATTTGCTCAGAATTAGAATGTGGCTGCCTTGTGAAATTACCTGAGGCACAGTCTTGTCCCATTATCTGGAAGAGTTAAAACCTGATAGCCCCAATGAAATGGATATGGTCCTTGGGGTTATATATTTAGCCACCTGTGTTTTAGGTCCCTCTCCCTTCTAATTGATTAAGGACTTCCAGGAGGGGACAGGTGGTTGGGTCCATGCGGTGGAGAATGTCTCTCTGCAGGAGGGGGTAGTTCCATCCACCTTGAAAGAGGCAGTTGTCTGCCCCCTCCTTAAGAGGCCATCATTGGACCCAATGGATCTGGATAAGTTTCATCCAGTTTCCAATTTTCCCTTCTTAAGGAAATTTTTTGAGAAGGTGGTTGGCTTACAGCTTCAGAGGGCCCTGGAAGAAGCAGATTATCTGGACTGTTTCACTCAGGTTTCAGGTCTGGTTATAATACTGAGATGACATTGATCACACTTATTGATGACTCTGCTGAGTGCGGGATGGGGTAGTGCATCCATCCAGGCCCTCCAGCCTTCAATATCATTAATCATGGTGTCCTTCTGGGCTAGCACAGGGGATTGGGAGTGGGAAGCATGGTTTTATAGTGGTTATCCTCTTTTCTTAGGGACCAGTTACAGTTGTTGTTGTTGGTGGGAGGGAGAGGTTGAGTCCAAGTTTGCTGCTCTGTGGGGTTCCTCAGGGCTCTAGTCTCTCCCCACTCCTACTTAACGTCTACATGAAGCTGCAGGATGAGGTCATCTGTTGACATGGGGTGTGGTATCATTAGTATGCAGATGATACCCAGTTGTACATCTCTGCCCTGGGCTGACCGGGCAATGCCACCAAGGCCCTTTCCCAGTGCCTGGAGGCGGTGGGAGATTGGATGGGAGAGAACAGGCTTCAGTTCAACTCCAGAAAGACTGAGCAGCTATGGGTTTTAAGGCTCCCTGGAACTGGAGATTTTTTATCTTTTACTCTGTCTGGGAGTGCAGTTCAGTCAGAGTTGGTGCTCAAAGATCATGCGAAAGCCATGGCTAGGGGGCCTTGACTCAGATTTGATGTGTGCACCAATTACATCTGTTCCTGCACTAAGAGGCCTTGCTCACAGAGACTCATGCCTTAGTCACCTCCATTGGATTACTGTAATGTGCTGTACATAGGGCTGCCCTTGAAGAGCATGCAGAAGCTGCACCTGGTCCAGAATGCAGCTGCATGGGCAATATTTGGCATTTCCCATTACACTCATATACTGTAACACTGCTGCTCTGTGAGCTGCACTGGGTCCTAATAGGCTTCTGGGTGCAATTGAAAGGGCTGGTTATCAGCTATAAAGCCCTATGTGGTATAGGGGCAGGCTATCTGCCTATCTGCTATTTTTTCTGCTTGACCCACCAGATTTAGCAGGGAGCGCGTGCTCCAGGTCACTTCCATCAAATAGTCCCAACTTGTTGGGCCCAAGAGTCATACCTTCTCTAGGCCAGCACTGTCCCCATGGAACAGCTTCCCTCCAGAAATCTGAATGGCCCTGGTCTTTTTGTAAGGCTCTGAGGACCTGACTGTTCCCTTAGGCATTTGGGGCAGGAGATTAGGTTATTTCTGCTGGTAATGTGATTTGGATTTATTGCTTTAACCTCGGGCATCATGGGTTAGATGGTTGTTGTTGTTTTCACTTTATACGCCACCCAGAGTCACTGCTGTGAGATGGGCAGCCATATAGATCATCTACATAAATAAATAAAGCAAAATAAAGGTTGATTTCAAAAGTCGGCCTGATCTGACTGAGGGCTGTGGAGAAAAAAAATCCCACTGCATCTCTGCTATCTGCTTCATTCTAAGCCTCTCTCCCTCTTGATCACATGATCCAGATTAAAGCTTTTATGCAGCGTTTGGAAGGAATATTCTCCACATTCTCCCAACCTAAGGGGATTTAGAAAGAAATGACGTAAAGAAACTCAGAACTGGGTCCATGGGATAACTCTCTGGGGCCATATCTGATTCAGTGAGAAATGCCAGTGAAAGAAAGATCAAGTTTTAAAATTGGGTGCATCCAGCCAGGTGCTGTGGAAATTCCAGAAAAGCTTCCCTTCCCTAATGTATCCCTTTGGGAGAGGCAGCTGGGCTGCAGATCAGAATGCTGTTGACTGCTCCATTCTAAACCTCCTTCCCTCCTAGTCACATGACCTGGAGCAGAGCATATTGAGACCACCCTGTGCTTCCTATTTTATTCATACATATGTATACACACAGATGCAATTCAGGGAGAACAGAAACTGACACACGTCAAATCAGCACATATGTACCCAGCCTTACAGACATACACGCATGCGCACACACACATGCACAGGCAACATGTAGGTACACAATCTGATTAGTTCCGGGGAGAAAATGTACACACACAGGCACACAATTCTGTAAGACACTATACTTTACTTTGTTGCACAGAAAGAAATACAGACATGTTATTGGCATTGTTGGTAAAGGGGTTGGGAAGAATTACCAACTACAGTTACCTTGTTTAAAATTTAAAAATGCATCTTAAATACATGCAACAACAACAACAACAAAATAATAAAATTATTGCAAAAGTCAATAAAGAAATAATTTATACTTAAATTCAGTTTGTTTGATACCACATATCTTTCTTCTAGTCTAACAGCTATTGAGGCCTTAAAGAAAGTGGAATATAGTTTGACTGATTGGAACAAGCACAAGAACTTCTAATATAAAACAAACCACAGTTTATTTTATTTTAATTTTTAACGTTACATATAATTTTGATTCTTCTGCTTATTTTCCCTGACTTCTCCTTTTTTCTCCCTCCAAACAATGTCAACCACAACCTTTATTAGTCCCAATATTGTTGTCCTCAAGATTTAGGACAGAGGAGGATAGAAAATAGCATTTTATTCAACAATGTAGGGATAGTTGGTGGTGCGGAGCATCTGGAGGACACAGTGTCTCAGACAGCTTAGACTAGGTGGCAAAATATCAAGCCAAAATGAACTATGGTCATATGATCTGAGAATACTTTCATGTTCACAATGAACTTTTCATATGATCATCTATGATCCTTTAAAATGATAAAGAAGCATCTGTCCCTTTGTTGTTGGAACCTACTGTGGTTCTTATTTGGCAACCTGGCAACAATGAGAAGGAAGCTAAAATTCTGAAATTTTAGACTAAATTCTGAGTCCTGAAAAATTTAGCCGTGGTGGCCTTCAACTGGCATTTTTTGTTTTGCAATAGTTAGTTTTTGTCCTCAGGACATCTCTGAAATGGTAAATCAGGTGTTTGGCTAGTTATCCTGTTCACAAGGGAAGATAATGACAGTGATCTAATTTTAACCATTTAGGGGAGCTCTGATGTTACTTTGGTATATGAGGTGATATACAAATTGATAAATAAAGAAAGAAAAGATTAAAACAATTATCCATGGTAGTATCATACACAGTCTCTCTCTCTCTCTCTCCACAATATTTCAGCTTTCATCAGCTTCCTCTTTCTCCTAGTCTTTTTAAAAGATGACTGTGGAAAAAGGAGGTGGAAAAGAAGCAAAGTAGTCAATGTATTCTTGAACTTGGATTCCTAACAGCTGCATTTTAAAAAGTGTCATTCCATTTTTCTGTTGTAACTACTGTATGTATCTGTCCATGATGACCACAAATACTATCCGATTAGTACTTTCTAACAAGCTAGGCTTGTCTACTTTTATTATAAACATCATGTTCAGATGTAGAGCCGCTGCAGCCATTATATCAAGGATATTTAGCTATTATTTGTAATAAATGTCAAGTGGGCTGAGTTGAAGCCAGGAGGAAATGTTCAGGGCAGAAAACACACTGACATTCATTCATGCAAATCTGTGTCACTAGGAGCATTAATCATACATAGGAAAAGTAGTGTACAGTATATAGTGCATTTATATAACAGCTTTAGCCAATTTTGATTCATTACGACAAGAGTTATGGCTAATCAATCTAACAGCAAACTGGAAAAGATTTGAATGTATCATGTTTGTGACTGAATTACCACAAATATCCATGACAGTCCAGTTAAGTTTGTTGGCATGTGCAAAATATCTCCCTGTAATGCTTTGTGCCAGGATGTACCAGGGTCCATATGCAAAATCCTAACAGTTGCAGTATCCAAAATCTTGGTGGAAATTCGGACTCCAAGCCTGGCTGGCAGCTCGACAAGTCAGAGTTTCTCAGAGCTCTGAGCTCTGAGACCTGGCTGACTTTCTATCTTGTTTGCAGGGGTCTACAGACCACTGAAGCTTCCCCCTGGAGAAGGGGGAACCAGAAGATTGCTCACAGAGCCATTGGAATTGCCCACTCCTGTTTTTCTTTGTTGTTTCCACCGCGGAGAAGAACGGGGGTGAATGCAGTGGAATGGCCGAAGGAGGATCCTAGCTCTGCAGGGAACGTAAGTCTCTCGGGAGACACAAGAGCGACAGCCAGCTTTTAGATCACTTTATATTAGTTTTCTTTTTAAGATTAGAACATTTTTATTATCTAAAATTTATCTTTGGACTTCGTTCAAAATGTTGGCTAATTTTGTGTTTTCTTTGCTATAATTAATTTTGGTGGAAGTTTGATAGATTTTATTTTGGCAACATAGTGAATAAGTTTGTATTTTTCTGCCTTTCTTTTGTATCAGAGAAATTGGGACTTAAGAGACTTTGTTGGTATTTCTCACTCGACAAACTAACTGACTTTTGAGAAATTGTTTGTTTGGGTTAAGCAGCTTGCAGCCTGAAGAATAAAGAATAAATACTTTTTTTTAGAACGGATGTTCTCTCACTTGGAATATATTTTCATCTTTCCTTTTACAAACTGTTTGAAATACTGCTCTGTGGAATTTTTCATCTTTTACTTTAAAAGCTTTTCTCACATAAAGAAATAGACATTACTGATAATAATAGAACAGCTGTTCCCTGCTCCCTTCCCTGCTCCCTGAGAAAATTTTGTGTTTTGGCTACGGCAGCTGATTACGGTTTGAACAACGAATACAATCAGGGGGGTGCAGGTGGAAATGGCATTTCTCACAGCACTTCAAGATTTTAAGGAAGAAACCAGCAAAGCTTTTTTGCAAATTAAGAAATCCATAGAACGTATATTAATAGTTTTGGTGGCTCAGGAACAGAAGATACAAGGGACAGATTTAGAAACAGAGGGAAGACCTTTCGAACCAGTAGAGAAACAGGGAAAGAGGATTTTGAATGTATTGGTACAGAAGAAGATTATGATATTTTACAGGAAGTGGTCTATTAAACGTTTGGGCATAAACACATTGTGGCAGCTGAGACAGGAAGATTTTAAAATGCAAATTGATAGATATGGTAAAATAAACATTTTGACATCCCACATGAGTTACAGAAATAAACAAGTTGCATATTGTGATATTGGCATAACCTAAACAGGAGATTTATTAATATTGATCTGGAATACAAGGTTAATGAATGCGGATCTGGATTGTACACAGAGTGAGAGCAGATATGAGAAACTGTATAGATGCATAAAAACATGATATTCTAAGTGTAAGATACAAGATTATAAATATAAATATAAGTTGATATTATAGATTACTCTTTCTGGAGATTCATTTATGAGAAGACAATGAGATGATGAGATGGAATTAGAATGTAGGTTATTACAGGAATATGTTGTATGATTATTATAATATGTATTAGGTTATATGTTATATTAGGTTTCGTATTCTTGCTGTATTATGTTATGTAATATGTTAGGTTATGTATTAATGGAATATATAGTCATAATATGAACAGAATATATTGTATTTTATTAGAAGTAGATAAGGCCTTTATTTGTTACACTAATTGGATTAAAATGGAAAGAGCAAATGGAAAACATTTAATTGATGCAACAATGAACATTTGATTACTATTCCAAGGAGTAGAAACCAGAGCTGGATTGTTGGAAGATATCAAGAAAGGCGAAACCTATATGAAGAACAGAAGATTGGACTATAGAAATCATAGGGTATATGACAAAGAAAAGTTCCTGTGTATTGTATGAAGGACTAACATTTAAAGTTAATTGTTGTACTTAAAGTTCAAGGATAAATTGGAGGACATCTATTTCCTATATTTTCTTTGTTTGTTATTTTTTGACTTCACTTTTTCTTTTCTTTTTTCTTACTTTGTATTTCTATTTCTTTCTTTGTATTAACTTTTAATATGTATTTTAAAATTCGATAAAACTTATGGAAAAAAACAAAAACAAAATCTTGGTGGAAATTCAAAACACTATATTACCTATCTTCAGTTTAGGTAAGCATCTAGTTTTCCCCAATCTATAAGATTGGGGAAGGGGTACTGATGATCATCTCACTCATTCTTATTAAATTGAAATAATTCAATTGAATTATTCAATTGGATTAGAGATACAAATAGTGCAGTACAAAAAAGCATAAAAATGGACAAATCTCTTATATGTAAGGTTCTCCCTTCTGGCAGGTTGGATAATATAATGGCAAACTACACAGCAAAGGAATTGTAGAAATCAGAACCATGTTGTTGTTGTTGTTGTTGTTGTTATTATTATTATTATTATTATTATTATTATTAAATTTTATATGCTGCCTAACTCCCAATGACTTGAAAGGGCCCAACGACTTGAGGAACCAGGTCTTCAAGGCCCTTTGAAACACTAGCATGTTCTTATCGAGATCTCATTAGATTCTGAGATGACAGGAATTTGTATTAAACCTACTTTAATTTAATCATGGCCTTCTAATAGTTCCTACCATAAGATATGGAGTAGTCTCCAAACCCATTTTTGGTTTTACACCTGTTGAAGAGTAGATATAAACACTGCCATTTTATTGATAATAGATTTGCAAATACTGAAAAAAAATCTCCATCCTGCATCCTCCCCCTGTGTTTGAGTCCACTAGTGAAGGAGGTATGGAAATGTGTATACTAAAAACCACAATAGTTACCACACAGCACTGAATTTTGCACCATCATTACCATACTTATTTCACCTTGAGTTCCTTGCACAACCTTTGTGGGTATATATGTTGGAGAGTGGAGAGGAGAACAGTGGAATTGAGTCTTCTAGAGACAGTCTAAAATAGGAGTATGGCCTTCCATACTCCACTTCCACTTCCCCTGCTTCCACTTCCACTTCCCCTGCTTGGGCGTGGAAGATCTTTGAGTTCGCCTTTTTATTGAAAGTCAGCTTTCTAGAATAAGTTCATCAGAATGAGATATGGTTCTCCTGAAACCAGAGAAAATGGTTCTTATAAAACCAATTTCTGATGAGAAGAGTGATTTTAATACCATATGAAAACCTACACAGCTGAATAATTTCAGCCATCTAAGGGAAAACGGCAATCACCATTTTCAGGCAGCAAGAGAATCATTTTGCCCTAACTACCAAAAGTATCATTTAAATACCAGAGTGATTAAAGTTACAACCAAGATGACTCAACACTAAATTCTTTCATTCAGGTGAAGGGAAACAAGAACTATATTTAATCTGTGCCTAACAATTGAAGTTAAAAAGTTTAAAAACTGTTCTTGAACAGGTATAAGAAGCTTTTCAGTAGAAATGACACAAAAATTGTAAGGTAACATCCTGTGATTCATGGTACTTAAGTTAGTAGATTTTACTACAAAAAGAACATATGCATAAGATATACTATTCAGAGGGAGAAAAGAAAAGAAAACCTGTTCAAAATCACATAATTATTTCTTTGGGGCCAAACTGAACTCTCATATTATTTCTGAACTTCCAAATGACTGAGCTGCTAAGTGTAAAACAAATATCCCCAAACAATGTTGTATTTGTACGGTTCCTAATCTGCATGATGAATCTTATATTGCATAGACTGGAAGGAGCTAAAAAGGAAACAGAAAACAGAAAAAAAACCCATATCTTTCTATAGAGTAGTTTTAAATTGCCAGAATTTAAGAAAATAACCTAATTTGTTCCTGGAGAAACAAGTGCTTTCTCCTAATTTAAATACGGATTTATAAGAGCTGACCCATCCTTTGATGCTCACTATTTGATGAACATGAATTTGAGTAAACTCCGGGAGACAGTGGAGGACAGGAAGGCCTGGTGTGCTATGGTCAATGGGGTCACGAAGAGTCGGACATGACTTAATGACTGAACAAAATTTTTTTTTGATGAAAAATAAATAAATAAATAAATAAATAAATTCCTTTTTATTCTTAAGAAGTCCTTCTATGCATATGCAACCACAACAGCTACATTCAGTATTTTGTTGTTGTTGTTTATTTGTTCAGTCGCTTCTGACTCTTCGTGACTTCATGGACCAGCCCACGCCAGAGCTTCCTGTCAGCCGTCACCATACCCAGCTCCCCCACGGTCGAGTCCGTCACCTCCAGAATATCATCCATCCATCTTGCCCTTGGTCGGCCCCTCTTCCTTTTGCCTTCCACTTTCCCTAGCATCAGCTTCTTCTCCAGGGTATCCTGTCTTCTCATTAAGTGGCCAAAGTACTTCAGTTTTGCTTTTAATATCATTCCCTCAAGTGAGCAGTCTGGCTTTATTTCCTGGAGTATGGACTGGTTTGAACTTCTTGCAGTCCAAGGCACTCTCAGAATTTCCCTCCAACACCACAGTTCAAAAGCATCTATCTTCCTTTGCTCAGCCTTCCTTATGGTCCAGCTCTCGCAGCCATAGGTTACTACGGGGAATACCGTTGCTTAACTATGCTGACCTTTGTTGTCAGTGTGATGTGCCTGCTCTTAACCATTTTATCAAGATTTGTCATTGCTCTTCTCCCTAGAAGTAGATGTCTTCTGATTTCCTGGCTGCAGTCAGCATCTGCAGTAATCTTTGGGCCTAGAAGTACAAAATCTGTCACTGCCTCCACGTTTTCTCCCTCTATTTGCCAGTTATCAATCAAGCTGGTTGCCATAATCTTGGTTTTTTTGAGATTTAACTGCAACCCAGCTTTTGAACTTTCTTCTTTCACCTTCTTCATAAGGCTACTCAGCTCCTCCTCACTTTCAGCCATCAAAGTGGTATTATCTGCATATCTGAGATAGTTCATGTTTCTTCCAGCAATTTTAATTCCAGCCTTGGATTCCTCAAGCCCAGCACGTCGCATGATGTGTTCTGCGTACAGGTTGAATAGGTAGGGTGAGAGTATACAGCCCTGCCGTACTCCTTTCCCAATCTTAAACCAGTCCGTTGTTCCGTGGTCTGTTCTTACCGTTGCTACTTGGTCATTATTCAGATTCCTCAGGAGGCAGACAAGATGACTTGGTATCCCCATACCACCAAGAACTTGCCACAATTTGTTATGATCCACACAGTCAAAGGCTTTAGAATAGTCAATAAAACAGAAATAGATGTTTTTCTGAAACTCCCTGGCTTTCTCCATTATCTAGCGGATATTGGAAATTTGGTCTCTAGTTCCTCTGACTTTTCTAAACCAAGCTTGTACATCTGGCAATCCTCGCTCCATGAATTGTTGGAGTCTACCTTGCAAGATCTTGAGCATTACCTTACTGGCATGTGAAATAAGTGCCACTGTTTGATAGTTTGAACATTTTTTAGTGTTTCCCTTTTTTGGTATGGGGGTATAAGTTGATTTTTTCCAATCTGATGGCCATTCTTGTGTTTTCCAAATTTGGTGGCATATGGCATGCATCACCTTGACAGCATCATCTTGCAAGATTTTAAACAGTTCAGCTGGGATACCATCATCTCCTACTGCCTTGTTATTAGTAATGCTTCTTAAGGCCCATTCAACCTCACTCTTCAGGATGTTTGGCTCTAACTCACTGACCAGACAGTCAAATCTATCCCAATATTATTATCCTTCCTATACAGATCTTCCACATATTCTTGCCACCTTTTCTTGATCTCTTCTGCTTCTGTTAGGTCCTTGCCATCTTTGTTTTTGATCATACCCATTTTTGCCTGGAATTTACCTCCAATGCTTCTAAATTTCTGGAAGAGGCCTCTTGTCCTTCCTATTCTATTATCTTCTTCCAATTCCGCACATTGCTTGTTTAAAGATAATTCCTTATCTCTTCTGGCTAACCTCTGGAATTTTGCATTTAATTGGGCATATCTCCCCCTATCACTGTTGCCTTTTGCTTTCCTTCTTTCTTGGGCTACTTCCAGTGTCTCATTAGACAGCCATCTTGCCTTCTTGGTTTTCTTTTTCTTTGGGATGTTTTTTGTTGCCGCCTCCTGAACAATTTTGCGAACTTCTGTCCATAGTTCTTCCAGGACCCTATCTACTAAATCTAGTCCCTTAAATCTATTCTTCACCTCCACTGCATATTCCTTAGGAATATTAGTGAGCTCATATCTAACTGATCTGTGGGTCTTCCCTCTTCTCTTTAGTCAGATTCTAAATTGTGCAATAAGAAGTTCATGATCTGAACTACAATCAGCTCCAGGTCTTGTTTTTACTGACTGTATAGATTTCTGCCACCTTTGGCTACAAAGGATGTAGTCAGTCTGATTTCAGTGTCGACCATCTGGTGAAGTCCATGTATAAAGTCGTCTTTTAGGTTGTTGGAAGAAAGTGTTTGTTATGCACAGTGAGTTGTCTTCCGATGGTATACCAACATATCTCTGGTTGTACTGATCCATTTAGTTTTCATGGCAAGAATACTGGGGTGGGTTGTTGTTACCTTCCCCAGGGATCGTATTTAGTCTGACCTCTCTGCCATGACCTTCCCGTCTTGGGTGTCCCTTCATGGTTTAGCTCATGGCATCATTGAGGTGCTCAAGCTCCAGCACCAAAACAAGGTAATGATCTCCTATGCTGGAGATCATTCAGTATACTGTTGAATTAATAATCATGGCACCCTGTACATGCCCCAATCCTAGAATGAGTTTAAAGTGTTTGCTATTTAAATTAAGAAAAAAGACAGGACAGAATGTAAAAGAGAGCAAACAGATAGAACAATAAAATAATTACATGTCCATCGTATCCTCTCCCTTTTCATTCCTGTGGGTTTGTTCAATTTCAATGGGATGCACAATTATTCTCAATGGATAGGATAATTTCTAAATGAAGTTCCTATTTTTTTTGGGGGGGAGTAGTCATGATTCATGCATCTAAAGTTGGTCCACTTAGTTTAGTTGGAGATGGTGGGGAAGATATTGTGGATGCCCCTGTGGTAAATGGGTATTGGTGGGGAGGGGTATTAGAATGCAAGGAAGAGGTGAACTAGCCACTGTCTTGTAAATAAGGCAGCTGTGAAACTAAGATAAGTTAGAGTTTGGGATAAGAGAAAAGAGGAGCAATTGATTATTAGAGTAAAAAGTCTGGAAAGAAAAGGAAAAGAGGTAATAAATATATACAGAACAAAAGAAAGGAGTTACTCTGCAAAGTCATTCTGTAATTAAGCATGGAAGACTAGTTCTATTGACGTATTCTTTGAAGAGAAATTACTTTTTGTAATCTATACTGTCTGTTCAAACAATCTTCAAGTTTTAATTTTTCATGGTTAGCTTATCCTCTACATAAACAGGAGACAGAATACACTCCTTTGCTATATACTACAATACACTAGCCAGAAAAAACAAATAAACAGATTAAAAAATTGACATCAATATTAAAGCTCAATATATGACCTCTAAGATTTGGGATGTCGGCAGTGAGAACTGAAAGAACTTTCATCTATCCCAAATTAAAGCAAGAATACAAAAAGCCTCTTCTGTCCAAAGAAATTTCAGTTTTGAACAGTCACCATGAGTTCCTGGTAGAAAGGATGATATAAAACTCAACAAACAAATATGACTTTTTAAAAGAGGAGGCATTTATCTCTGTGTATGTTTGACCATGTATTTGAATCATTTTTTTTAAAACTGCTTCTGCCAGTTTCCTTCTGTCCTCTTTTGTAATTTGTGTAGCTTGGTTATACTGTATATTATTTGTGTATTTAAAGATTTTCAATTTTTAAATATTCAAGGCAGTTGAAAATTTATTTATTTATTATTTAAATTTACATCACCGCCCATCTCCCCCAACAGGGAACTCTGGGCGGTTTACAATAAAATCAATAGATAAAAACATATAATATAAAATTACAATCATATAATGCTATACATTCTACAATATAAATAGAATAAACAAGTATGAAATCCAGGAGATGATAAAAACTCAGCTAATAGGGAGGGTACTACGGCGCCAGCAACCCCCAGGATTGCATAGTTACATTACAATAATTACAAAAATTGCATAGTAACATTACAATAGAAGTATCATAGGTTTAGAAATAGTAATTCAATAAGACAAAGTAAAATTAATCCAAGACGATCAGTTAAAAATGCTTGGGAATACAAGCAAGCCTTGTGCCTCAAAAATGACAATGGTTTGGGGGCAATTATCCTAGAAAGCAAATTCAGCAACTAAGAAATCCTTCTCTTCTCTCACCAGAGACCTCTAGCTGAATCACTACTCTGAGGACACTAGTGGATGTTCTCTGGGTTGTTGTCGTAACTGGATGATCCTAGATGGTAACAAATTGTTATTGGATACCATCTAGGGGTCATCTGTATTTTTGTAACCCAGATATGATAGCTTATTGGATTGCTGCTGCTGCTGTTCTGTTAGCTTATGCATTTTCCCCATAATTAATTAATTGTGTTCATTTATTAACTGAACATGATGAAGAACATGATAACAATGAGCAACAGCAGCAGTATTTTCCACCAACAAGATTCAGCATTCAGCACAGAAGAGGCAAACTAATTCTTTTGCGGAGCAACAGTAAAACAATATGCTGGATTTGAAACAGACCAGATATAAAGATGCAGTATCTGCTGGTGTTGGTATGTGAAGGCATTTTTTCATTTCCCTGATACAGATGTGTCTGATTTTAGTACTATAGACATTTAAAAGATGACTCATCTGAATAGTCAGAATATATTTCCAGGACAGGGCTTGTTCTTTATTTAGTTAATATGCTAAGGATCAATCATATGCTAAAAGTCCCTTTATTTCTGTTTTTTGGCATTGTTAGACTTAAGACAGAGAGCATGTTTGGTTAAAGGCACCAGGCTAGAAACTTCCAAAAACGTTGCCAAGAAAACTGCATGGACTTGTCTGGGTTGTTGCCAGGAATCAAGACCACCTTGAAGGGGAAAAAAGTCTCAAGACATTTTAGAGAGATAGGGCTATATGGAGTGAAAGTACCTTTATCTTTTTAATATTAAATGGAATATCCAAAGGAACTAAATGTTTTCATTCTGTTGCTGCTTTGCCTTCTTGTGACTTTATGACACATATAAAAAAATGAGTTAACAAAATAAGTAAACTAAAGATCTATTCTGAATCTGATATTCAGAAGTGTTTCACCAAATATGATGGGAAGAGTAACAGGTTCAATCAGCTCTACTAGATAAAAAGTATAAATGAAATAAGTTTTCTGTTTGCTATATTCTACTGAGCTGAAAAATGTTCTTTCAAATTCACTATTCTAGGGAAAATCCCACTAGTAATTAATGAATTGCCAACTATTGTCTGGAATAAGGGCATGAAGCATTGCTTTCAGAGTGAGGGCAGAAAGTAATTCTTTCTCCTGTGATTTGGCTCTAGGGATAAGCCATATCAGAGTAAAGGAAATGTTACCAACTTGCTTTCCAGTCTGATAGTTAAAAAGACTCTTGAGTAAAGAAAAATTGGCACTGAAATGCAGCAACCATCAGAGAACTAACTACTCCTGGGTGGAGGTTAAAGGAAACTTTTCTACAAAAAAATTGCTTAAATCCTTTATTGTGACAAAATTATACAACAGTATTTAAGAAAAAAAAATGAATAATTTTGTATAGCAGATATCATATACGCAAGGTTCAATGATCATGCACATGTTCAACCCATAGTGGAAATTATCAAGGAATTCACCCCACTAACATGGAACAATGTTTCAGCTTTCTAATTGCTGAAATGTAAATCTATGGCTATTGTGGTAGGGAAGAGATCAAAACAGAAAACCACTTGGAGTAGACTTTTAAAAAATGAAAGATAAATGACTAAAAACAAAACTGGATTTTAGATTTGAATGATTTCATGGATAAACGTGGTGTGAATTTAGATCTGAGTCTTAGCCAAGGAAACATGGAATCTTAGTTGAACAGTGTTAGTTGTTTCAGCAGTCATGCAAACCATATGGAGCAGTCATTGGCTTAAGACAAAGGTAGTATGTTCCTCTAACACTCTTAGGTTCCTTATAGTGAGTTAGAATTCATTCAGCAAAACATTTCCTCATATGACATTTTCTTAAATGGGACATAACCAAACCATGTGCTGATGGGCAACCATGGGTGATATAAATTGAACAATAAATAAATAAATAAATTATAATTCTGCTATTTTTCTAGGACAAAAAATTTCCGTCTATATGCATATACATGTACATGTACATATACTGTATCTATATATCTATATATCTATATATCTATATATCTATATATCTATATATCTATATATCTATATATCTATATCTATATCTAGATATATACATAAAGGTAAAGGTTTCCCCTGCACAGTCGTGTCTGACTCTAGGGGCCGGTGCTCAGCTCCGTTTGTTAGTTGAAGAGCCAGTGTTGTCCAAAGACGCTTCCGCAGTCATGTGGCTGGCATGATGCTCGCGGAATGCTGTTACCTACCCACCGAAGTGGTACCTATTCATCTACTTGCATTTGCATGCTTTCGAATTGCTAGGTTGGCAAGAGCTGGGGTGAGTGCGGGAGCTCACTCCATCACGCGGGGCTAAGCTCTTGAACCGCCGAACTTGCAACCTTCTGATCAACAAGCCTGGCATCTTACCCGCTGAGCCATCGTGCCCACTCAGATATATACATAGATATAAATATATATTTGGTCGGCCTTAGAACAGAAGAGAAAAAGAAAGTACTTTGGGGAAGTTAGAATGAGCCCCAAATGTAACTGGAAATGAATACCTACTGAGAATAACTTCGAAGGGTATTTAGGCTGACCATATTTTCTTGAGACAATAATGGGACATTGGGATGGCAAAAATGGGACAGGGTTAAACTTATGTAATATTCCATATTCATGAAAAAGTAAGACGATAAAAAAAGTTTTAAAGAGTTTTTAAGATCCATTTGCTGGTCCTTAAACAGATTACTGTATATTTAAAAATATTTTTGTTTTCATTAAAATGAAAAAGTTTTATTACATGAACATATTGAGCAAACAATTATTCTTCAGTGACAGAACTCATACAAAAATTTAGGTAGACGTAGAGCGGGACTGTATTTGACAGGAGGCGAATGGGGAAAGCACAGCTCACAGGCTTTGTAACATCACGGATTTCAGGAAGGAGGGGAGTGGGAGAGAAGAGAGGCAGGGAAGGGAGGATTCAAAAACTCCACACCAGGCGAGGCTTCTCTTCCTTCTGCCTACCCTCCTCCTCCTCCTGCTTTTTTTTTCTCCCTCTTTCTCTCTCACAATCCGAAATGAAAGAGTCTCTCTTGCCGAGATGGAGAAATAATCAGTTTCACTCTTGAAAAAAGGGGGCAGGATCACATCCCGAATGCATTTTAATAAAACAAACAGAGAGCAGAGAGCGACCAGCTAAGAGCAGAGCAGAGGCGGTGGCAAAGATCTCTCTCCCCATCTCTCTCTGTCTCCCCCTCTCTCTCTCTTTCCGCCTTCCTTGCCCCTCTCTAGTCTCACCCAACATCAGGCACCTCAATCAAGCACTTTTTAAATGATAATTGCATCTTGGCTGAATCAATCTTGCCATGCCTGACATTTTGCTAATTTTAAAGAAAACGGGACAAAATTGACATTTATATTAAAACGACGGGACGGTCTGGAAATGAGAAAAAAATGGTACTGTCCCGTTTAAAACGGTACGTATGGTCAGCCTATATTTAGAAGATTATGAGCTTCTAATGTCTTAGCTTCTGTACTATCATTTTGGGGTCTTTTTGCTTAAAACAATCTATATTCATGATAACTGATATGAAAGTTAAAGGACAGATCAATCCACATTATCTTACTATCACCATTTCCTCAAATTCTGAACAGCAATGGAATTTGTCCCACACTTATCAGAAGAATGTAAAGCTATTTCCAGAGCCATATAGCCAGAGCTGCAAGAATAGCAAAATTCAGGGGGAAAAGAATAGAAAAGAGAAAAGAGAAAAAAATGGTGGTGGGTAGGGAGAGAAAACAAAATGTGAAAAGTCTGCAGGCAGTTTACTTCAGCTAATCAAGAAAAGGCCTAAATTCAAGTCCATGCTAACCGTATGCAGGACTATCATAATTGTACCTCTATAAGTCAAAACAGATTTGTGGAGTAAAAAATGCCACAGGGACCATAGATTAAAATTTCAGGTCCCATGTTGTTTATACAAGCAGTGTGCTGAAATGATACCTTTAGCCTTAAGTCCTTAAAATTTTCAGTTCTTGGCTTGTTACTTTTATCACTATATACGTATTAATATTATTGATCCAGGCTTTTGAATCTCAACATTTCATCTCAGTGGAGATGACACTATTATTTATAGGTCAGGCAGATATTTACATGGCATTTAGTTTGGCCTCTTGTGTGATTCTCATAAATTCCAAGGTAGTAATAATGGGATAATGTCGTTGTAAACTCCTTGGCATGTAATGCTAAGGTATTTGAAGCAGGCTCTAGAGTGGGGTAAGCTATAGATTATTCATGCATAATTCTTTCCTTGGTGGATTAAATCACATTCTAATATCATAGGTTGAAATATTTTCAAGTATGGTTGTATTAGTCCTAAAATGTAATTAATCTTGTTCTATACTGTAGCTTTACACATGTCGTAGGGTCACATACAATGGCTAATAAACAATTGGACACATCTTAAAAGTAGGCATAGTTAGAGATGTATACATGAATCTAAGATTTGCTAAATAACATTATATTTCCACCCCCCCCCCAATTTAATTATATTTATTTTAAAACTGATTTCTAAAAAACCTATACTGTCTTGACAGTTTGGACAGGTAACATTTTTCTAAGTGAACATAAATTCACATTGTAATGCAGTTGTTTGTTAGGTACTGACAAGTATTGCTAAATTGTTGAGAAAAATTAAATTGTTAAAATATGTAATCAAAATGAGGAGTGTGTGTCTTTGTTTCATGTTTATGAGCTATGGCAGAGATTTACAAAATTATGATGGGTTCAGGGAAAGAGGCCAAAGAGAATGGTTTGGGGATTTAAAATCAGGATTCACAACATTTGAAATCTCTTTATATAGATAAATAAGATAATATGCATCTGAAACTTAAAGAAACTCCAATATTAGAATCAGGTGGGCCTCCCAGGTTGTGCTTTAGATGTTTTCCAAAGAAATGTACCCATTGAAAATTCCTTCTTTCAAATTATCACACCTGATGCCTTCAAAGACAGGGAAAGCTGATGAACGATCTTTGAAAAATATCTTATTGCCTGTGGGTATACATTAGTATAGAGGGGCAAGTGATGATATGGGCATTGTAACATCACAACACAAACTCTGTTCCTTGTGTATTTGATGTCACAATGCTAGTTTGTCATGTTGGCATCATTGTGGTTAGGAATGGACCCCATGACACTAAGGCTGCAGTCTTATGATTTCTGGGATATATTGGATCTTCTTTTCTCAGATTGAAGACTAAATTTAAAGTGGAAGTTATGACCATGGATACCAGTTCTTGTCCCTCCCACTTGGTTTTACAGTCTTCAGACAGGACCCTAAATTAAAGTTTCTAGCTAGACTTCAAAGGCAGCTTTATATTATGGCCATTTAAGCATGTTACTTAGGCATGTCTTTCCATGTTTATCCATGTCCAGAAAATATTGTTGCTGGCATATTAGACTAGACTGATAAATAATGCTACCTGCTGTAGCAACTTTGTTCATCAAAGGCAAGCTCTACAAAGAATGCCTGACTGGTAAGTTTGGATTACCACTTCTTGTGTCTAGGTTGATGTTCAATTTCTTGGAGCTCATGCTGTCCTTTGCTGCTCTCATAATCATATTTCATGATATGGTCACTGGCTTTGATGTGGTGGAGAATAGACAATGAATTGCCAGGAAGTGCCAGAGTTAAAGTTGAGAAGTGTTGCTTCAATTTGTAACTGTCCACTGTGAAAAACAGAATGTCAACCCAGCAGAACTCTTCTTATGTATTATGTTTTATCTCAGATTCTCCCAACCTTGTACTCTTCAGATGGTACGGACTGCACCTCCTAGAAGCTGGCTGCGAATTCTGGAGGAGCAGGCCCAAAACCTCTGAAGGACATCAAGTTGCAGAAGGCTGTTCTAATTGCTGAAAACCATATCGCATGTTATAGATTAGACTGATGCTGCATAGAAGTTTTCAGGTGTTCTCTTTTGTATCTCATTTACTTATCCCCAACTCAGATCACTGGTCACTTCAACAACTACTGCAAGGGGAAGTAAAATATGTTTAAAGATGTGCATGGTATCAATATGCCATATCTATTATACGGTTGCCATTTTTAGTGGCAATATTTTGGGCAACATATACTTCTGTCATCTGAATAAAATTCCTAGGTAATATTGAAGTTGACTGTATACAATGGCCTAGAAATATTTTAAAGATGTCTTCCAGGTAAGCTTAAACACCGCCCAACCCCCTTCTAGTTTTCAAGCTTTTTCTTGATAATACACAGTGCTTCGGGGAAAAATGCTGTCCCTGTAGACATTTTGTAGTATCAGGTCATAAAAGATGGGGTCCCCAAAATAGGTGACAGGTGCTTATTAATGTCTTTGGTTTAATATGGCTGCTGTGTTATAGAATATGTATAGAATGCTGTAAAACGTCTTAGTTGTCCAAATTTTCAATAAAAGCTGACAGTGGTATCTTGCAGTGGATTTTCCATTGAGGTATGACAAGTTATTTGAGGGCCATGCTGTTATTGATGCCATAAGAAGTTCTTTGTTGCAGTTGTCCAATTAAGCCAGGGATGGAAGGACAGTTTGAGATTCTGTTTGACATACAAAGTCAGCTTGGAGGCTGTTTTAAAATCCATATTAGAGTGTTCCTGATGGTTTGTGCATGCCTAAGCATACTGAACAAAAGAAAACAAAGAGAAGAAGTGTTCCACATGAACCAGACCTTGGAGCTAAGCTAACAGTAAGAACTATCTGCCACAGCAGTCATACTAATCTTACTGTATGTTTCCTTTGCGGCTAGAATCCATTGAGTTTTATTTGCAGTAAGGTTACCTGACTTTAACAATCATTAAAGTTTTCATTTTAAACTGTACAACTGTCTTATGAATGTAATGACTTTTTAAGATAATAATTTTACTTGTTTAAACTTTTGTAAATTTTATGTAACATTTCTTTCCTACAACAAACCACCCATTCCCTAAGTCCATTCCCTCAGGTAATTTTAGACTTATAAGAGTTCTCTGCCATACTCTGTTGCTTAAGGAAACATGAATTCTGAGAACAAAGTATAAATAATCATTAACCAATAAAATCAAAGTTCCAAATAGCATCCAACACAAACTGTACATATCACTATTATTAATTATTACTCCATAATTCAAAAAGCAACACTTTCCACATTGAAGATAGACAAGAGTTTCTCTAAATCTAAAGGGGAGTAATGCTAGACAATGAAATGTGTAGCTCAAGGAAAAGATGTTTTAGTATGCGTGTGTGTGCGTGCATGTGTGTATGAAATCAGTTTTTGCATATAAATAATGGATTTAATTAATTTTAATTCCCAACACATTATTACACTCTTTTATTGAATAGGAGGAAAACAAACAAACATACTAATTACAGATGTGCTAAATCTATCTTATGCAAAGCAAAGAGCCTATTTTAGATCTCTGTTTGTCAGTATAATTTCTTATAGTAGTTTCCTGTTTTGTTCAAATTGTTTCATGTTATAAACTATGTGATATCAACATGAGAATAGACACAACTTGATAGCTTTATGTGTCATGGAGACCGGCTGAGACCTGTTCAGAGGAATGGAATGTAACCAATAGCTATTCATAATCTTCCATAGGAACATGATTTTAAATAAAATGTCCTTCTGTTTTAGAAAAAAAAAATTCCAGAAGCCATTTAACATCATTTAAAAAAAAAGAGTAAAAAAATTCCGAGAAACTAATTTTGATCCTCTCATGCAGTGCATCTGCTTTTTCTGCCCTGCAAACTTCATGAAAATGAAAAGCTCCTTAAAAAGTCAACTATCTTACATGGAATCATCATTAATAGTGCAATTGCCATAATGTATAATGTAATATTTACTGTTCCATTAATAGGCTTTTCCTCTTTATTCTGTGTCATTGCAACATTTCACAGTTTGGGTTATAAATCCTTCTAGGATTATGACATTGTCCAGCAAGGTGCTCTCCAACTTTTGGAGCCAAGTCATAAACAATGATTTTAAGTTTATTTAGTAAAATTATTCCAAGTAGAGCAAATGGGCCAGATAGAAAAATATTAATTACTATTTCCTAAACTTATCCTCTGCATGAATGGTTGGTTTTAAGCAAATGTGATGAATCCACAGCAAGCAGAGGATATTTTTTAGAACTATTTAATTATATTTATTCATATGGACAATAGGATGATTGACTGCCTTTCTTAACAATTTTGGAGGTGCTGGGGTACAAAACAGAGGAGACAAATTCAATATCTGCTGCTGTACTTTTTCTCAGTACAATTTATAGAAATCATAACTGCAGCATTCAGTCAGCAGTGTGTCTTCAAATAGGTACGATCTAATATTAGAAAATGAAAGTGAAGCTATAGTATAAGCTTTTAAGTTACAGAATTGGTTACATGTTTTGTCACTTAAAACTAAAAAAAACAAGGATAAATCTGTGCTTATTTTCCAATTCCTTGGTTAAGATAAAAGCATGGTAACTAAAGCTGAGCTCATATGAAGATAAAATATGGTAAGTCAAAGCACAATGGCCAACTGTTGATATGCTTTGGGCGATCCAACTGACAAAATCAGTGTTCCAATGCATTTATTAAATAGTGATCCATGAAATGCAATATGGATGTATAGACATGATCATATCTAAAAAAAAGAGGGAGAATATTTTAATTGTTTACTCTTTTATGCACACATTGCCCATTTGGGATTAGCAAATCACTTATGCAACCTGATTGTATGCATGTTTGATCAAAAGTAATGCTTATATGTTCAATAAGCCTCTCAGGTACATGTTGATGAGTTCACTTTAATGGCAAGTTGGAAAACGTTTTCCAAATTAGCATCTATATTTAAAGTAAAAAAAAGTTCTATAGTACAATCTTATGCCTTTTTACCTAGAAGTAAACTTTTCAGTGTTGCTTCCTCCCAATTACATATTCATATGATTGATAAATTAATCTGCTATCTCTGCATTTTGTATAAGATTTCAAAACTTATATTTCAACTTATTCATGAATGATACTTAACTAAATATCCCTCCCACACCTACATCCCACATATACAATGTGTGTGTCTGTGTGTATCTCTGTCTCTCTCTCCCTCTCCCTCTCCCTCTCCCTCTCCCTCTACACACACACACACACACACACACACACACACACAAACACACACACACAGTCATATACATCATAACCCATTGACTATCTGAGTCTTAGGGAGCAGGAGGTATAGTGTTTTCTGATTCTATCTGTTCTCTCAAAGCATCTATGAGATTGGTTACAAATATTTTCAGAAACCAGAGTTTCTTACTAAGGCTATGCAAGGACCATTTAGTTTGGTTCATGGCTGGATCCTCAGCTGTGAAAATAGCCAAAGCTCTTGTGATGATCCAGGAAGAAGCTCACCCTGACTTGTTCCCGTGCATGCCTTAGGAAAAATGGAGCTCTGACTTTCCATTTCCTAGAGTGGAGGAAAAAAGATGTCTCATGGTGTAGCGGGAAAAACTCACCTTCCCAATGACAGGACACGAGACCAAGCGAAGTTAGAGAACACAGGTTTATTGCTAGCAAGGTTCAGAGTAATAACTTGGCAAATTCTGAACACCGGGTCACACCCGGGGCTTATCTTTTATAGGGTTTGTAATCCAGACAATCAGGATATGACAAGATCTTACGTGTCACAAGCTCAGCTTGTTTCAGACAGATTGTTCCAGACATAGAATCATCTTATGTGTCACAAGCGCAGCTTGTTTATAATTAGCACATCAAAACAGGATAACAAAAGGGGAACTTATCGTAAACCATCTGTGAGTTTAGGGAAGTATAGGGAACTTACAATGTCTGCACCTTTGTGCTACAAGGGTTAGTATCCGTGCAAGAACATTGAGCAAGACTTCTATCTCTGTCTTATGTTTGCAACAGAGAAATGTTAATTAAGCTTCTAATATCAAAAGGAGACTTTTGGGCCTACCTGCTTCATTCCCCCCTTTGGAACTCCACCAAAATTCTCTAATTACTGTGGAGTTCCACTTATTTCAGCATAGGGGTTGTCCTCTCGGGAGGTAGTGAGCATTTCGTAGTCCCACAAGGCCATAGCTTTCACTGCGGCCTGTTTGTCTACGAGGAGGGAGATTGAGCTAGAAATGGTTCGGGCAAAGATAGGCAGGACACAAGGAAGAATGACACAGCCTGCGGCGATGAGGCCCACAAGGCCAACAATCACCTTAAGCTCTGGCAGTTTGGGAAGGCCCCAGCCATCCAGCCAATCCTGAAAGTTGAACCCTTTCCACTCCTGTGGAGGGTTATAAGTGAGCTGTTGCAGTTCAGTGGTTAGCTGGTGGATGACCTGGCCAGTCTCCCCAATCTGCAGACAACAGTTGGTGAGGTTAAACTTACCACAGACTCCACCCTTCTTAGCAAGCAGGTGGTCTAGGGTGAGGCGGTTCTGATACACGGCTGTGCAGACCTTATCAGCGGTACACACCGGGACTCCGCTCTTTTGGACACTTCAAGCCCCCTCCCGTTGTGTGCTAGCCGGATTATCTTATTATAAGTTGTCCACCCTGTGGATTCAATTCGCCCCTCATAGAGCACCTCCACTGCAACTCGGGCGAATTGCCGGATTGTTCACTGGGCTGTGTTGAGGGGGTTATAGCACCCAGCATACCCTCCTCCCGTATGGTCACAAAGGGCTCCTCAGTGAACTACTTTTGGATCATAATTGTCCCACCACAGACAGGGCTGCAAAAACAGGTGTCCAATGGGGGAGGGTAGCCTCCTGGTGCAGAGATACTTGTCGTTGTTGCAATAGGTATCCTGCCAAGCCTTGCTACCACAGTTCCTGAAAGCCACCTTGGCCATTGCCTGTCAGACGTCAAATTCCAGCACCCACCCAAACTTATTGAAGCCTCGAAAAGACCCGCACACATGGTAGCCCAGGCAAAAGAGCGGGGGTGGTCGGGGTGTGGCCACCAACCACAAGGGTCGTCAAGGGAGGGAGAGTCCGCTGGTCTGGGCGGGCTTCTGACACATAAATACTTGCTGTTACGCTTATATGTGTCCCGCCAGGCCTGGCTTCCACAGGAGGTGTAAGCTACTTTATCCATGGCCTCACAAACATCAAACTCCAAGTTCCAGCCAGCAGAGGTTTTAGGGCTTATTGTGTGGTTTAGGTAATACAAGGTCAGGCGGACCCCACTGGAGGACACCATTCCCAGGCCCGCCCACACGGAGACGTTGTACCTAACCTCAGTCTGAGGGTTGTAGCAGGTTATGTCTCCTTTCTTGCCTTTACACCGTAAACACCTTTCCCTGTGTGGCACAGGACCCTTGAGGCTTGCAGTCCGGTGGGCGTTGAGTATGGTACAGGAGGGTGTGTCGCTTAACGTTTCCCACCTGGGCCCACTCAACGCACTGCGAACAATTAACTGGACTTTGTGTAGCAGCACAGGTGACTCGTCGCCTTTGGGGCGGAGCTAGGAGGGGAACTGGTGCAGGTGCCTGGGAGTCCCAGCACCCACCTGGGGAGCTATCTCCTGGAGGAGAAGTTTCAGGCTGGGCCTCGGGGGGCGGGGTTACGGTTACCCAATCGCAAGTTGTCTCTCCTGGCCCATCGCCACCCTCACCTCCATTCCCCCCTTACGCAAGCAGAATGCTGAATAGGTAAAGGAAGTTAATGACAATACTAATTAGCAGGAGAATCATAACCACCCAGATGGAAGGCATGAGGCCCTCACGGATGCAAGCAGTGGCTCTCAACCTTTGGTGTGCAACCATCCCGTGGGCCCCCCTTTTTGCAACCAAATAAGAGAGGAGCCTCGTAGCCTGTGCGATGGGTGTTGGCCTCTGGAGCAACACCTGCAAGGGGTGAGAATGCCTTGTCTTCATCTCCCGTTCGTAGAGTGACAGCTTCCGGAGTGTCACCAGAAGGGGAGACCTTTCATGTGGTTTTATGCAAGGGTACCCTCAGGGGTGGGCGGGGTCCCTCTCCACTCGCCAGGCTGATGGCGTAGGTTATGCTAAGCTAATCCTTACATTTCTCCCTTTGTATAAACAAGCGAAATACTATTCTCTAGTGGCCAGCCCACCAAAGGGGTGCACTCATAAGGAACACACCTGAGTAGTAACACTCAGTAGTAATACTCAGTAATCACTGGGTTCAAGCAATGTGTGGTAACAACAGTTATCCCATCAATGGAAGACATTTGGAATCAAAGAGAAAAGAAGATTTCCCAGAGCAAGTAAAACCAGAAAAACAATGCAGCTCTAATCAGTGAAAATATCACTGAACCAGTCCAAATAGCTTATAGTCAAATAATGCATGTAAGCATGTTACAGAAGCAAAAACAAATAGCTCAGGGTATGCAAAATCCTTAATCTCCCAGTATATGATTCCTTTCCCCCACGCATGCACTCACCACAGCAGCAACTTCTGATGTGTGAGATAGAACATGCATAAAAATAAAAATCCAAAAACATGCCTAGAGGGCTAGAAAATAAAAAGGCTAGGAAATTAAAATGAGCATTGACATAATGTAATGTAAGGAGTAGACTGCTTTTGCAGTAAAAATTTTCAAAAACGGAAAAAAACCAAAACCTCCAGATAGACTATGCCAATCCATGGAGGCTCCATTATTGCCAAAATCTTCAGAAATAAAAAAACTCTTCTTCCTTTTTTTGGTTATTCACATACCACACAGTTCAACAAACTGAAAACATACACACACAACCACACACTCATAAGTTAAGACTCAGATAAAATTCTAGTAAAGGGGTCCAAAGTTTAGCTGATTTATTATCAACCCCTTGTGCATCGGAAAATCCTTGCCTTTTCCTCTGTCTCCTCGCCCATCTTCCGGAAAATTCCCAGTTCTATCTACATGCTTCTAGGGAGCCAACACAGGCGAGAGGAATTTCTGTGTGCATTTTCCCTGTTACTTCTCAGCATTCTAATTTTGCTCATTAGAGGCAGAACTTTAGTGGGCATATTTCTCCCCCCTCCTCTTCCCCCACAAGGGCAGAAGGCAGAGCCTAGATAGTTACGCACACACACAGGAAACCAGCATTCAAACTGTACAAAACAGAGGCTTTTATTGAAACATGACAGGGGAGATTTGGGCAAGGGGGAGGGAAAAAGACAAACTCATGCAATTTCACAACCTTTGCTTTACAACTGAAACACACCCTTTCAGGCACACACACACATCTTGGAGGCTTAGCTGACAGCAGTTGGGTGGCCCCCCGTATTCTTACGGTAAGATTTCTTGCTGAATGTTAGCCTGTTTATGCATTTTTCCTTCTTTGTCAGTGGATGCAGCCATAAGGGCTTGGAGTTTTTACAGTTCTCTCTAGACCTTTGGGGCACCTTTGGCTAACAAGGACCAGTTTTAATATCACTTTGTGAGTGGGGGGGGGGGGGGCGTAGGGACGCCATCCTCCTCCCCCTCTCCTTCTCCTGGAGGTGGTAGGGAGGTGCGGCTAAGAGCAGCTTGTTTAGGAACAAAAATGCCACTTGTTCCAGTGAATCTGCTCGGCCATTGAGATTAAGTAATTAAAGAAAGCTTGGAGATAATCAGAGTTCAATGTCCCATGGTGGATAGAATGGCCAGACATCGGAGCAAAAGGCTCCAAGGCGTGACTTGCAGGGGTCATGCCGCCTTGGGTTTTAAAAACTTCCAGTTTCTTAAAACACATTTAAAAGGGTTTTTTGGGGTTTTCCTGTTCTTTCCATCCTCACCAGCCCTGCGTCTCCGCTGGCCGCGGCAGCCGCCCGTGGCCGGCAGCGGAAGCCCATGAGGAGCTCACAGGAACAGTAATAACAGTGATAAATAAATACATACATAAATAAACAGGAAGGGATGGGTGGGGGGGAGGAGTGCAGTCGAGGGACTGCACAATTGAAAGTTGTTCTCTTCTGAATCTTATTTTCTCTTAGATCCAGGACCTCCAGCAAGCGCTGGACTTATTTGGTAACCAAATTTAAGGTCCTTATCTAGAACCTCCAGCACGCGCTGGACTCGTTCACCAGATAAATTTAAGGTCCTGTCTCCTAATAACCCCCCAGCACATGCTGGCTAATTTTAAAGGTTATTGCTCTCCCACAAACAGCCTCCCAGCACACGCTGGCAGCCTTTAGAGGCTATTTATCCTACAGAACAACTATCTTGAAAGGGGTTTCCACCGAAGGGGGCTGAAATGTGTTGGATTAAATTGAGCCACACATCGATGTAGGGGGCCTGATTGGGATGGCCTTCCGTGGGGTGGCAAATGTACCCTTGGCCAGCCACCCGACTTGAAAGGTTGGCCATTCTCCCTTACAATAAATCCTCAATTTCTGTCTGCTCCACTTAATGCCGTAGTCCTGACTGACATACGCAGACTTAAAATGCTTCATCATGCATCCTAAGGGGATAGAGGGCACACTACCTCCTCCACCCATATTCCTCCCAGGGCACCAGACAAGACAATGAGGTAAGGGGGTTTGAGAGGAAGGTAAGGGGTCCTTCACTCTCGGGATAACATAGAGGGACTGGTCATACTCTCAAGCCTGACCCCAGGAGCCGGACACTCACGGTCTCCACTGGGAACTGCAGACTTCACTCACTTCTCACTGGCCCAAGGTGCCGGACACTCAACGGTCACCGTTGGAAAATGCAGTGAACATTCACACAGCAATCACAACACACAACCTCCCCTCCTTTTCCTTTTTTACCCCTCAGTCCCGCCGATATTCCGGCTCACCGGCTTTTCCCGGCTCAATAGGGATTTTTTCGAGGAACCGCAGCCGGCCAACCCTGGCCCCTGTTCGCCTCGGGGGTGATCAACCCCTCCCGTCTTCTCGAGCCGTACTCCTCTGGAGCTCCCTTCCCCAATACTCGCCTGCAGGGCTTGTTTCCTCATCTTCCAGCGCTGGGGTTTTGCCTGGTCTCAGTTCCTCGCAAGTGGTTCTTGAAGGCGTCAGCCGATGCCACAGGGAGCTGGTGTCACTGGGAAGTCCCTCGGAACAAAAAGTGTCCGATGGCGCCTGGGAAATTCCCCTTGACTTACCGAATCCCTGTGAGCGTGGTGACCCTCCAGAGGGGCCTCAGGGCCCCGTCGTGTCCCATCTGGGGTGCCAGAAATGTAGCGGGAAAAACTCACCTTCCCAATGACAGGACACGAGACCAAGCGAAGTTAGAGAACACAGGTTTATTGCTAGCAAGGTTCAGAGTAATAACTTGGCAAATTCTGAACACCGGGTCACACCCGGGGCTTATCTTTTATAGGGTTTGTAATCCAGACAATCAGGATATGACAAGATCTTACGTGTCACAAGCTCAGCTTGTTTCAGACAGATTGTTCCAGACATAGAATCATCTTACGTGTCACAAGCGCAGCTTGTTTATAATTAGCACATCAAAACAGGATAACAAAAGGGGAACTTATCGTAAACCATCTGTGAGTTTAGGGAAGTATAGGGAACTTACAATGTCTGCACCTTTGTGCTACAAGGGTTAGTATCCGTGCAAGAACATTGAGCAAGACTTCTATCTCTGTCTTATGTTTGCAACAGAGAAATGTTAATTAAGCTTCTAATATCAAAAGGAGACTTTTGGGCCTACCTGCTTCAATGGTACTTAACACTTTTTATTTTAGCAGTACAAGATCAAGTTTCAGAAAAGCTAGACTTTGTGTGACAGAATACAGTTTGCCAAATTTAATAGAAATTTGTTCAGAGTTATTTGAATTAAGTTCCTTTAAAATGTGATTTATTAAAGCCTCTGAAGTGTGTTTGTGTGTGTGTGTGTGTGTGAGTGTGTGTTTTGTACCAGAATGGGAAGAAACGTATAGATAGGGCAAACTGTTAGGTGGAGATGAAATGTCCCAAATTTCAGAGACTCAATGTACAGGTTCATAAATTACATGGCATTTTGACTGTTGCAGATCATTGGTTCAGATCATATCAACAATAATGTTAAAGCTCCCGACTTCCGGTCGGATTTGCAGCGCGACAAGTCGGAACTTCTCAGACTGTTGAGAACTCGGCTAACCTTTCCCTGTTTGCGGTGGTCCCCAGAAGGTGAAAGACCACCGGTGTCTCCCACCGGTGTAAAACACAAGAAAAGCAATGTAGTGTATGCAATCCAGTGCAGTGAGGAGTGCTCTGAGCTCTACATTGGAGAAACCAAACAACCTTTGTACAGGAGGATGGCCCAACACAGGAGGAGCAACACCACAGGACCAGAGTCAGCAGTTTACCTTCATCTAAAGGAAAAAGGACACTCATTTGAGAACATCAATGTTCACATTTTAACAGGGAAGATAAGTGGTTTGAAAGAGGGGTCAAGGAATCCATTTATGTCAACTTGGAAAATCCTTCTTTGAATAGAGGTGGAGGCCTCAGGCACAATCTTTCCCCTATTTCCCTTCCTGCTTTGTCTTCTGTGCCTAGGAAGATTAAGACCATTTCGCAATCTCAACAACAGCAAGGTAATCTTAACGATCCTCCTTTGGATGATAAAGGGACTTAGAAATAACCATCTAAAAATAACCATGACCTAGCCACAGGTGCAAAGTCACACAGCCACCCTAGAAACATATTTAAGGATTCCCTTACAAACTTTGCTCAGACTGAAGAAGCTTCTTGGATAAGGAGCGAAACGTTTCCACTGAGAAAATAGAAATCCAGTTGACATGATTCAAGCTACAGACAATTCCACCTGGATGACTGAGAACCTTCATCGACATATTACCTTACTTCACTTTTTCTTTTTCTTTTTTTTCTTTCTTTACTTTGTATTTCTATTTATTTATTTATATATTTATTTATTTATCTAACTAACTTATATCACCACCCATCTCCCCCCTCAGAGGGGACTCTGGGCGTTTTCCAGAGTTAACAATTAAAACATATAAAAACATATAAAATACAGTACATAATATATATCTATATAAATTAATTAAATATATAAAACCCAAGAGGCTCTGATGTTAGGTTTAAAAGAATTCTACGGAGCAAGCCATCCCCACGAGGAGCTATTACTCCTCCGATCCCAAGTGAGGTGGCAGAGCCAGGTCTTCAGTTGTTTTCGGAAGGTCATAAGTGTGGGGGCTTGCCTCACCTCCAGGGGCAGAATATTCCAGAGGGTGGGTGCCACTGCAGAGAAGGCCTGCCTTCTGGACCCCGTCAGATGGACTTCTCTTGTAGACGGGGTCCGTAGCAAGCCCTCTCTGCATAACCGAGTGGGCCGGGTCGATGCTCTGGGGATGAGGTGGTCCCTTAGGTAACCTGGTCCCATGCCATGTAGGGCTTTAAAGGTGACAACCAACACCTTGAATTGGACTCAGAAGCAAACTGGTAACCAATGCAGCTCGCGCAGCAGAGGTGTCACATGTGCCGATCTTGGGGCACCCATAACTGCACATGTAGCTGTATTCTGGACCAGTTGAAGCTTCCGGATACTCTTCAAGGGTAGCCCCATGTAGAGTGCATTGCAATAGTCTATATGGGAGATGACCAGGGCATGAGTGACTGTATGGAGGGCGTCTTGGTCCAGGAAAGGGCATTGCTGGCGTACAACTTGAAGTTGCACAAACGCCCTTCTGGCCGCGACTGCCACCTGCTCTTCAAGCAGGAATCGCGAGTCCAGAAGGACACCCAGGTTTCGCACTGTGTCTGAATGGGGTAGTGCCACTCCATCCAGATCCAAAGATGACAACTCACTGTATCTCCATCAATCCACAGCCACTCCGTCTTACCAGGGATCAGCTGAAGCCTGTTGTTCCCCATCCAGGCCCCCACAGCCTTCAGACACTGCTGAAGGCAGTGTCACTGCATCACTTAACTCACCCGGGATGGAGATATATAAGCTGCTCAAAAAAATAAAGGGAACACTGAAATAAGACATCCTAGATCTGAATGAATGAAATATTCGTATTAATTACTTTGTTCATTACATAGTTGAATATGCTGACAACAAAATCACACAAAAAGCAATGGAAATCAAATGTAAGCAACCCCTGGAGGTCTGGATGTGGAGTTACACTCAAAAATTAAAGTGGAAAAGAACACTACAGGCTGATCCAACGTTGATGTAATGTCCTTAAAACAAGTCAAAATGAGGCTCAGTAGTGTGTGTGGCCTCCACGTGCCTGTATGACCTCCCTACAACGCCTGGGCATGCTCCTGATGAGGTGGCGGATGGTCTCCTGAGGGATCTCCTCCCACACCTGGACTAAAGCATCCCCCAACTCCTGGACAGTCTGTGGTGCAACGTGGCGTTGGTGGATGGAGCGAGACATGATGTCCCAGATGTGCTCAATTGGATTCAGGTCTGGGGAACGAGCGGGCCAGTCCATAGCATCAATGCATTCGTCTTGCAGGAACTGCTGGCACACTCCAGCCACATGAGGTCTAGCATTGTCTTGCATTAGGAGGAACCCAGGGCCAACCGCACCAGCATATGGTCTCACAAGGGGTCTGAGGATCTCATCTCGGTACCTAATGGCAGTCAGGCTACCTCTGGCGAGCACATGGAGGGCTGTGCGGCCCCCTAAAGAAATGCCACCCCACACCATTACTGACCCACTGCCAAACCGGTCATGCTGGAGGATGTTGCAGGCAGCAGAACGTTCTCCACGGCGTCTCCAGACCCTGTCACGTCTGTCACATGTGCTCAGTGTGAACCTGCTTTCATCTGTGAAAAGCACAGGGCGCCAGTGGCGAAGTTGCCAATCTTGTGTTCTCTGGCAAATGCCAAACGTCCTGCACGGTGTTGGGCTGTAAGCACAACCCCCACCTGTGGACGTCGGGCCCTCATACCACCCTCATGGAGTCTGTTTCTGACCGTTTGAGCAGCCACACGCACATTTGTGGCCCACTGGAGGTCATTTTGCAGGGCTCTGGCAGTGCTCCTCCTGTCCCTCCTTGCACAAAGGCGGAGGTAGCGGTCCTGCTGCTGGGTTGTTGCCCTCCTACGGCCTCCTCCACATCTCCTGATGTGCTGACCTGTCTCCTGGTAGCGCCTCCATGCTCTGGACACTACGCTGACAGACACAGCAAACCTTCTTGCCACAGCTCGCATTGATGTGCCATCCTGGATGAGCTGCACTACCTGAGCCACTTGTGTGGGTTGTAGACTCCGTCTCATGCTACCACTAGAGTGGAAGCACCACCAGCATTCAAAAGTGACCAAACCATCAGCCAGAAAGCATAGGAACTGAGAAGTGGTCTGTGGTCACCACCTGCAGATCCACTCCTTTATTGGGGATGTCTTGCTAACTGCCTATGCTTTCCGCCTGTTGTCTATTCCATGTGCACAACAGCATGTGAAATTGATTGTCAATCAGTGTTGCTACCTAAGTGGACAGTTTGATTTCACAGAAGTGTGATTGACTTGGACTTACATTGTGTTGTTTCAGTGTTCCGTTTATTTTTTTGAGCAGTGTTGTTGAGTATCATCAGCGTATTGATGATACCTCATCCCGTGTTGGCGGATGATCTCACCCAGCGGTTTCATGTAGATATTAAACAGGAGAGGGGAGAGAACCAAACCCTGCAGCACCTCACAAAGTAGAGGCCGAGGGTCGGATCTCTCATCTCCTATTACCACCGATTGGGATCCACCTTGGAGGAAGGAGGTGAACCAGCGCAAAACCACGCCGCCCATCCCCAACCCCCTAAGCCAAGGGTCGGAAATGGTGGCTCGCGAGCCAGATGCGGCACTTTGGCCCCTTGAGTGTGGCTCTTCCGCAGCTGAACTCACCCCCGCCCCTTCCACGTGATTGGCCCCCGCCCGCAAACCATGCCCCCTGGCTCTCGCACTGAGCGAGGCCTGGCGCAGCAGGGAGGCGCTGCTGGCGGGGTGGGAGGATTGATGGGGTGGGAGGGTGCACCCGGAGGGCCTCCCGCGGCCACTTCTCCAAGGCTTGTTGCAGAGTGCATGCTGCGCCCACGGGAACGCCTGGTCCCTCTGCTCCCTCCAGCTCCGCCACCAGCCCCAGCAGCGCCGCCCGCCCCGTCCTGCCGCCCGGCAAACCTCCGCCGTCCCCCCGCCGCCACCGCCCCTGCCCCCTGCGCTGCCCTGCCGCTCGTGTCCCGGGCCCGCGCCCTCGCCCAGCACCTGGATGCCGTGGAGCAGCGCCATCTCCAGCCGCAGCAGCCCCTGCAGCCGCTCCTGCGCCGTCTCCGACAGCTCCGCGTCCCGGGCCAGCAGCGCCTCTCTGCCGTGGCTTATTGGGGCGGGTGGGAGGGTGCGGGGGAGCCGCACAGGCGCCGAGGGGGGCAGGCTGGGCACCCACCCGCCTCCCTCCGCGCGGCCCCCCGTTGCCTTCCCGGGATCTTGGCGCGCTGGAGAGGTCCGCGGGGCAGCGTCGGGGCTTTCTCGCCCTCTCGAGGCTCGGCTGCTGCTCGGCTGGGGTGCAGTGGGACGGGAGCTCCACCCACGCACCTTCCCTGGCCAGTCCTCACGGGCTGATCACGTGGAAGGCGCGCGGGCGGAGCTGCCTGTCTGGCACTCGGGCGGTCCGGTAGCGCGGCCCCGCCGCCGCCCTTTCTCTCCGGCTTGGATCCCGGGAAGGCAGCGGGGGGCCTCGTGGAGGGAGGCAAGCAGGCAGGTAAGCGGGCGGGTGGGGCAGGCCGGCCTCGTTTCCCGCCCCCCATCATTTTCTTGGCTCGACGCGGGCGGGCGGAAGCGGCCGAGGGGGGCGGGCCCGGCGCCTTGCCTCCCTCTGCGAGGCCCCCGATCTGGCTTGGATGCCCAAGCGCGCGCCCAACCGGGCCAAGGCGCAGGAGGGTTCGCTCAGTTGGAAAGCAAGCGCTGGGTGCGCAGGGATTCCCAGGGCAACCGAGCCAGAGGGTTTCTGGGGAATTGCGCCCTTGCGCACGCGGAACAGAGAGGGAGAGAGAGTGTAGCGCACGGGGTGGGATTTACAAGGAGGCTAAAGTAGATCCAACTCCCCCAGCCCCCAACTGGCGCCTGCCTGTTTGCTTCGTGGGGTTCCATGCAGCTTGCTCCCGAATAAACGCTTTGGGGGATGCAGCCCAGGGGTGCCGTCCGCCCTCAAGCCGTGCCTCCTGCGGGTTGCCTTCTCTTCCCCTTCCCCCGGATCGTTGCCAAATGATCAAAAACCCAGTAGCACAAAACGCTGGAAACTAATGTTTGGTGGGCGAAAAAGAAGCCTTTTTGAATTATCCCCGGCATGAAGTGGGGGCAGAAAAGGTAAAAAGAGAAGCTGGGGGGGGCGGCAGAGGAAGAAAGGACGGAGAAGGGCTTAAGGGGCAGACTCGGCTGGGAATGAAGCGATTCATAAAAGGGCGATTTTACTGAATTAGTAGCAATAGAGCTGCTTGACTTTTCTGGGCCAAAACAACTCTTGAGAGAACCTCTGGGTGGAGAAAAAGATAAAATTGATAAGTTTTCTCGTTCTTTCTCTCTTGGAGCCCGGTTGGAGGCTAAAACTCACAAAGCCATTTTCTCCAATACATTGCAGTTGAAATCAGCAGGACTAATCCGGAGATGGGTGGGGCAGCCTTTCCATCGGTACCTCCTTCCGTACGACGCCTCTTTCTCGCCTTTATTTTTTTGTTCCGCCACACTCTCTCTTAGCTGAAGGTCTTGATTGCCTAATTTGCTTTATTTTGTTTTAAGATTTAAACCGCATCAAACGGCCCAGGGATCTGTGGCGAAGAGCGGCTGTGGGGGGGGAACGAGGCGGGCGGATCTGATCTCCCTGGACCCCGGGCAGCTGGGCCGGGTGGACGCTGTCTCCCTGCAGCTGGTACCTGCTCGGGCAGGTACCAGCCTCTCTGCACGCTCCTTCCGCTGCTGCTCCTGCAGGGAGATGGCGTCCACCCGGCCCAGCTGCCCGGGGTCCAGGGAGATCAGCTCCGGCGGGATCTGTGGCGAAGAGCGGCCTTGGGGGGGGAACGAGGTGGGCAGATCTGATCTCCCTGGACCCCGGGCAGCTGGGCCGGGTGGACGCCGTCTCCCTGCAGCAGCAGCAGCGGAAGGAGCGTGCAGAGAGGCTGGTACCTGCCCGAGCAGGAAAGAGCCAGTTTGGGCAAAGCAATCCTAATCGGAGGAGTAAAGCTGGAAGAAACTCGCTAAGTGGGCTCCTTGTCTGAAGCTCCAGCCGGACATTCCATCCCGGGGAGAAAGCAAGCTGGACTCGTCCACTCTCCCGGAAACAATGCCTGAGCCAGAGAACTCGGTTCGCGCCGCTCCTTCTACAAAGAGTAGAGAAAGAGTGACTTCTCCCTCGCTTGCGCGCTTGCTTGCTCCCCCTGCCCCTACGCACGTGCGCACACCTTCACCCACCGTAGGGGGCATAGCCGCCACCTCAGGCCATGCCAGTCTCGAGGGGGGCGGGGAAATACGCCAAACGGTGGAGGGAAAGTCCTATGCCTTTCCCTCTGCCTGTCTCCTTCGAAGCAAGCAAGTTCGCTGGCTCAGGCGTTGTTTCCGGGAGAGTGGGCGAGTCCAGCTTGCTTTCTCCCCGGGATGGAATGTCCGGCTGGAGCTTCAGACAAGGAGCCCACTTAGCGAGTTTCTTCCAGCTTTACTCCTCCGATTAGGATTGCTTTGCCCAAACTGGCTCTTTCCTGCTCGGGCAGGTACCAGCCTCTCTGCACGCTCCTTCCGCTGCTGCTGCTGCAGGGAGACGGCGTCCACCCGGCCCAGCTGCCCGGGGTCCAGGGAGATCAGATCCACCCGCCAAGTTCCCCCCCCACGGCCGCTCTTCACCACAGATCCCACCGGATCTGATCTCCCTGGACCCCGGGCAGCTGGGCCGGGTGCACGCCGTCTCCCTGCAGCAGCAGGGATCTGTGGCGAAGAGCGGCTGTGGGGGGGGGAACGAGGCAGGTGGATCTGATCTCCCTGGACCCCGGGCAGCTGGGCCGGGTGGACGCCGTCTCCCTGCAGCAGCAGCAGCGGAAGGAGCGTGCAGAGAGGCTGGTACCTGCCCGAGCAGGTGGGCGCCGGTGGCACTCCGCTGGCTACTCTGGGAGGGCGGGGCAGGGCGAGACGCAGCTCTGCCGGGCTCCGGGCGTGCGGGCACTGAGTCCCTGACCCCCTCCCCCCATCGGGGGCTGAAGGGCCGGGACTCGGCGGGTGGGCGGCTGAAGCGGAGGAAGGTGGCAGCCGAGCTGCAGTGGGTGAGTCTCCTGGAGCTCCCCGTTCCTCCCCTGCCCTGGGCGCCCACGCGCGCCTCAAGTCGGCGCGGAAAGACCTCCGCAGACCCGGGGATTTCCCCCTCCCGACTGAGAATCCTCCTCGCCCCCCCCAACACCACCAGGGCCTCGCCTTCCAAGGATCGGAAGCCCCGCAGCCCGCAGATCGGCGCTGGATCACTTCCGGAAATAGCGGGGGGAGAAGGCCGGCCGCCTTCTGCAGGCAAGGAGGGAGGGGCGGGAAGCCGGTGGGGGGGGAAACTGCTACATGGGCCCTCCCACCCACCCCAATAAGCCACGTGATTGGCTCCCGCCTGCAAACCCCCACCCCCTTCCACGTGATTGGCCCCCGCCCACAAACCCCCGCCCCCTTTCACGTGATTGGCCCCCGCCTGCAAACCCCGCCCCCTTCCACGTGATTGGCCCCCACCTGCAAACCCCGCCCCCTTCCACGCGATTGGCCCCCACCCGCAAACCCTGCCCCCTGGCTCTCGAGCATTTCAAAATGTGCACGAGCATGTCAAAATGGCTCCCGGCATAAAAAGTTTGCTGACCCCTGCCCTAAGCCGTCCCAAAAGGATACCATGGTCGATGGTATCAAAAGCCACTGAGAGGTCAAGAAGAGCTAGGATGGATGCACTGCCTCCATCCCGCGCCCGCCAGAGATCATCAGTAAGTGCGACCAATGCAGTTTCTACCCCATATCCCGGCCTGAACCCTGACTGAAAGGGGTCTAGATAATCCGTATCATCCAGAATCCTCTGGAGCTGTAATGCCACCACTTTCTCAACCACCTTCCCCAAAAAGGGGAGGTGGGAGACAGGACGAAAATTGTCCAACACTGTAGGGTCCAGTGATGGCTTCTTGAGGAGGGGGTGCACCAGCGCTTCCTTAAAATCCGCCGGAAACACTCCCTCTCCCAAGGACGTAGTAACCATCGCATGGACCCAACCACATGTCACCTCCCTGGTTGCGATTTTATCCATCAGATGCTCTGAAAATTCCTCCGCACGGCCCTGGAGGTGGGTCACCGGTCCCACCTTACCTAGGAGAGATCGAGTAATCCTAAACAGGGTCGTTGGGCAGCATTCTGTGGATGCAATAAGAGTGGAGAAATATTGATGTTTCGCCACTCTTACCGCCACAAGGTAGGCCTTAACCACGTCTCTAGCTTGTGTTCGGTTGGATTCGGTCTTTGTCTTCCTCCAGCGGTGCTCTAGATGTCTCCTAACCCTCTTCAACACCCTCAATCCCTCTGTAAACCACGGGGAATATCGGGTCAAATGGGACAAGAGAGGCCGCATAGGCGCAATCCTGTCCAAGGCCCCGGCTGCTTTCTTATTCCAGGCTGCGGCCAGGACCTCCGCTAGACCATGCAGTAGATCCTCGGATATAACCCCCAGCATCCTCTGAAACCCTATTGGGTCCATTAGTCGCCGGGGGCGGACCAATCGAATGGGTCCAGCCTCCCTGCGGAGTGGGGCAGCATATGAGAATCTCAGGGTCACCAGGGCATGATCTGACCATGACAGCGGGGAAAGATGTAACTCTACCCCCAGATCACTTTGCCACTGCTCCGACAGGAAAACCAAGTCCGGAGTGAGACCACTGTCTTGAGTCGGGTCTCGAATAATCTGAACCAGGCCCATGGCTGCCATGGTAGCCATGAACTCCCGAGCTGCCTCCGAGGCACGTCCCAGGGACGGCAGATTGAAATCCCCCAGAACCATAAGTCTGGGGAATTCCACCGCCAACCCCAAAACAGCCTGAAGCAGCTCGGGCAGGGAGGTTGCTATGCAGCAGGGAGGCTGGTACAGCAGCAACACTCCCAACTGCTCTCGGGAACCCAACTTGAAAAACAGGGTCTCGCATCCGGCCACCTGTGGAGCCTTGCCCCTGAAGGCCACTATAGATTCTTGGATGACAACTGCCACCCCGCCTCCCTTACCCCGATGTCTTGGCTGGTGCCATACTTGAAACCCGTCTGGGCAGATCTCCGAGAGGGCAACCCCTCCTCCAGGGCCCAGCCAGGTCTCAGTAATACATGCCAGGTCAGCCCCCTCCTCCGCGATCAAATCACGTATGAGGGGACCCTTGTTATTAACTGACCTGGCGTTAAGCATCAACAGCCGGAAACCAGGGCACTCGAGGATCCGCTGACCAGGGCCTAGGTTTGAACCTGGAGGGCCGGAACACACCACCAGTAACAAACACCGGGGGTGTCTTCCCCAATGATGGCCTGCCTCCCGGTTCCCACCATAACAACCCTGACCCATCACCACCTCAATAGGATAACCCGCCTCAAAGCCCCTAGAGTTACCAGGCCCAGTTGCTTCCACCACCAGACCTCCGAAAACCCTAGGTTGAAATAGGGATCCCCTCTCCCATGCATACATCTTCCCAACCCAATCAACCTCAGGGGGTAGTAGGACCACCAGCACACCAGCGTTAGCTCTTGGCACTGGTAGAACCCAACTACCCCCTAAACACTCACTCCACACTCACTGCGCGTCCCTCAGCCTCTCTCACTGGACGAAGGGGCACCATCCACTCCTGCCCACCACCTGTCTCTCACTCAGGGGCGGGCACTGTCTCTCACTCAGGGGCGGGCACTCTAATATGCAATCACACAACTCTGGCCTCCCCCAGGGTCTCTCACACCCAAGGGGGATACCACTCTCATCCCAGGTCTCTGCCACCTCTAACAAATGGGGGAGAATGGGAGACGTCCTCCAATCCTAAGCTCCTTCTTCATTATCCTATTAAAATATGTTGCAATCTAGGAATTATTTAAAGATGATAAAAGTCTTGGGGGTCCCCTCAACATCCACCAAGAACTACAGGGGGTCCGTTGGAGTCTGCCAAGATTTTACAAGGTCCACAGCAAAATCCGAAGAAAAAACGTGGAATACACTGCTGTTATTCAGGCCCTCTGCACTCCACCCTTGTCTCCAAAGCTTGACACCATGATGTTGCGCCGCCTTCAAAACCCCCCACCGCCCCTCTTCCGGGGGGGTCCGCCAACTCCAAAGTAGCAGTAGATTCACCAGGGAGTCACCACAATTTGCAGGGGGTCCACCCAGGTCCACAGCAAAGCCCCCCAAAAAACATAGAGTTCGCTGCTATCTGCTGCTGCCGTCTGCTACACGGAGTTACTGCCGCTGGGCTCCACCCTTATCGCCAATGCTTCACGACACTCTGCCACTGCCCACACTCTCTCATTCCTCCAGAGAGGCCAGCCAATTCCCAGGTAACAATAGATAGTAGGTGATAGCTGAGGTCCATTCGGGAATCACCATCGGGTGCAGGAGGTCTATCTGGGTCTGCCAAGCTCAGCAGCCTCTGCTGCACTCCGCTACTCAGCTGTGCTCCGCTACTCTGCCGCTCGCTCCACCGTTCCTTCCAGAGGGTCCAACCGTCTCCTACTCGACCACAAGCTTTCAAAAAAGCCGAGGAACCCGCAAAATTCTCTCCCCAAACCCCAACCAGTATAGTGGGATGGGAGAAGGATTGAAAACCGGGGTTCAAGGAGACCAGGATCCCTCTCGTCCCAGCACAGCAAGTAACGACTGCTCCCGGTTGCCATCTTGGATTTCAATTTCAATTTCAATTTCTTTTTCTATCTTGAACTTTTTAATATGTATTTTAAAATTTAATAAAATTTATGAAAAAAATAATAATGTTAAAGCTCCCAATCAACCAATCAATCAAAGTTTATTGATTAGCCCTTAGGCCATATCAAAATACAAGATTAAACAATAAATGTTAATAAAACTCTATATAAAATTAATATAAAAGACAAATTGAATAAGAAGTAAATAAAAATACAGTAGATAAATATACATATAAGTGAAAATACACATCATATTTCCGTGTCACCCCTACAGTTTACCCCGATCAACCCCACATATGTAGATCTCAAGCATATTGATTTGCTTAAATACAGTGCTGTATTATATGTTATTTTTGGGTCTTGGCCACACATAAAATATGTTGTTCTGATATGTGATTCCCAGTGGGTCGTTCGTTTAATGTATGGGTCAAGGTGCAGATCTCACATTCTTATACAAATTACAATTGAATAATAAGCTGCTCAAAAAAATAAAGGGAACACTGAAATAAGACATCCTAGATCTGAATGAATGAAATATTCATATTAATTACTTTGTTCATTACATAGTTGAATGTGCTGACAACAACATCACACAAAAAGCAATGGAAATCAAATGTAAGCAACCCCTGGAGGTCTGGATGTGGAGTTACACTCAAAAATTAAAGTGGAAAAGAACACTACAGGCTGATCCAATGTTGATGTAATGTCCTTAAAACAAGTCAAAATGAGGCTCGGTAGTGTGCGTGGCCTCCACGTGCGTGTATGACCTCCCTACAATGCCTGGGCATGCTCCTGATGAGGTGGTGGATGGTCTCCTGAGGGATCTCCTCCCACACCTGGACTAAAGCATCCCCCAACTCCTGGACAGTCTGTGGTGCAACGTGGCGTTGGTGGATGGAGCGAGACATGATGTCCCAGATGTGCTCAATTGGATTCAGGTCTGGGGAACGGGCGGGCCAGTCCATAGCATCAATGCCTTCGTCTTGCAGGAACTGCTGGCACATTCCAGCCACATGAGGTCTAGCATTGTCTTGCATTAGGAGGAACCCAGGGCCAACCGCACCAGCATATGGTCTCACAAGGGGTCTGAGGATCTCATCTCGGTACCTAATGGCAGTCAGGCTACCTCTGGGGAGCACATGGAGGGCTGTGCGGCCCCCTAAAGAAATGCCACCCTACACCATTACTGACCCACTGCCAAACCGGTCATGCTGGAGGATGTTGCAGGCAGCAGAACGTTCTCCACGGCGTCTCCAGACCCTGTCACGTCTGTCACATGTGCTCAGTGTGAACCTGCTTTCATCTGTGAAGAGCACAGGGCGCCAGTGGCGAAGTTGCCAATCTTGTGTTCTCTGGCAAATGCCAAACGTCCTGCACGGTGTTGGGCTGTAAGCACAACCCCCACCTGTGGACATCGGGCCCTCATACCACCCTCATGGAGTCTGTTTCTGACCGTTTGAGCAGCCACACACACATTTGTGGCCCACTGGAGGTCATTTTGCAGGGCTCTGGCAGTGCTCCTCCTGTCCCTCCTTGCACAAAGGCGGAGGTAGCGGTCCTGCTGCTGGGTTGTTGTCCTCCTACGGCCTCCTCCACGTCTCCTGATGTACTGACCTGTCTCCTGGTAGCGCCTCCATGCTCTGGACACTACGCTGACAGACACAGCAAACCTTCTTGCAACAGCTCGCATTGATGTGCCATCCTGGATGAGCTGCACTACCTGAGCCACTTGTGTGGGTTGTAGACTCCGTCTCATGCTACCACTAGAGTGGAAGCACTGCCAGCATTCAAAAGTGACCAAACCATCAGCCAGAAAGCATAGGAACTGAGAAGTGGTCTGTGGTCACCACCTGCAGATCCACTCCTTTATTGAGGATGTCTTGCTAACTGCCTATGCTTTCCGCCTGTTGTCTATTCCATGTGCACAACAGCATGTGAAATTGATTGTCAATCAGTGTTGCTACCTAAGTGGACAGTTTGATTTCACAGAAGTGTGATTGACTTGGACTTACATTGTGTTGTTTCAGTGTTCCCTTTATTTTTTTGAGCAGTGTATATGTGCTATATCCTCAATTTCAGGCTCTCCACATATACAAATGCGTTCATTATAAGGGATGCTGTTAAATCTCCCAAATCTGACCATTGTATCAAGCTGATCAAATCTAGCTTGGGTGAATACCTCCCTGAGATGTTTTGGCATTTGTATTTTTAAATAGTTGGCAATTTGAAAAGTACATTTATATCAGCTCAACCATTTCAGATTGCCAACCTTGCTAAGGGTGGCTATATCTTTTTGCACTTCTATATCCAAGATTCTTTGTATAACACTCTTTTTGACTTGATCTTCGGAAGTGCAAGAGACAGGGAGACCGCAACTCCTTATATAATTTGTCAGTTGTGTAATCCAAGAGGTCTGTAGTTGGGATTTTATCTGTTCTAATAGACACAATCTTGGAAGTCTATCGGACTCCATTTCATTGATTTTACACCAATAATTGTACACTCTAATTTTAGACTGTTGAGTAGATTGTGTAAATTTCCAATTCAGCTCTAACTGTGGCAGCTGAAGTCCTTTTATCTACACCCAGGATACTTCTCAGATGCTGAGATTGTGCCTGTTCTATTAATGTAGTAGAATTTAAGCCCCAGATTTCTGCTGCATATAAAAGCATAGGTGTTACCTTAGCTTTATATACTTTGATTACTGGGACTAAGGAACCTGGGTAGCTAGGTGTAAGTAGTAGATTCAGGCATGCCTTTGCTCTAAGTGAACTCCTTTGATGATGAGAAACCCAAGATCCAGTCTCAGAGAAAATTACCCCAAGGTAAGGGAAGGTATTCACTTGTTCTATTACTTCACCATCTAATTGCCATCTATGTCTCTGCTGTCTTTTTCCAAACACCATAATTTTTGACTTTGATTTATTGGTGATTAGAGAGTTATCCTGACAGTAGGAGCTAAGTCTTCTAAACAGTCTACATAGTCCAACTTGCGAATATGATAGTAATATCATATCAACAGCATATAGCAAGTTGTTACAATATGTGTTTAGGGCTTTAGGCATATGAGCTGCAGGGTCCTTCATTACTCCTGGCAGGTCATTGATATATAGATTGAATAATAGTGGTGCTAATATGCACCCTTGTATTACCCCTTTGTATGTGTTGATCCTGTTTGTCATAGCTCCATTTACCCCAAACCGCGCTCTCAAACAGGTGCTTGTGTATAGGGCTTTAATCAATACCAGCAACCTGGGTTCAATTTTGAGGGCAATCAATTTACTCCATAATACTTCTCTGTTCACCGTGTCAAATGCTGCAGAAAAGTCAATAAAGGCAGCATACAAATGTCTCCTCTTACAGGCATATTTGGCAATCATGTGGTTCAGAACGAAGCAATTATTGATGGTAGATCGGTTTTGCCTAAAACCTGCTTGTTCTTCCACAAGGATACCTTTTTCATTTACCCAGCTTTCAATTCTGCTCAAGAGGAACCTAGCATATATTTTGGCAACAATATCTATTAAACTGATGGGCCTGTAATTGCTGGGATCCTTTTTATTCCCTTTTTTATATATAGGAACCACTATTGCCAACTTCCACCCGACTGGGATCTGGCAGGTGTTGTTTATATGCGTAAATAGACCTGCCAATAGAGGGCCCCACCAGTCGGGATATTTTTTGAATAATTTGGCTGGTAAAAAATTCTCCCCCCGGTGCTTTGTTACTCTTTAGACCTTTTATAATGGACTGTATCTCTTTTTCTGAGACTGGTGGCCAGGGAGGAGAGGCTTCAATAGATAGTTAAAGCTCCCAGTAATTCTTTGCCAGAATAATTTCACTAAGCCTCAACTGCTTTCCTCATCTTTGATTTCTCCAGTAACACTGACTAATATACCAACACATACACACACAGAATATTTATAGGTCTGAAAGGGGATACAGTCACTCTGATATTGCCTGCAAGGCCACAAGGCAAGGAGACATATACTTGTATATTGTCTTCAATTTTACACAGTAAAAATAAAATAAAATAATAACAATATCTTTTAGAAGAGATAAATGAATGAGTGTGAAGAACTAAGTAAAAATTCATACAATTGAAAAACATTGCTTTTAAACAAAATAATATTGGGATATAATAAGGTATATTAAGAAGAAAAATTGGGAAGAAATGAAAAATTGGATATACAAACTAACTGAAAGAAACAGTGTCAAGGCATTTCTATGTTGTTGCCAAGAAAACTACGGACATGTCCATTAAGTCACTGGGAATCAAGCTCAATTTGAAGGAGGCTTTACCTTTATTTTATGAGACTTTAAGGCTCCTATACTTTTGGAAAGCAAGATCCCATCAGATTTTAAAAGAATAATGGTTCCAGTGATGAGTTCTGATCCTCAAATGTCAGAAGGACATGATTATTGGCATTTTCTTCCAACATATGCAAATGTGCACAAAATGTATCTGAAATCCAGATTAAGTCTACTATAAATTTGGCTGACATTAGCTTCTCACTTCATAATATGTAATTAATTTGTTTTTCTTTGGTGGAAAATTAAAGGTTGGGTGTTAAAACAACTTTGCATTATCCCTTTCATTCTGAAGCCATTAGTTCTGTTGACTATGAAGAAATGCTGTAAAAGTTGATGTTCAACAGTTTAATAGACAGTTTTGAGATGCACACTATGGAGTGACTTCTGAAAAGGTTATACAGGCACACTCTCTACTATGACTTTTAATTAAAGCATTTAATTGATGCCAGGTGTGTAACAGCATTGCTAAATGTAAGGCCTAATTGTTTATTCTTCCCTCTTTGTTATAAATTGAATAGGTTTGTGAATGCATTAGATGGAAAATGGGACTCAGGAGGCCTGCTCATTCACAATGCTATTCTCCTTCAGAGGTCAGAATAAAGTATTGTTTAAAGGGACTAACTTTTTCTGGCATATCTAGTATGGTAGACAGTTTTGGTAGTATAGAAAGCACGAAACAAAACAAATTTCAGACTTTTAAACAGTGCAAACCAGGTCCTTCTAGAAGTAAATTGCACCATAATAAATGGGACCTATCCTAAGTGTGTATAAGATTAGCATCTAAATCCCTGAGCCCAATCCTTCCTCTTAGGTCCTTTCCAGATACTATCCTTGTCCTGATAGATGACTCAGCCATCACTGATCTGCCATGATATCACCTCTCCAGCAAACACTTCCATTGTTGAAAATAAATAATGGTTTCTAAGCACTCATTCCCATTCATTACAGTTTTGGAAAAACAGCAAATCTTTTCTTGCTAAGCACAATGAGCTTTTGCTTTGAACAGAAGGGCAACTAGGGTCTGTGTCACTGGGGGCAAACATGGATTCTATACCCCCCCCAGGAAACATTCAGTATACAAATTCTATTTTGTCATTTTGGTGCCCCCCCCCAGCGTGGCACCCGGGGCACATGCCCCACTTGCCCCCCCCTAGTTGCAGCCCTGGCTTTGAAAGGGCCTGTCTGCTATCAGGATGAGCTATTATTGCATAATGCTCTGTGCCCATGATATTACTGCTGTCATTCATAAACCTCTCTTCATATACACAAGTTTATATGGCCCATGATTTTTAAAAGTTACATAATTAAAGTCTAACCCTAACTCAAGAACTGTGTTGGTTTGTTTCTCTTTTTTTTGGCTGAAGAATGAGGTAAAAATGCATTAAATAAAAATATTATTTTGGTTATATAGGTTTTTAATTTATAAGTTATATTTATTGGTAAAATTTGTATCCCACTATTTTGTCATTAAAACTATCTCAAAGGGATAAAACTATCCCAAAACAGTATGATTTTATGTGTACAGTGCTAAAATAGCACAAAGAGTGAAAGAAACATCTACCCTTTAAAAAAAGAGAAGAAAGGGATGTGTTGGGTCTTCATTGCTGGATCTGAATTTGCAGCAGTGTTCAAATCTGTGTTGCTGGAATAACTTTTTTCATATTTTGGGGTAGGACAGCATCTTGCATTCCCAAATATGGTCCAAGGACATCCAAGAGGACCACCAGGAAAGACAGAACCTGTAGTCCAATAGTATCTTAGAACTCAAGGTGCTGAAAGCTTATCACATCTGTCAGTATCTACTTTCAGCACACCCTCACTCTCTCTGATAAAACCTGACCTCAGACACATCATGCTTTTGTTGGAGGTTCCAGCAAATCAGCATGCCTCATTAGCATATGGGTGATTGCTCTAGGAGGCAAACTCACTGTGTGCTTCCAGAGGAAGCTGCTTGTTGCCCCTCCTACTTCCTTTCTCTCTCTCTGCTTTTTGCCATCATCAGGGAAGGTAGCATGCATGCTGCCTCTCTCTCCATCTTGGGCCATGTGGTTGGCCTAGAATTCAGGAGGTTCCCCCTTTCTACACACAGCTCTTAGCAGCAGTGAGGGCTAAGAGTTAATTAAGTTTAGGGAACAAGAGAAGAAGAACTGAAACCAATTTTCTACTGAAATGGATGTAACTGGACCAAATAAACGTAAAAACCCTCTTGTACTTACTTTTGTAACCTACCTTGTCTAAGTGTGTAATTCTTTATGCTTGGGTGGGCTAACTGCTTATGATCAAAAACCTATATCTCTCTAGCATGCTCATTAATGCTATTTTGAATAAAACTCCTTTCTGTATGTGCTTATTGCCTTGCTGCATTAAGCTCTGCTCCATTCAGTGGTCCTAGCAGTCCACGAATGGCATCAGCTTTATTGTTTGTTGTAGATTATAGGTCTGTGTGACAGAGATGGTCAAGTTTAGCTAATATCTACCATGATGTTCACTTCTATCAGTAATAAATAGTAGACATCCTGGTTGATTTTTACTGGCATTAGTTGTAATTACAGCCAGTTTGGTGTAGTGGTCAAGGCACTAGGCTAGAAACTGGGAGACCATGAGTTCTAGTCCTGCGTTAGGCATGAAATCCCCTGGGTGACCTTGGGCCAGTCACTCTCTCTCAGCCCTAAGAAGCAGGCAGTGGCAAATCATTTCTGAAATCTTGCCAAGAAAACTGCAGGGACTTATCCAGACAGTTGCCAGGAGTCAACAATGTAATTGGCTGGACTTCCTAGTTAGAGTGCTAAAGCAAATATAATTTTTCTTGGGTTAGTGCTTTCCCCCCCTTTTTAATATCCAAAGCTCAAGGAAGAAATACAAGCGAATTCAATGCATTGAAAGTAGGAGGAAACAGTGCTCATTAAGGTATCAAAAGAAGACAGCAAGAAAGGCCTGGAATGAAAAAGTTTAGAAAGGAAGATTTTAGAGAATAAAGCAAATGGCACAAATATACTAAATCTTAAACTGGGTTAACAAAACACGATTCCTGTGTGACATAATATGTTATTCTTCTCCCCCAAACATATTATAGCTTAACATGATGGCTAGTTAATATAAGTTTATTTATTTAATTAATTTTTATCCCGCCTTTATTATTTGGTCATATAAATTAATTAAATAAATAAATAAATAATTTTTTATAAATAACTCAAGGTGGAGAACATACCTAATACTCCTTCCCTGTCCTATTTTCCCCACAACAACAACCCTGTGAGGTGAGTTGGGCTGAGAGAGAGGGACTGGCCCAAGGTCACCCAGCCGGCTTTCATGCCTAAGGTGGGACTAGAACTCTCAGTCTCCTGGATTCTAGCCCGTTGCTTTAACCACTAGAATGGTTGAATTTCCATAGCATGCTAAACTACTTTAATAAATAATATTCATATTATATAGCTAAATAGCAATAATCTCCATATGATGCAGCTGTGTATTACCTAAAAGCAAGCAAAGATCTTTAAAAGACAAGTGAAAGATTGTGGGTTTTTTTCCCCCTTAATGGGGTATCATTAAATCTGAAAAATTAACAGGTAGTACCTATTTTCAATCTGGATAAGAATAATCAACAACTGTGGTATATTTGAAGGAAATCTTGTTAATCAAATTAGCTAGTGCTTATTGTGGTATGCAATTTCCATGCATATATTGTGTAAAAGCAAATATGCTATGGTTATGTAGCTGTTCTGTGTTCTTGAATGCACCAACCACATTTCATTTCTTGCTTCTCTTGTGTCTTAAACCACTATCTAAGTCATCCACCCAGTACATTAAACATTATTATGAAAGCTTATGACTGTGAGTGCGTGTATCTTTTCCACTTTGTCTTCCGAAGCATGAGCAGGAATTGTGTTAAATTAGCTGCCCCCTCCTCTTCCTCCTCCTCCTTTGTGCTGGCTTACAATGTTCTACCAGATATACTATTACCTCAAGCACTGCAGCACCTGTTCTTATTAATATGCTGTATAGATCAGACTGTACTTTCATTTTTTATACATTTTGATGTTTTATGAAATCTGCACTTTTAAATCAGAATCAATCTTTTAAAAACCATTTGCAAGACATCCACTTAACCCTCTCTTCTGAAACACATCCGTTTGAAGAGATAAGAATGATCACGAATGAACAAAAGTCTATCTCACTTATACATTATTAACTAAAATAATAGCTGCTTCACATTTTGTTTTTCTAGTTTGGGCAGCATGAGCCAGAATGTACCAGCCTGTTTATGGCAAGAAAGCTGGTAGAAAATTTCCATATCAGTTTGTTAGCCAACAACTGAATGGCTTTAAGCCTTGTTGTACACTTTTGGATGAGCATTTTAAATCAAATTAAAAAAAAATCATGTTGGTTAATTAATAGGCTGTGATGTCCCTCCTTTGACCCTGCAGCATTATGGAAATTACACTACAATTCTAAAGAGTTCATATTTTGATCATGACGTTCTTTTCAGTTTCTTCTCTGGTACCATGTGACATTAACTTAAAACATGGCATTGTATAATTTTGTGTAAGAGAGACTGTTGCTTTTCAGGAGGAATATCTGCTTGCAATTTTCTGAGTGACAATTATATCTCATTTAAAGCAAAAAGGCCTGAGAGAGTTTGATGTCAAAACATTGCTTTTACTCATGAAATATTCCACACATCCCATCATATCACATGTGGCTTATATAGTAACAGTATTGTGTTTGACCAATATAATGCAGAGCAAATGGAACTCCTTAAAACTTTCCCAAGCTTTTTCATCCTCCCTCTACAAATCACAAGCAAATTAGACTTTCATACTTTCCTGCAGCTAGTGGGAATCTTGAATGACAGTATCTAAATATTTTTAAACCATACTGCCTGGCCTCTGAAACAGTCTCCCATGTCTTTTCCACTATGTAACTTCACATTTATCAGTGACAGGCCCCTTTTAACAAATTCCTTCTGTGAGGTCTAGCGTAATGTACCAAGGGAGTCATGAAAAAAAACCAAGCTGTTTTACCATGAATATATAGTCAGTATATGGATTGGATACAGGCTTAGCCATGCTTAGAATATACTACTGAATTCACTGTGGTATATTAGTCCTCTGGATTCCCATGGATCCATTCTAAATAAAACCTAAACGATATGTAAATAATTTGTTATACCTGCATGGTGGCCATTTCAGATCACCACATGTGAAAAACGTCCAGTGCTGAACTGGAAAAAGAATACGTATGTCTAATTTACTGATACGGAAAATTACACCAACTAATTTTTTTTCAATTAGAGAATTACAAAGATGCTAGGGAAAAGTATTAGGCTATCTCCATCTTATTTATGGCGCTGTAATCTGGATGAGGCTGTTTGTATATGTTATATCATTGATAACATTTCTGCTATCAGTAATACAATAATAATTTGTATTACTACAGCAATACTGTCTGAGATTGTGAAAAAAGCCTCAAGCTGTGACTTTTTAATAAAGTACAAAAACCTATTTAATCTATAATAAAAGACATGTGGTACTTCTGCTTTAAGGGGAAAAAATATATTGCCTAGTTAGCAAATATTTTCATTTGATCTATGTACCGGGGAGATGGAATTGTCTCCTACACATAGATGCAACATTATGTGCTAAAGTCTCATAAACTGTCATAAACAACATCTGAAAGCACATTATTACCTTACGTGCTACTGGCCAGAGAGAATCTAGCAGTTAAATAATCTGAGCACTGTAGTAAATGAGCAGGAGTGTCCCATATTCTTTTTCCAGTTCAGCACTGATGGTTGACATGACTTGTTCTGAGACAATCACTGTGAACAAAGCTGTATGCCATAGGCGCTGTATACATTTTGTTATCAATATAGTTAAAAGGTGAGAGATGATCATATGTTAAAATATAGGTTACCTCTTGTGAGTCAATTGCCAATACACATAAATGAGATAGCTATGAAGAATTAACATGGTGCCTTTGCTTAAAATAAATGGAAAACTAATTCATGAAGAATCAAACCGTCTTCTAAGCAAATTTAGACACCTGGCTGGTCGTTCTAATTTGGTTCAGTTTATAATGGCTCACAAAGGAACTATTGTCAATGAAGCATGTCATTCCAATTTGTTCACCACACGCCTCATCATTTATAACCCAACATACATGTGAGAAAAGTAGTTTGAAAAAGATGGAGGTGAAGGTCCAGAGATTTTGGACTTAGGAACAGAAATATAGTAGCACATGCTAGGTATTTAACAAGAAATAGACAGTGATATTATTGTTATAGAAAGCAGTTATTATGCTTATCACAAGAAAGTGCTTCAGTTATTGTTGACACTACAGAATTATTTAAAATCAGTTGATTGGAGTAAAGTAATAACCATAATCATGATAGTTTAAGTTTTAAAAAACCCTTGTACACTTTGGCAAGTATTTAGAAATGATAGATAATGTATGTGCACAGATATGTCCATGTGTGTGCGCATATGTGCATGTGTACAATAGCAATTAATTTGCAATGAGAAAAGTTATACTGAAAATAAGTTTAGCACAGAGGGGACAACGTTCTTTGACTTTACCTGAAATATAGTTATTCAAGGAAATAATTGTAATGAAGTATTAGAATGGAATGAATTTGTTTAAAAAAACACCCAAAATCTTCTAATTACACCATTTACTTGAAAGAATTTAGATTTCAGTTTCAACCTGCAATCTTCAAAACACAGCAAAGTTTCTCTATTTTTCGACATCTGTTCTGTGATGATTTGGAAAAGAAGTTGCTATGTACAGAAATAGATACGCATATTGTATAGAAACCTTCTATTTTAAGGTTTTTAAAATTAAAATTATGATACAGACCATTATCCATGACAGTTTTTGGCAAAAGAATTGCAAAACGGAAGAAGAACTGGAAGGAATCAGAAGATAGAAGAGCAGAAGCAAAACGAATTGCATTTGTAGACAACACACGTCTGGAGAATCAAATTGTTCAAAAATAGGAGTTTCAGCTGTCCCAAAGATATAAAAGCTGAATTAATTATTATTCCTAATCACCAATAGATTTAGATTCAGCCTAGATATGACAGAGATTCTGGTTAAGCATTTTTTTTCTTTTTGTCCAATTACATAATAGTCAACATGGACAGAGATAGCTTTTCAACAATTATTCATTCTTTGGGAGCATCCTATGTGCTTTATTACATAGGTCTGCTTTTAGATATGGCCTGGAAATGTCTGTTAATCTAAGCAGGGATTGGTTGATATGAATGGATTGTGCCAGTGCTTTCCTATACTTTGTGACTTCTAGATCAATTGAAAGTGCTGGCTATAACATTTAAATGATTTAAATTTAAATAATGTGTGTACAGTGTACTTAAAAGAGCACATGTTTAAATATAGTGTCTACTAAGGAAGCTGCAGATGAGATGCCCCATCTCCTCATGGAAAAGAGGGGAGAGTGACATTCCATGCTTCGTGATATTATCATGCAAATTATGTACTGTTATTTTGTCATGATATACATTACACAAATTATGTAATTGTCATCAGTTAGGTCAAGACAAGATTGATGGAAATTATATAATTTGTATCATTTGTATGGTGACATCATGGCCTAACATCAGTATGGCTTCTACTGGATGTCTTTTAGTCTCATCTAAAAAGGAAAGGTAGATGGCTACAATACAGACTACCTTCTTCATCTGTGATATTCCAGATTCTCTGTCATTATCTGCCTGGAAATGCTCTGTAGGCACCTACATACAGTAATAGCCTTTCTGTGGTTAGATGAAATCCTTTTCATTTATCAAGCCAAGGGTGTGATCAGTTTGGTCTGGTTCTTGTGAATGTTGTTGTTGATGTTGTTAGTTGTTGTTGCTGTTATACAGTAATTATTTGGAAAAACAATGAATGGACAAGGCTAGATCTCTCTCTCTCTCTCTCTCTCTCTCTCTCTCTCTCTCTCTCTCTCTCTCTCAAGTACTCTTTTCATTTATAAAGTGGGTTGGATGCATAAACAAGCTCCAAATCCTGAACTAGTGCAATCCCACCACCTTGTAAACTCTATTCTGTTGTTAATGGCATCCTTGGAAATATATTACAGATGCCGCTGAACATAGAAAGGACACATTCCTTTCTTCAAAGGTGGGTTATTTCTTCTTCTTTTAAGCTTCCAGTTGATACTACCCCAGAAGTTATTTTTCAGGAAGAACAAGTAAAAATACTCTGTGGATATCAGCAAGTGCAGAACAACCTTTTTTAAAAAACAAGGATAGGGAACTTGTGGCCCTTCAGATGTTGCAGAACCATAGCTCTCAGCAGTGATAGCCCACACGACCAATGCAAAGGGTGGCTGACTATTGTAGTTCTGCAACATTTGGAGGCCACAGATTCCTCACATTTGTTTTAGAATTTGTACTCATTGAACGTTTGGTTTTATTTTGATTTTATTCTGCACTATTTCTCTCCTGGCTTATTTCTCTAACATGCTTAAGGAACCACCAAATCCCTTAAGGAGCCACTAAAACCCCAGTACTTGAGCATCTCAACATTCAGGTCTGCTTAGACCTCCTTTTAGAAGATTATAGTCAGGAGGGGAAGGAGAACTGGAATCATTCACTATTTTAATTTCAAACAATACCATGGGAGATACTATTCATCAGGGCATTCTGGGAAATTAAAATGGCAGTTGTACAGCTATGCCAATGCTATGCAAATCGTTTTTTGAATGTGTGTAAAACTTGTTTCCTTATAATTGATGAATGACTCTAAGCATCTCCTAGAGATGCGAGATAAGTATATGCAAAATGTTTCTATGTAAAAAGTTATGATTTCCTTTCAAATTTTTCAGTTTCATAAAAGCAGAAAAACCTGTGTGTGTGTGTCAAAAAAGTCAAGATGGTGCACATGCTTGCATAATCAAAGCCTAATCCCCTTTTAATAGGCACCACCCACATGTAAAAAAAGGAATGGGGCTTTTGAGTCTGCCATCTTAACGTTTTTGCTCCATCCTGCAGATGTCCATGCATAAAATGCATCTATTCGTTCTTGTACTAGTGCACTAACTATATATGCTGTTACGTGAAGAAATAAAATAAGGTGTAAAAGAGTTCTTGTAATCAAACCAGCATTTTCACTTCCTTTTAATGAATTACGAAGAATAGAATTTTAAAAATGTAACATAACTTAATTTTTGAAAAAATAATTTGTTGTCTGAAAATGGGATTCATGTGTTCTTTAATAATACTTATACAGATTGAATTTTTGTGGCTTTGTTCCTATTTATGCAAAAAAGCTGATCCAGAATGCTGAATTTTAGCTACAGTATGTGTTGTTCCTATTTGAAAGAGTCACACAGTTCATTCTTAGGAACTAAACAATGTATGCGAAACAAAGTTCAGGCATTAAATCATACATGATTAAAACAGGGTGCAACTGAGTATGAATGTTTTAATATATATGGAAGGGGTAGATAGATGTAAATAGAATTAAAATAAATTATTTTAAAAATCCAGGATGAATCAGTGCATGTGTTTAACACAACAGTTAATGTGTCAGACAACTGAATTGTAACCAATTTCAAATGACTGTAAAGAAACTGGAAGGACATATAGCTCTTAACTATGTTTATGGTATTCATGCATATAGCATGTACATGACAAAAACAATGTCTACTTATCAAATCAATTAATGAAAACTTCAGAATACTTTTCAGATGGATTCTAAACTAAAATGGTTTTCTTTTTACTGTGAGAAGTGTGGGTTTGTGATTACCATGGGCCACATTTGTGCTATTGTGTCTGAAGCGAATTGAACAATGCTTACTTGTGACATGGCTGGAAGTCCTGCTAACCATTCAGCTGCCCAGCAGGCTTACATTAAATCAGGCACCCCAAATCTTTCCTATGGAAAATGATTCAATGATTTAAAAAGAAGATACTCTGGAAAACAACTGCAGATGCATTTCATTCTTTGCTCCTTTCTTATTCATTGTGATATTGTTAATCAATGCTAGAACTCCTGTTAACAAATATTGATGCCCCTCGGTGTGTGAACCATGCATTATTCCACTGCTGTCCGGCTTCCCGGATTCACTTTAAGGGGGAGGAAAAAAAGTCATTTCTAAGATTGGAAGAAAGCAGCTTGAGTTTAAATTCATCTATTCAATAGTGTGGAATTTGACAGAAGTATCTTGGGATCTCATTAAGGAGTGTGAAAATTGCTTTGTCATTTATCTGTTGTTTCTGGCAGGCAAACAGAACTTCTTCATTAGGAGTCTGAATCTCTGCTCTAGGTATCATCTTTCCTCCCCAGCGAGCTAGAATATGTAGATCTGTATCTAGATAGGCAAACTTTATTGCTTCTGTGGTGCTTGAGAACATTATAAATAAGCAGCTGCAGTGAAAGAAATCAATATTCCGGAGTACGCTATCCTAAATCTTTCTTTAATGACATACAATTTACGATGTGGATAGTTACATTTCTTGGTAGTGATCTGATTAGATTAATTGAACCAAAATGGGTTAAATTGATCTTGATTTATTATAAGCTCCATAGTCCACTTAAGATGAGTAGCTTGGGAATAAGGTAGGTTGGTTAGGTTAGTCAGATAAATATTTTGGACCTAGACATGCATAGATGAAATCGTACAGTTGTTGGCATTCAGGTAACCTCAGGTTCATGCATCAAAGGACTGTATAGATGGGAATTCTCTTCTTACTCTCTTCAGACATTAAAAAAATGCAGATATGGAAGAATGATGGGAATGTATGCTTGCTCTACTTTATTTCTGGTTTCCTGAATTTGATGGAGGGGTTAAATGTGACATTGTAATAGCTGGATACGGGTACAGTGATTTCTCTGATCAGATTTCCTAATAGAATAAAGGATTGTCAAACAGAGTCACAGTAACACTGCAGACCTTCCTTGTCAACACCGGTGGATCAGCATGGACAGAGCTAGTCTGGACTATCTCTTTCTCCTTTTCATTTTTAATGCCTAAAAAGAGTTTCTTTCTTTTCTGATTACTGAAGAAAGTTAGCAAGTTTGTAAAGTGAAAAAAGTCCCTGTGAATTTATGCATTAGGTGCAAGTATGATGGGCCACATAATGAGAAGACAGGATACCCTGGAGAAGATGCTGATGCTAGGGAAAGTGGAAGGCAAAAGGAAGAGGGGCCGACCAAGGGCAAGATGGATGGATGATGTTCTGGAGGTGACGGACTCGACCTTGGGGGAGCTGGGGGTGGTGATGGCCAACAGGAAGCTCTGGCGTGGGCTGGTCCATGAAGTCATGAAGAGTCGGAAGCGACTGAACGAATAAACAACAAAATGATGCATGTCAGCTATAGTGTCGTTACTTACACTGATGCAGATGACTCTGAAGGTCTGCAATAATCTAAAGATGCTATAGGGATAAGACATGATGATGAGGTAGGATGGCAGCACCAGGACAGTGCCACTAGAATGGCACAAATAACGTCCTACAATATCATTACTGGAGTAGCAGTTATGCCGCATGGGAAATCCCTCTGCTCTGCAACAGACTGAATTTTTTCCCCCTTGGTTTGTGGATATGGCTGTCTGTCTCCTTTAACAGGATTGTGCAAAGAACTATCTGTCCCCTTGTAACTTGTGCTACCATTGTGCAAAGACTGAAACAGGAGAAAGTAATACAGGCTTTTAACTTGTTTGTGATGTATAATGTTATTTTTTATGAGCTACGAACAGAAATTCTTTTGGTAGCCAAATGTGAATAAAGGACTTTTTTAAAAAAAGACACACAACCAACCCCTCCCCCCTTTTTTTAATCCCAGAAAGATAATTATTTGGCTAGCTTTGCATTGAAAAGGTGTTATCATCCAACTCTTCTGAAAATCTGTAATCACAGAGATTTGGCATTTTCTGAAGTGAAAATGGTCTTTTCGAGATGTCTTGTATTTAATGGAAAGATATTTTTCTCTTAGGAAAAGCATATAAGGGTCTATCTAATTTAATAGCCGTTCTCCACAAGACACCAACATGGATTTTTAGAGAACACAGTATAATGTCCATAATGCTTCCTGTGGTTTGAGCCTCATACCAAAGGAGGTAAATTTCTTTCTCACACCAGCTGGTGATTATCTGATACCCTGAAGCATGTAGATTGATGGTCCTTGTAATTTTATTTTCGTTTGCCTGGTGTAACTGCAGAGTCTATTGTTATTCATCAGCTTCAAATGGTTGTGTTATATGATTAACCCAGGATAGAACATGTGGCACCAAACTTCATGGATAAGTTGTGTTGTGTCAAGCAGTACCACTTCTACCTTGGCTCAGTAAGTTGCTTTTAAAAAACTGAAGCTGTGAAATTATTACAAAACACACTGAAATCTCTATCTGATTAATATGTTCCAAACTTAAATAAAACCAATGTAGAGAGTGAGAGAGTAGCAAACAACACACTTAAAGGAAGTTGAGAAATATGGATAATAGGTTAGACTGATGCAAATATGTAATAAGTGCTGCATATAGCAGTGAATGCTTGAAGCATCTTATGCTCACTTAAAAGTGGATCTATTTTTTGAGTAGAAATCAGATTTTCTGAATCATCTGAAATCATTGGTATCTTGATTAAGTTAATCTATTCAGTAAAGACATTTCTAATATTTGCAAATAATGTAACAAAATCACAAAGTGTGATTTGAGTATTTATTATTAAAGTTATTATACTTAATATTCAGAAGCAAAAAACTATTCCCCTATCTTGTGCAAAACATACTGGTATAAATGGGATTTGTACCCTTTTATACCAGGGCTTCCAAAAGAATGAAAGTAAAATTTATTTATTTTTATCTTATTTATTTTATTAAATTTATATTACCGTCCATCTCCCCCAGCGGGGACCCTGGGCGGTGCACAATAAAATAGAATTAAAAGAAATATAAAATTACAACAATACATAATATGAATTCCAAGGGTAAAATGTTAAAATAAGATACTGGGAGGCTTCAAGGGACCAGCCATCCCCAAGAGGAACTGTTGGCGTTTCCCTCCCAGGCAAGGTGGCAAAACCAGGTCTTTAAGCCTTTCTGGAAGGCTGGGAGCGAGGAAATAAGCCTCAGCTCCGGGGGTAAGATATTCCAAAGGGCGGGCGCAACTGCAGAGAAGGCCTGCTTCCTGTACCCCGCTAGGTGGAACTCTTTAATCGATGGGGTCCGCAACAAGCCCTCTCTGGCTGAACGGGTGGGACGGGTCGATGTTCTGGGGATGAGACGGTGCTTCAGGTAACCTGGCCCCATGCCATGTAGGGCTTTAAAGGTGATAACCAACACCTTGAATTGTACCCGGAAGCAAACCGGTACCCAATGCAGCTCGCGTAACAACGGTGTCACATGGGCTGATCTTCTGTCCCCAATAATTGTCCACGCAGCCGCATTGTGGACCAGTTGAAGCTTCCGGATACTCCTCAAGGGTAGCCCCATGTAGAGCGCATTACAATAGTCTATGTGGGAGATGACAAGGGCATGAGTGACTGTTCGGAGGGCATCTCGGTCCAGGAAAGGGCGTAACTGGTGCACAATCCGAAGTTGTGCAAAGGCCCTCCTGGCCACGACTGCCACCTCCTCTTCCAGCAGGAGTCATGAGTCCAGGAGAACCCCCAGATTCCGCACTGTCTCTTAATGGGGTAGTGCAACCCCACCCAGAACCAAAGATGACAACTTCCCGGATCTAGGGGGGCCATCAATCCACAGCCACTCCGTCTTACTAGGGTTCAGTCGAAGCCTGTTGTTCCCCATCCAGGCCCCCACAGCCTCCAGACACTGAGATAGGGTAGCAACTGCATCACTTACTTCACCCGGGATGGAAATATACAGCTGAGTATCATCAGCATATAGATGGTATTTCATCCCGTGGTGACGGATGATCTCACCCAGCGGCTTCATATAGATGTTAAACAGGACAGGGGAGAGCACCGAACCCTGTGGCACCCCACATAGGAGGGGCCGTGGGTCAGATCTCTCCTCCCCTATCATCACTGATTGGGAATGGCCCTGGAGGAAGGAGGCGAACCACTGCAGAACCACACCGCCCACCCCCAACTCCCTGAGCCATCCCAAAAGGATACCATGGTCGATGGTATCAAAAGCCACTGAGAGATCTAAAAGGATAAGGATGGATGCACTACCACCATCCCGTCCTTGCCAGAGATCATCCATAAGCGCGACCAATGCAGTCTCCGTCCCATATCCCGGCCTGAAACCTGACTGAAAGGGATCTAGATAATCCATTTCATCCAGAATCCTCTGGAGTTGTGACGCCACCACTTTCTCCACCACCTTCCCTAAAAAGGGGAGGTGGGAGACTGGACGAAAATTGTCCAGAACAGTAGGGTCCAGGGACGACTTCTTGAGGAGGGGGTGCACCAGGGCCTCCTTAAAGGCCGCTGGAAACACTCCCTCCCCCAGAGATGCATTAATCATCGCCTGGACCCAACCATAAGTCACCTCCCAGGCTGATTTTACTAGCCAGGAGGGACATGGATCTAAATAACAAGTGGTGGCCTTCACAATCTGGAGGACTCTGTCCACTTCCTCAGGTCCAACAGGATCGAACTGTTCCCAGATAACAGAGTAAGTACGTGCCTCCGTCATCTCCCCAGACCATGTATCACACGTAGAGTCCAACTTAGAATGGATCTGAGCGATTTTCTCCTGCAGATGCTCGGAAAACTCCTCCAATCGACCCTGTAGATAGGTCATTGGTTTTGATTGACCTAACAGAGATCTTGTAATCTTAAACAGGGTCGTCGGTTGGCATTCTGTGGAGGCAATAAGAGCGGAGAAATATTCACATTTCACCGCTCTTACCGCCACAAGGTAGGCCTTTTATTTTGGAAACACTTTGAGGCCTTTTTTTTTTACTTCACACCTAAATGCTATATCACACTAGCTAGTAGAGGGTTGGTTGGTCTATGTGGCAGCGTGAGTTACCCTAATGCAGGGGTCCCTAACCTGTGGGCCGTGGCCCACTAGTGGGCCGTGGCCTGTTAGGAAGTGGGCTGTGGGGCTCCCTCCTGCAAACTCCACCCCCCGGTGCGCACAATTACCCTGCCTCCGGTGTGTGCGATTGGCTCCCGCCTGCAAACCCCACCCCCCGGTACGTGCAATTGGCTCCTGCCTGCAAACCCCGCCCCCCTGGTATGAGCTATTGGCTCCCGCCTGCAAACCCCAGTCCTCCGGTCCATGGAAAAAATTTCTTCCATGACTGGTCCCTGGTGCCAGAAAGGTTGGGGACCGCTGCCCTAATGGACTTGGGGTGATACAATGGTCTTAAGGTTAAAGGTTTTTTCCTAAGGCCAAAAAGGATTTTCAGGTTCAGTATTATGTAGGCACTGAGAAGCTTTGTGCCCGATTAAAACATTAGGATTCAGGCCTGCCTTATAGCTGTAAACTTATTTATTTATTTGAATTTATTAGCCACCCAACTCTAATAGACTCTGGGCAGCATACAAAGCTAGGAAAAAAACATAAAACTAGATAAAAATATTAAACCGAAGACAGGGGCCCTAGACAAACAATTATACATCAATCCCAAGCCTCAGACCAAACCAGGTTTTCAAAGCTTTCTGGAACCGTAGGAGAGAGGGCGTAGTCCTTATCTCTAGGGAGATGCTGTTCGAGAGGACCGCAACAAAGAAGGTCCCACAAGATGCTAACGTTTAATGGAGGGAACTGGAGCACACTCACTCTTCTGGAACATAATGAGTGGGCAGAATCAAGCAGTCCCTCGGATATCCAGGCCCTATGCCATACAGCGCTTTGTAGGTAATAACCAGCATCTTGAGTTGCTCTTGGAAGCCAACTGGCAGTCAATGCAGCTCGCATATAAAAGGGCAGAAGTATTAAGCAATGGAGTAAGAGTTTGTTGGGTATTCCTGGAGTTGCTTTTGTACAGCAGGGACTGATGCATTCACTGTGTGAATCAAGAATCAGGAGTCTTCCTCTTTATAATATATTTTAATAAGTTTTGAATATACATAGATAAAAGTTTGAAAAGAAAAAAGAAATAGAAATACAAATCAAAGAAAGAAGAGAAAAAGTGTAGTAAAGCAAAGAAAAAAAAGAAAAAGATGAAACAAAGAAATTAGGCAACTTCCGATTTATCTCTGGTCTAAGCAGTTCTTAAAAAATTCTTACATGCTAGGTCTATGTATAACATTAAAAAACATTTCTTGTCTAATATATCATTTTACATCTATTTTAATCTTCAAATCCCCATATAAGCTTTGCCCCTCCTGCATTTTTTAAGTAGTCTGTTAATGGTTTCCACTCTTTAAGAAAGTAATAGTTTGAGTTTTCTTTTAATAAACACGTCAATTTATCATTTTCTGCCATGTCCATCAATTTTAACATCCAGTCTTGTATCATACAGTAGGTGTAATCTGATTTTTCCAATTTTGTGCATATACAAGTCTTGCTGCGGTAAACATGTATTGTATAATTCTTGTAAATTGTTTTCCTATTTGTTCTTCTGATATTCCCAATAGAAATAATTCTGGTTTAAATGGAACTCGAGTTTGTAAAATATTTTGCATCAATGAATGTATCTGAGTCCAAAATTTCTTTGCAATCTCACATGTCCACCACATATGGTAAAATGACCCCTTTTTTTTTACATTTCCAACACAAGTTGGGTACATTCCCGTACATTTTAGCTAGTTTTTGTGGGGTCATATACCATCTGTACATCATCTTATAGAAGTTTTCCTTCAAATTATAACACAAAGTAAAATTTAATCCTTTAGTCCACATATCTTCCCATTGTTGCATTTGAATATTATGACCAATATTTTTTGCCCATTTAATCATGCAGTCTTTAACTTGTTCCTCTACCATTTCACCTTTTAACAATAATTTATACATTTTAGCAATTAAATGATCATCTGTCTCACATAGTTGTATCTCAAATTCCAATTTGGTTTGTTCAAATTCAAATTCTTTTTTATCTGATTTAAAATTTTCTATAAGTTGCATGTAAGAGAGCCATTGGAAAGTATATCCTTCTAAGGCCAGTTCTTCTTTTGATTTGGTTTTATATTGTCCTTGTTCTTTTTTAAAAAAGTCTTTGTAAGTCAGCCATTTGTCTTTAGCTCTTACTTCTGTTCTATGAAATGCTTCTTGCGTGGAAATCCATAAAGGTCTTTTATAACATAAAGTTAGTTTATATTTATTCCAAATTCTTAACAAAGATCTTCCAATATAATGATTATTAAAGTCCACATTAACTTTCACTTTGTCATACCACAGATATCCATGCCATCTGTATCTTAATTCATGACCCTCCAAATTCAATATTTTTTCATTTTTCAGAACTATCCACTCTTTAATCCATACCAAACAACAAGCAGCAAAATATAATTTCAGATCCGGTAGACCCAATCCACCTCTTTCCTTTGAATCTTGTAAAAATTTATATTTTATTCTTGGTTTTTTCCCTTGCCAAATAAACTTAGAAATATCACGCTGCCATTGTTTGAAAGGTTCTTCTGATGCCAATATAGGTAATGTTTGAAAAAGCTATAAAATTCTTGGCAAGATATTCATTTTAATTGCTGAAATTCTACCTAATAATGATAGTTGTAATTTTTCCCATTGATCCAAGTCTTTTTTAATATCTATCCAAAGCGGGATAGAATTATTCTTAAACAACTTAACATTTTTAGTTGTTAAATATACTCCCAAATATTTTACTTTTTCTTCCATTGAATATCCCGTTATTTCTTTCAATTTCTCTTGTTGATAATGGTCCATGTTTTTAGTCAAAATTTGTTTTCTGTAAATTCACTTTAAACCCTGCTAATGTTCCAAAGTCTTTCAATTTCTGTATCAATGATTCAATTCCATCTAGTGGATTCTCCAAGGTAAAGACTAAGTCATCAGCAAAGGCTCTTAATTTATAAACTTCTTTTTTAACCTTAATACCATGAATACCTTCATCTTGTCTAACATCTCGCAATAAGACCTCTAATATTAATATAAGTAAAAGTGGAGATAATGGACAACCTTGTCTTGTACCTTTTTGAATTTCACATGGTTTGCTAAATTCTCCGTTAACAATTATTTTTGCAAATTGGGGAGTATATATTGATTTAATCCATTTAATAAAGTTTCCTCCAAAATTCATATTTTCTAATACTTTAAACATAAAAGGCCAATATAAGTTATCAAAGGCTTTTTCAGCATCTATAAATATCAAGGCAGCTTGTTTTTCATAGTGTTGTTCCAGATATTCCAATATATCTAATATGTCTGTAGCTTGAATCATGTCAACTGGATTTCTATTTTCTTAGTAGAAACGTTTCGCTCCTTATCCAAGGAGCTTCTTCAGTCTGAGCAAAGTTGGTAAGGGAATCCTAACCCTTGTTACCAACTTTGCTCAGACTGAAGAAGCTCCTTGGATAAGGAGCGAAACGTTTCTACTAAGAAAATAGAAATCCAGTTGACATGATTCAAGCTACAGACAATTCCACCTGGATGACTGAGAACCTTCATAGAAATATATCTAATATATTTTGAACATTGTCACGGATCTGTCTCTTAGGTAAAAATCCTGCTTGATCTTGATGAATAAAGTTTTTAAGAATATTTTTCATTCTTTCTGCCAATATAGTTATAAAAATCTTATAGTCATTATTCAATAAAGATATTGGTCTATAATTCTTAGTTAAAGTCAAATCTTGTTCTTTAGGGATCAATGTTATATGTGCTTCTTTCCAGGTCTCTGGCATTGTTCCTGTTTCCAATATCGAATTCATAGTCTTCTGTAAAGGCAGACATAATTCATCCTCGAAACATTTATAGTAAGCTGCTGACAGGCCATCCGGTCCTGGTGCTTTTCCACTACTAATTTTCTTGAAAGCCTTTACCATTTCCTCTGTTGTTATAGGATTATTAAGCATTAATCTTTGTTGGTCATTAAGAACAGTTAATTTCTGTTTACTCAAATATTCATCAATGTCCATTAAGTTAACTTCTTGTTTTTTATATAATTTTGTATAATAATCATGGAAAGCTTCTTGTACATCTATATTATTCACCATAATTTTTCCTTCATGTTGTATATTAGAAATTAGATTTTTTTGTCTTTGTTTCCGTAATTTATAAGCCAACCAACTACCTGGTTTATTAGCATGTTCAAAATATTTTTGCTTTGTAAATTTCGTTTGAGTCTCTATCTCTTGTGTTAATATCATCGATATCTGTTTTTGTAAAAATTTAATTTGAGTAAACAAAGTATTGTCCATTGGCTTATCTCTTAAACATATCTCTTTACTTTTTATTTCATCTAAAATCAATTGAATTCTCTCTTGTTTCTTTTTCCTCATTTGCGCATTATATTGGATAAAATAACCCCTCATATATGCTTTGCTGGCATCCCATACAATCTGAGTATTGGTACTTTTGTTTGAATTCAATAGAAAATATTCCCTTAACTTTTTTTTGCATGTCTCAACTATATCATTTTTCCGAAATATTGACTCATTTAATCTCCATCTAAATACATTCCATTTTCCTTTAATAGTCAACATTACTGGATTATGATCTGAAAGAGTCTTGGGTAATATTTCAACTTTACTAATGTCCATCATTAGACTTTTAGATATCAAAATCATATCTATTCTGGAATGTGATTTAAATATTTCTGAATAATACGTATATTATCTAGAAGTCCCATTCATAAGTCTCCATATATCTTGTAAGTCCAGCATCTCTTTTAAGTCAAAAAATGTTTGTGGCAATTTTCCCTGTGTACTCTTCACTTCTTTTTGTGATTGTCTATCCATCTTAGGGTAAATTACTCCATTCCAATCACCCATAGAACACCAATTTTTAAAGGACTGCTTTTACTTTTTGGAATTTTTTGAGTTCTCCCCCTTTTTTTCTATAAAAAATATAAATATAAATATATTATATATTATAAATATATAATATAAATAAATATAAATATATTATATTATATATACTATAAATATTGCCTCTTTTCTTTTTGTATTTTCTATTTTTTCTCTACCCTCTCCCTTTTTTCCCCTCTCTCCTCTTTTTTTTTCTCTTACAGGAAAGTACCTACACCATGGTGTCTGTGGTATTGAGAAAGAGAGATAAAGATAAAGAGACTGGAAGGGCATCTACTGAACCTGCAACACCTACAGCATCAATGGAAACACCACTATCAGAAATGAAAAAAATACTTGAAGCAATTGCAGCATTAAATAAGAAAGTGGAAGACCCATCAGCCAATTTGGGTCAACAAAATAAACAGATGGAAGAACAAATTGCATCTTTAGATAAGAAGATGGATAAGAAGATGGAAGATATGAAGAAAGAAATTACCCAGGACATAAAATATGAATTTAAAAAGGAAATACAAACAGTTAAGGAAGTTGTGAACTCTCTGTCAGGTGAACTTAAAGATATGCAAGGTCAGATACAAAATTTAGAGACTAAATCAGAATATGCTACTAAAGAAATTGAACATAATTTGGATATTACAGCATTAGCAGAGATGAGAGAGAAGGAACATATGTTGAGATTGAGAGCAGTTCCTGAGCAAGCAAATGAAGATGTAAGAGAAAGGATTATTTCTGTATTGGCAAAATTTTTAGAGATAAAAGAACAAGACTTAGATTTGGAAATAGATAAAATCTTTAGAGTGAATTCACGTTATGCTAGAGAAAATAAAGTTCCTAGAGATATATTGATATATTTTGTAAGAAAAGTGGTAAAAGAACAAATTTTGAAGAAACATTACAATAAAAGATTAAATATAGAAGGAAAAGAAATAATTATATTAAAAGAAATACCTTTGAGAATATTAAGGAAAAGAAGAGATTATTCCTTCCTTACAGACAAATTAAAACAACACAATATCCCATTTAGATGGGAGAAATTTGAAGGTGTATCATTTACATTCAAAGGGCAGAGGTTCAGAATAACTTCCATTTTAAAAGCAAAAGCATTTTTAGAAAAATTCAAGACAGAAATGGGTGTGATATCTGGAGACTTGGAAGAAGGAGGAGCGTCATCTAAAGATAAAAAGAGGAATGAAGACTTATCTGAGATGTAAGCTGCAGGTATGGACTTGAAAAAGGGATTTTAATTATCAAAAGAATTATGGAATATAAATATTTGACATGGAATATTAATGGAACCAACGGACCACAGAAAAGAAGAAAGATCTTTCATCTCTTGAAAAAATCAAAATTGGACATAATTTGCTTACAAGAGACTCATATTTGCAAAAAAGACACTAAATACCTGATTCAAAAACAACTTGGAGAAGAATTTATTTCAGCTGGAAATAAAAAAAACAAAAGGGGTAGTTTTGTATATACAACCAAAGTTAAACCCAAAATTGATATTAACTGATGATGAAGGACGTTACGTTGCAGTTGAAATTAATTAATTTCAAAAAAATTAATACAAGGAACTAAAACATTGGTTATTGGACTTTATGCACCAAATATGGACAAAGGAGTATTTTATAAAAATTTGATGGACAAACTTTTGGATCAAACCTATGAAAATTGGTGTTTTAAATAGTTGTCTTCAAAGTTCATTTGTAATCCATTAGGTAAATAAGTCTATGTAATCTGAAAAGCAAAAAAATAAAGCAACAAATGGCAGCTTTTTTCCCCCCTACTATAGTCAAAACAGTCCTAGAGAAAGTAAATAGTTCCAAAGTTTCTCACGCCCACTCTAACTCTTCAATCCAACCAAAAGTAACTGAAGTAAAAAAGAGTTATAATAAAATTATTTGCAATATATAAAAAGAAAAAAAAGCAATAATAATCCAAATCACTTCTTCTCTCAGGTTACATATTAAAAAGTCCAATTCTGTATAATAAGTTCAAACAGAGCATAAAAATTTAAAGCAAGGCTTGTAAAATGAAAAAAGAGTTTTTCCCCCAACAATAATCACGAAAAAAGAATAAAAGGCAGAGTATTAATTATTCCATGTAGAAACAAAATCCAAATAAGATATTTCCAAAATAAAAATGTATACAATAGTCAATAAGTAGAAAATTTAAATCCAAGTAAAAGTAAAAGGCAAATCACTTTCATTTATGGCAAAGTCAATTAGCTTTTCCTTCCCACCTTTTGACAGTCTTTGACAGGAAAGAGAAAACCACCACTAGCAATTATTTAACAAGTCCAGAGATAAATCTTAGAGCTTAATAAGGCAATTAAAGTTTAAAAAACTAAAAAGTGCATCTAAAAGGTTGGGAGAGGAGCTACTTATCTTATTCAGATTCACGGCTTCCACAGAGCTTTTTGACAGTCCCAGCCACCTTTCGCCGCTTCAATCTGCCTTCCCCTGTGGTGGAAATACGGGGGTCTGCAGAGAGCGGCAAATATGGCGACCCTTGTGGTATATCTTCTGCTCACCCTCTCTACGAGGGTGAATTTTTGGCGATTTTCTTCTTTTTAATCGCTGCTGCTTGAAAGCCGCGGAAACGAGGCTCGGAGCCTCAGTTCATCGCTCCGCTCAGCCCAACACCTGGAAGTGAAAGTGAGAATCAGGAGTCTTCCTGATTCTTGATTCAGACTAACACATTTTATTAAAAGACATAAGCTTTTGTGAGCCACAGTTCATTACATCAGATGCATTCAGCTCATAACTTTTAATAAAATGTGTTAGCCTGAAAAAGTGTTACCTGAGTCCTTATGATTTTTGGCTACCATAGACTAACACAGCTCTCCTCTACAATGTGTGTATCAAGGAGGAGGAATCTGCAGTTGGAAAACCAGCAGGAGCAAGCAGACTCCGAGAGCTGCTGAGGGAACTGGCTGGTAGGAAGGATTGTAGTTTGGGGAAAACAGACCAGATGTCAGTGAGGACAGCTTGACAAAGGTTCTGGAAGCTAATAAGCCCAACAAGAATTATTTTCCCTCTTCCTGTTCTTCTTCCTAGGATAGAAGTGACTCAGAAATGAAAGCACATAAAGAAGTTGCAGAAGGAAGAAAGAGAGAGAACCAGATAAGGCTCTATAAAAAGCCAGGTTGTCTGTATAGAACTGTAAAGTGTAGTTAATTAAGCTAAGGCCACTATATACTGTATATTAAATATCAGTGTAAATAGAGAAGAATTGTGTATGTCTGGAAAGTCCCTGTCCCTTTTCCCCATACTCCAACAGTCTCTTACTTAAATTCTAGCTATTATTGCTCTAGTGACTTGAATGGAGACAAACAAGGAATAATGTTATCCAGCTGGAGGCATCAATAAGAACCAAAAAGGAAGGTCTGGCTATTTGTTGACCTTCTTTCTCTCTAACAGTGCAAACTACAAGTCATGCTATCAATGTGGGTTTTATCTAAAGAGAGTTTAGCAATTGTATCTCAGGAACTTGAGCAATACTTCAGCAATGCCTCTGGAGAATTTTAATGTGGTCCTTAAATCAACATCATCAACTACATTTCTCTGCACAAATTAAAATATATAGGAATTTTCCATGCCAAAGTGTGCTAAATGTTCTATTCCAGAATTCTGCAACAGCTGTTTGAGGGAAATGCAAAGGAAGACAGGCAGATTGAATTTGTTACCCTTTAAATCTCAGGGGTAGAGCTACCTTGATGGTTAATTAGTTTTATAATGCACAAAGCCTGCAAGATCTTTGGAGATTAAATTGAAGAACAGCACTTGGATATATGTCTGTAATTTTTCTTTTAATCTTCAAAAACAAAACAAAGCACACTTCCCTAAAGTGAAGCTATAACCCATAAAGATATTCCAGTAAATTATTAGGATCCCTGAAGAGAAAATTTGGGTATGACCATTGGGCTGTATCCAACATTTTTGCTCAGTGAATCAAGTACTGTACTTTCATTTGTGGAAGTACCCCTTCTATAAACCCAATCTTCCTATCATGAATAGAACAGAAATGCTGAACATAATCCACCAAGTTTCAGTTAGCTAGTTTGAGACATTGTTTCTTATTGCTTTTTCCTGAAATGCTTTGTAAACGGAATGCACTTAGAATCATGAGTTCTACAGACATGTTCTCCTTTCTGGGTCTTTGAACTTTGGCCTCTCCACTGGTCCTATTATTCTCAGTTTCACACCATGCTCCCTGGGACTGCTGTCCTTCAAGCAACTAATCTTTTGGAAAATTGCCTTTGATGAGATTGAATACATTCCTGACTGCTGCTTGGCAGCCCAAATCAGATTCACTTTTCAAATAAATGAAACTATCTGAAAGGTGTGTGGAATTGTATTTACAAAACAATTGTGTTAATGTCATTAAACATCTGAACTTCATATCAGGTGTATAAATTTACTAATAGATTGGCTAACTGGATTCCTAATAAAGAAAGGATCACCAAACATTAGTTTATTAAGACCAGGTGAATCTGTTCCTCCCAGTTTTATTCAGTTTCTCATTTTTTTCAGTCTTAAATTTGATCCATCCTGTTTCTCCATCATTTGTAATTTGTATGTAAGTTCATACTCTTTTCTCCAAGTTCTGGCATTTGGGTACACACTTTCCTGTTCCAGATCCCCTTTTTTGTCCCCTGAAATCAACATGAGTATCAGGGTGCTGTGATGTTTCTTCTATCAAGTGAGGAATTTGTCCCTCATGCCCCAGCATGCTCCAATTTAAATCAAAGGACCAGCAGACTTCTTGTATAGTACTAACCATTCTGCTGCTTGCACTTCAGTGCTTTAATTTTGCTTCCCAGAACAGATTGCAACTGCATGATGAATGGAGAGCAGCAAATCTCAGGCCAGCAATGAGAGACAGGAAGCGCTTCATTTTCAGATTGCAGGAAGCAAAGATGAGATACCCTGGTGGAAGCCTGTTTGAGTAGTGTTTATAACTCAGCAAATGAAATATGTCTTTATAATACAGCAATAAAAACACTATTAACTGCAACAGTGGAGAAGCTGACCAAGAGTATATTGCAGGGCCAACTTTATCATTGTAATTTTGATACAAAAGAATTCTTGTTGTATGGACAGTTTTCTGGGACAAAAGCAAATGTATACATGGCTCTTTGAAAATGGCATATTGTGTTTCTTACATATCCTGCCTGAGGATTCAGAATTGAAATGCACTCACTGAAGAAGAGGCAGATACTGTTTTCTGAAGGAAGAATGTGTTTGAGTTTAGACTTTGTGTGTGTGTGTGTGAGAGAGAGCTATCTTTGTGACTCTAGCTTCAGTGATGGATTGTGTTTATCTACAATAGCCAAATATACGAATTGCTTGTGGTCATTGCTGGCTTTTCCTAATAAAAAGTCTCACTGGCCAATTTCTGTTTTTTATGGTTTCCTCATTGCCAAATAAGGTATGGGCTCTGTGGGGATGTGTGTGTCATCAAAGTCAAGAGGGTAGCTGTGACCATGTAAATTGAACCCCTACTCCTTTTTATATCTGTCACTGTGAAAGGGGGGGGGCTTTAATCACACAGTTGCAGCCACACTCTTGACTTTTATGACCTCCTAGTGCAGAGCTTTCCAAACTGTGTGTTGGGACACATTAGTGTGTCGGCTGCAGTGTCTGGGTGTGTCGCGACTGCTGCTGCCTCCGAGCACTGCCAGGATTCCACGCAGGTCCTAGTGCCTGCCTCGTGCCTTGCTGCCTCCAAACCTGCTGTGATTCCGCTCAGGTCCTAGTGCCTGCCTTGTGCCTTGCTGCCTCCAAACCTGCTGTGATTCTGTGCAGGTCCTAGTGCCTGCCTTGTGCCTTGCTGCCTCCAAACCTGCTGTGATTCTGCGCAGGTCCTAGTGCCTGTCTTGGGCCCTGGTGTAAGAGTGTGTCACATGAAAAGTTTGGAAAGCTCTGTCCTAGTGGAAGCCACTGTAAAACTCTCCGTTTTCCATGCTCTCAACAGGATCACATTTCATTACAATTTCTCTATCTTTGAATAATATGTGTAATCTATACATACACAATAAATTACATTAAAATGTTCAATTTCATAACTCTTGAAGCGGTGAGAAGACTCAGTCATCTCTAATGGCACTTGAAGGTTATTATTCTCCAATGAATGCTTGTTATTTCCATTTATACAAGCCAGCCTTTTGGACCTTTCCTGAGTTCTGTTGTTCGGATGGTGCAAACCTGAAGGAAAACCCAGAATTCTTTCTGGTGAAATGCTTTTTCTTAATGCAAAAACATGAAGAGGTGCAGTTCAGTACATAGTTTAGTTTTTCATACTCCCCCTTATTTTACAGCTGTATTACTTTCTCCTTCTCTTTGCACTATTGGGCTTCATGCCAGCCTGGCCCCTGCTTCTCTCTCTAGCTGAACACTTGAATACTTCCTTAGAGAATCAAACCAACCATTCTTTAGAAGAAAAAGCTGCCAGGGCTTTGATTTTCTTGTTCTTTTCTTTCTCTTACAGCAACCTCAGTTTGGGTTTTTCTATCCCAAGCCCTGCTTGAGAAATCTTGCTTGCCACTTTAGGACTCCTTGCCACTGCAGGCTAGTAACTAGAGGCTTTCCTCCACCCCTTCCCCTTCCCCTTCCCTGTCTGGTACCTTTCAGATGTCATCTCCTTCGCACCACTGAGTTGGACCTCATTATGTGGGAAGTTGGATTCCTCCCCCTGCACACACACTCCCTTTCATGTTAACATTACTGGGATGCTGGTGCCGGGTCCTAAAGCTAAGGGGAGAGGTATATAGAAGATCTCTTTTCTCACTGCTGCTTTTGCATCCTATCACAAATATCTTTTGCCTTTGAACCTTTTATCTATAGTACTACTTGTAACAATTAAGATCAAGAGGACCACATGAGTTCTCTAATCTGACACTTGCTGAGAGGCTGCATGCTAGATCATTAGCAAAGTTGTCAGCCCTTAAAGGTAGGCCAGGTCAGAAAGAGACATCACAGGGATTTGAGGAACACGACATTATGGTTGTAGGAAATAACAACAGAAACTTGAAAACCTGTCAAAGTTCCTCTCTGGCCCATCTTATACGAAGCAAAATCAAGGCAGAATTATTTTGAGTTTCTTTCTCATACTTGTTTCAGTCTCTGGACTGTGTATTCTGTTCTCCAGGGTTACCCTTACTGGCTCATTATTTCCTTTCCCCCTTAAACAGCTCTTTCATACCTTCCCCAAGGTCAGCTTTATATACAGTATCTAGGTTCCCAAGCCATTGACAAGATATGTCAACAGATCACTTCCAGATGTCTGCCAGAGATGATACCTTATTTAAAATATCTGTGGTAGAGAGTCAATTGTCTGAAGGTGTGGCCAAGTCGCTGTTAACATGTGCCACCTAGACATATCCAGATGTTGTCTTGTTGATGTTGTATTGTTTATACTTCCTGTCCCTTAAGAAAAGTATAAAGAATGGCAACCCCCCCCAGACACCCTGAACCTCAGCATAGACCTAAAATCCTAGGAGCGTGGTATGCAATGGCTGGCTCCAGGTTGTCCATCTATTGCTATTCTTGGGGTTTTGGGCAAGCTGAAGGGACGTGGTTTGACATATATTTGTCTCTGTAACTCTCACAATCACAGAGAAAGCTTTGTCAATCATCTATCTGGTTCAGATGAAAGTAGATGCTGAGATGAATGATCTGCTGTTAGAAATGTTTTAGGTGCTATTCAGTGTGAGAGTTAGATCTCATCATCTGAAGGTGAAGACTCTGGCATCTTATTCATATCCAGTTGAAATCTCTTCAGTTTCTCAGATGAAACCAGTAGCTTAGCCTGTATATAAATGGAAACATTACAGCCCATTAAAGTATTTTGAAGATTGTTCACATGCCCTTTGGGCATTTAGGATTCTGGAATTGGGAATATTCTGGAAAATATGTTCTTCAGTTCTTCACGATCATGATGCAGAACTACTCTCTATCTGCTAGTGGTGGCACACACCTCAGTAAGGCACTTGACACCATAAACTGTCAGTACTGAGATGTTTGTTAAGTGTTTTTTGTAACTCCTGAGAACTTGTACTATGTAGAATCCAGAGGGGGATTGCTGGAAGTTGATAGCATTTATTTTTTATAAAATGACCCGAGATTGTAAGTTAAACAACAGCAATTTATTTTATTTTATTTGAAATGAATAAAATATAAATTGCTCATAGTTTTTAATCTATTTTTCCTAGTAGGATACCTCACCTCCTAGATAACTCCTGCTTCTGTTCTTTTTTGGGTTCTCCCTTGCCATATAAGGTGGATCTTTCATCAGCTAGAATGTTTTTCATAGAAGTTTAGAGAGGTTTTTATGGAGTTCAGTTTGAAATCTATGACAGTGAATTCTTCAGTTTTTAAAATCTGGACACATGTTACAGCCTAGTGGTATAGGAGGTGAACTGACCTACCTGTAAGTTCTAGCTTGGTTACAGAAGGAGGTAATAGCAAACCAATATTAAATTAAAATATTCTTCATATCTTCAGGATCTAGAATGAAAATTAAGATGTATGATTTTCTCTAAAAGATACACAGCTTACACATTTTTGAAAAGAAGAGCAGAAAGTACAAAACTTTTAATAATTTGATAGCCTTATAAAAGCTTTCTATAGAAATTAACTTTTAGGACTTTTAGAATTTATTTTCTCATAACAAGACTGAATTGATTATTGAACAGTCGAATGCACACAATGCATATTGATCTGTTCATGGGTAGTGGCTTTCTCCCAGCTGCCTATAACATATTTTAAATAAGATTACTATGCTACTCATTAAATTACAATGACCTGGAGCAGTGGTCAACAAAACCAAAAAAATATTTTAGTTCATCATAGCTTATATCACTGCTATAAGAATTTTACTGGTTATGTTTCAGTGTAAGTAGTCATGAGGAGCATACATGGTAGAATGCTTCAACTCTGAATTCAGTCAAGTAAACCTAAACATTTCACACTCACATCTGCAAGACTTCAAAGACTTGACTACCATTTTAAGTATTTTGAAATCTAGACTAAATCACTTAGTGCATATGGCCCCAACTCCCCAATCACCACTACATGTCAACCCTGGACAGAAATCTCTCTGGAGTCCTTGGTGCTCTCTGAGCTTGGTTGTTGCTTGCAGACGTTTCATTACCCAACTAGGTAACATCATCAGTGCTAGTGAGTGTAGGGTTTGCTCCCTGTTAATATGCAGTAGCTTGCCCTGCCAGTGTTGGTGGGGGTGTGGTTTTCTCCTTGGTAATTCCTTGATTGAGGTATTGTTTTTCCTTGATTGTTTGTCTGGTATTAATCCCTGCTTATCTGGGTGTTGGTTGCTGGAGAGGATGTTTTCTGGTCTTTTTGTTTCCTTCATAGTTTTTTATTGTCTCTTTTGAATGGTGTGTAAATGTGGTTTATCTCCATGTGTCTATTGATGGCTGATTTGTCTGAATGCCAAGCTTCTAGGAATTCCCTAGCATTTTTGGATTTAGCTTGGTCGAGCCAGTTTGGTGTAGTGGTTAAGGCATCAGGCTAGAAACTGGGAGACCATGAGTTCTAGAGCTGCATCAGGCACAAAGCCAGCTGGGTGACCTTCGGCCAGTCATTTTCTCTCAGCCCTAGGAAGGAGGCAATGGCAAACCACTTCTGAAAAACCTTACCAAGAAAATTGCAGGGACTTGTCCAGGCAGTCTCTGAGAATCAGACATGATTGAATGGATTAAAAAAAAGAGGATACTCACAGTTTCCCAGTTGAAACTATGGTTGAGTCTGTCCATGTGTTGTGAGATTAAGGAGTTTAATTCGTGTCTTCTGACTGCTAGTTGGTGTTAGTGGATGCGCTCTGCTAGTCTTCTGCCTGTCTGTCCTACATAGTGGCTGTTACAGTCCTTACATTGTATATTGTATGTGACTCCTGTTTTCTCTTCTTGGGATACTGAGTCTTTTGGTTTACTTAAGATGTTTTGGAGAGCTTTAGTTGGTTTGTGTGCTATGATGATGCCATGTGGTTGTAATAGTCTGTTGACTGTTTCTGAGATGTTTTTGATGTATGGCAGTGTTATCCTTTTCATAGCCTGTGCTGGTTGTGCTGTAGTGGGTTTAGTGGTCAGGCATTTTTTAAAATAATCTCTTGATAATCTTTTCAAATATATCTGTTGTATGACACTATAGCTTGAATCATGTCAACTGGATTTCTATTTTCTCAGTGGAAACGTAAAATAGAAGAAAATAGAAATCCAGTTGACATGATTCAAGCTACAGACAATTCCACATGGATGACTGAGAACCTTCATCGACCTGTTGTATGACAGCTCTTCAGATATCTGAAGAGTATTATCACAACTCATATTTTTGATGCTGGGCAAAGATTTTTGATATATATTTATATAACGATGACTCCTTTATTTGGATAGAGAATATGGCATCCTTGAATTTAAGGATGATGAAGTTCTCTTCCTCAAATCTGACCTCTTCTTCACTCAGCTGCCATGAATAAAGAATGGATAAGAAAATTTGCTGGACTGTAATGCTGCTATACTACTGTGGAAAGTAGAATGGACTAGATTTTTATTGATCCACACATCTTTAAATCCTACTGTTTTATACCCAAGCCAAATTGATTTAAGTTAAACCTTTCATGGAGAAACTGTAATCTGATGGAAAGGAACAAAATAAAACAATACCATTGATAGCAAAACTGAAATTTTCATGCACCAAGAAAGTCTTTGCTGTCTCTGAGGCTGCTATATTGATACTGCAATTATCAAATCTGCAATATGAGATTGATTTATTTTTATATGCTGGTTTAATTGTGTTACCTTAAGAGTTTTGTTTAAATGAACAGTCCTTAACTTAATGGTGATTTAAAGTTCTGTTTTTAATAAGTGAAATCAGTTAATTTCACCTCTCTGTGCTTGTGACTGCTTTTTCGATTTTCTTTTTCTTCTGAAATCTGGCTTTTAATGTACTGCCCCCTGTGTCTTGCTGTCTCCTAATTTTTTTTAGTAAGAATTACCTTTGCTGTACAAAGTAGTAATTTGGTATTTTATAATGCAATTTCAGTTTTAGAGATGAAATGTGCTTAGTGCACATGATTAATGTTAGATTTTAGATGTAAATGAATGTAAAAAGAGTAAGAGAAAAGGAACAAGCACTTAATTTTTTTCTCTTCCAAAGATAAATTTTTATGTCCCATTTTAATGGTCAGTTTCAGTTTTCCAAGCTTGCATATCTCAGATAATACAATTGTGTACTTCATTTTACTTTTTAAAAGATACAAAGTAAGTTATCATACTGATACATTTGATTAATGGCATAAATTAGAAATCTAGAAATGTACATTGGAAAGGTAACAGAGAAAACAGTGTATGGCTCACTACAGATATGTCATCAGATAGTGAATGTATGTAGAAAAAGTACCTACAGAAAGTTCAGAGTATCTTATATAGTCTCAGAGATGGATATATCAGTTATACTATATCTTATATTTTTCATGAATTCAGTCATAAACCAGTTTTATTCAGTTTCCAACAGCATTCTGTGAATGTTTTTTTAAAAAAATACTAAAACGTACAAATCACGAATTTCTTTTCATACCCAACTTCCTTTACTTTTTAAAGTCAACTTTCTCTAACATATACAATTTTACCCCATATTTCTTGAGCAGAAAACTGCAACATTCAGACAAATGAGCATCCTGTAGAATAACTTATTCTAATTTGCAGGTTTCTCCAGGAAGTGAGAATTAGTTTAAAGGTTTAGTTAAATAATTTAATTTAAACTGAGGACTAAATATACTCTTTCCCATCCTTTGACAGACCAACCAATGGCAATTCATTTGTTTGGTGAGGGGCTGCAGGAACAGCCCCGGATGTTGTTCACTATTTTTGGATTTGTGGACCCATGGCCACAGTACAAGTCTCACAAGATCATTTTAAAAGAGGAGAAGTGAATTAGGAGTAAATTCTGACAGAAGACAGCAATGTGAACCTTCTTTTGAGTGTACAGGAGAGACAGTGCATCCATGGAAAGAAAAATCTGAAGAGCAGCACAAATCTTCCCAGGCAGAAAAGAGAGACAGCTGTCTTCAGCATAGATGGATGCTTTATGAATAACCACAATCTCTTTTCTGTCTGACCATTGAAGGAGCCCAGAGCAACTGATGAAAAAGAAATAGACAGACTGTTAAGTCTTCAAGTGCCATAAACGTATCTAGGGAAGAAATTGACACAAACTTAATTTCCATTATTTTGAAAGACAATTTGTCAGAACCAAACTGGAAGAAGCAGCTGTCTAGTACTGAATAAGGGATTGGCTAGTAGCCCCCTAGATAAGATGTTTCCTAAAGAAGTTACCCCCAATTAAGAAATCTTCAAACATTAAGCTAAATAAATACATAGACTCTTGTATTGTTAGCAATGTGTGTGATCGGGATTCCAAGTGCATGCTCAGTAGCACAGGGCTTTGCACATTCAGGTAAATGTGTCTAGATTATTCCTTCAAACATTTCACAAGGTCCACGGGAGTTGTCACAATCAGAAAGTATATACTGTATGGTTAGGGGCCCATTTATCTTCCTTCCTTCCTTCCTTCCTTCCTTCCTTCCTTCCTTCCTTCCTTCCTTCCTTCCTTCCTTCCTTCCTTCCTTCCTTCCCTCCCTCCCTCCCTCCCTCCCTCCCTTCCTTCCTTCCTTCCTTCCTTCCTTCCTTCCTTCCTTCCTTCCTATATACCAGTGTATTTTGTCACAACTTATAGAAACTCCTTCCCTTTTTCTTTCTTCAGTTAATGTACTGCTTCATAGGCATTGACTGGGGGCATTCACACCAAACCTTTTTTAAAGCCACCTTTCTTCTTAGCTGCTGGCAGTTGATTGAGGCATTGATTCCTACTATATATTGGTGATGCCCAAAGTTCTTCAAATGCCACACAGTTTCCTTCCTGCCTTCCTGCCTGCCTTCCTTCCTTCCCTCCTTCCCTCCTTCCTTTCTGGATCTAGGGACAGCTTTTATTATTCTATATGGAGGCTTCCATACACTGAAATCCAGAATGGGTTATTCCTCATTTTATGGAATGATGGCAGATTGGTTATGCTAACTTCTCTTTCCCCTTTGTGGAGAGATGGGGAGCAAAGAAACAGCTGCAAGTGTCAGAAGACAAATACAGGTGCACCAATGGAAAAAGGAGTTAGATTAATTTTAATCTGTCTCTTTAATTAATTCTCAGGGACAGGACTTTGAAATAAATACAGTCTCCCTTGAAACTTCAGTCTGTCAAACTGTTAGATGAAGCTATAATTTCTAACTAAAGAGAAGCCATTTTGGCAATACAAGTTTAGGTCCTTTGGTTTTCCTCTCCTCCCATTTAGCAAGTTTGGAATGTCAACCTCAGCTGAGGAACTGCTTTTCTTTACTCTAGTAAGCTCCTTTGGTTCCTATCTAGCATCCTTTTTCAGGAAACAGCCCATCTCTCAGTCAAGAAAAATGATTTGTTTCAAAACTGGGACTCTTTGAAGAGTTACGGTGTTTTACAGAAGTCTTGCAGCAGAATTTCTTCTGATTTTCGCTTCCTTTCTCTCACTCCTCCTTCCTTGTCCTCCTCCCATGGTCTTTTAAGTTTTAGGTTATGAGTCAAATACTTGTTCCCTGATAATAAGGCTTACTGAGGAAGTTTAAGTTTTCCCTTTATGCTCCCCTCACCCCCTGCCCCATTCCTAGACCTCAGACAGCCTTTTTAAAGCGGCTTCTGTGTTTTCATCTCAATCAGGAAGACAGCAGTTATACTTGTTCTTTGAACAACTTGATCACCTCTTTGCTTGACTGTAATAAGCTATAGGTTTGGGGGAGAGGTTCCTGAGCATCTGGAATCTTGTTCTTGGCAGGCCTTGATGAGGAGTGAACCTTCTTCAGTGTCATAGGCTGTTAATCATTTGGTGGTTAGGATTGGTAGTCAGCTATCACATTCTCTTTTCTTAAACCATTTTAAAGCCGGATGATTAGTAAAAAGTTTGAAAGGCCTCCTATCAGATTATAATGTAGATATTCAAGGGCCCATCTAATAGCTGAACTCTCTCATTCTATTGCAGAGTAGCATGTTTCTTGACATAATAACTTCCTACTTATGAAAGTGATGGGAACTGTTACCTGCAGGTTCTTGTTCAAGGAAGGTCCCAGTGCCTACTTCTAATGTGTCTAACTTCACTCTGAGGTTGAGAGAAATGTTTGGGCTCTTAAGGATTTGGGACTGGCAGATTCTTGCTTCAGTCTCTGGAATGCTCTCTCAATCCATATAATGTTTGTTAGCTTTCTAAATGGTTAAGTTAATGGTTAATGGTTAAGTTAATGGTTAAGGCTAGAATCCAGGGGACTGTGAGTTCTAGTCCCGCCTTAGGCATGAAAGCCAGCTGAGTGACTTTGGGCCAGTCACTGTCTCTCAGCCCAACTCACCTCACAGGGTTGTTGTGTGGGGAAAATAGGAGGAGGAAGGAGCATTAGGTATGTTCACTGCCTTGAGTTATTTATAAAAATAATAAAGGTGGGATAAAAAAAATCTAAAAAAGTTCTAAATCTATATCAGACAACTTGTTGTCTGACACTGCTAATACCATCCTATCATCCCTCAAAGCTTTGAAACTCCCTTTTTGGTCTATGGTTGAGACAATGGCTTAGACTTTACTGACTTAAGATTTGAGGATTCCATGGCCTATTATATAGCCTAATTATTTGACTTCCAACTGGGCCCAGAGACATTTGGAAAGTTTAACTGTTAGTCTTGCTTGAAGATTTGTTGCAGATATGCCAGGTGATCTTGCCACAAATCACCAAATATGTCTATATCATTTAAGTAAATATCATCCCCTTAGCATTAGTTCCATGTGCCTCTGGGAAGTCTTTAAGGTTCTGTAACCTCTCCTCTAAACCTACAACTCATTACAGTCTGTACTGTCTTAGTGGCATCACTATGAATTTGTCAAGGACATGGCATAGACCATAGCTTTCCAAACTGTGTGTCGGGACATGTTAGTGTGTCGGCTGCAGTGTCTGGGTGTGTTGCAGATGCTGCTGCCTCCGAGCCCTGCCAGGATTCCACACAGGTCCTAGTGCCTGCCTTGTGCCTTGCCGCCTCCAAACCTGCTGTGTTTCCATGCAGGTCCTAGTGCCTGCTTTGTGCGCTGCTGTAAGAGTGTGTCACGAAATGATGCATGTCTAAAAAGTGTGTCACCAACATGAAAAGTTTGGAAAGCTCTGGCATAGACAGAACACAATGTATTTCTCACTGTCTTTTTCCAAGGGTACCTGCCAATAGCCCTTAGTTAGGTCAATTGTGTTGATATATTGAGCCCCTCTGAGTTTTTAACACAATTGTTAGCTTGGGAAGTTAGGCATTTATTGAATTCCACAACATCATTCAAGTGGATTGTAAGCTATGCAAAATCAGACTCTCCCATCTTTCTTGTTTACAAGTAAGAAGGGGCTTAACCACACACTATTTGAAGTCTCAATTATATCTTCCTAGAACATGTATGGGATTTCCTCTTCTGCCTGCTGCCAGATGCTCACTGGGAGCCAATATTGTAGGGCAAAGGATCCTTGACTTTGATCCAGTGGGAACCTACTGTATATGTACTATCCTGGACTTGCTGGAGAAGAGTAGATAGTAGGGACAACATTTGTGCCACTAATTATTACTGTTATTCTGGCCTTGAATGAGACATTCAGGAAGATTGACAGTTCTGGGTCTGTGGCATAGATAGTGCCTGAATGAAACTAACTGTCATGGAGCCTGGTGTTTTTCCTTCATTTTTCCTTTTTTCTTTGGTGAAGCAGAACATGTAGAAGGCATGGGAAAGGTTAGAAGTTATTGTTGCAATAATTTATCCAACCTGTAATTTTGCATGGCATGACTTTTATTCTTGCATATATTTAGCTCCATATTCCCTCCCTCCCTCCCTCCCTCCCTTATATTTATTTATTTAATTTTTATCCCGCCTTTATTATTTTTATAAATAACTCAAGGCGGAGAGCATACCTAATACTCCTTCCTCCTATTTTCCCCACAACAACAACCCTGTGAGGTGTGTTGGGCTGAGAGAGAGTGACTGGCCCAAGGTCACCCAGCCAGCTTTCATGCCTAAGGCGGGACTAGAACTCTCAGTCTCCTGGTTTCTAGCCCAGCACCTTAACCACCATTTCCTGTGTTATTTCTAATAAGTTGTGTTCTAAAAGTTTTTTCCCCCTGCAAATATGTTTTCTTTTTTCCCCCAAAACACAAGACATATAAGGCTGTATTCATCTCCCAGTTTCTTCTTTACAGACAGGAAATTAAAACAAAGGAAAATCTGATGCACAACAAGCAAGGAGCTCGTAGATCAGTGAGTGACAGTCAGTGAGCTACAGTGAGCTACAGCAGTTTGAATCACTTATTTTATGAAGAGAGAAGAAATCCCTACATTCATTCAAACAGTTTCTCTATGCTTTTTTCTGTGTAAAGAAAGAAGTATCTTTGTTCTTGCATAGATAAATGGGGAGTACTTCATTTATTTATTCAATTTATATTGCTGCCCATCTCACCTAAGTGACTCTGGGTGGCTTACATAAATAAAAAACAACAACTATTAGAAATAAAAGAAAATAAAATCCATTAAAATCGATTAAGACAGTTAATTAAAACAATAAAACTAATTTGTGGGAGAGTACAATAATGCGTGGTGCAATAAGGCGTGGTGGCTCAGTGGGTAAGACACCAGGCTTGTCGATCGGAAGATTGCAAGTTTGGAGGTTCAAATCCCTAGCCCTGCGTGTGGAGTGAGCTCCCACACTAGCTCCAGCTCTTGCCAACCTAGCAATTCGAAAGCATGCAAATGCAAGTAGATGAATAGGTACCACTTCGGTGGGTAGGTAACAGTGTTCCGCGTGTGTCATGCCGGCCACATGACCGCGGAAGCGTCTTCGGACAACGCTGGCTCTTCGGCTAACAAACGGAGATGAGCACCGGACCCTAGAGTCGGACACGACTGCACAAATGTGCGGGGGGAACCTTTACCTTACTACAATAATGCAACCATCTTATCACTTTCTCTTAAAATAAAACAAATGATCTCTTCTTCCTATATCCCATCTCATATCTATAAACAAATCCTTAAAGCCTCGTCGTTTCAGTCCTGATCAGCAAAAGTCCATTAAGGGTTACCAGAGATAACAACATATCCATTTTAACCTTGATCAAATAAACCAACTTTATATTCCTTCCTTTCACTTTTAACAATTTTGATCTTTAATCCCTTCAAATAATGTCCTAGAACTTGATTTCTTTTCATCTTTTCTTTGTCCCTTCTCACAAAATTCTTCAAGGCTTTAAAAAGCCTCTTTTGTAAATCCAATATAGGAAAATTATCCAGGTCACTCTCTTGGTTTGTTATTTGTATATCCCTTTTAATTATTAAGACATCAGTCAGCTTCTTTCACATGTCCAGTGTAGCATCTTTTTCCATATCATTCTTGTATGTATCATTTTAAAATCCACTTTCAGATCAGTCTCAATATTGTCAGATATAACTTGTTCCTCTTTTAAACACAGTCTATCTATAGAGACAGACTCTCTTAAAATTAACTTCTGAGTCCATTGTTCAAAAATATCCTTCAATATGTCCAGTGTTACAATATTTTACTCCATTCTGTATTAGTAAGTCAAATTTAAGTGTTCTTCTCCTTCAATAGTAATCTTTAGTTCCTTCTATTTCCCTCTAGTGTCCAACCTTCAAACTCTCATCCTATCATGTTTTTATTTAAGAGAATACAAAACAAAAGCATTTTCCCATGGAAGGATTCTTATGATTAATTCCAAAATGTTATTTCAAATCCATCTGGACCCTTAGTCCATTTGTAACTTTCCAAAATCAAAGTTTTAATCACCCTTTTACTTTTTTTTCCAAAATATTTTTTTAAGCCCTTAAACTTGTATTTAAAACTTCTTTTGCTAAGGATTGAAGGAAACTCACCTGGTGCTTTCAAACCTTTTGATCCAAATATTCCTAATACTGTAGCTGAAAAGCAGTTGACAAGCAATATCCAAAGTGATTAGAAAAGGAAGTATGCAAACCCAGTGTCCTTATTTAAGGCACTGACCACAGTTTCAGCAAGATGGTTATTCCCTCATCTCCCAGAGCAATAAACCCACCAGAGACCATTGTCTTGCGGTCTCCTCATGGTGTCAGGAGAGCTGCTTGGTGCTTAGAGACAGATTCCGATGAGGAGGAGGGTGAGCAGAGAGCCGGGAGCGAGCAGCAATCTGAGCGGTTAGAGGAAGCGGGGTCAAGTGGCGAGTAGCGAGAACTGGTGCCGCTGATTGACGAGGATGAGGATGTTGGACTGCCACCTCCCCCCAGTGCTCAAGAGCGAAGAGCAGAGAGGCGAGCAGAACAACGGAGGCGATTGGAGCTCCTTGCACGTGAGAGGACATACCCTCCTCTGGAATGGAGGCTATATAAAGAGCGCCACGAACCAGGAGAGGTTGTCGGGGACAACCATTTGTTTATAGATCCTTTGCCTTGCCTTGAGTCTGAAACAGAATTGCCTTGTAATAATATTGACTAGGACCATGACTAACTACAATTAACTTGGATTATACCTTGTTGGAAAACTGAGTTTTATTCCCTCATAAAGACTAACTATAACAACAATTTGACTCTCACTGACAGGAATTCTTGGAGCGGGGTCAATTTCCTGAATGGGTGAGGTGTTGCTTCTATTGCTTGTCATTGTTAGTAAACATTGAATCGTTTCTCTCTCTCTCTCTCTCTCTCTCTCTCTCTCTCTCTCTCTCTCTCTCTGTGTGTGTGTGTGTGTGTGTGCGCGCGTGCCTTATTTGGAACAGGACACTGTATGGAGCACTTGTGAGCAATCTCAAGTCCTCTCCTTGTCTGGAGAGGAATTATGAAGAGCCAGTCTACTTGCCAGCTCTTCATTTCACCATAGTCATGGTGGAGCCATCTTCAGTTTGCCATTTCTTCCTCAGAAGTCCCTGCAAGTTTTCTAAAAGCACCATCACTTATATGACTCACCCTTCTAAGTGTGACTATTTGTGTGTAATCCTTGGACTGAATTAAATTTCCATTGTGGGTTACAGTGTCATACCAGAGGAATATGGGTACAATTTATATATAATGTGATAGTCATAGCTTATTATGGACCAAACCACTATTCCTCAGCCCAACATGCATCTTTGGGTTGTGGTGCATATCAAACAGAATGATGGTAGAAAAGAAGGATCACAAATGTTTCCCTGAGTTTCCTGGATATAATTTAAACATAATAAGCAAAGTATTCTGTAATCAGATCCTGGAGATCTTGTTTGATCTTTTAATGTTTTTCTAAATGAGACAAATCATGATTGATAACTTTATATGCATCAAGATATCTTATCTTAAGAATTCAGTTAACAAATTATGGACCATTTCAGTTGCCACTAAGCTACCTTAACAATTGTTTTAGTTTGAAGTGTTTATTATTTATCATGAAAATGGCACTTTTTTACAGAAATGCATGCATTTTCTTATTGTGTGTATATAAGGAAGGAGGGGAAAGAACCAAAATCAACATTTGTAATTCAAAACCTTGCAGTTATTAAAAACTTGACTTTTCCTACTAAAATTATTGTTTCTTTGGATTTGGATTTTCTTTCTCATGGCCAATGCAATTACTATTGCTTTTTAACAGTTATTAATATGCTGTTTCTCAAGATTTCTTCAATCAAAATTTTATAGAATGTTATGTTTTTAATATTGGTATTTCTGTCCAGAGGTCAGAAGTCACTTCAATAAAGGGCTGGAAATATATTGTGTAAAAGGAAGCCTACTGCTCCACAAGAAGAGATAAGGGGAAGAACTAGAGGGAATTTTTCTTTTCAGTAGTGGTGCCTTTGTTAGAAAATGCTGCCTCAAAGAAGTCTTTACAAAGCTACATGAAGAATTTGTTATTCTTCCCCACCTTTCAAGTCTTTTAGTACTTAAAATGTGGCTGTGATTTTCATTTACCCCAACATTGCTGTTGTCTTTACTTTGGCTTTATTCTGTGGTTGTTTTAAATATTACATTGTGTTTGTGGGTATCTAACTATCTGTCTGCCGATCCATCGATCCATCGATCCATCCATCGCTTTCATGGCAATTCAGGTTTACTATTCATATACATGAGGGGCGCGATGGCTCAGTGGTTAAGACGCCAGGCTTGTCGATCGGAAGGTCAGTGGTTCGAGACCTGAGTGCCGCATGATGGAGTGAGCTCCCGCACTCGCCCCAGCTCTTGCCAACCTAGCAATTCAAAAGCATGCAAATATGCAAGTAGATAAATAGGTACCACTTCTGTGGGATGGTAACAGCATTCCGCGCATGTTATGCCGGCCACATGACTGTGGAAGCGTCTTCGGACAGCGCTGGCTCTTTCGCTAAGAAACGGAGATGAGCACCGCCCCCTAGAGTTGGACACGACTGTGCGGGGGAACCTTTACCTACCTATTCATATATATGGACTGGTTCATATACATGGACTACTTCAGATTACAAGCAAAGGGTCATAATTTTTAATGTCCTCACTCTAACATAATCTATTTGTTGCTCCTAAAGGAACTTCAATATACAGTACTTCAGCTTGTGAGGGCAGTATATTCATTATAATATCTAAATTGGAGAGGCAAAAAATAATTCCTCATTTATATAGAATGATTGCTGACTGGTTACTTTGGTTTGGTCATACTTTAAAGTTCCACTTTAAAGGTTTTAAAGGTTTTCATTACCTTATAAAAATATATATTTTGCCTAATGATTGAGTAATGCTTCAGAACAAAAGTAAATCTCAGTGAGGTTTTGCCAAAATAGGCAATGAAATTAGACTAATAGCCTGTCACATTTGTTTTTCACAGAACAAAACTACTGTAATGATAGGAAATGCTGCTATATATTTGAATTTATATAACTTTAAGCCATTTATCAATTGCTTACTTAAAGCAATTTTTGCATCCCCTGTTTTGATAAGTTTTTAAATATTAGGATTTATGTATAACCTTGACAAACTTCAAATCTTCTGAATGAAAACAGTAATGCAGATTCACTTATGAGACCCAAAGGGCTTTTGAACAATCCCCCATGTTAGTTCTAGGGCAAAGCAATTAAACTTTGAAAGAACAATAAACTTTGCTTGCTTAAAGTTTTCAAATGATAAGCTAGTTAACATAATTCTTTCTGGGTTTTAAATAAATAAATATGTGTGGATGTATGAGGACAGATAATAATTTTTCTATAATTATTGTCCAAAATAAAAGATTAAAACTGCTTAAGAACTGCTTTTGGAGATTTTGTTTGCTGATAGATTCATTTTTATTAGAAGATTATTAGTTTATTATGAAGAATTATGCCTGAAGATGTTGTGAAATGACCTGAAGGGGAATTTACTGATCCATCAGATTCAGACCAGTTACGTGCCACAATATGCCAGTCTAAATATGCCAAAATATGAATGGACATATACATTTTGAAAGAATAGACACTTAAAATGGTACACATTGAGTTAATTCTCAACATTCACGGAATAATGATTAAGATCCTTTAAAAAAGATATTTCAAGTACATTTCAAAAACAGAATACAAATGCAGCACTTTAAGCAAAATACCTAATCATTAATTAAGATAATTAACATTTGGTGTCCTTGCTCATTGTATAGTGCTTTTTAAATAAATAACTAAGTAGCCTAAGGTTTCTTCATTAGTACTTTAATAGAAACAATGGGATTTAAACCAGTTCAGTGTTATTTAAAGGAAGTGGTTTTAAAAAAAACCCCGTATCTTAACTAATTTACAGATAAGCAGAAAAATATATTGCTGGTGGAAAACACCCAATAACCGATCTTGGTTTGCCATGGTAACATGGATGACAGAGTGAGAGGAAACATTGATCAAAATAGCAGTAACAAAAACATTGTAAATGTGTTACTTAATTTATATGGGTTCGAGATAAAACATTACTTATGTATTTTAGAATTGCTGATTCAAGCAGTTAGTATAGAATGTACATGGAAGACTTTTTTTCTCCTTCAAAATGTGTGTCACAGCCTCACCTAATCTGGGGCTCTCTGTGTTGACTGTGAATTTGAACACATCAGAAGAGCACCAGGTTGAGATAGAATAATTTATTAAGAAACTCAGTGAGTTCTATTCAGCACTTTTGATACAATGGGCAGTACATCTTATTGTGTTTACTTAACACACTGTAGATGTTTCACAAGTAATTCCATGCAATCAATTGAAGTAATTTTGATTTAGTGGATAATAAAAGTTTTGGAAAGTCATTTCAAAATAATGATATGTCACCACTGTTGTATGGAAGAATATTAGTATTGCCCTAAACAAGAGGCACATAGAGCAGCATAGGCAATGAAAAATCATATTTACATTTGGTTAGTTTGAAGACATCAGAAGATATTATCCTTAAAACTAATATTCCTTCTGTATTTCAAGGGCTTGAATCTCTTTGATTGCCTCATTTAGTTTAACAACTGGAAATAGAGGATACTTGTAATAAAACGGGTAAACACGGTGCAGTTTAAGGAATAATTTACCTGAATGAATATAACATTATCTGAAGTGAGACTACTTGTATGTATTGTGATGCTGAAATAGATGTTATTTATTTATTTATTTAACAAATTTATATGTCCTGAAATAATATGGCTTCAAAAACTTTTTCAAGATATGATAAGTTTGAACATTTTTATTAGAAGATTTTATTGGTGAATAAGAATAAAGAAAATATAAATGCTATGCAGGCATTTGGTGAAGGGCAGAGTCCAGCAGATTTCATATCCTGATTTTGTATAATCTGCCAATTTAATCCTGCTTTTGCACATATTAACTTCTTGTCTTCCAATATGTCCAATATAGTGGTAGGGTCTCCACCATTCCTTAGCAGCTTGTATTTCGAGTCTTGGGAAAGCAAGTAAAGAAATGGACATGCTTGTTCTTCTAGATCATTTTCATGTTGAGAAACCAATTTGGCTGGCCAAACATTGCAACACAGGGTTTTCTAGGGCAGATGACCTTCAACTCTTCTGCTGGATGACTACTCGAGGATACAGTGGAGGTTGCAAAGTAATCCTTTTTATGGCCTTCATTGCCATGGAGTAGGCATGATTTATGCACTAAGATGTATCTGGTCAGTCTCTATTGCAAAGATCTTTGGAGGGGACCAGCTGGTTCATTAAAAGAAAAAGAGCAGAATTCAACAATGGTATCTTCATACAACAGGGGCGTGATGGCTCAGTGGTTAAGATGCCAGGCTTGTCGATTGGAAGGTCGCAAGTTCAGAGGTTTGAGACCCGAGCTCCGCGTGACGGAATGAGCTCCCGCACTCACCCCAGCTCTTGCCAACCTAGCAATTCAAAACCATGCAAATGCAAGTAGATAAATAGGTACCACTTCCGTGGGATGGTAACAGCATTCCGTGTGCATCATGCCGGCCACATGACCATGGAAGCGTCTTCGGACAGCGCTGGCTCTTCGGCTAACAAATGGAGATGAGCACCGGCCCCTAGAGTTGGACAGGTCTGTGCGGGGGAACCTTTACCTTTACCTTTTATCTTCATACAACTTAGGGGTATCATGTGCAAACCTGGATGTGCACAACATGGCCAAATAATAGAAGACCTTCAGTGATTCACAGCACTCTAAGACAAATTAGGTACAAATGATTCAGTTGCCTTGTGTTCGGTTCTTAATATAAGTGAATTGGGTTATTTTTTTTTGTATTTCATTCTAAAAAACCCCTTGTTTATTTTCATGGCTCTCAAAACACTGGATCATTATGCAGACCGGATTTCTAAGGGGTAAAACATATTTCCGTTTTGTATCCCAGTAATTTTTATTAATGGAGTAATTAATATACCTCTATCTGAAAGTGTAGCTCATTAATTAAATGGATGCACTTATGGAGACCAATGTCATATTTGTGATACTAGCAAATAAATATTGTTGGATAATAATAATTATTGATTTCACTTTTAGGGATTTTCATCTCCTTTCAATCTGCAATGTATAATTAAAAGCAATATAGTATATAATTAAAGACAAATATAGAACTTGTACAAATAAGAGTAGCAATAGATTTCTAGGATATATTATAGTGATAAAAGACTGTTTATTCAAGTGAAGCACCTGGTCTTTATTTTTCCAAACTTAAAAATAAAGTTGAGGTGTTCATAATTATACTTATTAAAGAAAGTATGTTAACCAACAGACTATATAATTGCTCATAATGCCAGCTTTTGATACAGTTTTTTCCAATTTGTCTTTGGACTATTTCTCTATATCATAGGATTCGGGGGGGGGGGTTCCTGTTATGGGCAAAAGGGGAGCCATGATGACCCAGGCATGAACTAAGGGTATGAGGAGGGTGGGGCTGTGATTCTGTAATGGGAACTTGATAACTCGACTATTATACCTGTGCCTAAAAAATCTATGATCACATGTCTCAATGACTATCGCCCGATAGCTCTCACTCCCATTGTGATGAAATGTTTTGAGAGACTGATGAAAGATTATATTGTTTCCAGACTACCCCCTTCGTTTGATCCACTTCAGTTTGCTTATCAGCGGAATCGCTCCGTAGAGAATGCTATCTCTTCTGTTCTTCATTCGAGTCTGGTACATCTTGAGGAGAAGAACAGTTATGTGCGATTGCTGTTTATAGATTTCAGCTCAGCGTTCAATACGATTGTTCCCCAGCATTTGGTGGACAAAATGGGTTCTCTAGGTTTTAGTACTCCCTTGTGTAATTGGCTACTTGACTTCCTTACTGAGACGTCTCAGTCGGTGCAAGTTGGATATAATACTTCTAGCTCTATCTCCCTAAGCATCGGCTCCCCACAGGGCTGTGTCTTGAGCCCATTGTTGTTCACCCTGATGACACATGACTGTTGCTCCAAGTATACCACCAATTCCATTGTGAAATATGTGGATGATACAACTGTAGTGGGTTTTATCAGGGGTGAGGATGAGCGGGCTTATAGGGAGGAGGTAAAAGGTTTGGTGGAGTGGTGCAATAAAAACAGCTTGGTTTTAAATGTGGAAAAAACTAAGGAGATTATTATAGACTTCAGGAAGAACCGGTGCAGTCACACTCCACTTTTTATCAATAACATAGCTGTGGAGTCAGTCAGTAGCATTAGATTCCTGGGGGTGCAGTTAACAAATAGTCTGACCTGGTCCCTTAATACCACATTTTTGGTAAAGCGAGCACAGCAACGTTTGCACTTTTTGCATCAGATGAAGAAAGTACATCTCCCATCTTGCATTCTCCTTACTTTCTACAGAGGCACTATAGAGAGTGTACTTACAAGCTGTATTTCCATCTGGTTTGGAGGCTGTAGGGCCTCAGATAGAAAGTCTGTGCAGAGAGTGGTAAGGGCAGCAGAAGAGATAATTGGGATATCTCTGCCCCTCATCCAAGATTTAGCACATGCACGCTGTTTGTCCAGAGATCGAAAGATCATCAGTGATGCCTCCCATCCTCATCATGGTTTGTTTTCTTTGTTACCCTCTGGGAAGAGGTTCCGCTGTATCCGATGTAGAACAGCCAGATTGGGAAACAGCTTTGTCCCCCAGGCTATTGGATTCTTGAATGCCAAATAGGTTCTTTTAGGTGAAATATGTTGGATATGTAAAGAATGTATATTTTATAGTAATTATGGATTTTTATTAGTATTTTAATGTTTGACTGAAATTGTGAGTTAAAGAATGTATAGTATATTTTATAAGAATGGGTATTTTATAGTAATTATGTTTTTTTATTATTATCATTAGTATTTTATTGCTTGAGTGAAATTGTGAGCCAACTGCAACGAAATTTCATTCTATTGTGCACTGTCTGTAGCTTGAATCATGTCAACTGGATTTCTATTTTCTCAGTGGAAACGTTTCGCTCCTTATCCAAGAAGCTTCTTCAGTCTTGGATAAGGAGCGAAACGTTTCCACTGAGAAAATAGAAATCCAGTTGACATGATTCAAGCTACAGACAATTCCACCTGGATGACTGAGAACCTTCATTGACAGATTCTATTGTGCAATTGTATAGTGTATAGTGGGATGACAATAAAGTTATTATTCTATTCTATAAGATTGAAAATATCTGCTAAGCGGTAAGTCTCTAGGCAAGTAGGTAAATAGTCAAACCACAGACACAATATTAGTGGAAAACAGATGTTGCAAGAAAACAACTGTCTGGAAAAGAAATTGGCCAATTAATATGAAGGGTAGAGATAACAAAAGACACTGGTAGCCTGAGTAAAATAAAAATAAAATAAAAACCTATGTTGACTAGTTAGAAAACTTTCATCTTGATGAGAATTCTGTCTTCTCCATTACTTTTACTAGTGGAGTCCATGGTGCTCTCTGAGCCTTGTTGTTTTCTTGCAGACGTTTCATTGCCAGGCTAGGCAACATCTTCAGTGTGAAAAGGGAGTGGAACTTGCTCTCTGTTTATATACCCTGACTTGTCCTGCCTGTGTTGGTGGGGGTGTTGTACTCTCCTTGGTAGTACCTTGATTGGGTTGTTGTTTGCTGCTTGGTTGATCGACTGAGTTAATAGTTCCTTGATTAGGGTCTATTGTGTTGTTTGATTGCTCCTCTGGTGCTAATCTTGGTATTAATCTTTGCCTATCTGGTTGTTGATTGCTGGCAAGGAGGTGTTCTGGTCTTCTGGCTTTTCTATTGTCTCTTATGAATGGTATGTAAATGTTGTTTACCTCTATGTGTCTGTTGATGGCTGCTTTGTCTGAGTGCCAAGCTTCCAGGAATTCTCTAGCATTTTTGGATTTGGCTTGGTTTAATATGCTCACAGTTTCCCAGTTGAAAGTATGGTTAAGTCTGTCCATGTGTTGTGAGATTAAGGAGTTTTCATCATGTCTTCTGACTGCTAGTTGGTGTTTGTGGATGCGTTCTACTAGTCTTCTGCCAGTCTGTCCTACATAGTGGCTGTTACAGTCCTTACACGGTATGTTGTAGATGACTCCTGTTTTTTCTTTTTGGGCTACTGGGTCTTTTGGTTTACTTACGATGTTCTGAAGGATTTTGGTTGGTTTGTGTGCTACGGTGATGCCATGTGGTTGTAACAGTCTATTAGTAGTTTCTGAGATGTTTCTGATGTATGGCAGTGTAATCCTTTTCATAGCTTCTGTTGGTTTTGCTGTGGTGGGTTGAGTAGTCAGGCACTTTTTGATAAAGTTGCGTATATATCCATTTTGCTGGAAGATGCTATATAAGTGGTCTATTTCCTTTTTCTGGTGTTCTGGGTTGCTGCAGTGCATTTGTGCTCATCTGAATAGTGTTGTTACACAGCTCCTCTTGTGGGAGGTTGGGTTATTGCTTTGGTAGTGGAGCACTACTAGGTTAGTGTGGGTAGATTTCTGGTAGACTTGTGTTTCTAGAATGCCATCATTTCCTCTACTGATGAGGATGTCCAAGAAGGGTAGTGTGTTGTTGTTTTCTTCTTCTCTTGTGAATTTTATTCCTTTGAAGATGTTGTTGATGGTTTCATGTGTTTCCTCCAGTTGATCCTTTTTTATTATGACGGAGGTGTCATCTACATACCAGATCCATACTTTGGGTTGTATGTGTGGGAGTGCTATCCTTTCTAGTCATTGCATTACTACCTCTGCTATGAGTCCTGAGAGTGGTGATCCCATAGGTGTTCCTTTGATTTGTTGGTATATTTCTATGTGCATAAAAATGTAATTGGTAATTTAGCCTCATACCAGGTAACCCCTCTTCCATAATAGCATCTGTTTAGTTGCCCTAAAATGCTTCTAGCCCACCATTTCTAAACCATCCCCTAGAAGCATGTGCAATGGATTAAGATTCCTGTCTGATTTATCAGTCATATGGAACAAAGAAGCATTGTAAGGCATCTATGACAGCAGATGCATAGAAAACTCAGCTCTTCTATTTTTAATAATGGAATATTTTCCATGTGTTGCTTCTGCTATCCTCTCAAGAAAAGTGGAATTCCCAAATTTCTACGCAATCAGGGCTATGCAAACCTTAACCTCTTTTCCACTGATCACTCTAAATAAAGCAGTTGTAAAGTTGCTGCACCCTTAATGAATATGATACAGTGTCTACTTGTTGCTGATCAATTGGGGACAAAATAATGGTTGGAAGACCTAATAGGTTTGCTGTGCATGGTAAGTTCTTTGCACTTCTTGATATATTTGAGATAGGGAGATTGCATAAAAGCTGCCTTTTCCAGGAGTCCCTCAGACATACAGGTAGTCCTCACTTAACAACCACAACTGGGACTGGAATTTTGGTTGCTAAGTGAAGCAGTCATTAAGCGAATCTGACCCAATTTTATGATGTTTTTTGTAGCAGTTGTTGTGAATCATTGTGAGTGTTAAGCGAACCACGTGGTCATTAAGCGATTCATGTGGTTCCCCATTGATTTTGCTTGCCAGAAGCCAGCCAGGAAGGTCAAAAATGGCGATCCTGTGACCATGGGACACTGCAATGGTCATAAATGCGAACTGGTTGCCAAGTGCCTGAATTGCAATCACGTGATCGGGGGGACGCTGCGATGGTCGTAAATGTGAGAACCGATTGTAAGTTGGTTTTTCCAGCACCATTGTAAGTCTGAACTGTCACTAAATGAATGGTTGTTAAGCGAGGACTACCTGTATGATAGTCTTTCATTTTTTACAAGTGGAAAATTGCCTTCAGAAAACAGAAGTGACACTGAAAATCAAATTAATTCACATAATTAAAACGGGGATGAGATTTCAGATTAATACACACAATTCTCAAAAATGATCAAGCACAAAACCTGCAGGAACCTTTAACATGAATCTCTTTTAACATGCAATGCTATGTATTTGGTGCCTCGGATTAAAAGTCTGCATTTTCAGACGTGACATCCCATGCTCAAAATGCCCAACTTGCAGTTTATTATTCAAGAGTTACCTTATTATAGGTATTGCTTTGCTACTTTATAAGACTTGAAATTCAAATTGCATTATTCTCAACTCAGCAACATCTGAGCTGATCTGATGCCTATAGCAATGACAAAAGAAGAACATGTCAAATGACTGCATTACATGGCAGGCTGCTGTGTTTATCTATCTGATCACTGGAGTTGGAGAAGAGAAGTCCTTCAGGTAAACAGTACCTCATACCAACACATTCCTGTGCTTTGCATAAACACTGCTGAACAAATGGTAAGTGCCAACAATATGATTAAAATAATACATTTTTCTAGCTTCAGGGCATTTCCATATGAGACTGAAAGTTATTTTCAGCTGCTGTAACACAGAATAAATGACAACTCCATAAAGTAATAGAGGATCACTTTCCACATACTGTACTCCCCCCACCCCCACCCCAATCCTCTCTAGACATTGCATTCCTAATGGTGGTTAAACATATATCCTCCCCAACCATATTCTCATTAATGTTAAGGGAATTCGTGGGAACTGAGTAGTCTGAGGATAACAGCTTCAGGAAACTACATGCTTTACGAAATTTTATTTGCTCATTTTATTTGTGGTGTTTAATATATTGCTTCATTGTTTAATGTGTGTATCTATATTATCATTGTGTTCCATCCTGTACCCTGTATTGTGTCCTTCGCACCTCTAGTGTGTTGACCAAGCCCTGTCAGAAAGGAGAAGGATACTTCCATTCTATTCCAATCCAGATTCTGATTCTAATTCTGGTGAGCCTGAAGCCAGTGATCTGTTTGTGCATTTATTTATTTGTTTATTTATTTAATCACATTTGTATGGCTGCCCATCTCACACAGTGACACTTGCTTGCATCATTAGGCTCAATGAAATCCAAGGGGCAATACATGTGTATCTAGCCCCATCTCCAAAGTCAAATGATGGTATACACTGAATAATATCAAGATATTTTTGTTCGGATAAATCTTTACCTAAACTGATAACTAATTCTTCCCTAGTTCTGTTGAGATCAAGGAAAAATGATTTGGTTTCAGGCTTAGTGAATATCTGAGTTCATGACAAATATAAAATACTATCTTTTACAGTCTTCTCATCTTTTGAAATGACATGGTTAATGACTGGTCAATGACTTTTCACTTAGAGGTCACCAATCATGGCATCTGCAGGTGTCAGGTTCCCACCTAGGAAGTCAGGATTGGAACCAGTTAAATTGATAACCATGAATTGAAGAAATCTGATCAATAGTATTTCATAGCCATAACTCAAAAAAAAAAAAAAATTCCAGCAACTATTCCCTTCAAATGAGAGACATGTACAGTATATTTAAAACACCATTCTTGTGCCATTTTCTTCCCATGTTTCCATTCAAAGAACTCAAAGGCCACAACAGTTTTCATTTGTTCTCTGTTTTGACAATAGCCGGCCCTTCAATCACTGTGAGAACTGATTCTCACATTGGAGAGACAATGGGAGGCAAGTGACATCACAAGCATAATGATGTCATTGCATAAATGACACAAATTATGTACTGAATGTCATTTGTTTTATAATGTCATGATGTAACTAGTGCAATTGATGATGTCACAATGCATCTAATGTCACCTTGGCCTCTATGGTACGCCATATGTGGGATGATCTCTCCAGGAATCTTTCCCTTTCAATGCCAAATATTGCATGTACTTTCAGTACTAGACAAAGATCTTCATGTTTATCCTTCTGCCATTTAAGCTTTCTTAGATGCCTTGCTTTTTACCATTATTGCTGGTTAGCTTTTATTGTTCTTCTATGATATATATGGATATGAGAACTGTGAGCTGCATACAGAGTGGCATAAAAAGCCCTCTTTAACTTGGCAAACAGATCAATAAAATAGGCAGTTGTAATGTCTTGTACGTTAGCGGTTTTATGATCTGCTCTATATTAAAAAAATATGTATTTTGGGAGAGCTTATTTATTTTCTAGATTTCCTCTAAGAGCAAAAGGCAATATAAAATTGCACTCCTTCCTCCTGCCTTTTTTCCTCCACACCAATAACCCTGTGGCCTCTTCAAGGGGGAGTGACTCACCCAAAGATACCCAGTAAGTTTCTGTGGCTGAGGATGGACTTGAGTCTGGACCTCCCCAGTTCTAGTGCAACATCTGAAGCATATGTCTATGTCAAGTGCAACATCTGAAGCATTTCACTAAACTAGCTCTCTTTGACTCCAGCATGTCAATTCACAATCCATTGTTTTATCCTGGTAGGAAGGAAGTAATTAAATGGATGTTGCTTTAAGGGGGAGGGAAATTGATTTAAAAATTCATATATATATATATATATATATATATATATATATATATATATATATACATACATACATACATACACACACACACACACACACACACACACACACACACACACACATATACATACATACACACACACACACACACCTTTTTATATAAGGGGAAGGAGCAATTGCATTAGTGATTTGCATGTGTTAATGGAAGGATTTATAGAAATAATGTGATTTTGGTTTGACAAAGAGTAAGGGTTTGACTATGAAATTTGCTGTATATTTTTGCTGTTGAAAGTTGGAAGTCACCTTTGTATGTTATCTTAATTATTTTTGTGTGTTTTACACTTTTTTAGTTTTCTCTCTCTTTTTTGTAGTTTTTTTGTTTTTCTGTAGTTTTTATCTTTGTCGAAAACTAATAAAATTATATCCAAAACAACAACAACAACCAATTGTTTTATCCAGGATGAAAATACTCTATCCACTTAAATGCAACCAAAGAGTCAGGATGTGTCAGGAACTCAGGGGAATCTAAAGCAAATTCTCTCTAGTCCTAACACAGCAATAGTTATTATTTATGAACTCTGACATTTCTTTAAAAAATGGGGACACCTGACATGCATATCATTTCATCTCCACCATTGTCTTTCTTTTAAAGTAATGTGTAAAATAGACAGGAACAAGTTTTGACGCTGTTATTTTCATTAATGTGGAATTGCTATTTTACAGTTGATCACGTAAAGCAAAGGTGCTAAAGCATAATAATCTTTGCTTCTGGGTCTTTCCGCTTGGCGTTAGTCATTTGACAAGGGAGAGAATAATATAAAACATTTCTCCTGCTGAGTTGTAAATCTATTTTGTTCAACCCTAGGGTGAGTATTCCCCCCATCCATTTCTAATCTCCAGACACTTGGGCTAGGAGCATATCAAAGCTGAGATTTCCAAATTAGTGCCAATTTAGAGCAATTTTAGGATGGGTAATCTTGTACACAGAATACCAGCTGAGACTGCTTTCATTTATCTTGAGACACTTATTTTGTTTTCTTGGATTGGAGGGGGTGTTGTTGCTTCAGTGCTTCAAACAGAATAAACATTTTTGGGACTTCTTGTTTCAGTTCTCCCATTTCATGCCATTTTGGGGCTCAGTGGAAATAAAAGTCCTTGTAAATTTCCTATAGTATCTTTTTAGAATTCAAGGGCTTAAAATGTAACAACTGTGTAAGTTTATTTGTAAATATAAATTGATAAATTGTAAACATAATAAAAATTATCATAAAGAGAATAGTCCATTTCTGGCTGCAACAATTTCTTCCATTATCTAAAAGGTCTTATATCCTTCAACAATGATACCTGGAACATAGAGTAATTATTCTCTAGTCACAACTTCATTTGATGCATGAAATACGATTCTCAGAGGGCACAGTGGAATAAATATGGGAGGGGGATTATTATGTAAAGCATGGGATTTGAGATGACAATGAAATAAACCCTGTGATAACCCAGCTATAGCTGGAATGTATGAAAAATAAACAACAGCATTTTCCAAAGGTGTAGTCCTGTCAGTCTCTTACAGCAGAAATAGAAAAGAGTGTTGTGGTCCTTATACAATATTAATGCATTTATTATGGCATAAGTTGTTTAAGCTGTTGTTTATAGTTTAAGCATCCAGTGAAGAAGACAGCTGTTTTTTCACCATAACAATAGCTGGTGATGCTAGTAAAGTTAGACAGGCAGAGATAGATCAAATAGAGAACCATCTTATCCTGTTTGTACTGCCTAGGCAGCCAGGCAAAGCAGATGCTACTTTTCAAATATTACTTGTTAAGCTGTTAATCAAACCCTTTGGCATCAATTTGTTGATCAGGCTCTCAAGCAATTTATTTTTTTTAAATCAGGTATTTGGGTGGGTGTGTGCAGTGGAGGGGGGAAGTGAATAGAAGGAAATAGCAAAACAGACAGGAATTCATTCAGAATCTATTGAATGTTTCTGCTTGAATTATAGACTAGATTCTGTGACTTTTTGATAAAACCATTGGATCTTACCAGCCCCATTGTTGACGAAAATCTATCAGGCCAACATCTGGAAGGCATCTCTGTCTAAATTTGTTCTGCCAGTTTGAATCTTCTTCTTGGATCCTACTTTAAGTACCAATTTGCATGATATCGAGCAATCAATTTTGATAAGTGTCGTTTCTCAATACTTGAAATGCTTTTTTTCTCTCTCAAAGGGACTAAGAAGAAGACTTTGGAGCAATGGCTTTCAGAGCTGTTCTGTTTATAACATAATTTCCAGGGCTTTCTTCCCACCCCACCCCACCCCACCCCACCCCGAGGTCCCGAGCTTCACTTTTATGCAGATTGTGTCATCTCTATTAATCATAATGTGGTTTATTCTTTTGTAAAGTTAAACAAAATCATTGTGTAATTAGTTCTATGAGTGGAAAGCGGGTAAGCAAATATTGTTTCCCAAATGTTAGCGAATATGCAGTGTTATTGTCCATATGGAACAAAACTGTCCATATAGAACAAAATACTATGAGCCAGGAGTACTTTGAATGAGCGAAATTATTTTCTCTATTTTATAAGAGCTGTTAAAAAGTTTAGCATAGTAACTTCCTGAAATGTTGTGCAGATTTCAGATTTTATGTGCTTGTTCTGATGATGCTATCAAAATTTTCCAGAGATCTGCCTTCTGTAAATGTTTGATACAGTAATTATGTCCTTTTTCAACATCATATATTGTACAAGTTAAAGCAATGCACGATGGCTTGTTTAACTGTATGAGCAATGCTGAAAACAACATTTGATTTATCTTCTGCTTGAATGCTAAATAGAATAGAACTACCCTTGCCATTTCTAGTTGCTGGATATTTTTTAAAAAATCAAATGGAAAGCCTTTATGTAAGAAAATTAATTAGTGGTCCTTCCTATAATCTCTCCCTCTTCAATAATCTATTTTTTTTCTTTGCAGCTCCAGTAGTTATATTGTTTTGTTATATTTGCAGTGTTTGGGTAAGGCCTTTTAAAAATGCTAAATCATCCTTGCTGTGTTATTGAGTTTTCTATCTTAGACAAGGCTTTACTTTGGCCTTTAAGCAGGCATGAGATAATATAAACAAAGAAAACAAAACAAAACAAAAATTAGACAAGAATGGATAAAGCTCTGGGTTAAATATGTCAGTTTTGCATGTTTTATATCATATTTTGTTTTTGTTACATTTCTGCATCATTTTTGCTGGCAGGTGGGACTTGAGCTTGGAGAAATTGCATGAAAATAAATGTTACACACATTTATAGTATATGCAAGTTATGTATGTTCTCTAATATCTACATATATTTCCCCACATGGTTCTTTTTATCTAAATAAAATTATTTCATTGATGTTTTAGTCAATTTTTCCTTGCAAATATTTAAAGTTCCAGGTTTATTGCTAACTGAGCATTTATCTTATATAAATGCATCTTAGATCCAGTAGTGGGATCTGGAAAAAAATTGATTTATTATTTATATATTTATTTATGTATGAGTCATAACAGTTAACAACAATAACTAAATACACTAGTGATCATACAAAATTTTAAAAAACCTCCTACTTTCACTATAATGATTAACCCAATCCTTAAATTTATCAGTAAATCCAGTCTTTAAATCCAGAAACATATTGCCCCATTTAAAAAAATGAATATAAAGACATTTCAAAAATAGATAACAAACACACACCTTGAATCCATTCTTAATATTAGGAAAGTTTATTTCCATTTATATAAGATTATCCACTTTGCCAACTCCATGCTTAAATAAGGTCAAAGTTCTTCATAAAATGACAGTATTTTGGGAATATAATTTAACATCACATTTACATCTTTAACTGTTACATTTCTTTTCAGAATTGTAATAACATATGCTATAATTTGAACCCCAAATGGAACTGTGCCTGGACAGGACCAAATCACATGAGTTAAAGAACCTTCATACTTCTTACAATGCCATCAGAAAAACTCTGGTATATGATCTTTTAAAAACATTCTCTGAGGGATCTAATAAACATAAAATAATATTTTATGATGAAATAACTGCATTATTATAACATAAAAAGTATAGTTTACCTTTATTAAAACTTGGATCCATTGATTTTCCAAGACTGGATTTTCCAATTTTTCATTTCATATTTCAGGTATGTAATTAATGCTAACCTTCATCCTACTTTTTAATTCTATATATAATTGAATTGTTGGTTTCACAACAAGCACTGTGTCTCTTAAGGAACCAAGAATTGCAGGAACCTCTGAAATGGCTAAAGCATCTGGGCCATACTATTTGGCCAGTACATGTTTCAGTTCAGCTGAAACTTTGGGTAACTATAGCATAGTTCAGCAGAAACTATAGCATAATTCAGCATTAACTATGGGTAAGTCATAGTCAGAGCATAATCTCTTCGAATGTCAAAGACAACCATTATCAATCAGCTAATTTAAGGTATTTATCCTTTATTTTGTCCAGGTTCGTCTTCCCACCTAACAAATTATTCCATTATGGAACCCTTGTGTTTCTCCTGGTCATCCATGCCAAGCCTTATTCCATATGCCTTCTATTCTTCATCCCTAATCAAATGTCTGTTTTGCTCAAACATGGCTACACTCAGACATGGCTATTGAATGTACTGTATTATTTTTGGTGTTCCTTCTTAAATACACTTCTACATGTATATATTTATATTTATACATTTATATATTTTTATACTTCTCCAAACTTTGGAGTCCTCCCAACCTTCCTTTCATGTGTGGATTCCATCAAGTTGGCTGAATAATGACCAGCACTTCTGGAGTAAAGTCAGACTGCACTGCACTGCAACAACTTCGTGTTGTGCGCCAGTTACGCCCTTTCCTGGATCAGGATGCCCTCCGTACAGTCACTCATGCCCTGGTCATTTCCCATATAGACTATTGCAATGCGCTCTACATGGGGCTACCCTGAAAGAGTATCCGGAAGCTTCAACTGGTCCAGAATGCGGCTGCTCGCGCAGTTATTGGTGCCCCAAGATCGGCACATGTGACACCTCTGCTGCGACAGCTGCACTGGGTACCTGTGTGCTTCCGGGTCCAATTCAAGGTGTTGGTTATCACCTTTAAAGCCCTATATGGCATGGGACCAGGTTACCTGAGGGACCGTCTCATCCCCATAACATCGAACCGTCCCACTCGGTCATTTAGAAAGGGCATGCTGCGGATCCCGTCGGTAAGGGAATTTCACCTGACAGGGTCTAGAAAGCGGGCCTTCTGTATAGTGGTGCCCACCCTTTGGAATATGCTACCCCCGGAGGTGAGGCAGGCCCCATCGCTCCTGGCCTTCAGAAAGAACTTAAAGACCTGGTTCTGCCACCTTGCATGGGAGGGGGGGAATAGTTCCTCTTGGGGATGGCTGGTGCCATAAAGCCCTTTTAAGTATCAACCCATCACATCTTGGATTTTATATTTATTTTAATTATTATTGTATTATAGGTAATATATGCTGTTTTAATTGTTGAATTTTAATTGCCGATTTTTGTAAACCGCCCAGATGGAGCGGTAAATACAAATCGAATTATAAATAAATAAATAAAATAAATAAAAATGAACCATGGATGCAGGCTTGTTTTGTGTTTGTTCTCCTGTATAACTATTGAAATCCATACTGTATGGATTTGTGACTAGTAAAAATATAATATTGCTAAGTATGCCTTAGAATGGTTTAAATTACTATCCTATAACTGCTTGTCAGTAATGGGGTGCTCCCTCCCTATTCTTTTCTATGAGACAGAAATTTTCATGGAAAGTCAGTGAAATCTCTAAAAGATTATGACAGCCGAATTATAGATTCAAACAGATATGGCTTTTATGCCAACGTAGAAAATGTAATACTTTTTCATTTATATTCTAGCATACAATTCTCTTTTATACTTAAATCTGAAATTTTGCCACTCAGGTATATATAAACCACATTAACTCTAGAATCATCCACAGAATTATAATTGTTTCATGTAGCTTTCATAAAGAAATGTGATAGGATCCAGTGTCAGAAAAACCCTTTTATCATTAGAGTGGCATTTTGCTACTTTTCTAATCTACTCAAGAGAGAGGAAGGATCATCTGATTTGGAAGAGGATACTGGAGAATCAAATTCATATATTCTCCAGGGAAATAGCATTCAGTTTTATAGGCTGAATTAAATGCAGGAAAGGTTTCTTGCAAGAGAGTGACAATGAACTTGAGAGAAAGCAATATATGGTCTTTTGTGTGGCATTGTGTCAGTGATCTCAGATATAGGAAGACCATCAAACTAAAGTGTCAGAGTCATTAATGCATTGTGTTTCTTGGATAACAGTTTTAAAGAAAGTGACAAAAAGTCATGAAAAAGGAATGCGAAAACATTGCATGGAGATCTCAATATGACTATATAAATCTTTCTCAAGAATATAGTGTTATATCAAGCTCTTTCTCTACAATTGTGTGTGTGTTGTATATGTATATTAACACAGCGTTAATGTGTTAGTTATTTGTTTAAGTACATACTATGTTATGCTAACTACTTTTGTAATATTTTGATACTATTTTGACCTGTTCTAACATGCAACAGACTTGTAATTTTATAAAATTATGATGTGTGTGTGTATACACACACACACACACACACACACACACACACACACATACTCCTCACAATATATGGAGGTTTCCACCCCAAGTCCAACACCCAGAGACTGTACACCAGCTGGAAAGAAGGCGGGCGGGGTCTGGTGAGTGTCAAAGCCACGGTCTTGAATGAAACCCAGAGCATCCAGGAGTACATCAGTAAGATGGCACCCAAAGATGAGCTGCTGAGAGAATGCCTGAGACAGCAGAAGTCATGGGAGAAAGATCAAGCAGCGGAAGTGCCATGGCAAGACAAGACCCTGCATGGGATGTACCATCGACAGATAGCTGAGGTGGCTGACACTGGGAAATCCTACCAGTGTCTGGAAAGGGCTGGACTAAAAGACAGCACTGAGGCACTGATCATAACAGCAGAAGAACAGGCACTAAGCACCAGATCCATAGAAGCAGGGTTCTACCACACTGCAGAGAGGCCTCAGAGACAGTTCAACACATAGTGGCAGGGTGTAAGATGCAGGCATGAACAGCATACACTGAACGGCACAACCAAGTAGCTGGCATTGTGTACAGGAATATCTGCACAGTGTATGGGCTAGACCCTCCCAAGTCCAGATGGGAGATTCCACAGAAGGTTATGGAGAATAACAGAGCTAAGATCCTGTGGGACTTCCAGATCCAGATGGACAGGCAGGTACTGGCCAATCAACCAGACATTGCGGTAGTAGAAAAAAAACAAGAAGGTAGTGTGGTGATAAATGTAGCAGTGCCAAGTGACAGCAACATCAGGAAGGAGTGTAAGAAGCTGGAGAAGTACCAGGGCCTGAAGGAGGAACTAGAGAGGTTGTGGAAAGTGAAGGCCAAAGTGGTCCCAGTGGTGGTAGGAGCCCTTGGGGCTGTGATGCATAAGCTGGGAGAGTGGCTCTAACAGATCCCAGGAACAACATCAGAGCTCTCTGTCCAGAAGAGTGCAGTGCTTGGAACAGCAAAGATACTGTGCAAAACCCTCAAACTCCCAGGCCTCTGGTAGTGGTGGTTATAGTGGTTAAAGTCACCAGGCTAGAAACTGGAAGACTGTGAGTTCTAGTCCCACCTTAGGCACAAAGCCAGTTGGGTAACTTTGGAGCAGTCATTCTCTCTTAGCCCTAGGAAGAAGGAAATGGCAAGTCACTTCTAAAAAATGCTGCCATGAAAATTGCATGGGCTCATCCATGTACAGTAGCCACCAAGAGTCAAGACTGACTCAAAGACACACACAAACACACAAACAAACAAACAAGGATGGTTGTAATAGACAGCAAGAAGCAAAGTATTGCATTACTTCACTGGGCAAGGGATTGGACTAGATGATCTTATCAGTCACATCTAATCCTTACATGCTTTGATTTTATGAAGAAAATAAGAATTTTGGAGCATGACATTCCAAAGAGTATATTGTTTTGTTAAAAGGTTCATATCTCTTTATATTATCAAGAATGAACCAAGGATGCTACTGTATGATGATTACATCATGGGGTGAAATGTATCAGTTGAGCTCTCTTGCTGCATGTTTAGCATAAAAAAAAGGTAAAGGTTCCCCCCACACATTTGTGCAGTCGTGTCCGACTCTAGGGGCCGGTGCTCATCTCCGTTTGTTAGCCGAAGAGCCAGCGTTGTCCGAAGACGCTTCCGCGGTCATGTGGCCACATGACGTGCGTGGAACGCTGTTACATACTCACCGAAGTGGTACCTATTAATCTACTTGCATTTGCATGCTTTCGAATTGCTAGGTTGGCAAGAGCTGGAGCTAGTGCGGGAGCTCACTCCGCACACAGGGCTAGGGATTCGAACCTCCGAACTTGCAATCTTCCAATCGACAAGCCTGGCGTCTTACCCGCTGAGCCACCATGCATTTAATAGACCTAAAACAAAATAAACAGACTGAGAATGTACTTCCATTTGGCAAATTATGGCATCCTGAAAATATGTTGGTATATCTTAGGCTGCTCTTTGGGCTTGCAGTTAACTCTGTTTTAGCCATTGCTAAAAGCTGGGCAAAAGACTTACTCCAGAGGTGACAATTTTTACAAGACATAAAGAGGCATTGGAAACAGGCTGGCAGAGCAGAAATAAGGAAGAAGACAGAAATGGGAGGCAAAATAATTAATCCCAGTTTAATATTGTGTTAGTTGTAAATTATGAAGAAAGAGCTGGAAGAATTGTACAAAACTTCGGACTGAAAAATGTTCCACAACACCTCATGCTCATTATACCATCTGTTGGTATTTTTGAAAGTCAAAAATAAATGTTTTGGAATCCAGAAGGGGAATGGGAGGGAAATTTGATATCCTATGGGCATCAGAGCAAAGTCTAGAAATCTAGGAACACTTCTGATTAAATATACACAGGACTGTTTTGTCTGTTGCTAACACCAGTACTACACTATCAATGAATAATCCCATTTTTATACTTTAGCAATCCCTTGTATCTTATCTTTTTAGACTCACAATGTTGCAAAGTACTAAAAATACTGTCTCCCATTTATTTTATCTAAATTTAAAGCACTGAAGAAAAGTAATTTTGCAGTTTGTCACATTGTTCTTTATGTTTTTATAATTTTTATGCAAGAGCTGTCAAGGTACATTAGAGACTACTAACCAAATTTTTCTTTCTTTTTTCAGAAAAGTGATGTTGAAACATATTCTGCTGATTATGCTTTCTGATTTGAGCCAGGCATATGCTGCACTGTGCATGAAGTCCTTTTTAATTTGAAAGGATAATTATTTCCTTTGATTTCAATTTTCTATATAAATAAAGAAATCCAAAATTAATAGCTGGACACCCAAATGATTGGCTGAGTTCATTACTAGGAAGAGAATTTCATCTTTTGAAGAAAGTACCATGAAAAAAATATTATTGCTTATCCTCACATACCATTAGTCCACTCTCCTTTGATTATTCCATCTTGTTTGATTTACTATGCTAACACCTCCTTTTTAGAAAATGAAACAAAAGAAAATTCAGAGTACATACTATAGTGCTTTTTTATTGATGTGTTTTTGCTACAGAATGCAATCCATTAGCTTCAACAATTATCTTAACATTGGCTTTTATGGAACTTGCTTTTTCCAGAATGAAATTTTTCAGACAACATCATTATAACCTGAAGAAACACACTGGGCATCAAGGAATGATTCTTAATTATTTTTTAACAGTCTGGTTCAGCAGAGGTTAGAACAGGATCGAGTTAAATATAGAATCCTCTATTTTGACAGGAATAAGTCTTTTTTCTTGTATTAACTACAGGATTTATTCTGCTTGGTTTCTGTACAACATATCCTTTTTTTCTTATGCACTAAAATTATTGAGCATTTTGTTGTTGTTTTTGTTAAAATAGTTTAAGACTTGTTGCAAAGTTACAAGATTTAGATTTACAAGATTTAGATTCAGATTCCATCTCTAATGTCATGGTAATAATAATAGTGTCCTGTTCATACAAAATGGATTGGATTCAGCCTTGTGCTAAATTACAGTTCCCACTGAAATCATTATGACTTAAGTCATGACAAACTTATTGCAATAATTTAAATTAATTAAGTTAGTATATACAGAATGCAGTCTTAATGTGAATCCAATTCAGCATGTTTATTAGTAAAATTCATAGCCTATTCTCATGGTGGTTGTAAAATGGGAAGGAGATGCCATTTTTGTTGTAACAGGCATTTTTAAATTCCCTTGATTTTAATGTAGCTTCTCCATAGAATTCAGTACAATCATTTAAACATTCCTGTTTTTTCTATTATATCTTTTAAAAGTATACTACTTCTAAACAGAGCAGATACCTACAGGCTTGCTGGATGCTTTTGTGGGTTTTCTGTCAGACAAAACCACTCATATCCACTCTGTGTTGGATGCCAGTTGAGTAAAATGTGAGAGTGATATTGGGCCTTATATTGTTACCTGGGATTTTTTTTTTTGAGCTTTTAGAGGAAGTGGGTGGGATTCTTTGTGGTATGAGTGCTGCCACCTGTGTGCTACACTCATGTTCTTCCTGGCTTCTTTGAGCAGCCAGGGAAGGTGTGAAGGCCTGGATCATGGAAATTATCAATGCTTCTCTGAGGAAGGGTGTAGTGCTGCCAGTCTTAAAGAAGGCACTTGTGAGCCTTCTCTTGAAGACATCCTTCTTGGATCCAATTATTCTTAACAACTTTTGCCCAGTTTATAACCTCCCCTTCTTGTGGGGAAGGTTGCTGAGAAGGTTATGGTGCCTCAGCTATAGAAAGAAGAAATTGATTATTTGGATCCCTTCGAATCAGGATTCAGACCTGGCCATGGAATGAAAATGACATTTGTCACTTGGTTACAAGTCTTTGGCGGGACCTTGATGGGAGGAGTGTGTCTCTTTTGGCCTTGCTAGACCGCTCAGCAGCTTTTGATACCATCAGCCATCTTGCTGGATTGCCTCAAGGTTTGGGAGTTAGGGCCCCTATGCTTCAGTGTTCCTACTTGAATGGGTGGTTCCAGTCATGGGGGATGGTTGCATTTGAGGGCATGGCAGCTTCAATGTGGGATGACACAGGGTTCAATATGCCTCCCCATGCTAACATCTATAAGATCTTGCTGGGAGAGATCATCACCGGTTTGAGTATATTGATGATGGTCTACTACTGCTCACCAGGCCAAACACTCAAAAGTTTAAACTGGTGTCTGGAGACTACCAGGGTCTGGAAGGGGCAAAATAAGCTATGATTAAATCCACCAAGACTAAATTGCTGTAAGTTACTAAACATCCTGGATAGGCTTGCACTCCCCCAAAAGTAGTGAGTTTGTAACTTGGGAGTCCCCTTGGACTTGCAGCTGTTATGCAATAGCACATATTTATATTACATTGCTTAAAGGGACTATTGAGCATTGTTTATTGATTATTAAAGCTCACCTATAAAGCTTGGCGAGGGGCGTGGTGGCTCAGCGGGTAAGAAGCCAGGCTTGTCGATTGGAAGATCGCAAGTTTGAATCCCTAGCCCTGCGTGCGGAGTGAGCTCCCGCACTAGCTCCAGCTCTTGCCAACCTAGCAATTCGAAAGCATGCAAATGCAAGTAGATTAATAGGTACCACTTCAGTGGGTAGGTAACAGCGTTCCATGCGCGTCATGCGGTGACATGACTGTGGAAGTGTCTTCGGACAATGCTGGCTCTTTGGCTAACAAACGGAGATGAGCACTGGCCCCTAGAGTCGGACACGACTGCATAACTGTGTGTGGGGAAACTTTACCTTATAAAGCTTGGCATTGCTTTATAGGTAAGCAAAAGGATATATAAATGGGATAAAGTAGACACTTGAACATTGGTTAAGGCCTCAGTAGATGCATATGAGCTTGTAGGTTATATAACTTGCTTACTTAAAAAAGTGAGAAGTGTAAAATGATGATGTAAAAAGCCTTTCAGGACCCTAGGAGAGGAAATGTGGTGGATATGCTGATGGGAGCAGAGTAAGATCTGGAGCCCACTATCAGCAAGAGTCAAGATGAAAAGGTCAAACCTAAGAGCCTTATAGCAATGGAACAGCTCCCAATCCTGAATGACCTGAACAAGACCAACCAATTATATCCAGAGCCAGTATAATGGATAGTGTAGCTTGAGGGTCTTGTCCAATCCAACATATCTGAAACACTGGACCAGTTGGAATTAGCAAGAGGCAGGAACAGAGCAATATTATTGGCAGCCCCGGGGACCTTGATTCCAGAGGAACTTCACTGCTGATCAAGGTGGTGGTGTTTTCATCATGGTTCTCTTGCCCTGTACTTTTCTGCTCCCTAGTTAAATTGGTCATCTAACCGATAGAACCAACATAATTGGGTAAAGACCTTGTGTGAATGATTAAAAGCGTACTCAGCTCTGTATTAATCTATTGTTTGATTATTTGCTTTGTGGAATAAATGAAACTGAATTTTAATCCAAAAGTTGTGGTTTCTTTCTCTCAGGTCACCAAAGCCAAAGGTAAATTTGTGGTTTGCATGGAGAACTTTCTGTTGAAGGTCAAGCAGCTGCTAAAGGAGGAAAGTATTTATTTATAGGTGGTTTTGGTGAAATAAGGCAGTCACTAGAACACGTTTTGGTGAACCTCTTCAAGAAAACTTTCCAGTTCAGCACATAATAGAGTTACCGGTTAAACAGCAGATGAAGGCTGTGGCCAGGCAGGCCTTTGCCTAGGTGGTCCACCAGTTATGACCCTAAGTGGGTCAGGATGCTTTGGGATGGTAACACATTCCTTTATCATATTGATATGATATCATATCATTACAGATTACTGTAATGTGTTCTACATGGGCCTGCCTTTGGAGATGACTCAGAAACTACAGCTGGTTGGAAATGCAGTATCATGAGAGTTGGAGGAACCACCCTGCCAGTACAGAGTAACACCAATTCTGTTCTGCTGAGCTTTGATCTAAGTAAATTACTTTATGGTGCTCATGTTGGTATGTGTGTGTTGTTGTTGTTATTTTGCTTAGTTTTTAGTTGATTTCTTTGGAATTGTTATTTTTGACTCTTCTGGCTGCTGCCCCAGGTCTATAGATGGGGACAGGTTACAAAAATTGTAACATTAATTAAATAAATACCCCAAATGTAAATGTGTACTGAGGTCCTCAGTTGGGAACACTAGCATGACCTGGCTAGACAAATGAATCTCTTAATAGTAAAAGGCTGTATAAAAACTATTTTGAGTTTCTGATATTAAATTGCCCACCATCCTGCATAGCAGATACTCTTGACAGAGCAACTAAATTCTTTCTGGGATTTTTAGCTATTGGAATTCATAAGGGAAGTGACCTCAGATATCCATAAGCCTTCCCTTTGCCAGGCAGGATAAAAAAAAAATAAAAAAATAAAATAAGAAAATGGTTGGATATGTATTAAAATGTGTGGCCTTGCTCTTTTTTTTAAAATATATTTCAGATAATTACAAGCCTATTTGAAACATGTGTTGCCGTACGATATGGTTGATATATTTCTGCCTTCAAGATTCAAATTGTTATGGGAGTTAAAGAATGACCTATTAATCAGCACATTAATAAGATAACATTTAAAGAATCATACACATAAAAATAGGCATCTGTATTATCCCGGGTCAAACTATTAATCTATCCAATTCAGTATTGTTGGTCTAGCTGACTATACTCTACAGTATTCAGTAGGATTGCACAACACAGTAACATTTAGTTGTTTTTACTTTCTGATTCGAGAGGGTTGTATTTCAGTTGCAACAGACACAGGCTTCACAATGCTCTCTTTTTGTGGGGGAGTGGGAGGGTATATATTTGTTCTATGCTTTTCTTGACATCACCCAGACACTGTGGCTCAGGACATGCATATACATTCATTTTGTTTCAGAGAAAAATGGCTAAGAGTAAAAGAAATGGAGTAGCTCTCATAGTCAGTAAAAGAGTGGGAAAGGCAGTACTGGGGTACAACCTCAAAAACGACAGAATGCTTTCAGTTCGAATACAAGGCAAACCATTCAACATCACAGTGATCCAAGTCTATGCCCCAACCACTGATGCCGAAGAAGCTGAAGTTGACCGGTTCTATGAAGACCTACAACACTTTCTAGAACTAACACCAAAAAAAGATGTCCTTTTCATCATAGGGGACTGGAAAGCTAAAGTAGGAAGTGAAAAAATAACCGGAATAACAGGCAAGTTCGGCCTTGGAGTACAAAATGAAGCAGGGCAGAGGCTAATAGAGTTTTGTCAAGAGAACAGGCTGGTCATAGCAAACACTCTTTTCCAACAACACAAGAGACGACTCTACACATGGACATCACCAGATGGTCAATACCGAAATCAGATTGATTATATACTTTGCAGCCAAAGATGGAGAAGCTCTATACAATCAGCAAAAACAAGACCTGGAGCTGACTGTGGCTCAGATCATGAGCTTCTTATCGCAAAATTTAGGCTTAAATTGAAGAACGTAGGGAAAACCACTAGACCACTCAGGTATGACCTAAATCATATCCCTTATGAATATACAGTGGAGGTGAGGAATAGATTTAAAGGATTAGATCTGGTAGACAGAGTGCCTGAAGAACTGTGGATGGAGGTTCGTAACATTGTACAGGAGGCAGCAACTAAAACCATCCCAAAGAAAAAGAAATGCAAGAAAGCAAAGTGGCTGACTGATGAGGCTTTACAAATAGCTGAGGAAAGAAGGGAAGCAAAAGGCAAGGGAGAAAGGGAAAGATATAACCAACTGAATGCAGATTTCCAGAGAATAGCAAGGAGAGATAAGGCGGCCTTCTTAAATGAACAGTGCAAACAAATTGAGGAAAACAATAGAATGGGGAAGACTAGAGATCTCTTCAAGAAAATTGGAGATATCAAGGGAACGTTTTGTGCAAAGATGGGCATGATAAAGGACAAAAAAGGCAGGGACCTAACAGAAGCAGAAGAGATTAAGAAGAGGTGGCGAGAATACACAGAAGAACTATACAAGAAAGATAAATACGATGGTGTGGTCACTGACCTTGAGCCGGACATCCTAGAGAGTGAAGTCAAGTGGGCCTTAGGAAGCATTACTAACAACAAAGCTAGCGGAGAAGACAGTATCCCAGCTGAGCTATTTAAAATCCTAAAAGATGATGCTGTTAAAGTGCTGCACTCAATATGCCAACACATTTGGAAAACTCAACAGTGGCCACAGGACTGGAAAAGGTCAGTTTACGTTCCAATTCCAAAGAAAGGCAATGCCAAAGAATGTTCAAACTACCGTACAATTGCGCTCATTTCACATGCTAGCAAGGTTATGCTCAAAATCCTACAAGCTAGGCTTCAGAAGTATGTGAACCGAGAATTACCAGAAGTGCAAGCTGGGTTTCGAAGAGGCAGAGGAACTAGAGATCAGATTGCCAACATTCACTGGATCATGGAAAAAGCAAGAGAGTTCCAGAAAAACATCTACTTCTGCTTCATTGACTACGCTAAAGCCTTTGATTGTGTGGATCACAACAAACTGTGGCAAAGTCTTAAAGAGATGGGGGCACCAGACCACCTTACCTGTCTCCTGAGAAACCTGTATGCGGGTCAAGAAGCAACAGTTAGAACCGGACATGGAACAACCGACTGGTTCAAAATTGGGAAAGGAGTACGACAAGGCTGTATATTATCACCGTGCTTATTTAACTTATATGCAGAATACATCATGAGAAATGCCTGGCTGGATGAATCACAAGCCGGAGTTAAGATTGCCGGGAGAAATATCAACAACCTCAGATATGCAGATGATACCACCCTAATGGCAGAAAGTGAAGAGGAACTAAAGAGCCTCTTGATGAGGGTGAAAGAGGAGAGTGCAAAAGCTGGCTTGAAACTCAACATTAAAAAACCCCAGATCATGGCATCTGGTCCCATCACTTCCTGGCAAATAGAAGGGGAAGAAATGGAAGCAGTGAGAGATTTTATTTTCTTGGGCTCCAAGATCACCGCAGACGGTGACTGCAGCCATGAAATTAAAAGACGCTTGCTCCTTGGGAGGAAAGCTATGGCAAACCTAGACAGCATATTAAAAAGCAGAGACATCACCTTGCCGACAAAGGTCCGTATGGTTAAAGCTATGGTTTTCCCAGTAGTAATGTACAGTATGGCTGTGAGAGTTGGACCATAAGGAAGGCTGAGTGCCGAAGAATTGATGCTTTCGAACTGTGGTGCTGGAGAAGACTCTTGAGAGTCCCTTGGACTGCAAGGAGGTCAAATCAGTCAATCCTAAAGGAAATCAACCCTGACTGCTCATTGGAAGGACAGATACTGAAGCTGAAGCTCAAATATTTTGGCCACCTAATGCGAAGAGAGGACTCACTGGAAAAGACCCTGATGCTGGGAAAGACTGAAGGCAAAAGGAGAAGGGGACGGCAGAGGATGAGATGGTTAGATAGCATCACCGATGTAATGAACATGAATTTGAGTAAACTCCGGGAGACGGTGGAGGACAGGAAGGCCTGGCGTGCTATGGTCCATGAGGTCACGAAGAGTTGGACACGACTAAACAACTGAACAACAACAAAAGAAACTGGATTTTTTTTCCTAGTGCACATTCATTCATTGTTAAATTAAGAGAAGTACCTGCAAACTTCCTTTGATTGGGTCCAAAGGATTTTTTTGCTAGATAGTAGAATTAAAAACCACTTATCTTGTGGAATTTAAAGTGCCAGTCAGAAAAAGTGCTTTTATGAAGTAGTATTGTCCCTGCCATGTCACCATAGTTTGTTGGAAAACAAGAGGACTGTTTGGGTTTCAATTACTTACTTTGTTTCTAGGTATAAGAGAGCTTCAGGGAAATCCTAGGGCACTGTGAGTATAGTTCAAAATTGTTTAGTCTTTTGAAACCTGTAACTAACAATATTTGAGTCTAATCAGCAGTTGTCTTTTCTCTTGATCAGGCAGGAGCCAATTACATGCTTAATATGGAATCAGCAACTTGATTCCTTGATAGTGTGATTGAAGTCTGTTGACCACATCAGTAACTTGCTAACTAACTAACTAACTAATGATTTTTTCAGACCGGTATGAAACCAGTGATCAATGCTAATTTTAATCATCAGTTATTTTAAAGTCTAATATTAACCAATGAAACGAAATAGTTTGGGGTATACCCTCTAAGATCCCTAATAAGGGATGTCTTATACAGTACCGTATTTAGTTTTCTCATGATCCCTGTCACAATGTGGCCCAGGAAAAATATTTTCATAGCTTTTTTCAAGACACCAGTTTTACTGTTTCCCAAAACAGAAGTTACAAATTTCTTTTGCTTTATATTTTCCCCAATCTATCAAATTTGCCTCGTTTTCCCCATTTTCATGAGCATCTGAGCTACCCTTAACCCCAAATCTCTGCAAGCCATAATACTGTATATTCCTATAGTCTCTTTCCTTTCCATATGTCATAAATGCCATGTCCTTCTTTTTATCTGTGCAACCTTGGATTAGGATATTGCAAGCAGTATGCTAGTTTATGTGCCTGCTTTTTGTATGCCTGTAAAATAAACTTATTATTTTGTTTGAACATTAATACTTACCTAGCATTATTCACCTTTGCAATAATACTTACTGAACATTAGTCCCCTTTGACCATTAGTCTCAAACTAATGAAATCCACCTATTATGGACACTGGCTTTGCTGACGCCAGGCTTTTCGATCAGAAGATCGCAAGTTCGGAGGTTCGAATCCCTAGTCCTGCGTGACGGAGTGAGCTCCTGCACTCGCCCCAGCTCTTGCCAACCTAGCAATTCAAAAGCATGCAAATGCAAGTAGATGAATAGGTACCACTTCAGTGGGATGATAACAGCGTTCTGCGTGTGTCATGCCAGCCACATGACCGTGGAAGCGTCTTTGGACAGCGCTGGCTCTTTGGCTAACAAACGGAGATGAGCACTGGCCCCTAGAGTCGGACACGACTTCACAAATGTGTGGGGGGAACCTTTACCTTTACCTTTTTGCTGCTTATACTGGACTGAAAACATAAGGGTTATCAAATACCTAGAAAACTGTAAGCCATCGCTTGTAGCTGCATTTAAAATCTTGAATACTTACATACATTTGCTGTTAGAGTTTTCTGCCAGTACTTTCCTATTTAAGATTTAAATTTCATTGAAAAGAAACTTTTGTTCCTGTAAAATGTTTTTGGATATCCTAAGGTCATTCAGATATGTAAGACTATTTCATGCCTCTAATTGACATTCATTCCACTGAAATATTTTTAGATTATAAAATATGCCAACTGTTCAGTACTGTCTTTTTCTTAAGAATATAATTATTCTTGTGTGAAGCATTCCTACAACACTCACTAATTAGCCTTTGTGATATTTTATTAACTTTCCCTGTTGCAAACTGATGGAGAGGTAGAATCCATGAAACACAGTTTTTCCATTGATGCAACAATATTGACGTCACAGTGCAGCCCTTCACTGAGAAACTGATTCAAGACTGGGATGAAACAAGCACAGAAAAATGAGAGCACAGTTGTCTATGTATATATGTGTGGGAAGAAAATGATTCCATATATTTAAAATTAAACTCCTACTTCAATTTACAGAAAGAAAGCTCTCTGTTGTGAATGCCTGGCAGAACTCTTTTCCTACTATCTTTTATTGGGAGGCCCTAGGAAAGGTAAACGTTCCATACTGTGGCTTTAATTTATTTGTTCCTTTAAAAAAATATTAGACACTTTCAAAGTGTCCTTGCAAAATAGCATAAGATATTTATATTATGATATTACGGATCAGTGGACATCTTGTTCCCTTGTTTTGCTATTTCCATGTCATCCTTAATTTACATTTACCTTGGAGACTTTGCTTATAAAAATAATTGAGGTTTATTTTATTTATATACCATCCTCCTTTAAAAAAGGAGAAAAAGACTTCTGTTTGGCTTTTTTTTTAAACCATAGAATTGTTTTAAATTGCTGGGTTTCTTAGCTGGAAATATCTTAGTATCTTCTGGGCTGGATTTCTTTTTATTAGTGCCAAAATTGTCTATTATTTTTTTAAAATGTTCTGTTTTATTTTTTGATGCTAAAATGAACTCTTCTAGCCAGACAAACCTCCAGAAATCTCCGTTGGATCAGAATGCACACACAAAAGTCTGTAACCTAGCATCTTTCACAGCTAGTCTAGGAGGGAGATTTTGCTAAGTTTATGCACAAATTTCCCTGTTGAGATTAAATAACCTGGAAGGAGCTTACTAGCTTACTAGCATTCATTTTTTATTTTTTTCAGAAGCAGTACAGCTGTTGGAAGAAAGATATAGCCCACTCCAGGATGGGAGGAAAATCTAATGCACCCACACTTTTATTTGCAGTAAGTATAGAGAATATATTAGTTTACATTATTTTATTATGGATGTGCTGAGAGCTCATGTCACTTTCAAATTTGTTCACTTTAAAGTTATGGCTTTCCCTTAATCTGAGCAAAGATAAAATTATACATGGTCCTTTCAGGAAAGGTCTGATTTGTCTCACTTACAACTTTCTTGCTTGTAATTTGAGTGTGGAGAAACACATTAGAGGACCAGCTGTCCTTGACTTGATATTAAGCATTAGAGAAGACGGGACCAACAGAAACATTGGGAGAAAGTGACCGTATTACAGTGGAGTTAATTTTTTTAATGGGAAGTGACATTAAACATATTTTGCTGTTCAGAAACATGATCGTAATCAGAGCAGTAATAAGCATGGTTCTACTGGAGAAGAAGCTAATGGGGAAAGGAGATCAAGATTGGTGGGACTTCTTTAAGAAGGACACATTAAAAGGAGTGCACTTACAAACAATTCCAATGAGGGGACAATCAAGGACAGCAGAAGCCAACATAGTTACTAGAAAAAATTTGGGGAAATAAAGGTACATATATAAGGAGAAAAGGGAGATAGATTTCCAAGGAAGGATACAAACAGGAAGTCTGAAATTCTACATAGCATGTCAGAAAATTAAAATTTATAATGAGCTGAGGTTGGTGAAAGATGCTAAAAACAACAAAAATGGCTTTTTAGATATGTCAGAATAAAAGGAAGATAAAAACATCAATATACTGACTGTTTATTAAAGTTGGCATATGCATAGAAAAGGCAGATCTACTCAACTTCTATTTTGCCTCTGTCTTCTCTAACAAGAGGGTATGTGTTTCACAAGGCAAAGGTGAAGAGTAGGATAATGGGACAGTGGTGGAACTTGAGAATGATAAAAATGTGGTCAAGGACTATTGATTTATTTTGAATGAGTTTAAATCTCTAGGAGGATGAATTGCATCCTAGGGTACTAAAAGAAATTGATGGTGTACTGGCTGTAGATTAATATATTATCTTAAGAAATCTCAGAAAATTGGCAAAGTACCAGACAACTAAGCAGGGAAAATGTCCATATCTTCAAAAAGAGGAGAAAGAAAGGAGGATTAAAAACATCACAGCACAAAACAACAAATCTATTAAAAACTTAAATTCTGAGGACAATTAACTCCAAGCACTTACCTAAGCAGGTACATGCAACAACTGGCCTGGGGAAAAATATATATATTTAAATTATTATTATATTGTTGGCTAAAATAAAGTGTAAAAAACCATTTTCAAGGCTTACAAAAGACCAGCATCACTGTGTTTCCACTTTGTGTAACCCTCTCCACCCACACATCCCTTCAGAGAATTTGTAACTACAAACTGCAAAGAAATTCAGAGGAGAAGTGACCTTTTCTGAGGGTACATTTCTGTTTTCAATATAGCTAAGCAAACTAATCACACTTATTTCTTTAGTATCTGGGACTCTTCCTCCTGTTTAGATCTAACTCAGCTGAATATCTTTTGCAGCTGCTGTCAAAAAGAGGAATGTAAGCCTCCTCTTCCACCCTATTCTGCAATTCGTTGATATTTTTCCTGACTATATTATTTTCAACAGGGAGTTCACTATCAGAATGATTCACATACTGTTTCCCCCTGATTCATCAGAGGTCTAACTACTTCAAAATTCAAGAGAGTTGTTATTTTTTTGAGTCTGCTATAGGCTTCTGAATCATTCTCTGCTGGGTCTTCCCTTTTGACCTTTTTCCTCCTTCATAAGACACAAAATAAGTTTTATCAAGTAAACATTTCAAAAGCTATCATCTTAGCTCTTCCTTTTTCATTTTACTCAAGGAGACACATTGCATTTCATTGTTAAGATGATTATCTTCAAAATGCAGAACTCGGCTTCAGGGTGTTAGATAAAATAACAAAAAGGAAATGGAAGACTATAGCTGCACAACTCTTCATATCTTATCTATGGGCCATGCAAAACTAATCTTTTGAGAGGAACCCAACAGCTACTTCCATGGAGGCCAATGTTTTATAGTCAGCAGAGATAATAGTGTTCTTTTATGAAGGCCCAGGGAATTGAATGACATGCTTCTTTCAAGATAAATATATGCAGAACCGCTATTCATCAGCATGCAAGATCAAAGCTGCAACATACAGTTCCCAGCAAAATAAAATTGCTAAAGAAAAGACTCAGCAATCTCAAGTTGTACAACTGCTGAGAAGGAATAGCTTTTACTCCCTTCTCTATATTATTCCAAGTATATAATTCCAACTTCCAACCAGAGTGATTCAAGAAGTGCAATAGGAATTTTAGATAAAATCTATGTTTTGACAATAGCCCTTGGCAGAGTAAGACATAAGATATCACAGAGCAGCAGTCAACCTGTTTAAGCTGATGGGCACATTTGAAGATCTAAAAGGATATTGCTTCCTAACACTCCTTATAGCTTCCCTGGACCTTTCCTGCCAGCCCCAACAAACCTCTCTTTTCTTCTTCTCTGGAGGATTAGTAAAATTCTACTGGAGTTTAGGCACTCTACATTTTTTTTAATTTTCAAAGAATGCCTGTGGGGCCTTTGTGCTTGTAAGGGCCCATGTGGGAATCTTAGTCATTGACAATGACCTCCTCTCATGATATTTGTATTCATTTGTTAGATTTATTTGAAAAAGACATACCATTGCTTTTCTGCTAAATGTTGGAATTTTCTGAAAAGAAAAACTTCTTGGAATAGTAAATGGTCAGTAATTCCTCAATTTTTCATAAAATTAACCATGGACTAAATCAGAGCTTTCCAAACTGCGTGTCGCGACACAAAAGTGTGTCGCCACACACAGTCTGGTGTGTTGCCACACAACCCTGAAGCGCTGATCATAATCAGCGCTTCCGGGTTTTCCCGTGGCAACACACCAACTGCAGCGCGCAAAACCTGAAAGCGGCAGCAGCGCTTCCAGGTTTTTGCGCGCTGCCGCAAGGACGGCACTTCCAGGTTTTCCTGCGGCGACACACCAACGCTGGTTGGTGTGTCGCCGCGGGAAAAACTTTGGAGAGCCCTGGACTAAATAGTAGTTTTCAGAATCATATAAAACACAGCTATAAGTTAATGGCACAGGGCTTAGAGCCCTATGGTACACTACTTGACTCTTCCTTCCTTGATGTGAATCCATTGATGTATAGAGTTATTGGGTATGATTTTATAACAGCTCTGTATCCAATTAATGGTACCATAGTCCAGCCCATATTTTGCCATCTTCTGTACTACAATCTCATGGGAGACTTTATTAAATGCTATGCTGAAGTGAAGGTACAGTATGTCCTCTGCATTCCCATTATTAACCGAAGTTGTCATTCTATCAAAATAGGAGATGAAGTTAGTTTGGCATGATTTGTTCTTCATATACCCATGTTGACTCCTGCCAAACAATACATTCTTTGCTAAGTGCTTAGAAATTAATTATTTAATAATATTTTCCAAAGTTTTGTCCAGTATAAGCATCAAGCTGGTTGGTCTGTAGCTATCTAACCTAGGTCCTCTATTTTCTCCTTTTTGTCATCTTCAACCTTCTGGCATGCCCATCCTCTGTGATTTCTCACCTTCGTCATAATAAAAAAGGAACAACTGGAGGAAACACATGAAACCATCAACAACATCTTCAAAGGAATAAAATTCACAAGGGAAAAAGAAAACAACAACACACTACCCTTCTTGGATATACTCATCAGTAGAGGAAATGATGGCAAGCTAGAAACAGAAGTCTACCAGAAATCAACCCACACTAACCAAGTGTCCACTACCAAAGCAATAACCCAACTTCCCACAAGAGGAGCTGTGTAAGAACACTATTCAGATGAGCACAAACACACTGCAGCAACCCAGAACACAAGAAAGAGGAAACAGACCACCTATATAGCATCTTCCAGCAAAATGGATACTCACACAACTTTATCAAAAAGTGCCTCACCACTCAGCCCACCACAGCAAAACCAACAGAAGCTATGAAAAGGATTACACTGCCATACATCAGAAACATCTCAGAAACTACTAATAGACTGTTACAACCACATGGCATCACCGTAGCACACAAACCAACCAAAACCCTTCAGAACATCGTAAGTAAGCTGAAAGATCCAGTAGTCCAAGAAGAAAAAACAGGAGTCATCTACAACATACAGTGTAAGGACTGTAGCAGCCACTATATAGGACAGACCGGCAGAAGACTAGCAGAATGCATCCATGAACACCAACCAGCAGTCAGAAGACATGATGAAAATGCCTTAATCGCACAACACATGAACAGACTCAACCATACATTCAATTGGGAGACTGTAAGCATCCTAGACCAAGCCAAGTCCAAGAATGCTAGGGAATTCCTGGAAGCTTGGCACCCTGACAAGTCAGCCATCAACAGGCACATAGAGATAAACAACATTTACATACCATTCAAAAGAGACAATAGAGAAGACAGAAGACCAGAACACTGCCTCACCAGCAATCAACATCCAGATATGCAAAGATTAACACCAGGATTAACACCAGATGAACAATCAAACAGTACACTAGACCTTAATCAAGGAGCTATTAACTCAGTCAATCAACCAAGCAGTAAACAATAGCCCAATCAAGGAACTCCCAAGGAGAGAACAACACCCCCACCAACACAAGCAGGGCAAACCACTGTATATAAACTGAGAGCAAACACCATTCCCTTTTTGTACTGAGGATGTTGCCTAGTTGGGCAATGAAACGTCTGCAGAGAGCACCAAGGACGCCACAGTTTATTGTAAACTGCCCAGAGTCCCCCATTGAGGGAGATGGGCGGTGATAGAAATTTAAATTAATTAATTAATTAATTAATTAATTAATTTCCTTGTAAAGACTTCCTAGAAGTAACTTACTTAATTAAATTAGGCAGCTTTTACTACTAGATTTACTAACAGATCACATCAAACCCTCTTTATTTTCTTTCTATTCCCATCTAGCTGTCCAGGATACTATTATTTGCAGGAGTATCTCTGGAGCAGGACTTGGTCCCCTGCAACATTTTCCTAGGACTTTTCCTTTTCCCTGGACCTTTAAAGGAATTTAATTGAATTTCCTACTGTCCTGGAATAGAAATTTTCATGGATCTCACTGTCCATGGATATAGAGGAGCCCAATATCTCAGCATATGGTAGTCCAAGGATGAGGAACTGTGCCCCTAAATGGTAAACTTTAACTCTAAGCTTTCCTGATCACTTTACTTATCTCTACAATAGACAAATTATTATAGTCGTGGAGATAGAAGGACTAAAGTCAGGTTCTCACAGATGTCCCAGAGACCATCTGATACTTATTGTAGTCTCTTTTCTTATTTTTTAATGTGGTCAAAGGGTAAACAGCCAAGCAGGCACACTTTTTATTTTAAAAGAATATATTTTATTAAGAATTTGAAAAAAGAAAAAGTAGAGAAATAAAAGAAAAAAGAAGGAAAAATACAGGAAGATTAAATGTGAAACAAATAAACAAAATATCATAGAACTAGATAAGATTTGCAATATTTCATTAATTGGTTTTAAGTAATTGAATATATTATATTGTGTTGAAAATACAGGTTGTTAGAATTCAAGCAACAGATAAATATCAACAGCAGAAGTCAGCATTGTGCTGATAATAAAATTAAATTAAAAGATTTTTTCCAACCTACTGAAGATTTATTCTAATTTAAAAGATCCTTTAGAGCTAGAATATTAAGATTTTATGTAAAGAGAAACTGAAATTTAAGATATGGTAGAAGCCCACATATAGAATTATAATTCAAAAATTCTGTGTTAGGTTTAATTGTCAGATACAAAGTTATATTGCACATCAAGGCATACTACCACAACTGAATTAGCTGTTCTTCTGCAGAGGGAATTCTACATACCTTCTGGTAGGAAGCATAGAGTATCTCTGCAAAGGTTACCATGTACAATGCTAGTTCAGTATATTTTAAAGGAATATAAGGTTTAAAAAGGTAAAAGGTAAAGGTTCCCCCCGCACATTTGTGCAGTCATGTCCGACTCTAGGGGCCGGTGCTCATCTCCGTTTGTTAGCCAAAGAGCCAGCGTTGTCCGAAGACGCTTCCACGGTCATGTGGCCGCATGACGCGCATGGAACGCTGTTACCTACCCACCGAAGTGGTACCTATTTATCTACTTGCATTTGCATGCTTTCGAATTGCTAGGTTGGCAAGAGCTGGGGCTAGTGCAGGAGCTCACTCTGTCACGCGGCGCTTGGGTCTCAAACCGCCTAACTTGCGACCTTCCAATTGACAAGCCTGGTGACTTAACCGCTGAGCCACCATGCTCCCTAAGAGCCTAAGTACAGTACACTGATTTGGTAAGATTTGGTAAGATTCTGCCTTTTAGCCCAACTATAGGATGCAATGAAAATCTCCCATTTCTCCAGCTACTCACTCTAACTGAAGGTAAGGTAAAGGTAAAGGTTCCCCCCGCACATTTGTGCAATCGTGTCCGACTCTAGGGGCCGGTGCTCATCTCCGTTTGTTAGCCGAAGAGCCAGCGTTGTCCGAAGACGCTTCCACGGTCATGTGGCCAGCATGACGCACACGGAATGCTGTTACCTACCCACCGAAGTGGTACCTATTGATCTACTTGCATTTGCATGCTTTCGAATTGCTAGGTTGGCAAGAGCTGGAGCTAGTGCGGGTGCTCACTCCGCACGCAGGGCTAGGGATTCGAACCTCCGAACTTGCGATCTTCCAATCGACAAGCCTGGCGTCTTACCCGCTGAGCCACCACGCCCCTTATAGTTCAGTATATTTTAAAGGAATATAAGGTTTAGTAATATTTAATTTAAAAAGTAGCACGTTGGAAAGGAAATTCAATTTTTAGAATTTGTTTCATTCTGGTATTAATCATTTCCCATAATTGTTGGGCTTTATAATGTTGCCAGCAAATATGAAAAAAGAATATGATTCAAGCTGGTTGTTACATTTCCAGCAATTTTTAGGGAATGAGCTGCCCATTTTAGCAATCAGCATTGGAGTGAGATAACAGCAAATAAAACATTTTATGCTAGTTTTCCCTAAGCATAATATTTTGTGTAAAATCTAATGATTTTCTTCCACTGGAATTCCCATTGTTTCATACCAACTATTGTATATAGATTATGATCCATTTAAATATACAGCTTTAACTTGTTCAATTTTTAGTTACATTTCACCAACAATTTGTAAAAAAGGGCCCAGCAAAATCTCCAAATTATTTCAAGATTTTCAAATTCAGTCAAGTCTCTTGTTTCTCCTTGTTTTGCACGTTTTTAAAAATATATTATGCTACTTATTTGAAAATACTGAAGTTGGAAGCCAATAAATCCACAGAGCTGGATCCTAGCATAGGGATTAGAAATGACCAACCCTCAGAAGCCATGCCTGACTTCTTCATATTCTAGTCTAAGCCACCAGAATACCATTGGTGCCAAGTCAAATGTTAAAAGGCTGAAATAAGCAGAAGCATAATATTTGCAGGAACAGCTTTGTGGGAATAATGGACTCTTATTCATGAGTCACACTTCATTCTGATAAAATATAATGTACATCAGCTGAGCTGGTGAGAGGGTGGTGGGAGGGGGGAACTCTAGTAGAAATACCCTTTGCTGAAAATGTCTATGGTACCCATGTCCTCCTATGACTCTAATGCAGCTAATTTATGTGAACAACTCCATACCTGATTCTCTGGATTTAATGGGATGAACACTCTGAACACTGGCTAGTATTTTGACTCTGTTTACACTCTTCCATCGCTATAAGTATCTCATGTGTCCTTGACTGTTTCACTATGCCGTTATCCTTAGGTAACACCCCTCCCCCACCAGACATGACAAAAACAGTTATATAGCATGGAATAGCTGCTAGATGACATGGAAAGAAGCTAAACTGTTCTTCACAACTCAATATAACAAAGCTATCTAAAGGGGGTTCCATAAGAACATTGTCCATTGTTTAAGATTGCCTAGGCCAGTGTTTCTTAACCTTAGCAACTAACTCCCAGAATTCCCTAGACAGCATGCTGGCTGGGGAATTCTGGGAGTTGAAGTCCACACATCTTAAAGTTCCTGATGTTGAGAAACACTGGCCTAGGGGTATCAGAGGATGACTAGTTGGCTAGCTTTTCATTCCCTTCAGGTGATCTTTGCCAAACCAGCAACAAAAGCAAGAACATAGAATTAAAGGATCACCTCCCCCCACACCTACGTTATGCTTTAAAATCATTTGATATAATATCAAAAAGGTCCTCCCAGCTATATGATGAAGAGCCTCTCCTTCCAAGCCTTTCTCCTTACACAAACAAGAATCACAACAGATTTTAAGGGTGACACAATAATCCTGATGTGAAAAAATATGCAAACAGACCATCACTTGTCTTTCCTTGTTCTCAGCTCCTTTTTTTTTGGAAAAAAATGAGTCCACACTCGAGTATTTCCAGTTTGCTGCCTGATTTTCTCACTTCATTGTTGTAGCTTCCGTTCATGCTGCTTACATTATCACCTTTTTCTTTTAAAATATGCTTCCTACCCTTTTGATCTGCTAATTGGTATTTCATTGTCTGATTCTTTTTCAGTGCTCTTTCCTGTACTATCTGACTTGCCTTTTCCAAATTCATATCCCTTCTGCTCTTTACTGCCAGGCCTCCATCTCACTGTCTTCCTTAGTTTCTCTTTTCTTCAGCTGACCTTGCCTTTAAAAAAAAAAAAAAAAATCCTATCACTGCATAAAAAATGTCCTGATGACCAAAAACGTCACCTCTAATTTTATTTTCCATTTCTATTCTTATTTTATTAACTCCCTTCTCCTTTTGCAGCTGACACACTTATCTTGCTCCTTTCTCTGAGTTTTAACTCAGTCAGTTCCAAGTGGTATTTGTTACATAAGCTAAAATAAAATCAAACAGAATACAAATTATAGGAAATCAAGTGCACTTTCTGGATGAGGGACTTCAGTAATTGAATTGTTACACAGCCACTAGGTGAAGGGAAAGAATATAAAGTACCTTTAAAAAATAAAAGAAGAGGAACCCAAGTAGAATTTTACCTTGTTAAATCAGGTTGGAATATTTAGCTCCAATCTGGGGGAAAAAACACCAAAGGGGATTCTGTTATATATAAATATTAACCAGTTTTTGTGATATATCAATTTCTCATGTTCAAATATTTTCTGCAATTAAAAAATGACAAAATTGCATTCATATTTTATCATTTCTCCCATCTATTTCTATCTCTCTGTATCTGTGAAATACATTGTCCCCTTGAAATGCACATTTATGTATACATTTTAATAGTCTGAGCATTACATTACAATGTTCACAGCTTGTGCAGAGACACTATGCAGGCAAACATCGGAGATATTGAGGGTTCGGTTCCAGACCACTGCAATAAAGCAATTATTGCAATAAAGCAGGTCACAGAAACGTTTTGGTTTCCCAATGCATATAAAAGTTATGTTTAATTTATTAAGTATGCAATAGTATTATGTCTAAAAATGTACATACCTTAATTTAAAAATACTTTATTGCTAAAAAATTGCTAATCTTTTGGGCAAATGGTGCCAATAGACTGGCTTGACACAGGGTTGCCACAAACCTTCAATTTGGAAAAAAAATGCAATATCTGCAAAGCACAATAAAGCGAAGTACAATAAAACAAGGCACACCTGTAGTTTAAGAAAAGTCTCCCAACCAGTTTCTCTGTCCTGAAATAAATACCATGGTGATGGTGACTCCTGTATGTGCAGTTCAAGCATGGATAATAGCTTGGTTCATGCATTACTCATATGTAGCTTCACAGGAGCAAGGCAGTTCTCTTGGTCCCACCCTTGATATAACAAGCTGTATCCCTGAACATGGACATCTGAATATGAAGTTCTATTCATGAATAGCTGGTTGTTCTTGACATTCCCAGCAATCTGGATACCCAATATTGCAAGTATTAGAACTGAATGGAATTCCAATGTCCAGATAGAGTTCCATTCTCAAAACACAATGTCACAGGTGGAGGTAGACCAGCATTGTGAGGTCAGTGACTTGGCCCAGAGATGGGAATGGCTCTATGATTACATATTACTGTTGTTCGTATGAAAAATATGTTCATTGTCTAATGATGATATAATATGCAACACATCTGTATCAGAATTAGAGCTGTTGATCCTTTTTTTTATAAATTTTATTGAGATTTTAAAATATACATAGTTAAAAGTTAGAAATGAAACAGAAATGGAAATACAAATCAAAGAAAGAAAGAAAAAAGTGTAGAAAAGCAAAAGAAAGAAATAGAAAAAGATATAGAAATTAGTCGACTTCTGATCTACTGTATCTATGGTCATAGGAATAAAAAAAAGATTTTTCTTACATGCTAGCTTTTGATATAATATTCATATACATTTCTTGTCTAATATATTTTATTTATATATAATCTAATCATCAAAACCCCATGCAAGCTTTGCTCCACCTTTATTTTGCAAATAGTCCATCAGCGGTTTCCACTCTTTAAGATAGTAACGGTTGGAATTTTCTTTTAGTAAACATGTCAATTTATCATTTTCTGCCATATCCATTAATTTTAACATCCATTCTTGTATTGTTGGTAAGGTTTGATTTTTCCAATTTTGTGCATAGAGAAGCCTTGCTGCTGTAGTCATATACTGTATAATTCTAATAAAAAGTTTATCTATTTGTACATCTAATAATCCAAGTAAAAATATTTCTGGTTTAAATGGAATTCGTATTTGTAATATGTTTTGCTGATGGCTGAAAGCGAGGAAGAGTTGAGGAGCCTTATGACGAAGGTGAAAGAAGAAAGTGCAAAAGCTGGGTTGCAGTTAAACCTCAAAAAAACCAAGATTATGGCAAAGAGCTTGATTGATGACTGGCAAATAGAGGGAGAAAAAGTGGAGGCAGTGACAGACTTCGTATTTCTAGGCGCAAAGATTACTGCAGATGCTGACTGCAGCCAGGAAATCAGAAGACGTCTACTTCTTGGGAGGAGAGCAATGGCAAATCTTGATAAAATAGTTAAGAGCAGAGACATCACACTGACAACAAAGGTCCGCATAGTTAAAGCAATGGTATTCCCTGTAGTAACCTATGGCTGTGAGAGCTGGACCATAAGGAAGGCTGAGCGAAGGAAGATAGATGCTTTTGAACTGTGGTGTTGGAGGAAAATTCTGAGAGTGCCTTGGACTGCAAGAAGATCAAACCAGTCCATACTCCAGGAAATCAAGCCAGACTGCTCACTTGAGGGAATGATATTAAAGGCAAAACTGAAGTACTTTGGCCACATCATGAGAAGACAGGATACCCTGGAGAAGAAGCTGATGCTAGGGAAAGTGGAAGGCAAAAGGAAGAGGGGCCGACCAAGGGCAAGATGGATGGATGGTATTCTGGAGGTGACGGACTCAACCATTGGGGAGCTGGGGATGGTGACGGCCGACAGAGGGCTCTGGCGTGGACTGGTCCATGAAGTCACGAAGAGTCGGAAACGACTGAACGAATAAACAACAACAACAATATGTTTTGCATCAGTGAGTGTATTTCAGTCCAAAATTTCTTTGCCACTTTACATGTCCACCACATATGGTAAAAAGGCCCCTCTTGTTTTTTACATTTCCAGCATATGTTGGAAACATTCCCATACATTTTAGCAAGTTTTTGTGGGGTCATGTACCATTGGTACATCATCTTATAAAAATTTTCCTTCAAATTGTAACACAAAGTAAATTTTAATCCTTTATTCCACATATCTTCCCATTGTTGCATTTGTATATTATGACCAATATTTTTTGCCCATTGAATCATACAGTCTTTAACTTGTTCCTCCACCATTTCTCCTTTTAACAATAATTTATACATTTTAGCAATTAAGTGGTCATCTGTTTCACATAATTGTATCTCGAATTCCGATTTAGTTTGTTCAAATTCCAAGTTTTTTTTTATCTAATTTAAATTTCTCTATAAGCTGCATATAAGAAAGCCATTGAAAAGTATATCCTTCTTGAGCAAGCTCTTATTTTGATTTTGTTACATAATGCCCTTGTTCCTTTTTTAAAAGGTCCTTATAGGTCAGCCACTTATCCTTATTTCTTACTTCTGTTCTATGAAAAGCTTCTTGCGTAGAAATCCATAAAGGTCTCTTATAACATAAGGTTGGCTTATATTTATTCCAAATCCTCAACAAAGCTCTTCTAATATAATGATTTTTAAAGTCCACATTAACTTTAGCTTTGTCATACCACAAATATCCATGCCATCCAAATCTTAATTCATGACCCTCCAAATTCAATAATTTTTCATTTTTCAAAACAATCCATTCTTTAAGCCATACCAAACAACAAGCTGCATAATATAATTTCAAATCCGGAAGACCTTGTTGTTTATTCGTTCAGTCGCTTCTGACTCTTCGTGACTTCATGGACCAGCCCACACCAGAGCTTCCTGTCGGCCGTCACCATCCCCAGCTCCCCCATGGTTGAGTCTGTCACCTCCAGAATGTCATCCATCCATCTTGCCCTTGGTCGGCCCCTCTTCCTTTTGCCTTCCACTTTCCCTAGCATCAGCTTCTTCTCCAGGGTATCCTGTCTTCTAATTATGTGGCCAAAGTACTTCAGTTTTGCCTTTAATATCATTCCCTCAAGTGAGCAGTCTGGCTTGATTTCCTGGAGTATGGACTGGTTTGATCTTCTTGCAGTCCAAGGCACTCTCAGAATTTCCCTCCAACACCACAGTTCAAAAGCATCTATCTTCCTTCGCTCAGCCTTCCTTATGGTCCAGCTCTCACAGCCATAGGTTACTACAGGGAATACCATTGCTTTAACTATGCGGACCTTTGTTGTCAGTGTGATGTCTCTGCTCTTAACTATTTTATCAAGATTTGCCATTGCTCTCCTCCCAAGAAGTAGACATCTTCTGATTTCCTGGCTGCAGTCAGCATCTGCAGTAATCTTTGCGCCTAGAAATACAAAGTCTGTCACTGCCTCCACTTTTTCTCCCTCTATTTGCCAGTTATCAATCAAGCTGGTTGCCATAATCTTGGTTTTTTTGAGGTTTAACTGCAACCCAGCTTTTGCACTTTCTTCTTTCACCGTCGTCATAAGGCTCCTCAACTCCTCCTCGCTTTCAGCCATCAAAGTGGTATCATCTGCATATCTGAGATTGTTAATGTTTCTTCCAGCGATTTTAACTCCAGCCTTGGATTCCTCAAGCCCAACACATCGCATGATGTGTTCTGCGTACAGGTTGAATAGGTAGGGTGAGAGTATACAACCCTGCCGTACTCCTTTCCAATCTTAAACCAGTCCGTTGTTCCGTGCTCTGTTCTTACCGTTGCTACTTGGTCGTTATACAGATTCCTCAGGAGGCAGACAAGATGACTTGGTATCCCCATACCACCAAGAACTTGCCACAATTTGTTATGATCCACACAGTCAAAGGCTTTCGAATAGTCAATAAAACAAAAATATATGTTTTTCTGAAACTCCCTGGCTTTCTCCATTATCCAGCGGATATTGGCAATTTGGTCTCTAGTTCCCCTGCCTTTTCTAAACCCAGCTTCTACATCTGGCAATTCTCGCTCCATGAATTGCTGGAGTCTACCTTGCAAGATCTTGAGCATTACCTTACTGGCATGTGAAATAAGTGCCACTGTTCGATAGTTTGAACATTCTTTAGTGCTTCCCTTTTTTGGTATGGGGATATAAGTTGATTTTTTCCAATCTGATGGCCATTCTTGTGTTTTCCAAATTTGCTGGCATATGGCATGCATCACCTTGACAGCATCATCTTGCAAGATTTTAAACAGTTCAGCTGGGATACCATCGTCTCCTGCTGCCTTGTTATTAGCAATGCTTCTTAAGGCCCATTCAACCTCACTCTTCAGGATGTCTGGCTCTAACTCACTGACCACACTGTCAAAGCTATCTCCAATATTATTATCCTTCCTATACAGATCTTCCGTATATTCTTGCCACCTTTTCTTGATCTCTTCTGCTTCTGTTAGGTCCTTACCATCTTTGTCTTTGATCATACCCATTTTTGCCTGGAATTTACCTCCGATGTTTCTAATTTTCTGGAAGAGGTCTCTTGTCCTTCCTATTCTATTGTCTTCTTCCACTTCCGCACATTGCTTGTTTAAAAATAATTCCTTATCTCTTCTGGCTAACCTCTGGAATTTTGCATTTAATTGGGCATATCTCCCCCTATCACTGTTGCCTTTTGCTTTCCTTCTTTCTTGGGCTACTTCCAGTGTCTCAGCAGACAGCCATCTTGCCTTCTTGGTTTTCTTTTTCTTTGGGACGTTTTTTGTTGCCGCCTCCTGAACAATGTTGTGAACTTCTGTCCATAGTTCTTCTGGGACCCTATCTACTAAATCTAGTCCCTAAATCTATTCTTCACCTCCACTGCATATTCCTTAGGAATATTAGTGAGCTCATATCTAACTGATCTGTGGGTCTTCCCTATTCTCTTTAGTCTGATTCTAAATTTTGCAATAAGAAGTTCGTGATCTTAACTATAGTCAGCTCCAGGTCTTGTTTTTACCGACTGTATAGATGTCCGCCACCTTTGGCTACAAAGGATATAGTCAATCTGATTTCGGTGTCGACCATCTGGTGAAGTCCATGTATAAAGTCGTCTTTTAGGTTGTTGGAAGAGAGTGTTTGTTATGCACAGTGAGTTGTCTTGGCAAAATTCTATCAGCCTATGTCCTGCTTCATTTTGTTCTCCCAGACCATGCTTGCCTGTAATTCCAGGTGTCGTTTGACTACCCACCTTAGCATTCCAGTCTCCTGTAATGAAAATAACATCTCTTTTTGGTGTATTATCCAGTAGGTGCTGCAGATCCTCATAGAACTGATCTACTTCTGCTTCTTCAGCATCTGTGGTTGGGGCATATATTTGGATCACTGTGATGTTAAATGGCTTACCCTGAATTCGAATTGAGATCATTCTATCGTTTTTTGGATTGTATCCAAGCACTGCTTTAGCCACTTTATTATTAATTATGAAGGCTACTCCATTTCTTCTGTGGTCCTCTTGTCCACAGTAGTAGATCTGGTGGTCATCTGATGTGAAGTGGCCCATCCCAGTCCATTTCAGTTCACTGACACCTAAAATGTCTATATTTAATCTTAACATCTCACCAATAACCACATCCAATTTGCCCTGGCTCATAGATCTTACATTCCAGGTTCCTATGGTGTGTTGATCTTTAGAACATCGGATTCGTCGTTCACCACCAGCACCGTCGGCCGCTAGCCGTCCTTTCGGCTTTGAGCTAGCTGCGTCATCACATCTGGGGCTAGTTGAACTTATCCTCTGTTCCTCCCCAGTAGCATTTTGACCATCTTCCGACCTGGGAGTCCCATCTTCTGATGGTATACCGACATATCTCTGGTTGTACTGATCCATTTAGTTTTCACGGCAAGAATACTGGCGTGGGTTGCCATTACCTTCCCCAGGGATCGTATTTAGTCTGACCTCTCTGCCACGACCTTCCCGTCTTGGGTGTCCCTTCACGGTTTAGCTCATGGTTTCATTTAGGTGCTCAAGCTCCAGCACCACGACAAGGTAACAATCTCCTTTGCCGGAAGACCTAAGCCACCTCTTTCTTGCAAAACTTTATATTTTATTCTTGGTTTTTTTCTTGCCAAATAAACTTGGAAATATCCCACTGCCATTGTTTAAAAGGTTCCTCTGATGTCAGTATAGGTAATGTTTGAAAAAGATATAGGATTTGTGGCAAAATATTCATTTTAATAGCTGATATTCTACCTAATAATGATAGTTGCAGTTTTTCCCATCGTTCTAAGTCTTTTTTAATACCCATCCACTGTGGAATATAATTATTTTTAAACAATTTAACATTTTTGGATGTTAGATATACTCCCAAATATTTTACTTTATCCTCCATTGAATATCCCGTCATTTATCTCAATTTCTTCTGTTGATGGAAATCCATATTCTTAGTCAAAAGTTTTGTTTTCTGTAAATTCACTTTAAATCCTGCTAACGACCCAAAGTCTTTCAATTTCTGCATCAATATTTCAATCCCATCCAGTTGGTTCTCTAAGGTAATGACTAGGTCGTCAGCAAAGGCTCTTAATTTGTAAACTTCTTTTTTGACTCTAATACCATGAATACCATCATCTTGTCTAATATCTCTAAGCAAGACCTCTAAAACCAATATAAACAAAAGTGGAGATAGGGGACAACATTGTCTTGTACCCTTTTGTATTTCACATGGTTTACTAAATTCTCCATTAACAATTATTTTTGCAAATTGGGGAGTATATGTATTGATTTAATCCACTTAATAAAATTTCCTCCAAAATTCATAGTCTCCAATACTTTAAACATAAAAGACCAATTTAAATTATCAAAGGCTTTTTCAGCGTCTATAAATATCAAGGCAGCTTGTTTTTCATTATGTTGTTCCAAATATTCCAAAACATCCAGGATATTTCTAACATTGTCTCTAATTTGTCTCTTAGGTAAAAATCCTGCTTGGTCTTGATGAATAAAATTTCTAAGAATATTTTTCATTCTTTCCGCCAATACTGTTGTAAATATCTTATAGTCATTATTCAATAATGATATTGGTCTGTAATTCTTTGTTGAAGTCAAATCTTGCTGTTATTTCAGAATCAATGTAATGTGGGCCTCTTTCCAAGTTTCCGGCATAATTCCTGTTTCTAAAATCGAATTCATAGTTTTCTGTAGAGGTATGCATAGTTCATCTTCAAAACATTTATAATAGGCTGCCGATAGGCCATCAGGTCCAGGTGCTTTTCCACTATTGATTTTCTTAAAGGCCATTGTCATTTCCTCTATTTTTATAGGATTATTAAGCATTGTTCTTTGTTGATCATTTAGAACAGTTAATTTTTGCTTACTCACATATTCATCGATATCAGCTAGTTGAACATCTTGTTTTTTATACAATGATGAATAATAAGAATGAAAAGCTTCTTGTATATCTACATTATTCACTAAGATTCTCCCTTCATGTTGTATATTGGAAATTACATTTTTTTGTCTTTATTTTCGCAGTTTGTAAGCTAACCATCTTCCTGGTTTGTTTGCAAATTCAAAATATTTTTTTTTCGTGAATTTCATTTGAGACTCTATTTCCTGTATCAATATAATCGATATTTGCTTTTGTAAGAATTTAATTTGAGTCATCAATGTATCATCCATTGGCTTGTCCCTCAAACATGTCTCTTTACTTTTAATTTCATCTAAAATCAATTGAATTTTTTCTCGTTTCTTTTTCCTCATTTGGGCATTATATTAGATAAAATAACCCCTCATATAAGCTTTACTAGCATCCCAAACAGTTTGAATACTAGTGCCCTTATTTAAAATCAATAGAAAATATTCTCTTAACTTTTTCTTACATGTATCTACAATATCCTCTTTCAAAAAAATTGACTCATTTAATCTCCATCGAAATATATTCTGTTTCCCTTTGATAGTTAACAATACAGGATTATGATCTGAGAACGTTTTAGGTAATATTTCAACCTTATTAACATACATCATTAAACTTTTAGAAATCAAAAACATATCTATTCTGGAAAATGATTTGTACCTCTCTGAATAATATGTATATTCTTTAGAATTCCCATTCATAAGTCTCCAAATATCTTGTAAGTCCAACATGTCTTTCAAGTCAAAAAATATTTGGGGTAGTTTTCCCTGTGTAGGTTTCACATTTTTTTGCGAGTATCTATCTTCCATTGGGAGAATCACCCCATTCCAGTCACCCATAAGACACCAATTCTCATATGATAAGTCCAAAGGTTTATCCATCAAATTTTTATAAAATAGTCCTTTATCAAAATTTGGAGCATTAAGTCCAACCATCAATATTTTAGTCCCTTGTATATTAACTTCCACTGCAATGTATCTTCCTTCATCATCAGCCAATATCAGCTTTGGATTCAATGTTGGTTGTATATATAAAATTACCCCCTTAGTTTTTTTTAATCCAGCTGAAATAAATTCTTCTCCTAATTGTTTTTGAATCAGGTACTTGGTGTCTTTTTTGCAAATATGAGTCTCTTGTAGACAAATTATATCCAATCTCAGTTTTTTCAAAAATGAAAAAAAAATCTTTTTTGGGGGGAATTTGCCCCATTGATATTCCATGTTAGGTATTTATAGTCCATAGTATTTTGATGTTTAAAAGTTCTTTTTTAAGTCCAGTCCAGAAGCTCCCATCTCCGATAGATCTTCACTCTTCTCTTTATCTTTAGATGTCTCTCCTTTTTCCTCCAAGTCTTTGGATGGATCACCCATGTCTGTCTTTTATTTCTCCAAGAATGCTTTTGCTTTTAGAATGGAAGTTATCTTGAACCTTTGCCCTTTAAACATAAAAGATACTCCTTCTAATCTTTCCCATCTAAATGGGATATTATTTTTCTTTAATTTATCTGTAAAGAAGGAGTAATCCTTTCTTTTCCTTAATATTCTCAAGGGTACTTCTTTTAAAACAATTATATCTTTCCCTGCTATATTTAATCTGGTATTGTAATGTTTCTTCAGAATTTGCTCTTTTATAACTTTTCTCACAAAATATATCAATATATCTCTTGGCACATTCTTTTCCTCTAGCATAGCGTGAATTGACTCTGAAAATTTTGTCTATTTCAGAATCAAGATCTTGTTCTTCCATCTCTAAAAATTTAGCTAAAGCTACAACAATATTTTCTCTTATATTCTCATTTGGTTGTTCTGGAACGGCTCTCAGTCTCAAAATATGTTCTTTCTCTCTCATTTCTGCTAATGCAATAATGTCTAAATTATGTTCAATATCTTTAGTAATAGATTCTGATTTAGTCTCTAATTTCTGCACCTGTCCTTGTATATCTTTAAGTTCCCTTGATAAACTATTCACAACCTCCTTAACTTTCTGTACTTCCCTTCTAAATTCCTGTTTTATCTCCTTGGTTAAGTCTTCTTTCATATCTTCCATCTTCTTATCTACTTGTTGACCCAGGGTGTCTATCTTTTTGTCCATCTTTTTATCTAGAGTAGCAATTGAATCTTCCATTTTTTTATCGAATGCTGTAATCGCATCCAAGATTTTTTTCATATCTGATGTTGATGGTTATGTAGTTGTTGTTGTTGTAGAATCTGTAGACATTCTTCCAGCCTCTTTCTCCTTTTCTTTTTCTCTATCTCTTTTCACCCTGGCAGCCATGGTTGCCATAATGTAGACGGTATTCCTGTAAAGAAAAAAGAAGACAGAAGGAAAAGGGAAATAAAACAAAAAGAAAAAGAAAAAGAAAAAACAAAGGGGAAGGGAATAGGGATTGTTCAGAAAAAAAGGGGAATGGATAAAAAATGCAAAAAGTAAAAACAAAACTTTCCTTCCACAGTAGTTGTCATGACAACCAAATTGTAGTCTAGTTGGTACAAAAATCCTTGCACAAAGAAAATAAAAGATAAGAAGGCAGCAGAGGTTTTTCTCAGTTGTAGCCAAAATAACTTCAAGGACAGTAAACAATTCCAGAGTTTCTCAGGCAAATTTATATCCACAAGTCCAACCAAAAAAAAAAAAAAGAAAGAAAGAAGAGAAAGGGCTTCAATACTCCAACTGTCTTTATTCTTCAAGATACATTAAATAAGCAAGCTATTATAGTCTTAAATGTATATAATTACTATATACAAAAAAAGGAAAAAAAATCCAAATAATGAACAGAGCATAAGTATTTAAAAAGTAACTTATATATTTCAACTAATATTCAAACAGCTTAAAAAGGGGAAAAAACCCTCAACCATAAAAAAAGAAATATGTAAAATGAAAAAGAGGGAATCTTAAATCCGCAATTCATTAATCCACAAAAATTTAAAAATCCAGGCAAAACAAAATAATTCCAAGAGATAATTAGACCATTCATCAATAAGTAATGTCACTTTTATTCCTAGCAAAGTCAATCAGTCTCTCAGCTCCCACCATTTATCCATCTCCTTGACAAGAAAGTTATAAAAGCACCAGCATTATTAATCATGTCCATAGATAGATCTTAGATAATAATAAAGCAAATCTTGACTTTAAAAAACAAAAACTAGTGTCTAAAAGGTTGGGTTTTGGTGCTACTTATCTTAAAAGAATTCACGGCTTCCCGCAGAGCAACGTTGTTTCCTCTGGTCGCTTTTGCCGCTTCAATTTCCCTTCCCCCGTGGTGGAAATACGGGGGTCGGGAAAGAGCGGTGATTCCAGCGACCCTTCTGTGGTCGATCTTCTGATCTTCTTTTCTTCAAAGAAGTAATTATTCAGCAGTTTTTTTTCCAAAACCGCTGCAAGCAGGAAAGCCGCGGAGTCGAGGTAAGGAGCCTCGGCTCAGCGCACCAGCAGCTCCAACACCCGGAAGCGATAATCAGAGCTGTTGATCCTTGAATTGTTGAACAGCCTACTTAAATAACAGTACGCACTGTAATTTGCCTTTTAAATCCTGTTCATTTCAGTAGAATTTATGTCTGAAGCTTTATACTTGAAATTATATACAGTATTCCTTCGTTTTGCAAATGAGGAATCAATTGTTTGGAGTTAATATTTTTGCTAAACAGAACAACTTCAATATCTGTATACTTCTTTCTTCATATCTATTTTTTGTAGACACGGTTTTCTGTAAAAACTACATATTTAGTAAGAGGCAATACCAGAAGAGTAGCCATGTATGTGATATACTGTAGCTATATATAAGAACATGGACAGTGAAATGATATTAAAAATAAATGTGACATAAATACAAGTGAAATAATTTATTCAACCAAAATCTATGGTGTATTGAAATAAAGATAATTGACAAGTTTGGGTATAAAAGAAAATGTCATGTCCATGGATATCAATAAATACTGTTAAGCTATTATTGATTTAGTTTTTAGCTGGGCATGATGTAAACACCAAAATCCACACTACTGTGAGAAAAGGCTATGCTATTACAATTTATTGAAGTCTTTGTTTCTGCTGCAATTCTGGTTAATCACTGAAAAATGTGACCATTTTTAGATCAACTGAGATATAAGGAAAATGATTTGATGAAGTAGGAGACAACTCTAAAATGGCTTTGAAAGCCTTTTATTATGTATATCATTGCAAAGTGCCTCAAGACATTACAGTAACTTCAGAATGAAAATGCCAATTGAAATTTCTCTCTCATCTCCTAATCATGGACTTAATATTTTCTTTAGTTCCACTATACAGAAGTAGAAATGACATCTCCTTTCCACTGCTGATATAATGCAGGAAATATAAAGGACCAATATCCCTGAGGAGATGAATGGAGCTAAGATTCAGAGTAATTTACACTGATGGCTATCCTGAGGATACCCAAAAGTATCTAATCCTTATTAATCTAGTAACTTATATTAAATTAAACAAAAAAATTAAATTAAATTAAATTAAATTAAATTAAACAAAATAGGGGCCAGTATGCATCCTTGTCTGACCCCTTTGTGGGTATTAATAGTCCCTGTTAAGGAACCATTTGCTCCAGTACGTACCCTTAAGCAGGAATTTGAATACAATGCCTTGATTAAAGAGAGGAGTCTGGGTTCCATATTCATATCTGTTAGTTTCTTCCAAAGGAGTTCCCTATTTATTGAATCAAATGCTGCACTAAGGTCAATGAAAGTTGTATACAGTTGGTTCCCATTGGCTGTGTATTTGTCTATTAAGTGGCATAAGATAAAACAATTATCAATGGTAGAGTGTCCAGGTCTGAAACCAGATTGCTCTTCAGGTAACAGGTCCTTTTCGTACACCCAATCCTCAATCTTATATAAAAGATATTTAGCATACAGTTTAGCTACAATATCATTAGACTGATTGGTCGATAATTAGAGGGGTCACCCTTATCCCCCTTTTTATAAATGGGAATCACAATAGAGAGCTCCCAACCAGCTTGAATTTGGCACGAGTTATTATGTGGGTAAATAAGCCTGCAAGTAGGGGAGCCCACCAGTTAATGTGTCCTTTAAATAATTCAGGGGGAAGAAGATCTTCGCTGGGAGCCTTGTTAGGCTTCAGAGTCTGTATGAGACCTCTAATCTCCCATTCGGTCACGGGGGGCCAGAATAGAAAAGGTCTGCAAGCCTTCTCTGATACATTTTGTAGATCCACCATTCCGTTACCACTTGGGGCTCTGAAATGTTGGCTATAATAATCCTCCCAGGTGGAGGCGGGTATCGGAATATCCAAGGAATACCTACGTTCCTTCAGTATTCCTGCGACCGAATGCCAGAAAAAGACTGGATTTGTATTTTTGGCAGCTAACTCTAGGTTTAGCCAGAGTGAGGATAAATAAAGAGATTTCTTGCTCTTAATGGTTTTCTTGTACTTTTGTCTGAGCGCTAGCATGGCAGTATGATTATTTGAAGGCTGAGTCCATGCTACCCGCATAGCTAGCCTTAATCTTTTTCTCTGTGCGTAACACTCAAAGTCAAACCAATGAGGGCCTTTTCTTGGGGGCCTTTCGGGGTGGGCGTTATCAGTCAAGAATGTTCTTAAACCTTCACTTAGATGTTGGTAGGCTGTAAAAATGGAGACTGCCTCAGAATCAGATGCAACAACTGTGTCTACTAAAGACTGAGCTTGGGTAGAATTCATATAGTCAGTCAGGGCCTTTGCATCCACTCGGGCCCATTTTATTCTTCTGTCCTGATGGACCTCTAGATGGTGTAAAACCCAACTGTCTTTTGCAGTGTGGGGTCTAAGGTCTGAATGCCCATAGAATTTTACGGCAACCGGTTGGTGATCACTATCCTCTCTTTCATATACCTGTATTTCTGAGAAAAGGGGCACTTTACTATTTGAGACACATATATAGTCTAATGTGCTGCTTGATTTCACTCAGTGATAAGTATAGGGGTAAACAAAGCTTTGGTCCTTACCCCCTAAAACTTGCAAGTTGCCTTTAAACAGCAGGTTTAACAACTGTATGCCAGCAGCATTGCTTTTCTGGTCCCTAAAGGACCATGAAGGAAATAATGGGAGTAATTCTTTGGGAATATTCATATTTTTTTATTTTTTTTTATTTTATTAATTTAATTTATATGACCGCCCATCTCCCCCAACAGGGAACTCTGGGCGGTTTACAATAAAACAAGTTAAAATAGAATATAAAACATCAATTTATACAATAAATATAATAAATAGTTACAAAATCCAAGTGGGAGGTAAAATTAATAAAAGGAAGGACAGTATGAAATTAAGGGATTAGCCACCCCCAAGAGGAGCTATCCTTTTCTCCTTCCCATGCCAGGCAGCAGAACCAGGTCTTCAGTTCTTTTCTAAAGGTCAGGAGGGAGGGGATCTGTCTCAACTCTGGGGGCAAGATGTTCCATAATGTAGGAGCGACCACAGAGAAGGCCCGTCTCCTAGACCCCATCAGGTGACACTCTCTAATTGATGGGGTCCGTAGCAGGCCCTCTCTGAATGATCGGGTGGGGCGGGTTGATAACATGGGGATAAGATGGTCCCTCAGGTATTCTGGCCCCATGCCATGTAGGGCTTTAAAGGTGATAACCAACACCTTGAATTGTAAAGGTAAAGGTAAAGGTTCCCCCCGCACATTTGTGCAGTCGTGTCCGACTCTAGGGGCCGGTGCTCATCTCCGTTTGTTAGCCAAAGAGCCAGCATTGTCCGAAGACGCTTCCATGGTCATGTGGCCGCATGACGCGCATGGAACACTGTTACCTACCCACCGAAGAGGTACCTATTAATCTACTTGCATTTGCATGCTTTCGAATTGCTAGGTTGGCAAGAGCTGGAGCTAGTGTGGGAGCTCACTCCGCACACAGGGCTAGGGATTCGAACCTTCGAACTTGCGATCGACAAGCCTGGTGTCTTACCCGCTGAGCCACCACGCTCCTACTTGAATTGTACCCGGAAGCAAACTGGCACCCAATGTACCTCGCGGAGCAAAGGTGTTATATGTACAGATCTTGGGGCACCCAAAATTGCTCGCGCGGCCGCATTCTGCACCAGCTGCAGCTTCCGGATAGGCTTCAAGGGTAGCCCCATGTAGAGCGCATTGCAATAATCTACATGGCAGATGACGAGAGCATGAGTGACTGTTCAGAGGGCATCACGATCCAGGAATGGGCATAATTGGCGCACCAGCCGAAGCTGTGCAAAAGCCCTCCTAGCCACAACTGCCACCTGCTGTTCGAGCAGGAGTCGTGAGTCTAGAAGGACCCCTAAGTTCTGCACCGGTTCCAAATGGGGCAGTGCTACCCCATCGAGAACCAAGGATGATAATTTCCCAGAAGATGCTAAGCCATCAATCCACAGCCACTCGGTCTTGTCAGGGTTCAACTGAAGCCTGTTGTTCCCCATCCAGGCCCTCACAGCCCCCAGGCACTGTGACAGGGTGGTGACTGCATCACTTACTTTACCTGGGTTGGAGATGTACAATTGAGTATCATCATATTGCTAATATGCTCTTGTATGTTGGGCCCAAGCCTTGCATTAAAATCACCCAAGACAATTATAACTGATTTGGGAGATTCTGAGGTTAACTCTATCAGGGATTGCTCAAGGTTCACCCATATATCTGAGGGGTGATATATAGATGATTGTGGGGGTATATAAATATTTAACATCATGATCACAAGGGCATTGTATTGAAATTTAACGGCTAGGCAATAAGGAGAAGAGGCATCCAAGAGAGTTTCTGTGCCCTTCCAACCCATGTCTTCCTTAATCAAAATGGCCAATCCCCTATCGCCCGGCCTTTCTCTTTTACTTTCCGTGCCGGGGTGGACCAGGATTTGAAGCCAGGAATCGAAATCTGCACATCATCAGCAGTTAGCCATGTCTCTTGAACTGCAATCAAATCATAGTTGGACAGAAATTCAGAACAATTTTGTAGTTTGTTTTTCCATCCAGCAAGATTCCAGGATAGTATGCGAATGGCTGGATTCATAACAGCACCTGTAAGGGGTGGGATGGAAAAACTGGGTGGGGGAGGGTTATGGTGAGTCATGTTCAGTCATTCATCAGCAGATAAAAGATTAGAGGAGCCAGATGTGATCAGGTCAAATTTTTGAGGAATGTGGTTAGAGGAATCCATGGAGTGTTGAAACAAGCCATCATGTGGCGAAGATTTAATATCCACAAGGCGTTGGTCAGCATCTGTCTGTGGTATAGGAAATAATGCCTCCTCAGTAGTTTGCATGGACTGGTGCTCTCCAGGGAAGACCCCATTTGTCTCATAAAGGCTGGAGCAGTTGTTGTTTGGGTGTCGATTTTCCTCCATGTCTTTGTCCTCCAAATGGTAATTAGTGTCAGTAGTTGGGGACACAAGATCAATGAGAGTTTCTGCGATTGTAATAGTGTCCAGTAATGTTTTCTTGAGGTTTTCTAGCTTGTATATAATGTTGTCTTGTTCCTTCCTTGGCAGGGAGCCAAAGGCACTGGTAAGACCTGCTTCAGCTGAGTCAGTCTCGGTGTCTATTTGAGGAGAAAATTTACTCCCATTGCCTTGATTTTTCAAGGTCTTATGAAGGGGGAAAAGCTTCTGTTGCTGTTTTAGTGTAGGAATGACATCTAGATACAGCAAAACCAAGTAAAGGATTAACTATTACCTCCTGGAACACTCTGGTGGGAAAAATTTGAAAAGTTGCTAAGTATGGTTTCATCTTTAATATCATAGAAGGAAAAGTAGGCTGTTTGAAAGAAAGCAAAATCCATTTTTGATTTTGTACTGTAGGAAGCCATTTGGTAGCTTCTAAATCTATCAATCTGTGATGACAATGCAAGAGTTGCCCTAATGAAATTTTAATTGCTCTCCTAGAGACCCAACGTCCTGTATTAATCTTATTCAGGGAGATACATAGAGCAACCTGTTGTGTTTGAAGTATGCATTTTTGCTTGCAAGAAGGTTCCTCAATTAAACTCAAGGAGGAGGTAGTTTGTATATTGCCTCCTTTTGCCTTGTCAGAGAGTTGGGGTTTATTAGTTCTGTCGTTAGGAGGTTGCTTGCTTTTATCAGTTTGTTTTCCTTTAACAACTTGTCCTTTAGCCGGGCACATATCAGGAAAGTCTTGCTTTATCATAGCTTCTGCCTTAGATTTAGTAAAGGCAGTAAGTCTGGCATCGTGTTTAGAAACGAAAGCCTCAAAGTCTTTTTTCAACAAGTCTAGGTTGTATTTTATATCAGACAACTGCTCAAACAATGAGATAACGGTTTGAGCTGTAAGAAGGCATTGCTTTGCCATGAATTCTGTTGTATTTTCCCAGGGGAGTCTCTCCAAATTCTGATTTTGTATCCTGTTTTTAAACTTATTTTTATTTCCCTTGAAATTATTAGGTGAGCTTGCTAATTGTGCTGGAGACCCATAATGAGAGTCCGGGATAGAGACCAAATTTTCATTTAGCTCTTCCTTAATAGATAGTGAAAGGTCTAGCAACTGTTGCTGTTCAAGCTCGGTTTGAAAATCCCATTCGAATGATTCAAGGGCTACTGTGGGAGGAGTGGGAGATGGCTTTGTTTTACTTACAGTTTCCTTTCGTTTTAGTAGATCTTCTATTTTTGGTTGTTTGGCAGACTTTGAAGAAGAAAGAGAGTTCGGACTATTTCTATGTCCATTCTTCCGTTTCACCATGATGTTAAATCCACTCTGCAAACTTTTTCAAATCCACTCTCCAGACTTTTACAAGCACCTTGTACTCCACGCTCATCTCACCATGGAAAAATGTGAATGTATTTAAAATGGTGTAAGATAAAAATCAAATTTAAAAACTACAATATCCTAAAAGGCTTATTAAAACTAAAACTATAAAAAAGAAACAAAGATTGCTAAAATAAACTATTTAAAAATAATAAAAATTTTAAAAGGGCAGGATCTTAAAAAGACGTGTGTTGCTGGGTTGCTGGGTTCGAGTTCCAAGAAAGGTTTTGAGACTGCATGTGAATCTGGAACTCCAGATTTGTCAACCCCTGCTATAGCCCCAACGTGTCGTCTTAAGGAAAGCATCATATTAATGAGGCTAAACATCTTCTAAACTTGTCGACATATTTACATGAGCTGATTAAGTTTCATTAAGCAGATAATGAAACTGTTTTTGCCTGGTTTATTTTCCATTGGTTTTCCGAATAAGGATATTCAGTTGCTAAAAGTAAGGCTCAATGTATGTGAGAAGCAATTCAGAAAGGTGAAAAGCCAAGAATATTTACAGATGTTCTATATCTGAATGAAGCCTTACTGGTTAGGAAGAGTGTTCTGTTGATTGCAGGCTCAATAAAATGCTCAAACTTAATAGAAAGTTGACAACAATGTGATAATTACGACTTTCTAAATGCCCAATTCCTCATTTTCTTATTGAGTATTATAAAATACCCAAATCATTGACCAATTCTGCTGACAAATATCTTTCCAAGATTTCACAATGAATATGTCATCTTGCTGGCTTTCCTGATCCCAATCAATTATCTAGAGTATGTGTGGGATTTCAGAATATAGAAAATGTTCCAAAAGAGCACACTGTGAAGGGATTCAAATGACATATTTAAAATTACTAGATGATCATCTAATTGTTAGTAACATATTGTCCCAATATACTGTATATAAAATCCATAAAATCCAATATGTAATTCTGCATTATCATTAAATGGAGTTATTGGATTCTGTGAATCATTGCTGGAAAAATATTCAATAAATTGTGATGGATGGGTGCAATATTTGCTACTGGAATGACATAATTAAAGCTCCCCTTGATTTGTTTGAAGAAAACAGCCAGGAGCTTCTGGTTTGTAATACCATAGTGAGATAATGCCATAAATTCATACTGATGGATGTTTTAAGAATATTCATGTTTATTTTCCCCCTTTACTTGCATATAACAAACATGCAGTTACGGATGCTTAATTTTAAAACTACCTAGTGATTTATACTACCACAATTACCTTAAAGAATTGTAAACTAACTAATTGCCAGATGAGAAATCTGATAATCTCCAAGATAAGAATTTCCTACAGCCTACTTTTCTCTGACAATCTCTGGGGCATTGTTTTAGGGATCTAGATAGGCATTTGTCAGATTATCTATTTTTTTTATTATCTTAAGGTGGGTGAAATAACATTGCATTGGAAATCTTTCAGTATTAATATCCCCCTGTTTCAACCAACAGAATGGAAGAATGAGAGTTATTCACAACCTTTTGGACAAGGTAGGAAATACAGAAAGGCACCACATTTATAGAGGACTTATAAAATAATACGTAATGTTGATTTCTATTGAGCTACTTATTTCAATATACATAATATAAACAGAGTGGCTCATGAACTTTGAAACCACATAACTGTACCCAGCAAAATACAGTATATTTAAAGTATGTTTCAAGCCTAGTAATAGAATCTGTTATCTGGGCCATTTGAGGTGCATAAGTGACATTGTAAAAGCCTATTCTCTGGACTTTGCAGTGTTGCGTTACTTAGGACTGTCAGGACTTTCATGCAAAGCCTAAACTCTGAATAATAAATAGACTTCAAAGCAATTTTTACTGAGCAGAAAAAGGTGAAGGAAAGAATGTTATTGCAAGTATTCCTAGAGCTGAAAAGCCTTAAGTTGCTTGTCAGAGTAGTGGCCTATATTATTACCCAAAGACAAATCTCTTATCCTATGTATATTAAAATAATGCAATCAACAGACCATTGACATTATAATGAGTTTGTGCTTACATATCCCATTTACTGGGGCTTTTTTGTCTGGGTGAAAGAAACTGGGCTTTTCTCTATTTCTTAGTTGTGTGGTAAGATGTTTTCTTGGGGCATCTGAGAAAGAACTGCATATAAAACAGATTGCCAATAGGTCTATATGCCAGCTTGCAGCATGGCATAACATGGCTTTTATCATTTTGAGAAAAGAAGGACCTTGTGGACATCCAGGGAACTGGGAATCTAAAAAGTGGGAGTGGGAGTTTTGTTTGTGTTTTGAATTCTCCACATTTTCATTGGTCATTGAGATACCAACACTGACTCAATGGCAAATAATAAACCAATCTAATTACAACAACGATAATAAAAGCATTGTTTCTTTTTCTAATCTGGATTGAAACCTATGGCAACATTTAGCCAGGACATATGAATACTGCCATAGGTTTATTTGCCATAGAGTCAGTGTTGGTATCTTAATGACCACACATACAGATTTTCTCCATTATGATCTGTCCCCGACCTGGTCCTTCGGGTCTTCCAACAGTGCACCTATCACCGGTGTAACTGCGTTCATCCACATTGCTGCTGGTTGTCCTCTTTTTCACTTTCCTTTCAACTTCCCCAGCGTTATGGACTTCTCTAGAGAGCTAGGTCTTTGCATAATGTGCCTGAAGTATAATAATTTGAGCCTGTTTATTTGTGCCTCAAGTGAGAACTCTGAGTAGATTTGTTTGATGACCCATTTGTTTGCTTTCTTGGCTATCCATGGTATTCTCAGGAGTCTTCTCCAACCCCAAATGTAAAAAGCATCAATACTCTTTCTATCCTGCTTCTTCAAAGTTCAACTTTCACTTCCATAAAGTGTCATAGGGAAAACAGTTGCTTGCACAATTCTGACTTTTGTAGGTATAGACACATCCTAGCATCTGAGTATCGTTTCTAAGTATTTCAAGCCCTAATCTGTGGCCTATTTCTTTTTTGCTGGTTTTTTATTTATTTATTTATTTATTTATATATCAAATTTATTCCCTGCCCATCTCACTCAGAGAGCGACTCTGGGTGGTTTACATAAAATAGGAATAAAACATTAATTAAAATACAATAAAACAATAAAACAGTACAATAAAGTTCCTTTACTGGTTCCTTTACTGTTGACTGTTGATCCTAAATGGCAGAATATCTGCCACTTCATATCTTCATTCTAAGGCTGGTTGCTGTACCTGTTGTCATTAGTTTGGTCTTCTTTATATTTAATTTTAGTCCCATTTCTTCACTATGCTCCTTGACTTTTATTAGTAGAGCTTGTAGATCATTTCTATTTTCAGCTATTAAAGAACATCATTAGCACAGCACAGGTTATTGATTTTTCTTCCTCCAATTTTAAAACCACACTCATATACTTTAAATGAAGCTTCCCCCAATATATATTCTGCATATGGGTTGAACAAATGAGAAAGTATACAGCCTTGTCTTACTCCTTGGCCAATGTGGAGCTGGTCTGATTTGCCATGTTCTGTGCATACTGTGAGTTCTTGACTTGTGTATAGGTTTTGCATGAGGGCAATGAGATGTTCTGAGATTCCATTTTTTCTAAGCACATTTCACAGCTTGACATGATCAACACAATCAAAGGCTTTCTATAAACATACTGACTTCTTTTTGCTATTGTTTGATTTTTTTCAATTATCCAGTGTGCTTCAGCAATAATAATTGCAGGCTTTTCTAAAACGAATTTGAACATTTGGCATCTCCCTTTTCATGTACGGTTCTAATCTGTGTTGGATGATCCTAAAGATTATTTTGCAAGCACGTGAAATTAAGGATAGTTTAGTTTATACACTCTTCCACTCTGTAGGTCACTGTGCTGTTCTCCATATTTGCTGGCATAGTTTGGTTAGAACCTTTACTGATTCTTCTTCTGTTGCTTGCCATATTTCTGTAGATATTCCACCAATTATTGTTGCCTTCTGACTGAGTAATGGCTGGAGCGTTGATCCAACTTCATCTTCTAGTACTAGTAGGGAATACCTTTTCTGTATGCTGATGATACCCAGGTTTTTTTTTTAATTATCTATTGTTAAATTTATACACCACCCATCTCACTATAAAAGTGTCTCTGGGTGGCTTACAGATAAAAAGTAAAAAAAAAACCATTATAAAAATACAAAAAATACAACAGATAGAAAAGGATAGAAGAGGAAAACTAAAAGGTGGAGAGAGCATCTTCAAACCACCAACCATCCCCAGGGCTGCCTATCACTCTTGGATCCCCAAGCTAGTTAGTGGAGCCAGGTCTTAATGCTCTTCCTGAAGGCCAGAAGAGTGGGGGGCAACCTCACCTCAGGGGGCAAGATGTTCCACAGGGCAGGGGCAACGGAAGAAAAGGCTCTCCTCCTCGACCCTGCCAGTTGAAATTCTTTAGCTGACGTGGTCCATAACATGCCCTTCCTGCTGGACCGGGTGGGATGGTTCGATGTAATTGGGATGAGACGGTTCCTCAGGTAACCTGGCCCCATGCCATGGAGGGCTTTAAAGGTTATAACCAACACCTTGAATTGGACCCAGAAGCACACTGGCACCAATGCAGCTCACACAGCAGCGGTGTTACATGCACAGTCCTAGAGGCACCCATAACTGCCTGCGCCACCGCATTTTGCACCAGCATACTTTTAAAAGGTAGAGCACATCTCAGTAGTCCATATGGGAGATGATCAGGGTGTGAGTGACTGAGAGAAGGGCTTCCTGATCCAGGAAAGTGCACAAGTGGCGCACAACATAAAGTTGAGCAAAGGGCCTCCTAGCCACGACTGCCACCTGCTTCTCGAGCAGGAGTCATGAATCTAGGAGGACCCCCAAATTGTGCACCAGGTCCATCTGGGGCAGTGCAACCCCATCAAGGACTAACAATGGTAGATTCCCAGATACAGGTGACAGGTGATGCTGTTGTGGTGCTGACCAAGTGTCTAGAGGGTGTGAGGATCTGGATGGGGAGGAACCAACTTGGACTCAACCCTGGCAAGATGGAGTGGCTTGGGGTTTTTGGCCCCCCAGGATCTGGTGTTATGTCATCATAGACTCTGGGCAGGATGACACTCCCCTGGACTGAGCAATTTGGGGGTCCTCCTGGACTCAGGGCTCCTGCTCGAAGAGCAGGTGGCAGCCGTGGCTAGGGGGGCCTTTGCACAGATTCGTCTTGTGCATTAATTGCACCCTTTCATGGACCAGGAGGCCTTGCTCATGGTCACTCACACCTTAGTTGCTTCCTGTTTGGATTAGTGCAATGCACTGTACATGGGGCTGCCATTGAAGACCACCTGGAAGATATAACTGTCCAGAATACAATAGCATGTACAGTGTTGGGTGCCCCTAGGTTTGCCCATGTTACACCCATTTGTGTGAGCTACACTGGCTCCCAGTTTCCTTCCAGGTACAATCCAATGTGCTGGCTATTACCTTTAAGCCACACATGTCACAGGACCAGGTTATCTGTATGACCACCTCTCCCTGAGGGTATCTTCCCATCAAACTAGTTTGGATAGGATAGGCACACTCCAGGTCCCTTCCCTGAAATATTGCCATCTAGTGGGACCTAGGAAGCGTTCCTTTTCCATGGCTGCCCCTATCTTATGGAACAATCTTCTACCAGTGATCTGGCAGGTCCCTACCCTTTTAGCCTTCTGGAAGGTCAGCAAGACCTGGCTCTTTACCCAGGCACTGAGATAGAGTGGTGCGGGCCTGTGGATGGTTGTTGGGGCATTCTGGCAGGATGATTGAGGAGATAGGATTTTAGTTTTGGTTTTATGGTTTTTGTAGTCTTATTGTTGTTGTGAGCCACCCAGAGTTGTGCTTTAAGATGGGCAGCCACACACATATTTCAAACAAACAAACAAACAAACAAACAAACAAACAAAATATCTTCTAAAGGATCTTGGAAGTTGACATCTCTACTGTACAGAATTTCAGTATACTCTTATCTCTGGTTGTTTTTTTCTGCTTCTTTTGCTTAACTTGGAACTTGCACATGAGCAGTGCGTGATCTGTTCCACAATCAGCACCTGTCTCTGCTGTTATACCTGAGTTCTTCTACCTCCTTCTATCAATATATAGTCAATTTGATTTCCGTGTACTCCCTATGGTGATGTCCATGTATATTGGTGTTGTTTTGGTTGTTGGAAGGCTGGATTAGCAATGAACACATCATTGGGTTGACAGAAATAGGTAAGTTCTTCTGGTCCATTTTAGTATCCTGTAGTCCAACTACATTTTCTTCCTTAATATTTCCAACTCTGCCATTCCAGTCTCCAACTACAAGAAAGACATCTTGCTTGCATGTTCTGTCAATTTCAATCTAAAAATGATAAAACTCATTTACCTTCTCTTCTTCTGCATCAGTGGTTGCAGCATAAACATGGATAATACTCATATTAAAGGATGGTCCATGAGGTCGAATTAATACTATTTGGTCATTGATTGCATTGGTGCCAAGTACGGTTCTTTCTATATCCTTCCTAAGTATGAAAACAACACAGTTTGTTTTTTATCCCCAGAGTAGCAAGCAGTATGATATTCAGACTAAAGTGTCCAATTACAATCCATTTCAATTTGCTGATGTCTATGTATGTTCATATTTGACCTTTCCTATGTTCATGCTTCTTACATTCCATGTTCCCACTTTATTTCTGTCTTTATTTCTGCACTAGATGTTGTAAAGACTTTAATCTAGCCATGTCATAAATACTGTTAGTACTCCAAAAAGTCTCTGGCTCTCCCTCTATAGCATGTTGAGTGGCATGCGAACAGAAAGGCCCATCATCCAGCACTCTATTGTCAATCATTTTATATTGTCTATCCATGTGGTTTTCTTGGTAAAATATAGGAGTGGTTTACCACTGCCTTCTTTTGTACAGTATGAAATGATGCCTTTGCCGTTGTCACTAAAGTGATAATCTATCCCCAGAATCTTCCTATATCGCTACTGGCCAATATATGTGCCTGCTTGCTTTAGTTGGGCACATGGGATGACCTTCAGACTTTGGGTGACTATATACTTTTTGCATACACTCCCAGTGCTCCCTGCCAGGAATACCACCCCTGCCATGATAACAGTGCACAGCAGGACTTGGGGTATTGCTGAAAATATTGTACTCATATTTTCATGTCATGCAATAAGTTTGGGGGGCTGTCTTAGAGCTCAGGGACTATGTTCTTTTCTGTTGTCAGCCTTCAGCTTGTTCATCCTTAAATATAATTGTACCTTTGTTTCTCAGTATTTGAAATGCCAGTTTGATGTAGAGCCAGTTTGGTGTGGTGGTTAAGGTGCTGGCCTAGAAACCAGGAGACTGAGAGTTCTAGTCCCACCTTAGGCATGAAAAACCAGCTGGGTGACTTTGGGCCAGTCACTCTCTCTCAGCCCAACTCACCTCATAGGGTGGTTGTTGTGAGAAAAATAGGAGGAGGAAGGAGTGTTAGGCATGTTCGCCGCCTTGAGTTGTATATACAGTATATAAAAAAGGCAGGATAAAAATCTAAAAACATACTGTTACTTTATAGCTTCAACTTTTTAGCCTTCTTGGGCTGCATGGGCAGCTCATGTTCTTAACTAACATAAAAGGTAAAAGACAGCATTTTCTTTTCCATGAAGTTCTCTTTATTTACACATAGGCACAGTTGTTCTCATGTTCAAGCACTGTAATTGATATGTGTTTTCCTCCCCTGTGTAAACTTTACAGTTGTGACAGCGATTAAAGTTTACCAACTGCCTTCAGTGACTTGAACTGTCAGAAAGAGACAGGAGTGACTGATGCATTTGTGAGCTTCACCTTTGGGAGAAAAGAAAATGCTTCCTAAATTCCTCTGCAAACATAACACCTTCAAAGTTATTGAAGGCCTGCTTGGCAAACAAATCAAAGCAGTGAAAAGAAGAATGTGAGCATGCACGCACCCATCCACATACAGGCATTGGTATGTACAATCATATTCCTTAGATGCAGAAAACACCACCTTTATGCACTGGTGGGCAGGTTTTAACTGATCTCCCCTTCCTATGCATTACTAAGGGAACATTTAGAGACGTAGACATTGCTAAATTTAGGGGTTGTCCACAGTGTATGGTTAAGAAAAAAAAATAAAGATGGTGGCCATGATGGTACAATCAAAGGTCTTCTAACTTCAAAATATTTGTTTTACACCATTCTGTGGCACAAAACACACACACACAAACAAAACTATAGAGTACATGTAGCATGTAAAATAATCTTGGCAGGTTTTTAACCTACCAGTTCATCTTCAAAAAGATTCAGAGAAAAGCAGAAAACCATAACCCTTCCTATGTGCACATTAAGCTTGTAGTATTGTCCTAGCCAGTCTGGTTCTTACCCCCTCCTGTGAGGTCCCTCATTACCAAAGTTTCCACACACACTCATCTTTAAGGATGGTTGGTTGGTTTGGATAGTAAGATTCTTCAAACCATTTGAGGCTACAGTTATAGGTATTAATGAACACCTTGAATTGCACTCAGAAATGAATGACAGCTGTGAAACTAATGCAATAAAAAGGTCACCTCATCCCAACACTTTTCCCCAATGGGAATTGTAGCCACAAAATTCTGCTTTAATTGAAATTTCCAATTGGCTTTTTAGGATAGCCTAATATAGAATGAATTATAGTAATTAGGTGTAATTACTGAACATAGAACCATGTCCAGGTCAAGCAATTCAGGCAAATATTGCAATTTAACTAGAAGATACAGTGATGGCAGCTGCAGATTCTAAAATGATGACTTGTGAGACAAAATGCCTGTCCCCAGATTTCAGTGGGATTAATTTGAATTAGCATGAAGTCTTGCTTCTTCAAACCAAATCTTATATCTAATCAACCTGAACACAGATGATGCTTTAATGACCTAGAGATCACAGCAGAGCTGTCTCCACTAACATAACTCTTTTGTCCCCTATAAGTTTTGCTTTTCATTGCTACAATTAATCAGACACATCTTGAACAATAATAACAAAGCATCATTTTGTTTACAGCATTTAAAGTCCAGGTAGTGAGAAAGGCTATCTGGTTTTCCACTATGTGGATACTTATGTTTTATTTTAGCCCTTATTCATTTCCTTTTACTACTCCAAGCCATTATGTTCTGCACCTATATAAAGAATTCTTCCTGCTAGATTGCTGTAGCTAGGCCAAGTGCAGCCTGAATCTTGCATAAAAGCTCTGCAGGGAAATCAGCTCAAGCCTGTAAAACCTTTTTTAAAAGCCTTAAGACTGTCCTAAAGAACAGTTGCACCAGAAAGCCCCCAAATCATGAAGGACTCCAGGCTTTGCTTTAGAACAGTAATTCATGCTGCTGAGGAAAACTCTGACAACATTTGTCCTCTGTGATGCTCAAAAAAGAAACCAGGAAAACAAGAAATTGAAGAAAAATTTCAGGAAAATGCACTTTCAGGCTATTGTTACCCAAAAGAATTCTGAAAGAATGTTGTCAGAATGTTAAACAAATGCCAGTATTTTTGCTGGTGGAGTCCCCGGTCTGTAAAAGGTAAAGGTAAAGGTTTTCCCCTGCACAGTCGTGTCCGACTCTAGGGGGCGGTGCTCATCTCCGTTTCTTAGCCGAAGAGCCAGCGTTGTCCGAAGACACTTCCGCGGTCATGTGGCCGGCATGACGCATGTGGAATGCTGTTACCTTCCCACCAAAGTGGTACCTATTCATCTACTTGCATTTGCATGCTTTCGAATTGCTAGGTTGGCAAGAGCTGGGGCAAGTGCGGGCGCTCACTCCGTCACGCGGTGCTTGGGTCTCAAACTGCCAACCTTCTGATTGACCAGCCTGGCATCTTAACCACTGAGCCATCGCGCCCCCTCCCCAATCTGTAGGCCCCCTAATTTTGGGTGTGATCTTCAGAAGCCCTACCCAACCATCACTCATAATGTGACACTTAACATACATTACAATTAGGTTTTGTCCTGCTCCAACTTTTTGTCTTGAGCTTGCCTAGTGTTTAGAATGGAGCCCCTGACATGCTGCTTAAAGATTAAATGTGGCCTTCTGTTGTCTTTAGTGGATGGCAAGGCAGGTACCCAGCTGTGTTTAAGGAGATCTAAGCTTTCTTAACTGTGAAATATGTCAAACCAAACTAACCAAATCTAGGCTAGTAATGAGGAAAGCTTGCCAGGCTCACATGGAGAACATCTGCACAGTGCAATTTCTATCAAGCAAGATCCAGCTGCAAATACATTCCTCTGAATCAGTCTCTTCTGAGTGATACAAGCCTCGATCCACCATTTACTTTCTTGTGACCATATTTTGCAATCTGCAGAGGTGATTACTTCTGATTGGAATAAATCAGACATGAACACATAGTTCTTGTATGTTTATTTATGGCACAACTGGTTATGATAAATTAAAAGGACAACATTATTATATGCTTAAAGTGCCTCAACAGCCAAAAGAGGTCTCTATAACCTGACCAAATCTACTCCAGTTTTTATATACTTACATAACTACCCATCACATTATTCCCTTTAAACAATGATGTGCAAAGTGCAGAATAAAATGAGAAATAAAAGAAATTAAATGCTAGACAGATCTGAAAGGAAATATAACTAAATCTAAACTAATATTTCTAATGAAATGTTAATCTCGATCAATCCTGGCATGAAACAGGAATTCTTTTATTGCAGGCAACGAATAATCTTTTCTGTAAAGGCAAGGAAACAGAACAAAAAGTTATAGCTGGCGATAGCTTACTAATAAAAGTTTAGTAAGCCATCTACAGCTATACCTTTTTCAGTGGATTTTTATCCACTTCTGCTCTGGATATTATTTTTGCAAAAACCCATGTGAACTGGTTCATTCTACTGCTAGAAATAGTATGACAAGAGAAAAAAGACAAACAATGAATGTAGTTGTAACTTAATCATAACTCCAATATATGCTAAAACCTTGTTCATTTGTGAAATGTTTCACTTCTGTTGGAGCCTATTCATTCACTGATTCATTGTTTTAATCAGGTGAAACATATCATTACTGCTTATTTATGTACTATAATCCTCTCTTTCCATTAAAATCATTGTGCTGAAAAAAAATACACTGGAAGTTTCTCATCTTAAATATTTGGATTTGGGAATCTGGAGAGTTATTGCTAAGTGTCACAGACATATGGTGAAGACCATCAGCAGTTATTTTAGGTCAGTATTTTCAGTCTGAAATGAATGCAAGCTGTGTGTGCTCAGCTGCGGGTATTGTGAAGAATCAGGTGGATAAATCTCCAGACAGAGCAGTGCACGTGGCTTGGCCAAATGCAGCAGACAGAACTTTCTTTCAGACTGAAATCCCATCTCAAGTGACGGCCAGTGCCAGATGCTTCACAGGAAAGTGTAAATTATCCATAATTGACAATGATATAATAACATATTGAGGAAGGAAATTCCATATGAACTCTTTCCATAAGCCTGAAGTGTAAAGGTTGTTAATCTGTTATGCATTTATATCTTTGGATATGTATAAAAGTGAAAGATTGTTCTGTGTCATTAATTTGAAGACTTCCTTGTGCAACAATATTTAGTGGACAGTGGAATGCAGGACTATATTATCTGGGGATAGTTCAGTTACTGTGCCATTATGAGATAGAAAAATCAGACATAGTAATGTAACCCTGTTCTTTAAGTTAGCAAGTGATTACATATATTTGTTAATTTAAAAAGTCCCTATTAAAAAGGCAGAAACCAAATACTTTTCTATTTCTGAATAAAGTCTTGCCCGTAATCTGAGATATTTAACTTTACTAAAGGTAATCCAGTCAATGGGTTGTTTTTCCTTTGTAGTCTTCATTTGTAATAATTTTCCAATTGTCTAAATCTAAAGTGAAACAAATAACTACCTATATCTCTATAAGCAATATTGTCATCTTGTAGTCTTTAGCTAAGGAATAGGTTCAGTATAGAATCCCAGACAATAAATCCATTAAATCAGTATTCTCAGATGCTGTAATTACTTTATAATATTGACATTTAGATCAAGGTTAGACACCTGATACAAAGTGATCCATCATGCATGTAGGCAAGGCTGAGATTTTAGTTTTTGTACCTCAGATATTTGGGGTGGTGGTGGAATTTGGAGGTCTCATTTTTAAAAATGATGTTAAACATATTTCAGCACTTACATTTCTTTTTTGTGCATTTCTTGCTTCACAATGGCAGGAAATTGCCATCAGTTTTCATCTCTCGTGGTCAGAGGAGATTTTGGGGGCTACTGAAAAGGGATTTGGGATTACTGATTGCTGACCCTAATCTAGACAGCCATGGGTGCTAAAGAGGTGCATGGTTAATGATAAAATAAGAGCAAATATTCTCTCAACATAAGAGAGACAGCCTAAAATCAGCACTTGATACTGTAGGGGAAAATATAAGACCCATGGATTGCTAATGGCCCATTGGGGCTGACTTTTAAAAAATATGTTTAAAAAATGCCCTTGTCCCTTGAAATAGTGGGTGAGATGGTCTTTTCCTGCTGGCCACCAAACTGATAACCACCATGTCTCTCCTCAATTGCTGCTCAAGACCCTGATGCTGGGAAAGACTGAAGGCAAAAGGAGAAGGGGACGGCAGAGGATGAGATGGTTAGATAGCATCACCGATGTAATGAACATGAATTTGAGCAAACTCCGGGAGACAGTGGAGGCCAGGAGGGCCTGTCATGCTGTGGTCCATGAGGTCACGAAGAGTCGGACACAACTGAATGACTGAACAACAGCAAAACTTGGCTTGGTAAGCTTGGAAAACAGACTAGGCAACTGGCAAGTGGTGGGGATAGTCATGAGCATTTAATAGAATTGTGTCCAGCAAAGCACCTGCAACCACTCCTGATGGTGCAGGGGCAAGATTCGAGGGCAGTTTGCCCAAGACCACCTCAGACCAAAGCTGACTCTGTTGAAACACAATCCATGTTAATGGCATTTATATCCTGGCCAAATGGGGCTTCTGGATGAATGTCAGACAAGCCTGATTCTCTGTACAAATAGCTATAATATCCCGATTTTCTTCTTCAAGTATAACAGGAGAAAATATTTTATGGTTGTCCATAAAAATTCAGAAAGCATTTTGGCTTCCAAGCTGACTTTTTAGCAAAAATCACAGATTTCCTTGAATATTTGTTATAAAGTTTGGCAGTAAATGGTAAAAGTGAATAAATAAATCTGGAGGAACATATTATACAGTCTTTACCAGCAGAAAAATGATCTGACTTGTCAAAGTAGCTAAATGTTTAGTAGTATAGAATTGACATTAGAAGTGAAGGAACCAAATCATTTTGCAGAATCAAAGTGGATGTGAAAGTAGATGTGGCAGAACATCAGAAATGACATCTTGGCAAGGACAGCCAAAGATGTTGAAGCCCTTTCTATCCTCTGAACTACAACAGATAATTGCTTATCATCTCACATGGACTCACGCTGCTGTATCTGCAGGCCCACAGATGCTGCTACTCCTCAAATGCTTGTTGATGGTCCCTCTTGGCAAGGACAGTTCCTCCGACCTTTTTACTAACATAAAAAACTCTCTTCAGATCAAAAGCATTTTGAAGAGTCAGTTATTGCTACAATGTCAAAAAGGCATTTATTCTGATATGATACAATTGTCAGTACAAGAGTTTGTGCTCTCTGGGCAAAATGTGTGTAGCAAGAACCCTTATTTGTATGGTGCTTTGTACTGAGCTGTCATAGAAAGAAAGCTATATGTTCAATCTAGCTTTCCTCTTCTTCTGCCCTCCAAATTATTTTATGACCCATTAAAAACTTTTCTGGTAATTTGAATTTTGCCTGTGGATCACTGATATTCACATAAATCAGATTATTTAGGTAGTTCTCCCACCTAGGTCCCATTATAAATGATTATGATTTGTAGAAGAGTTGGCCGGATGAAGTGTATATAGTTTCCCCATTCTTAAAGCTGTAATGTGGTTCATTTGGTAGGAATTTGAACTGACTCTAAGTATGAATAAGGTTTGTTAAGGTAAAGGTAAAGGTACCCCCCGCACATTTGTGCAGTCGTGTCCGACTCTAGGGGCCGGTCCTCATCTCCGTTTGTTAGCCAAAGAGCCAGCGTTGTCCGAAGATGCTTCCACGGTCATGTGGCCGCATGACACGCGCGGAACGCTGTTACCTACCCACCAAAGTGGTACCTATTAATCTACTTGCATTTGCATGCTTTCGAATTGCTAGGTTGGCAAGAGCTGGAGCTAGTGCGGGAGCTCACTCCGCACGCAGGGCTAGGGATTCGAACCTCCGAACTTGCAATCTTCCGATCAACAAGCCTGGCGTCTTACCCACTGAGCCACCACGCCCCCTGGGAAGGTTTGTTAATCAAGAGCTAATATTTGGACCCTTAAATGCATCCTTAGTTTAACCCTAAAGTTAACTCCCCCCTCCCCAACCAAAACAGATTGTATCAGCTTAATAAATAGGATCAAAGGAGGTACAGAGAAGGAGTTTAATATTTTCTTCCATGTTAAGAACCTAGTGCCTCTGAAAAAATTCTGTTCCAAAAGACACCAGGTTTAGAAGAAGAAATACTGCAACATTGCCTTGGGACTACAAGGTACAGAATGGGTTAAAACTCCTTGCCTTTGCTATTCATATTCATTCCTCCTTTTGCTTTGTGTGTGTTAAAAGCAAAGGCCTTTAAAATCACATCTACTTTGGCCCTGATTCAATAAGCCAACCTTTCTCTGTTTTGTTACTATTAATAACAATAGTGTGAGTATGATTTCTTTTTCTTAAGGGGGAAGGTGTTGAAAGGAATGTCTTCAGGCTTTAAAGCCTCTTCAGTGACTGTCACCTTAGCCTTTCCTTTTCTGTAGATGGAAAAGCTGATCATCCATGGCACCTTGCCTCCTAACCAAACACTGCTTCCCAGTGCCTGGGTCAGTAGAGTTATCCAATATGCAGGTCATTTATTTAGCAGCTCCCAGGTGGCCCATTAGCTCTTAACCAAAGGAAAAACTATACAGTTTCTCTGCATGAGGAATTAGGTTGACTCATTAACCTTCCTCATGCACAATACAACAAAGGAAGGCTAGCAAGCAGTAAAGGGAGAGCCATTCAGCTTGCAGCTACCCTGCCAAATTCTTATCCCTTATTCATGGAAAAATATATCCTGTTGCTCATGGCTATTTTCTTTTGGCAGTTTCCAGTATATGCTGTTAGACTTTGGGTTGCATGCAGTATTCTTCTATTCCTGTTAGCTGTTTGACTTATTTATTTGCATGGTGCACCTCCCGCTGAAATGGTTAAAATCACAACTTGGAAGTGTAAGGCTATTAGCACTTAAATAAGAAGGCAAATATGTTTTTCATGAAACCATTCCAAAAGTGAGATAAACTGGCTCCAGAAGTGAACATCACAAGTTGCTTTATAAAAGCTTAACAACATTTGCAATGGGAAGGCCTCTCTCCATTTTTTTTTAGATATTTTTATCCCACCTTTATTATTTTTATAAATAACTCAAGGAAGGGAACATACCTAATACTCCTTCCTCCTCCTATTTCCCCCCCAATAACAACTCTATGAGGTGAGTTGAACTGAGAGAGAGTGACCGGCCCAAAGTCACCCAGCCAGCTTTCATGCCTAAGGCAGGACTATAACCGACAATCTCCTGGTTTCTATCCTGGTGCCTTAAGCACTAGACCAAATTGGCTCTTTTTCCTAAAGCCCAAAGATTTAGAGCATGTGGGGTGATTTGGCAAATAGAAATAAAATGCAAGAGTTTCCTAATAGGTTTGAACTGATAACTAAAAGAAATATAATTCTAATTTTAGATTTGCTTTCTTTTTTCCATATAGGTTTTATTAATCTCTTTGATCAGCCTTCAAAATGGCATATTCTTCCTCTGAGAATATTGTGATGTTGAAGCAAAGCTGAATTTGTCAATGGACAAATGTAGCCCAGTTTGGTTCTGATATATGCAGCTTATATCTAGCTAATTTATAGCTTGACACATTTTTTTTTACTGCAAACTCCATTATCTGAAGAGTGCAATTGCGTAAAGTTTCAGATTCTATAAACAGATCTCACCTGGAATCTTTATGAATATTTTCAGCCCTGGTTTTTATTCCAAATAATGTCCAGAGATAAAATAATATTTGGGTGAGGCTTATGTAAGGAGTTTTTCATATTCAGTTTTGTTAAACGTGCCACTAGATCAGACACTGTTTGAGACATCACAACAAGGAGGATGAAACAATCAAGAGTCTAAAACTTTACGAATCTTTTATCTTAAAAAGGATAAAAAAAGATCAATTGGATGGCAATGGGAAAGGGGATTGTGAGAGCAAATAAAATGGAATTGTCTCTATAAATGCTGCCCTTGCTTAGCAGTTGGGGAAAAAGTCAGGGTGTGGGAGGTCTCTGATAAAGCAGATGGCAATTTTAATCCCACACTAGTGACTATGGGGCTAGGAGGCATAAGAAGAGTTGTCACAATCTGGAAACTCTAGGATGCCAAAAAGGAAGAGGGAAGCAGACCCAAGAATTTCCACTGAATTCATCTATCATTTTATCTTACAACTTCTGACAGCAACGACCTGAAGGCGTTATCTCTCCTTATGTTTTCTCACCAGAGTTATATGAGTGAAAAAACAAACAGACCACTGTGTGGGAGGATAAGAATGAGAAAATTACAACTCTGCCCCCCCCTCCTTATTTTTAAGATTCTTTGTAGTTCAAGGCCATGGAAACTGCATTCTGTGGAAGAATCTCCTAAAACAGCGTTACCAGAGTTCTGGAACTTGTAATTGCAGAACCAAGGGTGAGCACCTGGTGGAGAAGTTCTTTTAAGCTTACAGGATCTTAGGTTTCCCAACTTGAACAATCCTCCAATTTTTCATGGATTTTTCTTTAGATTTTCCCATTACAATGATTCAAGAAGAAGTAGATATTTAGTCAGGTCTTCTCATAATTTTGCGGTGTGAATTTTCAATGGCCATATGGGGTTCAAAATATATGTGTTCACTTGCAATGCATCCTTTAAAACTGAAAGTTAAAAACTACAGCCCTGGAATCTCTCCAAATTTCAGAAAAGCATTTGCTGAAAATCCAGTGCATTTTCTTCCTATTGCAAGGTAGGAACACATAGAAAAAGAGTTAAATCATGTTTTAGATTATAGAAGGTGGATTCCCCTGAAATGTTAGGAAAACAAAATACTTAGAGCGAGCAATTCCACAGTGAAACCAAATAAGTAAGTAAATACTTTATTTGGTCTAAGAGCAAAAGACATATGCTTTAAAGCAGGGGTCCCCAACCCCTGGGCTTCGGACCGGTACCGGTCTGTGGCCTGTTAGGAACCGGGCTGCACAGCCCGCCCATCGAGCCCCACCCATGGCTCGCCCATGGCCTGTGTGGCCCGCCCATCGAGCCCTGCCCATCAGGTCCTGCCCATGGCCCGCCCATCGAGCCCCGCCCATGGCCTGCGTGGCGAAACTGGTCCCTGGTGCCAAAAAGGTTGGGGACCGCTGCTTTAAAGCATCTATAAAACATAAGTTTTAATGGCTAGTATAACTTCAGTTACAGTGCACTTCATCCACATCAAGCTGCTCCCTTAAAGGATACCATATTGCTGTGAACCCTTGTTGCTAGGTAACAAAATATGTCACTTGTTGAGTTTTTATCAAACAGTAGATAAAGAATATAAAATTCACCTTTTCAGCCTGGCATTTTGCTAAGTGAGAGCTGTAATAGCCTTGTCCAAAGCTCTATATAAAACTTACAAGTTAAGATAGCATGTCCAATTGATTCTACTTACTGGGTCACATAGGTGACTGATATGTTCTCATATCGGCTATCTGGTACTGCTGAAGAGAAGGGGTCAAAACGGGCTTTAGCAAAAATTAATCTATAGCTTGAACTGACAAATGAATTTTGGTAGTAAGTGACTTAGATAGACTCATGGAAGAAAACAGCCATGTTGTTTGATTTAATTCATGCTGAAACTCTACATATTAGCTGGAGCAGTGGTAGAGTCTCCTTCACTGGATATGTTGTACAGCCACCTGCCTGTGATATTTCAGTCTGGATTCCTACACAGAGCAGATTTAGTGGCCTAAATCAGAGTTTTTCAAAATATGTTCTGTGAAACTCTAAGGTTATGTGAGAATTGATGGGGTTTGATTAGAGCAGAGCTTTCCAAACTTTTCATGTTGGTGACACACTTTTTAGACTTACATGATTTCGCGACACACTCTTACAGCAGGGCATCATTTTGCGACACACTCTTACAGCAGGGCACAAGGCATGCACTAGGACCTGCGCGGAATCACAGCAGGTTTGGGGGCTGCAAGGCAGGCACTAGGACCTGTGCGGAATCCTGGCAGGGCAGGTTTGGAGGCAGCAAGGCACAAGGCAGGCACTAGGACCTGCGTGGAATCCTGGCAGGGCTCGGAGGCAGCAGCAGCAGCAGCTGCAACACACCTAGACACTGCAGCCGACACACTAACGTGTCCCGACACAGAGTTTGGAAAGCTCTGGATTAGAGACTAAGGGGGGAAAAAGTTCATTTGAACACAGCTAGGGGCATCCATAGCAATTTTTTTAAGGTACAGCAGAAAGGGCGGGGCTTGTCAGGCATATATTTTTTACCCAACAGGTTTTGGAGCCTGAAAAAGTTTGAAAACCCTTGGTCTAAATGGGTTCTTCCAATTCTATGATTCTTCAGTTGTGTGATATAGATCTCAGTTTATGGAGTAAGCTCTACAAAAGCTTCCCTTTAATTATGAAACTGATGTTTCTAAGGATGAATTTTAAAACTGAGGGGTTTTTTAAAAAATAATTTCATTTTAAAACTAATTTAAATTTAACTAAATTAATTTTAATTATTTTTAATGAACAGGTTAAACTAAAGATTCCAAGGATGAATTTTTAAAAAATCATAAGCTATTTCTCAGTTAATTCTCCGGACATAAAGATAGACTATACTTGATAGTCCCCAGCCCATTTTATTAGTACAGAGTGGGTTTAAGCATGGTAATGGTGGTCCTTCCATATGAATATTCTGCCCTAGTTTGAAAGCAGCAGTGGACCTCTCTGTTCCAATGACATCAACAGGAATGCTGCACTGATTTATTTCTGGCTCATCTGCGCTACAGTTGAGCCAGTTGTAAATCTCAATCTTTCTCTCTCCCTCTCTCGCAATTGTTGTTCTTTTTGAGAAGCCACAGACCTTTTTCTTGCCTCTTGCTTCCTGAGTTTCATGTCCTGTAAGAAAAATGAAGCTCCCCCTCCATAATGCAGACTGAATAGGAGGAGAAATTGACAAGTGATTTGTTTCTTCTTCTCTTCAGGATGGAAGTTACTGGCATGCAAAGTAGTATGGTACAATTTTTTTTCCTTCCCCTTTTGCATAGAGTGGGCACAAAAGGATTTTTGATGATTCTGGATCTGCAGGTGGGCCCCCACTTTCTTTGTCCTTTGCATTTTAAGTCAGTAGCAATAAATATTTATATTTATGCAAAGATTAACACCAAGATTAGCACCAGAGGAACAATCAAACAGCACAATATACCCTAATCAAGGAACTATTAACTCAGTCAATCAACCAAGTAGCAAACAACATCCCAATCAAGGAACTACTAAGGAGAGAACAACACTTCCACCAACACAAGCAGGACAAGCCAGGGTACAGTATATAAACAGAGAGCAAGTCCCACTCCCTTTTCGCACTGAAGATGTTGCCTAGCCTGGCAATGAAATGTCTGCAAGAAAACAACAAAGCTCAGAGAGCACCAAGGACTCTACAAATATTTATTTATTTAATTTTTATCCCACCTTTATTATTTTTATAAATAACTCAAGGTGGCGAACATACCTAATACTCCTTCCTCCTCCTATTTTCCCCACAACAACAACCCTGTGAGGTGAGTTGGGCTGAGAGAGAGGGACTGGCCCAAGGTCACCCAGCCGGCTTTCATGCCTAAGGCAGGACTAGAACTCACAGACTCCTGGTTTCTAGCCCAGCACCTTAACCACTAGACCAAACTGGCTCTGAATATCATCATCAAACTGAATTATCATAATCAAACTGAATATCATCATGGATTTCCAACTAACTGCTTCTGAGCATTTGGGGAGTGAAAAGGATGGCACCGAGGAAGTTCCCTGAGACTGAGATATAAACCTCAGTATTTGGAATAAAATGCTGACTGTCTCCCTTGTGCTCTGTAGCCAATTGAATATTATGGATTACAGACAGATAAGCAGCACATTCTGTTCCAGACACAAATACACAAATGTTAAAGAGATGGCAGCAAAAGGCTAAACGTGGAGGGGGGAGTGCAACATATCAAAAGATGATGACAGATTTATTGAGCCATGGAAGTGCAGCACCAGCCTGACAACAGGCATTTTGTCCTGGCCAATGTTCTACCAAATGTACTGAATGAATAAAGGAGCTTTTAAAACACAGTGCCTCAAGTAAACAACAGATGCAAAGTCATGCCTTCGAGGAATAGCATAGTGCAGCTGAAACTAAATACCACTCATCTTTAGAGCATTCTGTCTTTCAGTTTAAAATGTGTGGGAAATAACAGGAAGATAGAAGGACCTTCAGGTATCAATTAATTAAAGGGCAACAGTTCTTGAATGAATGAAAGTTATATATCAACATTTCCATCTGAAGAGTTAAGATGCTTAACAAAACCTTTAAGCACTGCGGATAGCTGCGACCAAGGGATGATGCTTAGAGTTCATAGGATTTCTCAGCTCAGAAAAGTTTTGTTGACAGGCTTGTTTGTGAGCATTTCTTGTTGAATGAAAACCCTGGACAGATGTATATTTAATTTGCTTTTGCACCAAAAGAGAAATCTACCCACACTGAATTGTTTTGAATAAAATATGGATTCAGCTGGGAATTTTTTTTACACATTTTTGCAGACCCAGCTTTATATTAACATACTCTTTATGGGTAAATACTTGCAGACATACACTTCATAGTTCCTTGTAACTCATGGTGAAATGTTACAACAGCCTCTCTGTTATCATATGCTAGTGTTACTGCTTTCATGTGATTTTTTAAATGAGGAGGAACAGTTGTTTCAGTCAGACCCAATATATCTCCATCAGAGATTCTAACAATCTAAGCCATTGTTTCAATTTGTTTCATGCTGGATTCTATTTCAAACTGTTATGTCTTTGAGACATAACATGTGAGAAAGAGAGACTTCACCAATGAAACAACAGAATGTAAGACCTCAGGTGCTAGAACAAGGAGTACAGGGACACATTTAAATGTCTTTTAAAAATTTTCATAAAATTTTTCATAAATTTTGTTAAAAAACAAATTCTACTCTTTAGTGCTTATATATGTGCATGCACATTCAGACTGTTATTTGTCCAACTGGTTTTATAATATAAATAAATTTGCAAACAGATTGTAACAAAGAGAACTGGTAAAAATCCAGATTATCAGACACAATGTGCCATTCCTGGTGTATGTTAGATTGCCTCTTTGAATGCAGAACAAAAAGGATTCAAATTTGAAACTTCAAGGTCTTCCTTGGAATTCTATAAAAGATAAAAGCTCATTGAACATAGGACCTAGCATAAGAAAAACGGTTTCTCTGAAGACTTCCTTACCTTTGTGTACTAAAATTAGTCAAGCTATTTAGGCCTTGGTTACCTCAAAAAGGTATAGCTTTAGATGCACAAAGCAATTGTTTGGGGGGAAAAAGGGACTGCTCCTTCTCCACTATCTCTTTACTGGAGAGATGAGAGAGAATTTCACATAGAAACTTTACTATGAAAATGCTGTATACATTTTTCCTGTGGGTTAAATGATCCCTTACAGTTTTTTCTGCTTCCCAATGATTATACTTTAGTACAGAAATAGCAAACTGATATGTTAATTTTCTTCAAGAAAGAGATCAAGGCCAGAGATTTTATTTCTGCCTAATTTCTCTACTGATCAACTACAAGTTCTGTTTAGTTCTGTTGTTAACAAAATTGGCAGTAAAAGGTTGCAAGAATATTCAGAAACATGTTAATGTCTATGTTTATAAATACATTTTTGAACATAACTTGTAAAATGATTTTTAAGTCATTTTATGTGTCCTTGTCTCTAACACATATTTTAATGTGTCTTTTCACTTCAGCTATGAATTTTTCAATTGTTGTTGTAGTTTATTTGTTCAGTCGCTTCTGACTCTTTGTAACTTCATGGACCAGCCCACGCCAGAGCTTCCTGTCGGCCGTCACCATCCCCAGCTCCCACACGGTCGAGTCTGTCACCTCCAGAATATCATCCATCCATCTTGCCCTTGGTCGGCCCCTCTTCCTTTTGCCTTCCACCTTCCCTAGCATCAGCATCTTCTCCAGGGTATCCTGTCTTCTCATTATGTGGCCAAAGTACTTCAGTTTTGCTTTTAATATCATTCCCTCAAGTGAGCAGTCTGGCTTGATTTCCTGGAGTATGGACTGGTTTGATCTTCTTGCAGTCCAAGGCACTCTCAGAATTTTCCTCCAACACCACAGTTCAAATGCTTCTATCTTCCTTCACTCAGACTTCCTTATGGTCCAGCTCTCGCAGCCATAGGTTACTACAGGGAATACCATTGCTTTAACTCTGCGGACCTTTGTTATCAATGTGATGTCTCTGCTCTTAACTATTTTTTTTTTAGATTTGTCATTGCTCTCCTCCCAAGAAGTAGACGTCTTCTGATTTCCTGGCTACAGTCAGCGTCTGCAGTAATCTTTGCGCCTAGAAATACAAAGTCTGTCACTGCCTCCACTTTTTCTCCCTCTGTTTGCCAGTCATCAATCAAGCTGGTTGCCATAATCTTGGTTTTTTTGAGGTTTAACTGCAACCCAGCTTTTGCACTTTCTTCTTTCACCTTCGTCATAAGGCTCCTCAGCTCCTCCTCGCTTTCAGCCATCAAAGTGGTATCATCTGCATATCTGAGATTGTTAATGTTTCTTCCAGCGATTTTAACTCCAGCCTTGGATTCCTCAAGTCCAGCACGTCGCATGATGTGTTCTGCATACAGATTGAATAGGTAGGGTGAGAGTATACAGCCCTGCCGTACTCCTTTCCCAATCTTAAACCAGTCCGTTGTTCCATGATCTGTTCTCACCGTTGCTACTTGATCGTTATACAGATTCCTCAGGAGGCAGACAAGATTACTTGGTATCCACATACCTCCAAGAACTTGCCAGTCTGTTATGATCCACACATTCAAAGGCTTTAGAATAGCCAATAAAACAAAAATAGAGGTTTTTCTGAAACTCCCTGGCTTTCTCCATTATCCAGCGGATATTGGCAATTTGGTCTCTAGTTCCTCTGCCTTTTCTAAACCCAGCTTGTATATCTGGCAATTCTTGCACCATGAATTGCTGGAGTCTACCTTGGAAGATCTTGAGCATTACCTTACTGGCATGTGAAATAAGTGCCACTGTTCGATAGTTTGAACATTCTTTAGTGTTTCCAGCTGGGATACCGTCGTCTCCTGCTGCCTTGTTATTAGCAATGCTTCTTAAGGCCCATTCAACCTCACTCTTCATGATGTCTGGCTCTAACTCACTGACCACACCGTCAAAGCTATCCCCAATATTATTATCCATCCTGTACAGATCTTCCATATATTCTTGCCACCTTTTCTTGATCTCTTCTGCTTCTGTAAGGTCCTTGCCATCTTTGTTTTTGATCATACCGATTTTTCCCTGGAATTTACCTCCAATGCTTCTAATTCGTTAGGAATATTAGTGAGCTCATATCTAAGTGATCTTAGATATGTTAAATGGATGTTAAATGGCTTGCCCTGAATTCAAATTGAGATCATTCTATCATTTTTTGGATTGTATCCAAGCACTGCTTTAGCCACTTTATTATTAATTATGAAGACTACTCCATTTCTTCTGTGGTCCTCTTGTCCATAGTAGTAGTGGTCATCTGATGTGAAGTGACCCATTCCAGTCCATTTCAGTTCACTGAAACCCAAAATATCTATATTTAATCTTGACATCTCACCAATAACCACTTTGCCCTGGCTCATAGATCTTACATTCCAGGTTCCTATGGTGTGTTGATCTTTAGAACATCGGATTCGTCGTTCACCACCAGCACCGTCAGCCGCTAGCCATCCTTTCCGCTTTGAGCTAGCTGCGTCATCACATCTGGGGCTAGTTGAACTTATCCTCTGTTCCTCCCCAGTAGCATTTTGACCATCTTCCGACCTGGGAGTCCCATCTTCTGATTTTATACCAACCTATCTCTGGTTGTACTGATCCATTTAGTTTTCACGGCAAGAATACTGGGGTGGGTTGCCGTTACCTTCCCCAGGGATCATATTTAGTCTGACCTCTCTGCCATGACCTTCCCATCTTCGGTGTCCCTTCACAGTTTAGCTCATGGCGTCAATGAGGTACTCAAGCTCCAGCACCACAACAAGGTAACAATATCCTTTGCTGGAGCAAAGAAGATAGTTGATCTAATTTCATCTTCTAGTACTAGATGTTCCTATAAGCAGGGAATATCTTCTAAGGCAGTGCTTTCCAAAGTCCCACCATTGGCAACACACCAACGGCGGCGGTGCACACGGAGGCCTTGTGTGTCGCACTAAAACCCAGAAGCGCTGATGGCACGCTGCTGCACCCGCCGCTGCAGCCGCCACTGCCGCAGGGGCTGCGGCAACGTGCCATCAGCACTTCCAGGTTTTGTCACGACACACTAATGTGTTGCGACACACAGTTTGGAAAGCTATGTTCTAAGGTATCTTGGATATTGACTTCTATACTGTACAGAATTTCAGTATTCTTCTTTCATCTCCATTTGATCTTTTTCTAATTAGTTACTATCTGCTCATTGGCATCCTACAGCTTACTAGTTCAGGGTTGGACCATCCTTCAAAGTTCATAAATCTTTTAGAAACTTATTTTTCCATACCTGCTTCTATCTTTGGTGTTTTTATAGATGTTGTAACACTGCTTCTTGTCTCTTCTAACAGCTATCTGAAATTCTTTGTTAAATCCCTTACTAAAATCTCTGTTTTTCCTGGCTTTGGTTTCTCTTGTCTTTTGGCAATTTCCACTGCTTGCTCTAACATCCAGCTTTCTTTCTTTTATTTCTTGGTCTTTGGCAGTCTCTTTTCACATTCATCCTTAACAACTTCTTTGATTTCATTCCACAGTCCATCTGGTTCCCTATCAGTGAGGTTCAGGACTTCAAATGGATTCCTGATGTCCTCTTTGAAAACGTTAGATACTGTATATTGTCAGGAATGTATTGTGGAAACTGGCTGACTTTCTTCTTCCACTTCAGTTTAATTCAGAACTTGCATGCAATTAATTTGTGATCTGTTCCACAATCAGCCCCAGGTGATTGTGATAACTTTAGCAAACTATCATATACTGGACAACACTGAATTTACATAGTAGCATCCAGAACATAATGTTGGGATCATACCATGGCCCGCCGCCATGCTGGATTCCAATTCAGAAGAGGAGCTGGTGACAGGAAGCAGAGGTCTTGGCACGGAAGCGCTGATTGTAGGAGACCCAGAAGAAGAGGCACCCTTGCCAATCAGCACATGCCAAAGGAGGGCAGAGAGGCGGGCTGAGCAGCACAAGACGCGATTGGCCCCTACCCACAAGTGGCTTAACATTCAAAATAAAAGGCCAGTGTGGCAAGCCAAGCTTGCTGGAGACAACCATCCTTACCTGCTGCCTGCATGCCCAAGAGAATGCGACTCCTCCACCATGTGGTCACCCGAAGCTGAGTCAAGCCAAGCCACTCCTGCCAAAACCGCCTTTGTGCCGTTCCCTGCCGCCACTGTAGATTCCAATCCGGAGGATTGCCTTGACCCTGCCTTGCTGCTGGTACCTGAATTGCATCCTGCTGCTGCTGCTGCTGAAGCCTCCGGACCTGGAGCCTTGCCAAGTGACTCGCACCGCCCTGAAGGGGAGCTGCCTACCGCAAACGGAACTGCAGCCACGGTAAGCATGCCTGCCCAAACTGCTCACCCGGTCTTTCTGCTGCATCCTGTATCCAACTCACCAGGGCCCGCCACGGACAACCCCGGGACCTGAGCTGATTGGGCCACCTATTGTGACACTGCGACTGGCGCCCTTCCACCTTATCCGCCCGTCGCTTCTACCCCAGCTGCTGAGGCCTGCCCCACGCCAGCTACTCACCTGCCTGCTGCACCCAGGCTGCGAGCCGAGGGTTTGCCACCCACGGAGCCAGAGCCACCCAAGCCTGGCCCCACTGGAGATTGGGCTAATTTCTGCAGCCGGGAAGGGGGAAGTTTCCAGTCCTGCCTGCCGGTCGCCCCAGTTGCTGTCCTCAAGAGTCTCACTTCCATTGGGCTCTGCCTACCTGTGGAGGAAGAAGAAGAGCACGTGGACTGGTCTGCCTGTTTGTACACTGTAAAATAAATATATTTCAATAACGCTTCCGTGTCGGTCTTAGTCGGAACAGGACTCATAAAGGGTCTAAAACATTAAAACCATGGTAATTTTGTAGATAAACTAGACAACCCTGTGACCTGTTGGGTCATCCCTTGAGAGAAAGGTAGTGAAGTCTCATGTGACCAGAATGAAGATTACATTTTAGGTTGACCATAATTTTTTTACCCCAATGCTGGATGGTGCCATGATCATCTAAGAAGAATATATACTGTATCATAAATAGAAAAATAATTGTAGTGGCAAATGAACTTCAATAATAAGTCAATATTTACTTACTTAAACAGATAAACAGAATGACCATGGGCAGGCAAAAAAGCAGTGGGACTTCTGACTTCCTGCTGGCTTCCCCATTTACTTTGCTTATGGGAAGCTGGCAGGGAGCATTGGAAATCACGATCATGTGACTGCAGGGACACTACAACGACCACAACTTTGCGAAGAAAACTGGTCTGAACATCAGAAATCTCAATTCCACAGGAGTAATGGGTCCTGAATTTGTTACGCATTCTATAAGTTAACAGATTTTAGGTACTTTAATTCAAAAATGGTTGTGGTATAATGCACCCTTTGGGCTAACTTGAGAGTACAGACAGACAAACAGATAAACACAATGAGAGTTTTAATAGTATATAGATATACTTGCAAGAGTGCTAACTTCTTGAATTAATGTTTGAATATTCTTATCAGAAGTTTCCTTAATTCCTTAATTCCATAATTTTATAAGTATTTGGATTATTTACTTGATCAAATTATGTCATGTGAAGAGCTTTTAAAATGGAAATTATTAGCACTGTGCAAAGTATTCAGAAAAAGCTCTTTGCAAATCATGTTAATGTAAGCAAAGCTCCCTCTTCAAAATGTTAAAACATTGATGTCCTTTGGAAAGTTTTGCAGCTGCTTCATAAGACTATCTGGGTTTGGAATTATTGGCAATGGGTGCATTTGCATCACATACTCGCCCATGGTTTAGGCATCCCATGGTACTCCGTGGATAAATAATCAAATTATCTGGAAAACAGGTGTTTTCTGGCCTACTCCTCTTGCTCCAGCTGGTAAACCTCCAAACAACAAACAAATGGTAGTCTGATCAGGTATACCACCAATATTGTAAGGCTGCAGAAAAGCTAATCCTCTCCCATTTTTGTTCTTTTTTTAAAAAAAAATCCTTGCATGCTTGGGACAATGATGCATCTGACTCAGAAGTGGCAACAATTCCTTGTTGCGGTCTCTACTGGCCCTTAGCTTTATCTTCTGAAGCCAGAAAGTAGAGTTAATAAATGTTCAACTCCTATCTATACTGGAACAGCACAGAGCCTTAGCTCAGGTAAGTAACCTGACTACACAACATATTCTGATTAACACTTTCCATTATGATCACAGATTTGAGCCGATAGTACGTTCAGACATCATGCTAAGTCTAATTTTAATATGACTTAACCTGTTATACCAATGTGTCCACCTGAGATGGATAAAAAGAATGGCCTTGAAAAACAGAAGGAAGATCCTCTATCAGAACAATGGTCTGACAGACAAAACTTGAGCCCAGGCCAAGAAAGTAATTTGTGAAAAAACCTCAGACAGGGCACCCACTAATTCTCACTAAGGGGGTGGAAAGGTAGCACATTCTATTGCAAGATTCTGTTACTATAGCTGTTCTAATTAAAGTAGCTTTAGGTCTGCATAGGTCTGTTTCTTAGTCTGGTCTATCTGATAGTGCTGACATCACCATATGGCAGGAAGATATGCTGATCAACTCTGTGGGAGTAGCTCTGTGGAGTCTCACAAGTTTCCATTATTTTTCATAGCATTGTGAGGGTAATTTTATAAGATTCTGAAATTTTGTACTATCAGTCTATTACTACTCTCTACTTTATTTTTATTTTTTCAGGCAATGGAGAGAAGTGACAAAAACTTTCAGGTGAAAAGATATTCCAAATGAATGCCTACATCCAGCAGTCAGAACTATATCCACTGCTTCCATTTCTGGATTGCAACCATGCCCAAAATGCCAAAGAGATTATCAATATAATATCCTCACTGACAATGCTAGTATTCAGTTTGAGTTAGTTCTGCCAGACCATGCATCTGCTTCATACTGCTCATATTATGACACACGTGAAGATTTGTGGAATGGAACTATTTTGTTATAAATGTGATTTATTCTCATTTGTTCTGACATGAGACTAAATCCCTTAGATAACCTTCTTGGTAAGCAGTTCAGATAGTTTGCAGAAGTGAAATAAAAAAATTGTGTAAAACTGAAGGTTTAAAATCGTTCTGCTACTTACATAGCATAAGCTTAATGTAACAAAGGATATTCTTAAAAAAATGCAATGTGCCTTGCTTGCTTAATATACTTATAGAATTCTTCTGCTATAAATTCACATTATTTCTTATTGGCCAAAAGGCCAAAATATGAATTTCAGACAGCTTATACATTTAGGAACTTTCCGTTTTGTGTAACTCATTTTAACCAGAGAAATTTCCATCATTTCCAAGAGTGGATATTTCTTAATCAATATACTGCAGTTCTAAAAAGTATTTTATACTCTTGTCAGAAATCATTTGGTGCATGACCAATATCCAGTTAGATGATTTTCCTCTTTTTTTATGATTGCCTTAGACATAGCTGTAATAATCACTTATCTTCAGCTAGTCTTTTCTCCTTTCCTCTATAACTCTTTAAAGTTACTTTACTTGCACCTTGGAACATTTAAATTCAAATGGCAATGACTTAGTGAAGAAAATGTCTGTCCAAAAAATTCAGCAGCTAGAAATGATTCATGTGAATATTTAGTTAGGTATATAATGTGCTTAAAACTCCAATATATTATACTTTCCTTAGGGTTTAATCATTTGTATAATTATGTTGTTCAAGGGACTATTCACACTTTATTGACTTTTCTCTTTTTCTTCAACAGATGGGGGGGCGAGGTTTAACAGGTTCCCAGATAGGACAAGGAGGTTTTGACACAATTCTTAGCTTCCTACAAACATATACCCCGAGTTCTTGTTTTTTGCTTGTTTGTTTTGGGGAGAATTAGTAATTCTGAAGAAAATTGGGGAGGAGGGGAGCCCCGAGGACTCTTCCAGTAAAAAGAGTTTTATGGTGAATCACATGCAATTCAAGTAAAAAACACAAAACAAACCTGTTCTCTCTTAGGTTCTAGAAGCTTCTGTTTCTCTGGTTTCATCCCTTTGAATGGAATCTCAAGGAAAGCCATCATTACAGAAAGCTCTGCTCCTAGGGATTTTCACAGTGCAAGGAGCCATGGCAGCAAGAGAAGCTACCAAGTGATGATAGGAAAAGAATCAATACTTTACAGTATTAATGTATGATAAAAACCAACATTTTAAAAAGATGCAAAGAAATTATGAAGCATCCCAGGAATAATTTAATATAAATAAAAGCTGCTTTCATAGAGGCAAAGAAACTTTAGGGAAATTGGATTGCAACACGGTATTATCAAACCAGTTTCTTGATGAGCAGATATAAACATAAGTAAAGTCATGATTACTATATGTATCTACTAAAAGGTCTCTTTTTTAAAGGAAAAAACACCACACACGTTTTTATATTTTCATCAAGCTCATGTACTTTGATATTTAGCAAATTTCATCTTGGAGAAATATAATCTCTTTTAATATGCTTAACATGAAGCTGTATGCTGTCTGGTTGTTGTGTACAGTCTCCAAATTAGTGTTCCACAAGTGTCTTTAAAATAATAACAAACCTCTTTATATTACTTATTTATTCCCATTTGAGTGACTGAAGCTGCTAGTGCATTGATTGTGCCACCATTTTTAAATGCCAGGAGTTGGATTGCTTTATCTTGGTCCCTGAGACACAGAGAGCTGTATAATGTTCATTATAATTGCCCTTTATTTCATACTTTAGTCTAAATGTTCTAATAATCAGATTCTAGCAAAAATGTCAGTTCAAAGTGGCTGTTAAACAAAATGAGGTCTTTTTTAAAAAAAACACTAATGCATTTTGATGTACACTCCAAAGGAGGAGAGGGAGGGAAAGACTTTTAAAGTTACCAGTTCTAGTACTCAAAATGATTAAGTGTCATCATTTGCTGGGCTGGAGAAAGGAATTAGGTTGATAATGATAAAAAAGCTGGCCAACCCTCTTTTTCCCTACAGATTGCCATTTTCCCTTTTTCCTGCTGAATTTCTAGTAGCAGTCAGGCCGATCCATGGCCATTTTGTTGTCCAGTGCCATATTCTGGTAAGAAGACCCTTCCTCACATATATGGCACTGAGTGCTAAGATGGCTGAAGAAATCTTAGGAATGCCCATGCTATTACTATTATTCCAAAAGGAGATGAGATGCCACCTTGTGAAGAATAGTCATGAAAACAAGCACTGTCTGAACTTTAATAACTCCAAACTCTCATGTGAGTTCATTGAGATGGATGAGAAACTCAGATGATTTGAATGTTTCAATGAATATGTTGGCTTTACATCTACTGAATATATGGAGAATTCCAAATGCAAGGGCAGGCCAATATCCATGCTTTTCAGAATTTTTTGACATAGTAATTGAAAAATAAGGGTTGTGGTGGCTCAGTGGGTAAGACACCAGGTTTGTTGATCGGAAGATCGCATGTTCGGAGGTTCGAATCCCTAGCGCCGCGTGATGGAGTGAGCTCCCACACCCAGCTCTTGCCAACCTAGCAATTCGAAAGCATGCAAATGCAAGTAGATGAATAGGTACCAATTCAGTGGGAAGGTAACAGTGTTCCGTGCGCCTCATGCTGGCCACATGACTGTGGAAGTGTCTTCGGACAATGCTGGCTCTTCGGGTAACAAACGGAGATGAGCATCGGCCCCTAGAGTCAGACATGACTGCACAAATGTGCAGGGGGACCCTTTACCTTTACCTAATTGAAAAATCTCCAGCAAAGGAGATCGCTACCTTGTCGTGGTGCTGGAGCTTGAGCACCTCAATGAGCACCATGAGCTAAACCATGAAGGGACACCCAAGACGGGAAGGTCATGGAAGAGAGTTCAGACTAAATATGATCCCTGGGGAAGGTAACGGCAACCCACCCCAGTATTCTTGCCGTGAAAACTAAATGGATCAGTACAACCAGAGATAGGTTGGTATAAAATCAGAAGATGGGACTCCCAGGTCGGAAGATGGTCAAAATGCTACTGGGGAGGAACAGAGGATAAGTTCAACTAGCCCCAGATGTGATGACGCAGCTAGCTCAAAGCGGAAAGGATGGCTAGCGGCTGACGGTGCTGGTGGTGAATGACGAATCCGATGTTCTAAAGATCAACACACCATAGGAACCTGGAATGTAAGATCTATGAGCCAGGGCAAAGTGGTTATTGGTGAGATGTCAAGATTAAATATAGATATTTTGGGTGTCAGTGAACTGAAATGGACTGGAATGGGTCACTTCACATCAGATGACCACCAGATCTACTACTATGGACAAGAGGACCACAGAAGAAATGGAGTAGTCTTCATAATTAATAATAAAGTGGCTAAAGCAGTGCTTGGATATAATCCAAAAAATGATAGAACGATCTCAATTTGAATTCGGGGCAAGCCATTTAACATCACAGTGATCCAAATATACGCCCCAACCACAGATGCTGAAGAAGCAGAAGTAGATCAGTTCTATGAGGATCTGCAGCACCTACTGGATAATACGCCAAAAAGAGATATTATTTTCATTACAGGAGACTGGAATGCTAAGGTGGGTAGTCAAACGACACCTGGAATTACAGGCAAGCATGGTCTAGGAGAACAAAATGAAGTGGGACATAGGCTGATAGAATTTTGCCAAGACAATTCACTGTGCATAACAAACACTCTCTTCCAGTAACCTAAAAGATGACTTTATACATGGACTTCACCAGATGGTCAACACCGAAATCAGATTGACTACATCCTTTGTAGCCAAAGGTGGCGGACATCCAGGTCTGACTGTAGTTCAGATCACGAACTTCTTATTGCACAATTTCGAATCAGATTAAAGAGAATAGGGAAGACCCACAGATCACTTAAATATGAGCTCACTAATATTCCTAACAAATATGCAGTGGAAGTGAAGAATAGATTTAAGGGACAAGATTTAGTAGATAGCGTCCCGGAAGAAGTATGGACAGAAGTTCGCAACATTGTTCAGGAGGCGGCAACAAAAAACGTCCCAAAGAAAAAGAAAACCAAGAAGGCAAGATGGCTGTCTGCTGAGACACTGGAAGTAGCCCAAGAAAGAAGGAAAGCAAAAGGCAACAGTGATAGGGGGAGATATGCCCAATTAAATGCAAAATTCCAGGGGTTTGCCAGAAGAGATAAGGAATTATTTTTAAACAAGCAATGTGTGGAAGTAGAAGAAGATAATAGAATAGGAAGGACAAGAGACCTCTTCCAGAAACTTGGAAACATTGGAGGTAAATTCCAGGCAAAAATGGGTATGATCAAAAACAAAGATGGCAAGGACCTAACAGAAGCAGAAGAGTTCAAGAAAAGGTGGCAAGAATATACAGAAGATCTGTATAGGAAGGATAATAATATTGGGGATAGCTTTGATGGTGTGGTCAGTGAGTTTGAGCCAGACATCCTGATTAGTGAGGATGAATGGGCCTTAAGAAGCATTGCTAATAACAAGGCAGCAGGAGATGACGGTATCTCAGCTGAACTGTTTCAAATCTTGCAAGATGATGCTGTCAAGGTGATGCATGCCATATGCCAGAAAATTTGTAAAACACAAGAATGGCCACCAGATTGGAAAAAATCAATTTATATCCCCATACCAAAAAAGGGAAACACTAAAGAATGTTCAAACTATCGAACAGGGGCACTTATTTCACATGCCAGTAAGGTAATGCCCAAGATCCTGCAAGGTAGACTCCAGGAATTCATGGAGCGAGAATTGCCAGATGTACAAGCTGGGTTTAGAAAAGGCAGAGGAACTAGAGACCAAATTGCCAATATCCGCTGGATAACAAATTGTGGCAAGTTCTTGGTGGTATGGGGATACCAAGTCATCTTGTCTGCCTCCTGAGGAATCTGTATAACGACCAAGTAGCAACGGTAAGAACAGACCACGGAACAACGGATTGGTTTAAGATTGGGAAAGGAGTATGGCAGGGTTGTGTACTCTCACCCTACCTATTCAACCTGTATGCAGAACACATCATGCGACGTGCTGGGCTTGATGAATCCAAGGCTGGAGTTAAAATCGCTGGATTAACATTAACAATCTCAGATATGCAGATGATACCACTTTGATGGCTGAAAGCGAGGAGGAGCTGAGGAGCCTTATGATGAAGGTGAAAGAAGAAAGTGCAAAAGCTGGGTTGCAGTTAAGCCTCAAAAAAAACCAAGAGTATGGCAACCAGCTTGATTGATAACTGGCAAATAGATGGAGAAAAAGTGGAGGCAGTGACAGACTTCGTATTTCTAGGCGCAACGATTACTGCAGACGCTGACTGCAGCCAGGAAATCAGAAGATGTCTACTTCTTGGGAGGAGAGCAATGACATATCTCAATAAAATAGTTAAGAGCAGAGACATCACATTGATAACAAATGTCCACAGAGTTAAAGCAATGGTATTCCCTGTAGTAACCTATGGCTGCAAGAGCTGGACCATAAGGAAGTCTGAGCCAAGGAAGGTAGATGTATTTGAACTGTGGTGTTGGAGGAAAATTCTGAGAGTGCCTTGGACTGCAAGAAGATCAAACCAGTCCATACTCCAGGAAATAAAGCCAGACTGCTCAATTGAGGGAATGATATTAAAGGCAAAATGTAGGTAGTTTGGTCACAGGATGAGAAGACACATACCCTGGAGAAGATGCTGATGCTAGGGAATGTGGAAGGCAAAAGAAATTGGGGCCAAGCAAGGGCAAGATGGATGGATGATATTCTGGAGGTGACAGACTCGACCTTGGGGGAGCTGGGGATGGTGATGGCCGACAGGAAGCTCTGGCGTGGGCTGGTCCATGAAGTCACAGAGTCGGAAATGACTGAATGAATAAACAACAACAAATCTTCTTTTGAGAAGTATATAATGCTTCTCAAGAGAAAGAGAAGGAAAGAGAAAGGAGGTAGTAAGGTGGATGGATGCAATTACAGCAGTGATGGGTGCACCGTTGGAAGAATCAGGTTGGGGACAGATTGCCCTGGAGAAAATCCATCTATGTGGTCACTGAGAGGCATCACTGACATGATGGCACATAATCACTTTAGAATCATCTTGATTCTTGCTTAGCTAGGCATTTGCCATCTTAATGGAGAGCCTATAGTTCAGTGGCAGGGGGTATGCTTCTTCATGCAGGAAACCTAAGTTTTCCAGGGTTGAGTAAATGCCCAACTAGAAACACAGGGCAGAAATCATCAAACAATAATCAAACAAACTCCCATTAAGAAATAGAACCAGGTAGCAGCTGATTAGAAAGAGTTCTTTTTGAAAGCAACTGCCAGCCTGTAGACAAAATTGGTCTAGATGAACAAGCAATCTAACTGTTCATCTTCTACCTACACTATATTCATAATACCCTGCTCCTTAATTGACCCATAGTTTCTTCTTGCATGAGAAGATATCTGCCTGGGGATACCTTGGAATGGTTTAGGTTAATTAAATGTCCAGGACATTTAATATCAATTGCCCAGGGCAAAAGCACAATTTACTACATCAGCTAGTCTGCAAGGCTAGTTTTATCAGAGTTTTGCCTTAGATTTCAATTCTATATCAAGATATAAGACTACCTATGCAAAAATCAAATGTTAATCTGATTTAGATTAAAATTAGCTTATCTTTAAGAAATGGAAAAATATGTAGTTTTATGCACCCCCGAAAAATAAGATGTTTTACTGTTGAAGTTTTGCTTGCAACTGCAGTGGTTTGTAGTATGTTTTGTGATTAAATGATATTTAATTAATTCTATAATTAATAGTTAACATATCAGTTAATCAAATATACAATATTTAACAAAGACTGATCTGAATAGCATATTTACATGCAAATGTATATTACCAGTGATTAAAGCTGTTCTTTAATATTAGCTGAAGTACACTTAAAACAGAATTGCAATCCTATGAAATTTTATAATATAAAATGGCAGAGAAGACAGGTACAATAGCAATCATGGTCTGGAAAGTGTTTATATCTTTCAAGCAGCTCAAATACTATCTTAATATAATATCACTGTATTTTAGAATTGAAATATGTATCTGATTGGAAATACAAACATTACAGCTGTACTGTACACAAATCATTCACTGTATAGTGAAATCTCAGACTGAGACTGCTGATTTCTTGAGCATGATTCTATTTGACTGTGTAATGTTTATTCTTCCACCACCATGTACTGAAAACAAAGTGGGAATATTCTGAATTAAATCACTTTGCTCATTCAACTGAATGACTAATCAGAAATGTTAATGACCAAGAGAAAGATAAAACATGAAAAGGGCAAGAAGCAAGGAGAGACTGCTATTCCTTTCTGTCTGCAGTATTTCTCTTCCCCCAGACCTCTGCTCCAAACTCATCTTTTTATGGAGCCTTGGGCTCAACCCATTTTTACCATGCCCAGCAGTCTTGTAATTTACACATGTAGTTGAAGCTATGCATATTTTTCCTTATAGCTGAATATAAGTAACTTCTTGGGAACAAGAACCGATCCCCTCTAATAGGCCAATGGATTACTGTGACAATAAGAAAAGAGGGAAGAAGCACAACTGCAAGCCTACTATTATGCATCATTATGCCTACCTACCCCTTGAACACTATAGCCATATCTCTAGACACTTATTACCCATGTTTGCATCTCACTATTCAAGTTTGGATATTAAATAAATGCAAGGGGGCCATAATATTCATGCTGCCCTACCTCTTCCAGTCCTGTTTTTGCATGAAGTTTACTGGATGATCTTGACCTATATCTCTTCACAGGGTTGTGATAAACATATGGCGTAGAAGATCCTATCTATACCTGTGGGCTTGTAGAATGCAAGTCATTACTTTTGTTGATATCAATTGCCTGTTCCATTGGAGATATTTCTTCTTTTAGGATATATACCTTTTATCTTTTAAACAAATACCCCTCCTCCCTAGACTATCTGTGCATATGTTTTTCTATTACATTCACAGTCCACTTCATGTGACTGTTATAGTTGGATGTTTGTCCAACAAAAACTCATGACACAATACATTAAAACATCTTTAAAGTGTCACTGCCTTGTTTTGCTTGCTTGCTTGTTTGTTTTAGTAGCTTAGATTTTTAATTCTTGGTGTAGGAAAAAAGAACATTTTCTTAGCAGAGAAATGTCAATATGTACTAATGCCAACTTAATGATGGGAAGAGACGATGTAAAAAATGTCCTGTCTAATAGTAGATCATTGGTTCAAGATAGATAGATAGATCTCTTGCCAACCTAGCAATTCAAAAGCATGCAAATGCAAGTAGATAAATAGGTACCACTTCCGTGGGATGGTAACAGCGTTCCACGCATGTCATGCTGGCCACATGACTGCGGAAGCGTCTTTGGAAAGCGTTGGCTCTTTGGATAAGAAACGGAGATGAGCACCGGCCCCTAGAGTCAGACACAACTGTGCAGGGGAAAACCTTTACCTTTACACACACACACACACACACACACACACACACACACACACACAGAGGGAGTTGTCTGCAGTGGATCATTTTTCTAAGAATTTCTGATTTCCAGGTGGTTTTTTTTTTTGCATTCTTTCAGGAGAAGAATCCTGAACAGACAGTATAGTAGGTTAAAGCCTTTGAATTCACCTTTGAATTTAACAATACACAAAGGACAGACATAATAAATAATGTTCTGAATGTGACTTTCAGACTGTAAATCTGATCAGCATAAAATGAAAGTGATGGTGAGATTATATTCCCAGATGACCTATTGGTTTCATATTTCAAAGTCCCCATGTCCTTGTGCATGTTGCTCAATGGTGCTGATCAGAGGTAAGCTAAATATGTACACTAATATTCTGAGGGAAAAGGGAAAGTGATAATGATAGATAAGAAGAATGGTTAAACATGCAAATACAGATGAAGTTAGAGTAGGGCTCTACTTCCATCTTGATATGTGGGTGAGAATGAATGTGAGGTAGGAAAGTATGTTGGATAAAATGTTGTGCTATATTAACATTGTCTTTATATGGTTCTTTTCAGATCAATTTGGACAACACATGCTAGACTACAGTCTTTTTTTTTTTTTGTAGATATAATTTTTTATTATTACATTTAACATCAAACATAAACCAAACATATAACACATAACAATGAACATATATAACACATAACAACAAACAAACAAAAAAATTCTTGTAAATACTTGAGTTACATTTTTCTCTTCTTATACCTTTTTTTTTCCTTTCGCCCCTTCTTTATTTGTACTTTTTAAATTATTATTATTATTATTATTATTATTATTATTATTATTATTATTATTTGTTCTCTATTTAATGTTATATTCTTTTTGAATATATTTTATGAAGGGGTCCCATGTTTCATTATACTTCCCCATTTCTTTTCCTTTTATTAAATTTGTTAATTTGTCTGATTGCATTAAATCCATTACTTTTATAATCCATTCTTCTTTTGTTGGAATATTTTCTTGTTTCCAGTATTGGGCGTATTTTATCCTTGCAGCTGTACTTAGATACTGAAATAAAATCTTTTGTTTTTTATTTATATTGTCTTCAATTTTACCCAATAAATATAATTCTGGTCTCATTCTTATTTCTTTGTCGAATATTTTACATACATATTTATGTATTTTGACCCAATATTTTTTTGCTTTTACACATAGCCACCATACATGGTAGAAAGAACCCCTTTTGTTTTTGCATTTCCAACATAAAATAGAGTTACTCATTTTTGATTTAAATAACACCTCAGGAGACATGTACCATCTAAAAATCATTTTATACATGTTTTCTCTTAAATCATTACTTAAAGTAAATTTTATATTTTTGACCCAGATTTCTTGCCAATCTTCATATGTAATTTCAATTCCTAAATTTTCCTCCCATTTTTTCATGTATTTTTTAATTTTTATGTCCTTGGTTTTCATTTCCAGTAATGTTTTGTATATTTTAGAGATTAAATGTTCTTCCTCTTTTTTTAATATATTATCCCAATTATTTTCTATTTTTGTAAATTGATAATTTTTTTCGTCTATTTTATATTGCTCTTTTAATTGGAAATACGTAAACCAATGACATATTATATTTTCATCTTCTAGTTCTTCCCTTGTTTTAAGTTTCTGAGTATTTCCTTCAAATTTTAACAAATTTTTATATCTTATATATTCTTTTTTATTTTGACTCCCTAATCTGGTACATGCCTCTTGGGTTGACACCCATAGTGGAAGATTTGGTAATAGTGTTTTTTTGTATTTGTTCCAAATATTTAGCAAGGATTTTCTTATTATGTGGTTATTAAATGCCTTATGTATTTTGCTTTTATTATACCACATGTAACCGTGCCAACCATATCTATTGTCATGTCCTTCTAAATTCAGTAATTTTTCATTTTCTAGTTTTATCCAATCTTTAATCCATATTAGGCCACATGTTTCATAATATAATTTAAGGTCTGGCATTGCTAATCCCCCTCTATCTTTTGTGTCTTGTAAATATTTTAATTTTATTCTAGGTTTTTTCTTTTGCCATATAAATTTGGATATTTCTTTTTGCCATTTTATAAAAACTTGGTTTTTAATCATAATCAGGATTGTTTGGAACAAATACAAAAATCTTGGTAGTATATTCATTTTTATTGTAGCAATTCTCCCCAGTAATGATAACTGTAAATTTGCCCATTGTTCAAGATCTTTTTTAATTTCTTTCCATAAATTTTCATAGTTATTTTTATACAAATCTAAGTTGTTATCTGTTAATTGTATTCCTAAATATTTTAATTTTCTGACATTTTGAAATCCTGTTATTTGTTCTAATTGACTTTTTTCTTCTTTTGTCATATTTAAATTTATCATTTTGGTTTTCTGTATATTAATTTTAAATCCTGATAAATCGCCATATTCTTGTAATTTTAAAATTAATTTTTCTATTGTATTTCTTGGGTTTTGTATTGTTATTACTAGATCATCTGCGAAAGCCTTTAGTTTATGATTATCCTGTTTTACCCTGATCCCTTCTATATTTTGATCTTTCCTGATTTCTTCCAGTAATACTTCTAGAACCAATATGAATAATAATGGTGAAATGGGACAGCCTTGCCTTGTGCCTTTTGTTATCGTACATTCTTGGGTTTCTTCTTCGTTTACCATTATTCTTGCTTTTTGAGTTTTATATATTGCTCTTATTGCTTTTATAAATTTTTCCCCAAAGTTTCTATTTTCTAGTACTTTAAACATAAATTCCCAATTAACGTTATCGAAAGCTTTCTCCGCATCTAGAAATAATAACATTATTGGTTTTTCGTTATGAACGTTTGCGTATTCAATTAGATTGATTACATGTCTTATATTTTCTTTTATTTGTCTGTTTGGTAAGAAACCATTTTGATCTTGGTTAATAATTTTCTGTAAAATTTTTTTTAACCTTTCAGCAAGAATGATGGCAAATATTTTGTAATCATTGTTTAGTAAGGAAATTGGCCTATAATTTTTACATTCTGTTAAGTCTTGGTTTTCTTTTGGTATTAGTACAATATTTGCTTCTCTCCATGATATTGGTATATCTGCCCCTTGTAGTATTGAATTGAATAGAATTTTTAATGGATTAATTAGATGTTCTTGAAATTTTTTGTAATATTCGGCTATAAAACCATCATTTCCTGGTGTTTTCCCTGTTTTTAATCTTTTGATTGCATCTTTGATTTCTTGTGTTGTAATGTTATTATTTGTAAAATCTTTATCTTCTTCTGTTAATTTTTCTAGTTTACATTTTTCAATATATTCATCTATTTTATTTTTTGATATTTGCTGTTTTTGATATAGACTGGTATAATAATCAAAGAAAGCCTTTTTGATATCTTCATTATATATCAAACCTTTATTCTTATCTCTAATTTTTGAAATGATTTTTTTTTCTTTTTCTTTCCTTAATTTGTATGCCAGCCATTTTCCTGGTTTATTTGCCTGTTCGAAATTTCTTTGTTTGATAAATTTTAGTTTTCTATTCAATTCTTCTGTTAGTTCTATTTTAATTTGAAGTTGCAATAATTTTATTTGGTTTCTTAATTCTTCTTTTTCTTTTTTCTTTCTATTGTTTTTTTGCAGTTCTAATTTTTTCTCTTTTATCTGTTCCATTATTGTTTCTGTTTTTTTTTTCTTGTTTTTTTTTTTATAATTGTTAAGTGATATCAGTTGTCCTCTCATATATGCTTTACTTGTATCCCAAACTGTTTCTATTTTAACTCCCTTGTCAATGTTCCAAGTAAAAAATTCTTGTAATTTTTTTTCTAATTCCTCTATATTTTTTTTGTTTTTAAGGATATTTTCATTCATTCTCCATCTAAATATTTTAGTATTGATGTTTAGGGTCATTTGAACTGGGTTGTGATCTGAGAGTGTTTTTGGTAGAATTGACATGTCTTTTATTTTATTTTCTAAGCTTTTAGATATCCAGATCATGTCTATTCTAGAAAATGAATTAAATCTATTCGAATAAAATGTATAATCTCTCTTATTTCCTTTATTGTGCCTCCAAGCATCTATTAACATTAAATTTTTAGCCATATTAAAAAATTCTTTTGGTAGTTTTCCTTGATTTTTATTAATCTGGTTATCTGATTTTCTATCTATTTTAGGTTCCACAACCCCATTCAAATCCCCCATTAACACCCAATTTTTATTCGCATATTCAGAGAGGACATCTGACAATTTTTTATAAAAAATTTTTTGATTGTTGTTCGGGGCAAATACCCCCACTGTCCAGATTTTCATATTTTGGCTTTCAATTTCCACTATTAAGAATCTTCCCTCTTCATCTTTTAATATTATTTTAGGTTTAAGTGAAGGTTTTACATAAATAACTATACCATTTTTTTTCTTTTCATTAGCTGTATAGAATGCTACCCCTAGTTTTTTATTGTCCAAATATTTCGTATCTTTTTTATTTATGTGGGTTTCTTGAAGACAAATGATATCTAGTTCTAGTTTTTTTAAAATTTGAAATGTTCTATTTCTTTTCACTGGTGAGTTAAATCCATTGATATTCCATGTTAAACTTTTAAGTTTACTCATCTTACTTATTTCCCAATTCTTTCTCTAATCTCTTATGAAATTCCTTTGCTTTGTATATAGAATTTAGTCTATGTCTTTGACCCTTATACAATAAGTTAACTCCTTCAAAATTCTCCCATCTAAAATTTATTTCGTATTTCTTTAATGTTTCTGTCAGAAATTTATATTCTTTTCTTTTTCTTAATATTCCTCCAGGTATTTCTTTAAAGATAGTGATAGTATTACCTTCAATTTCAATTTTTTTGTTAAATGCTGATTGAATAACCATATCTCTATATTTTTTTTTAGTAAATTCTATCAATATGTCTCTAGGTTTTTTGTTAATCTTTGCATATTTGGAGTTAACTCTATATATTTTTTCAATTTCATCATCTATTTTCTCCTCCTCCAATTCTATCAAGTCAGTAATCATTTGAATAAGCAGTCCTTTAATATTTTCTTCTTTGTCTTCTTCCACCCCTCTTATTCTTATGTAACGTTCTTTTTCTTTCAATTCTAGTAGTGCTAGACGTTCTTCCTCTTCTTCTCTTTTTTCTTCACATTTGTCCATTTGTTTTTTAATTTGTTGTATTTCAATATTAAATTTTTTTTCTATAATATCCATTTTTTGATCTATCCTTTTTTCCAAATCTCCAAATCTTTCTTCTAATACTTTTTTCACAGTCTGTGTTATTGTTTCTGTGGTTTTTATTGTAAAGTCTTCAAATAAGGCTTTCAACCCTTCACCATCAGATCCTCTTCTTAGTTGTCGTTTTGTGGCCATGTTTTTCCAACACCTTTCTATTTGTTATTTCCTTCTTTTTATAATAAAATCTATATTCTAACTAATTGATATATATATATGTCTATATTCTAATTACTTAATATATCACAATATCTTATATCCTTATCCTTATATATATTTCCACTATTGTTTTATCTTACTTTAAATTGTATTATACACAGACATACAGACAATATAATGTAATACTATACTTATAGGTTTCCTTTATATATTCAATATATTCAATATTGCTTTTTCAAAATGTCTTTAAAATGGTCGCTTTCAGTTGAGTTTCAGTTTTTTTTTTTTCCGAAGTACTTATTCCTTTCAGTTTCTTTCGCTTATTTTCTCTTAAGAAATTTAAGTTTCTTTTCACTTTAATCCTCTTTTATAAATTTGTGGCAAAAAAAAAAGCAACCTTCTTCAGACCGTTTGTCTGACTGAGACCGTTGGAATTGTTTTTGTCCCTCTTACCACTCAGCGTTGCGAGCCTCCATTTTCCTCCGACATTGACAATGACAGGACAGCAAACGAACAAATGAGGAAAACTTGTCCAGCTCACGTCCCTTCGTGGTAGCTGAGGTTCTTTTCCAGAGAGATTTTTCTCCACTTCTCTGGCCGATTTCGTCCCTTCTCCTTCCGACGAAATCGCGTTTTCCAAACGGCTGCAGAAAGACTACAGTCTTTAAATGAAAAAGCAAACAAACAAACAAGGAGAATTTCAATCTCACATTTGGTTTGAAATGTGAGGTTTTTGGGTTTTTTCCTCCCTTTTTCTTCCCTCCCTCCCTTCCTCCCTCCCTTCCTCCCTTCCTTGAACCCATTTTCCTATTTTTTTAAAAAAATCCTATTATTTTTTTTAAAATTCAGGGCTTGGAATTATAGGGCAATACTGTTTAAGTCTCAGCAGATAGCAGCACCTGCCCTAGCCAATGCTATTTGAGCCCAGAAGCTAAGCCACTTCTGATCTAGTTAGTACTTAGATGGGGGGCTAATCTGGGATGCAAACTAATTCTGGTTGCTAAGAAAACTACATGGACATCTACTTGATGATTTTACTTCCTCATAAGATTTTTTTAGAAAGCACTGCATGTTTATATATTCCTGGTTGCATGAATTAGTTTTATATGGTCCAAATATACCAGGAGATTTCTTATGGCCCACTTCATAAATGGAAGGAAAGCTAATATTTTATGCAGTGTCATCAAAATTTATTAAAACCTGAAAACTCTGAGACTTGTAATATTTTCATAACCATTAAAATACTTTCCATTTACTAATGGTTTCATTATATTATGTGTCACATATTGTTGCTTTTGCCAATCAAATTAATAGATTATACAAATGAATACAAACACTGCAGGGGTGGGGAGTGTCAATGCCTAGAATTTCCAGAGTTTCCAAAAACAGATGTTATCTAAAACAGAAGCACAGTCTAAAGAAAATTAGCTATGCTTAAATAATAAAATAAATCTTACAATACTTATGCAGAAAGCAACAACGCTATGTGGGGGTGCTACCATATGGCAGTAGACATTACATTTCAGGGTTTTTTTAATTGACTATGTTGGCCCAATCTATAAACAGGCGATTCAGAATTTTCTCTGACTTTTCTAGAATTAATGTTTGTATTACTGGAAATATTTTCCCTCTAAATGCTGTATTTTCCCTCTAAGATTTCTCTCTAAGTACTCTCTAGTCCTTCTTAAATCCCTTTTAAGTCCCTCTAAGATTTTCCTTCTAAGTACTGTAAAAATCAGCTGACACATGTCATTATGATGAATGCAAATGTTAATTATCACTGTATAGATTATGCTAAGGCATAATGCACCAGCTGTAGGGATTTGTACATATTCCTGTATACAGTTTCTGTTGTTTGAAAACGTATGATTTTCAGCCAGTAGTAATTTATCCAAAGAAACTTAAGTTATATGGTCACTGGCCTCTTTATAGCTATGAACCATTTAAATAGCTGAAATTAAAACTTGTGCCACCCATCAACTGAGAAGTGAATGCTAGTGGGCTCCCTAAAGCATATTTCTAATGCCATATGTTGTGAATGAGAAGAACACAGTGCACACCTATGCACAGAAGATATCTATTTTTTTTTCCGCACTGAAGATGTTGCCTAGCCTGGCAATGAAATGTCTGCAAGAAAACAACAAGGCTCAGAAAGCACAAAGGACTCCACAGATATCTCCATGTCCACAAAAGGTAAGGAATAGGAATGCAGTGCACTTTATTCAAGAGCTATCAACCTCTCCATTAGAAATCTCCATGGTTGCAATGCCATATCAGATTTGTCGAAGGCTTTCACGGCCGGAGTTCGATGGTTGTTGTGGGTCTTCCAGGCTGTGTGGCCGTGTTCTGGAAGTTGTGGTTCCTAACATTTCGCCAGCATCTGTGGCCAGCATCTTCAGAGGGCAGGAGCACAGACAGAAGCGCTCTTTCTGTGCTCAGGTAGAGTGGCAATTGTTTGTTTTATATGTATAGAGCTAAATTATAGGAGATTAGGTGGGTTTTTTTGTTGTGTTGAAATGTTAACAAGTGGCTGCTGAGCGTGATTAGCATGTTCATTGTTAGAAGTATTCCCATGTCCTGGTAGTTGAGCTGAGTTCGTTGCAGGCTGTGTTTTTCAGGACTGGTAGCCAGGTTTTGTAATTTTTAGACTTTCTTCTTTTTTATTGTAACTGTGCTGGTGTTTGTGAATTTCAATGGCTTCTCTGTATAATCTGGTGTAGTGGCTTTTGGTGTTGTCCAGTATTTCTCTGTTTTCGAATAGGATTTTGTGACCCGTTTGCTTGAGAGCATGTTCAGATACTGAAGATTTTTCCGGTTGCTGTAGTCTGCAGTGTCTTTCATGTTCTTTTATCCTGGTGTGAATGCTAATCACGCTCAGCAGCCACTCGTTAACATTTCAACACAACAAAAACCCCACCTAATCTCCTATAATTTAGCTCTATAAATATAAAACAAACAATTGCCACTCTACCTGAGCACAGAGATTTCGCTTCTGTCTGTGCTCCTGCCCTCTGAAGATGCTGGCGAAACGTTAGGAACCACAACTTCCAGAACACAGCCACACAGCCTGGAAGACCCACAACAACCACCGTATCATATTGTTCCTCTTTATTTTATTACCTACATTAAAAGTATTTTGGGATGAATGTTGATGCATACGTAGCCAGATGTGGCCTCACAATCAAAGGATAGCTAGATCAATATCTTCTAATCTGGATCTCTTTCACAAATGTAACCCACCCATCCACCAAAAATCTATCTCATTTAAATTGTACACATTTGTCTGTAAAATGGATACATTTTATCTGGTTGCAATCTGATTACCAAGTCTGATGCAGCTGATCTGGCTAGCCAGGTGGGTATCCCCTTTCTCTCCCACTGCTCCATTTGCATCCCTCCCACAACGGCGTGTTTAGCTGAAGTGGACAACCATTTCAGAGGAAAAGAGTTGACTGTCCTAACATAAAGGTTATACAATAGCTTTGCTTCCCTGATAAAACCTTCAAACAATTTCAAAGTACTTTTTATCATTAAAGAGACAATTTGTTTTCTTTTTCATAAAAGAGACATTTTGTTTTCTTTTTCATAAAACAAGACTTTTTTTCTTATAAATGTGCAATGCAAAAGGTGCGTTTTGAGCTTCCTCAAGGCTTAGTAAGCCTCTGTGAAGTGCTATAGATTTGCATTAGTGAAGTGATTCTGGCTGTGGAGGTATAATGATATTTACGAAAGCAAAAAGTCCACCTGATTCATCTTGACAAGGCAATTTAGGCAGCATTGAACCACTTTAGGCCAGCTCTGTAGGAAAAGAAACACTTCTTTCTCAGCAGTAGCCAAAGTATTTCCAGGATGGGTGGCTTTGGGATTGTCCACAGTCTGTATTGAAGTCACCTAGTTTGGACAACACTTGACCATAATGCAAGCTCTGAAGGAGGAGGCTGAGAGGAATGCTGACAGACTGAAGCCAAATGCCAGTCAAAAGAGAGAGGACCACAATGCTTCCTGAAGCACTTTGAGAGAAGGCTTGGCTTGAAGCTGTGTGAAAGTGAAAGCTTTGCACCACTGTTGCACTCAACATCACTTTTGCATTCAAAATAGCCCAAAAGGAGAAAACAAAAGGGGGACAAGCTTTTTCAGTCTGGCCACCAGTGACATCATCTGCTGTCATTAGAGACTGAAATAATATTTTTTAAAAACTGCTCTGACTGTCTGACAAGAAGTTGTCTGTCCCTGATGGCTATTAGAATATTTTCAATTTCCTCAACTGTTTGGATGAGAGGGCCTGTTGTGAGATTTTAATAGCACAAGAGCCATCTTATTAGCAAGAGCCCCTCTTACCATCCCATTTTAAATTTATAAGCTGCAAGAAGAGAACAGAACAAATATTTTAAAAGTATAGTTCCTTTTGATTTTATCTACTGGACTTTAAAGGAAACCAAGAAAGCACAAACTTGTGCTAAATCTTTTCATAATTAATCAAATCTAAGTCATTAAAGAGCTGCTGAAGCAGACCTTGAAAGGATTTCAGAAGGGAAAGTAAGAACATTTTTACTAGTCAAGTTTCTCCAAACAGAGAGCCATATTTCTTTACACTTTTGTTCTAAGTCTGAGGAGAAATAACTCACAGAGTCCTTATTAACCATGCTTCAACAGGTTTTACAACTCAGGAATCTGAACAATTACTTTGTCATGTGGTTTTGTTCATAATATTTGCATCCATTCCATTTCTTTCAATTCTTTACTGTTTGGACATTGAGGAGAAAAGAATGTTCCAACTTTAAAACCAAAGTAGGTAGGAGCAGGAGTGATTCAAATATAATTATAAATAAAGACAATTATTGTAAGAATAAGTTTTGAGAAATTGTATTTGAAAATTACTGTGCTTGACTATAAAGAAATACAGAATTCTGGAACTCTTTCACAGTGAAAGTTTTTGGGTTGTGCAATATTGTGATCTCTTTGTAGTCATGTGACAGCTATTTTCCTCACCAGAATGAAGAACCAAAAAATGGTTGTTAATATGAGAACTCCAGCCTCTCAGCTTTTTACATGTGGTTACACACATTTTATTTTCACCAATGAAATAAATTTTGTTAATTCATAATTTGGTGCATTAGTAACATTCAATTCAAGAGGTTTAAATGTCATTTAGTTATTGGTGTGTTTGGAGGCAGCTAAGACAAACACTGACTGGTTTGATGTTCTAGACTTGCAAGAATATAGACATGTCCATGATTACAACATTTGAGAATATCATGCTAGATCTGAGAAAGATAGCCAACCAAAAGTACTTTAATTTTATTAAATAAAGGCTGGTCAGTGACCATAACAAAGATATTCATTTATTAAGTGCACATTGTAAAGGCTTGGAGAACAGATGAGCTAGTGGTCTAGGAAACCTCGAAGTTTAGCTGGGCCTGCTTTTTCAGCTGGATCAATTATGAATTCTACCAGCACTGAGTTAGGGTTCAGTCTGATAGCCATTACCTAGAAATAAAGTACATTGTATTCAGTGGGTTTTTCTTCTCAGTAGTTTTGGTTTGGGCTGCATTAATAATAGCCCTTATTTCACAGATATAGACTGGAAAACTATTATTTCAAAATAATGTAATTTCATAGAATGAAATAAGAAGCCAACAATTCAAAATTGCAATTTTTTAATAACTACTTTTCCTAAAGTATATATTAATGTCAAAAGTTACTCTGAATAAGATCTATAAAAAATAAAAATAAGAAATACTTTATAAAAAATATTAGACTGGCTATATATATTTTTCTACTGGGAAAGGAATATAGTTTAGTGTCAATGTATATAGAAGTCTATTCTAAAAATTAGTGTGAGGGTTGAAATTTATTTATTTATTTATCAAATTTAGCCACCGCCCATCTCCCCCCGAAAGAGGGACTCTGGGCAGTTTACAATAAAATACAATTAAACCACAATTAATACATAAAATATAAATATAAATACAGAATATAAATATAAAATAAAATCCAGATGGCAGTAAAAGTTCTAATTCAATTCCTGTGTATATGAGGACAACTTTGAGGCGCCAGCCATCCCCAAGAATGACTACTCCTCTTCCCACCCCAAGCAAGATGGCAGAGCCAGGTCTTCAACTTTTTTTGGAAGGTCAGGAGAGAGAGGGCTTGCCCCACTTCTGGGGGAAGAATGTTCCAAAGGGCAGGGGCCACTGCAGAGAAGGCCCACTTCCTGGACCCCGCCAGACAGCATTCTTCTGTAGATGGGGTCCATAACATGCCCTGTCTGCATGGCTGGGTGGGACGGGTTGATGTAATGGGGATGAGACGGTCCCTCAGGTAACCTGGACCCATACCATGTAGGGCTTTAAGGTGATAACCAACAACTTGAATTGGACCCGGAAGCAAACTGGTTCTCAGTGCAGCTCTCGCAGCAACGCTGTTACATGTGCCAATCTTGGGCACCTAAAATTGCCCGTGCGGCTGCATTCTGGACCAGCTGCAGCTTCCAGATACTCTTCAAGGGTAGCCCCACGTAGAGTGCATTGCAGTAGTATATATGGGAGATGACTAGGGCATGAGTGACTGTTTGAAGGGCTTCCCAATCCAGGAAAGGGTGTAACTTGTCAGGGTTTTACCCTGAAGTAGAATTTTATCAGTATGAATATGGAGAGGACTGAGCACAGCTGAGCTGTATTAGTGATTAACTCAGCTTGCTCAGTGCACACACCTGGAGGGTGTGGTTACATGACTCAGCACAACCAACTGGATATAAAGAAGTGCACCATGGGTTGTGGGTGTGGCTGGTGGTTGGAGTTTGGCTGGTGGTTGGAGTTGTAACTGATGATTAATGTCTTGTATTGTAAGTTTTGTAAATATTGTACAGTAAAAGGTCCGTGTACAGTTTGACTATAACAGACTGCGTGCTGTCAATTATTTGCATACTCACAGAACGCCACAACGCGATATATGTGCAACCCTGACATAACTGGCATATAACATGGAGTTGAGCAAAGGCCCTCCCAGCCACGAGTGCCACCTGCTTTTCGAGAAGGAGTTGTGAGTCCAGGAGGACCCCCAGATTCCACACTGGGTCTGTTTGGAGCAGTGCAACCCCATCCAGAGCTAAAGATGGTAAATTCCCAGATACAGAGAAGCCATTAACCGACAGCCACTCCATATTACCGGGGTTCAGCTGAAGCCTGTTGTTCCCCATCCAGACCCCCACAGCCCCCAGGCACCAAGAGAGGGTGGTCACAGCATCACTTACTTTACCTGGGACAGAGATGTATATTTGGGTGTCATCAGCATACTGATAATACCTCATCCCGTGGTGATGGATGATCTCACCCAGATCATTACTGTAATAATTACTTCATCACAGTAATTACTGTGTGGCCCTGAAGGTGGATCACTGGGCACACCTTTCCCAAAAGGGAGTGAATTTAAACAGGGCCGCTGGGTGGCATCTGTGGATGCAATAAGAGCAGAGAAATATTGACATTTCGCTGCTCTTACCACCACAAGATAGACCTTAATAATGGCTCTAGCTTGTGTTCAGTCGGGTTCGGTCCTTGTTTTCCTCCAGTGGCACTCTAGATGTCTCTTAATCCTCTTCAGAACCCTCAGCTCCTCCGTAAACCACGGGGAGTGTTGGGTTCGATGGGACAAGAGAGGTCACACAGGCACGATCCTGTCCAAGGCCTCTGCCACCTCCCTATTCCAGGCAGCAGCCAGGGCCTCCGCTGGACTGTGCAGCAGATCCTTGGATATAACCCCCAGCTCCCTCTGAAACCCCATTGCGTCCATCAGTCGCTGAGGGCAGACCAATCAAATGGGTCCTGCCTCCCTGCAGAGGGGGACAGTATACGAGAAACTCAAGGCCACCAGGGCATGATCTGACCATGACAAAGGGGACAGATGTAACTCTCCCTTCAGATTATATTGCCAGTTCTCTGACAAGAAAACCAAGTCCATGGTGAGGCCACTGTTCTGAGTTGGGTCCCGAATAATCTGGGACAGGCCCACAGCCACCATGGTAGCAATGAACTCCTGAGCCACCTCCGAGACACGTCCTAGGAATGGCAGGTTGAAGTCACCCAGAACCATAAGTCTGGGGAACTCCACTGCCAACCCCGAGACAGCCTCCAGGAGCTCAGGCAGGGAGGTTGCTACACAGGAGGGAGGCTGGTACAGTAGCAACACTCCCAACTGTTCATGTGTAATGTTAGGTTGATATTATGGCTAGTAGTAAGTGCTGGGATGATAGAAAAAATAAATATTTCTTCAAGTGTTCAGATGAAATTAGGGTTAGCTGGTACTGATTGCTGTGTTTATCATTATGGGTTTTTTTTTAGCCGTTAGGATTCCTCTTTGAGTTACAGTGAAGTCAGTGTTAGGGTTAGGATTGTATGTATGTATGTATGTATGTATGTATGTATGTATGTATGTATGTAACAAATTTATAAGGCTGCCCAACTCACACATGGTGACTCTGGGAGGCTCACAGAAATAAAAACCATAAAAACACAATACACACCCCATGGCTGCAGCAAACACATTCATATCAACCACTTGATTGGCTCTGAAGCAACCTGGGGGTCCCCAGGCCTGTTGACAAATCCATGTCTTCAGGGCCTTCTGGAAAAGGAGCAAGGAGGGGGCCAACCTTATATCTGGGGGAATGATGTTGGAAAATGGAGGGAGACACCACTTTTCCTTGGCCCCACTAGAGGTACTTCCCTAACTGAAGGGACCTGCAACATACCCTGCCTCCTTCCTCTGGTGAGCTGGGTATATGTCACTGGAGAAAGGCGGTCCTTCAAATAACCTGGCCCCAAGCCATGTACGGCTTTAAAGGTGATAGCCAGCACCTTGAATTGGACCCGGAAGCAAATCGGCAATGCAGCTCCTGCAAAAGAGGTGACACATGCACAAATTTAGGCTCGTGCAAAACTATGCAGGCCGCTGCATTTTGAACCAACCTAAGCTTCCAGATACTCTTCAAGGGCAGCCCCATGTAGAGCGCATTACAATAGTACAAATGGGAGATGGCTAGTGCTTGAGTGACTATGAGAAGGGCATGTTGGTCCAGGAATGGGTATAACTGGCACAGAACATGCTATGGTGCAAAGGCTGTCCTGGCCACGACTGCCATCTGCTCTTCAAGCATGAGTTGTGAGTCCAGGAGAACTGCCAGGTTATGCACAGGGTCTGTCTGGGACAGTGCAACCTCATCCAAGAACAAAGATGGTAATTCTCTGGAAACCAAAGAGCCCTGAACCCACTGCCATTCTGCCTTGCCAGGGTTCAACTTCAACCTGGTGCTCCCCATCCAGACCTCAACAGCCTCCAGGCACTGGGAAAGGGCAGTCGCTGCATTGCTTAACTCACCATGGGCAGAGATGTACAACTGAGTATTATCAGCATACTGATGATATCTCACCCCATGGTGACGGATGATCTCACCCAGCAGCTTCATGTAGATGTTGAACAGGAGCAGAAAGAGCACCGACCCCTGTGGCACCCCACAAAGCAGGGGCTGAGGGTGGGACCTCTCACCCCCAATCATCACCAACTGGAAACGTTGTTACGTGATTTCTCTCCCTAAATTGTAACCCCAATTGGCTCAAGGCTTCTGGAAATGTATGTAATACTGTGATCACATCCAGAAGTGAGTATACAGTGTTTACAAGCAAAACGTCTGCAACTTGTTTGAGTTCTTGGAGGGAGGGGGGAAGTATTTAATTTAACTTTAATTAATGTAAAAATATCTTGGTTGTCTAGCCCCCATTTCCATCCCCACCTTTACTTCCCAGCATGCTGTTAACAAGGGCCACATATGGTCCTTGGCTTGGAAAAGGCTTTTTACTCCCGACTTAAAGAGCAATTTTCATCTGATAAAATGAATTTGTTAATAATACCAGCACTTAGAGATGACTGTATAATTATAATAGAAGATGGAGAGATTCATTTAGGAAGTCTATAGTCATTAGAAAATTAAGTTGGAAATAATGGTTATTTCAAACTGCAGAGGTAGATGAACCTGAAGATGATGGCAGAAGGAGTTTAATTTGTCAATTGCATTTCCTAGTAATTTCAATGGGGAAGTTGGTGGATGAATTATATTTTGATTAGGGACAGATTCTCCATACATGAACCCAAAACATACTTTTTAGAGACAAGTTTTCTATTGGTCAATGGATGAAACCATCACACCCTCTTTCCCCACATTTCCTACAGAATTATATACTTCGTGTAGAGCAGCTGCTGATATACTCAAATTCCCTCCTCAAGCGCTCATCTTGGAAACTGCTGTAAATATGGTACTTCTAAGATGGCAACCAGCATATTAATGAGCTGTATTAGTAGGACTCTGGAGCTTTGTCCCAACGAATTGCACAATAACTATTTGCTATTGGAACAGAAGCTGAGGCAGGCTCTAACAGGGCACATAATTAGTTATATATCAATGTAATGTATGCATATGGTATAATAATAATATATTTTCTTAACAGATTGCATATAGTAGTACCATAGTGGTGAGTTAGGCTATTAAAAGCTGCCTTTTGATCTTTCTACACAGTTGAAATTTTTCTCTGTGTTCAAAAGCATATGAATCTATATCTATCTATCTATCTATCTATCTATCTATCTATCTATCTATCTATCTATCTATCTATCTCTATCTTCATAAATATATAACTAATGGAAAATACATAGCACACATATGCGAAATCTCTGTGCCAAAGGCAGAACTCTTTCCTTGTTCTTCTTTCCTCAGAGTTATTTAAAGTGGTGGGGGAGTGCTCACATTTTAACTTGCCCCTTTTTCAGGAAAAAACGATTTGAAAGCTATTTGAAATAGTTGCCTCTTCCATTTTATCCTGGTGAAGGTAATTCTAAAGCCTTCATTTAATGTAAGAAGGGAAGGAAAATGTCTGATAATAATTCTTGTTACCTAGAATTTCAGCTAAAATATTAATACTTCTGAGAAAGGGGCTGGACAAAATAAGATGTTGTGGCATCCCTTTGCACATTTGTGGGTGGAGCTTTGATCATGCTGCTGCAACTGCCATCTTGACTTTTTTTTAACAGTTAAAACTTTATTTAGCAATAATACAGCCAATACATAAATATATATAACACATAATACATAACAGATAACAGATAACACAACACATAACACACACAAACATATCTATATCTATATCTATATCTATCTATATCTATATCTATATCTATATCTATATCTATATCTATATCTATATCTATATCTATATCTATATCTATATCTATATCTATATCTATATCTATATCTACATCTACATCTATATCTATATCTATATCATCTATATCTATATCTATATCTATATCTATATCTATATCTATATCTATCTATCTATATCTATATCTATATCTATATCTAATCTATCTATCTATATCTATCTATCTATCTATCTATCTATCTATCTATCTATCTATCTATCATCTATCTATCTACTGTATATCTATATATTTATATTAAAAGGTATGTTAACAGTGCTCTGTGGTTGTTTTATTTTTTTTTAGTCTTCATCCTTTCATTTTATTTAAAACAACGATACATTTTCAAAAAAAATGTATCCATGATAATTACCGAGATTATATAATTATATTATATTGCTGAATATAACATTAGTACAAGATTCCAAGCAGTGTATTGTTTTTATGATATAAAAAAGGAGTATACTTTTTTGAACTTAATGCCAAAATTTCCATTGTTTATAAAT